>JAKSZT010054030.1:41188901-41573818 GCA_026826555.1 Tolypeutes matacus
AAGAAGAAGAAGAAGAAGAAGAAGAAGAAGAAGAAGAAGAAGAAGAAAACACCTTTTCCAGTCTTTGTGGGAGTGTTCTCCTTCAGAACTTATCCATACAATCGGTTTAGATAATATCTCCAGGACAAAGTGTAAAGCCTTCCCTGACTCTTTCTGTGCATACATCTTGTCTTGGGCATGCCCAAGTGGCCCTAAGAATTCTCCTATTTACAGATACAAATGCCCCGTCATCCCTAGGAAACAGTTTTCTCAGAGGCCTAAGCACTATACTCTATGTCATAAAGCCATCAATTCTTTTGTCCCATCCACTGTGACTTGACTGTTCTCCCATGCATTTTCTGGGATAGTTCCATGAGTGGGCAAGTTCTGGGATAGGGAGTCCCAGACAAATTGGGCCAGATACACATGCTCCCAATACTTGTATAGAATTGCTCTGCTCCCTCCAGAACCAGGACCAGTGATCCACACTGGGAATGTGGCCTGCTCTGTACAAAATTGGTGAGGGGTGAGGGAAGGGCCAGCCTGGGTGTCAGGAGATCTTACTCCTTCTAAGTAGCCTTTTTCTTGATTTAACATTCTCCCTGTTACTGCAGTATTTTAACCATTTGTGAAGCTATAGTCAATTGATTTGTTACAAAATTGCCAAGACCACTCAATGGGGAAAAAAGAGACTCTTCAACAGAGTGCTAGGAAAACTGGATCTTCATTTGCAAGTGAAAAGAATGAAGGTGGACCCTAACCTCATACCATATGCAAAAATTAACTCAAAATGGATCACAAACCTAAATATAAGCATGGAAACATAAAACTCCTAGAAGAAAACATAGAGAAGCATCTTCAGGGCCTTGGCTTCTCAGACTTTACAATAAAAGCACAAACAACAAAAGAAAAAATAGACAAAATGAACTTCATCAAAATTTAAAAAAAATTTTTTATGAAAAGACATCATCATGAAAGTAAAAAGACAACCTACAGAATGGGAGAAAATATTTGGAAACCACATATCTGATAAGGATTTCATTTACAGAATCTATAAAGAAATCCTACAACTCAACAACAAAAAGACAAATAACCCATGAAAAGATGTTCAACTTCATTAGTCATTAGTGAAATACAAATTAAAACCACAATGAAATACCATTACTATTTTTTGGCTTGACTGCAGCCTTAGAGAGACCCTGGACCAGAAAACACCCAACTAAGCCACTCTAGAATTCCTGACATACAGAAATTGTGAGGTGTTAAATGTTTTTTTAAAGCCACTATACTTTAGCATAGTTTGTTAGACAGCAATAAAGTAATTTATATACTAACAATAAATCAAAAGGATAGGCAGAAAAATCACCCATATGAAACATGGTTGGACATCTTCACAAAGTCAAAAATTCCATCCAAGTACCAGCCTCTACAGCAACTACCTCCTAGCTTAGCTAGCTCTTGTTGGTGCCCCTTTTAAAGTTGCTGCATGGCCTGCTATCTGGTCCATGCAGTTAGTCCACACTGCCTTGGAATCACTTCATTCCAGTGAGGGAAAGATGAGAAACATCTCTTGAGAGTTCTATCTCACTCCAAAGAATGATGAAACCAAAGTAAACAAACTTCAGAGATAAAAATTATTATTTCTGTTTTACAGATGAGGAAAACAAGCTAACTTTCCCAACTTTACACATCTAGAAAGTGGTAGTATCAATGTTGGAAGGCAGGTCTGGCTTGAGTGGGCAATGGTGAGCTCATGAAGAGTCTCAGTCAGGGCTCATCCTTTCTCCACTATCAAGGGAGGTCAGAATCAGCAAGTTGTGGAGTAGTGAGTGTCCTAATCTTGTTCCTCCCACTAGGGATAACTTTCCCGATCCTCCGAGCTTTCTCCTCAGTGGCCTGCCAACTCCATGTCCTCTGTTTTGCCTTCCCAGACCCCTCTGGACCACTGTGTTCCTCCCTCCTAAGACAGCACAGCTGGTATTCAGTAGTATTTTCAGAGTTTCTCACCCATTTCCTTGTGTGAGACAACTGCGTGTGGGCACAAGAAATTAATCTGAAAGATGTCCCCTCACAGTGCCTAGTGCTTGCACTGTCCTTGGTAATTTTTTAATAATATATACTTTTATTTGAGAAGTTGTAAGATTAAAACAGTCATGCATAACAAGCAGAATTCCCATACATCACCCCTCCAACAACTTGCATTGTTGTGGAACATTTGTTACAGATTGTGAATGAACATCATCAATAGCTATAGTCCATAGCTTACAATTTGGATCATTTTTTCCATACATCCCCCTATTATTAACATCATGTATTAGTATATTACACATGTGTTATAGTTCATGAGAGAACATGCTCATATTTGTACTGTTAACCACAGTCCATCATCCGCCACATGGTTCACTGTGCTATACAATCCCATGCATTATACAATCCATCCAAAGTGTACACTCAGTGGCTCTCATTTTCATCACAGAGTTGTGCAGTCATCACCTCAGAAGATTCTTGGATGTTTTCCTTAGTCCAAAAGAAAAAATCCCATAACCCCCTATCATTGACTCTTAGCATTGATATAGTACCTTCTTTGACATTGATGCAAGAATATTACAATATTGTTGTTAACTATAGTTCATAAGTTACATTAATTGTATTTTACCATGCATCACCATATTCTTACCACCTTGTAATAGTGATGTACATTTGTTCTAGTTCATAGAAGAACGTTCTTATATTTGTATTATTAACCACAATCTTAAACCACCACCGGGTTCATTATGTTATTCAGTCCCTAGATTAAACTCTAGCTTTCTTTTAGTCGACATTTATGTCCCTAGACTACCCCTTTCAGCCACAATCCCATTTATAAACAAGCCATGTTAGTAAAACTCACTGTAATGTGTTACCATCAACTCTATTCATTTCCACACTTATACAGTCAAGCTAATTAAAAATTCTAAATACATTGAATATCAGCGCCCCTTCTCTGTCCTCATCCTATCTCCTAGTAACTTATTCCCAAGATTTTAACTCCATGAGTTTATTCTTTATATTTAGTTGATATTGGTGAGACCATAAAATATTTTTTCTATTGTGTCTGGCTTATTTCACTCAGCATAATGTCCTCAAGGTACATCCATATTATCATATGTGTTCCAATTTCATTTCTTCTTACAGCAGCACAGTATTCCATTTTATGTACATACCACATCTTGTTCATCCATTCATCAGTTGATGGACACTTGGTTGTTTCCATCTTTGGCAATCATCAATAATGCCACTATAAATATCAGTGGGAAAATGCCTGTTCACATCCCTGTCTTCAGTTCTTCTGGATATATGCCTAGCAGAGGAATTGCCAGTTCCATATTTAGCTTTTTGAGGAACCGCCAAACTGTCTTCCACAGAGGCTGCACCATTCTACATTCCCACAAACACTGAAGGAGTGTTCCTGTTGCTCCACATCCTCTCCAGCACTTGTAGTTTTCTGGTTTTTTTTTTTCCAAATAATGGCCATTCTGTAAGTTGTGAGATGATATATCATTGGAGTTTAGATTTGCCTTTCCCTAACGGCTAGTGATATTGAACATTTTTTTCATGTGATTTTTGCCATTTCTATTTCCTCTTTGGAAAAATGCCTATTTAAGTCTTTTGCCCATTTTTAAATTGGATTGCTTGCCCTTTTATAGTTGAGTTGTATCATTTCTTTATATAAAATGAAAATCAAACCCTTATCAGATATGCGGTTTCCAAATATTTTCTCCCATTGAGTAGGATGCCTTTTCACCTTCTTGACAAAGTCCTTTAAAAAACAAAAGTGTTTAAGTTTGACGTGGTCCCATTTATCTTTTTTTTTCTTTTCCTCTTTTGTTGTTCATGCTTTCAGTGTAAGGTTTAAGAAACTACCACCTACCACCAGGTCTTGAAGATGTTTCCCTACATTTTCTTCTAGAAGTTTTATGGTTCTCGTAGTTATATTTAGGTCCTTGATCCAATTTGAGTTGATTTTTGTATAAGGTGTGAGATAAAGTTTTCTTTCTTTCTTTTGGATATGGATATCCAGTTCTTCCAGCATCATTCGTTGAGTAGAGTGTTCTGCCCCAGCTGGATGTCCTCAACAACTTTGTCAAAAATCATTTGACCATAGATGTGAGGGTCTGTTTCTGAACAGTCAATTCGATTCCATTGGACTATATGTATATCTTTAAGAGGGACCCCTTACCCTTCCAAATAAATTTGGTAATTGGCTTTTCTATTTCATTAAAAAGGCTGCTGAAATTTTTATCGAGATTGTGTTGAATCTCTAAGTCAGTTTGGGTAGAATTGACATCTTTATGACATTTAGTACTCCAATCCATGAACACGGAAAGTCCTTCCATTTATTTAGGTCTTCTTTGATTTCTTTTAGCAATGCATTGAAGTTGTCGGAATACAGGTGCTTTAGGTCCTTAGTTAAATTTATTCCTAAATATTTGATTCTTTTAGTCACTAATGTAAATGGAATTCTTTTACTGACTTCCTCCTCAGCTTGTTCATTGCTAGTGTATAGTAACACTACTGATTTTTGTGTATTAATCTTGTATACTGCCACTCTGCTGCATTCATTTATTAACTCCAGTAGGATAGTGGTAGATTTTTTAGTGATTTCTAGGCATAGGACCATATCATTTGTGGACAGTGAAAGTTTTACTTCTTCCTTTCCAATTTGGATGCATTTTATTTCTTTTTCTTGCCTGATTGCTCTAGGCTAGAACCCCTACCACTCTAGGAACAACAGTGGTGACAGTGGCATCCTTGCCTTGTTCCCAGTCTTAATGGGAAAGCTTTCAGTCTTTCACCATTGAGTACAATGTTAGCTGTGGGGTTTTCATATATGTCCTTTATCATGTTGAGAAAGTTTCCTTCAAGTCCTATCTTTCCGAGTGTTTTTATCCAGGAAGGATGCTGTATTTGCACATGATTTTTCTGTGTCAATCGAGATGATCATGTGATTTTTCCTGCTTCAATTTATTATTTGTATTTATTATACTGATTGATTTTCTTGTGTTGAACCATCCTTTTATGCTTGGGATAAAACCCACATGATCATGATGAATAATTCTTTTATTGTGTTTTTGGATTTGATTAGTATTTTATTGAGGATTTTTGCATCTATATTCATTAGGAAAATGGGTCTGTAATTTTCTTTTTTCATGTTATTTCTATCTGGCTTTGATATTGGTATGATGGTGGCTTCATAGAATCAGTTTGGTAGCATTCCCTCCTGTTCCATTTTTTTAAGAGTTAGAGTAAGACTGGTATTAAATCTTATTTGAATATTTGGTAGAATTTACCTGTGAAGCCATCTGGTCCTGGGCTTTTCATTTTGGGGAGTTTTTTGATGACTGTTTCATTCTCTTTGCTTGTGATTGATTTGTTGAGGTCTTCTATTTCTTTCAGGGTCAGTGTAAGTTGTTTGTATATTCCTAGGAATTTGTCTATTTCAACTACGTTGTCTAGTTTGCATACCGTTGTTCATAGTATCCTCTTATGATCTCTTTTAATTCTGTGGGGACAGTAGTAAGGTCCTTGTTTTCATTTCTGATTTTATTTATTTGCATCGTCTCTCTATTTTCCTTTGTCAGTCTAGCTTAAGGATTTGTCAATTTTGTGATCGTTTCAAAGAACCAGATTTGGTTTTATTAATTTTCTCTATTGTTTTTTTTTGTTGTTGTTCTCAATTTCATTTATTTCTGTTCTGATCTTTGTTACTTCATTCCTTCTGCTTGCTTTGGGTATAGTTTGCTCCTCTTTTTCTAGTTCCTCCAGCTGTGTACTTAAGTCATTGATTTTATCTCTTTCTTCTTTTTAAATGTAACCACAGGGCTATAAATTTCCCTCTTACCAGTGCCTTAGCTGCATCCCAAAGGTTATGATATCTTGTTTTCTTGTTTTCATTCTTCTAGAGGTATTTACTGATTTGTCTTGCAATTTCTTCTTTGATCTACTGACAAATAGTGTGTTGTTTAATCTCCATCTATTTGTGAATTTTCCCTTTTTCTACCTGGTGTTGGTTTCCAACTTTATTCCATTATAATCAGAGAAAGTGCTTTGTATAATTTTGATCTTTTTAAATTTATTGAAATCTGCTTTGTGGCCCAACATATGCTCTATCCTGGAGAAAGATCCATGAGCACTTGAGAAGAATGTATATACCGCTGTTTTTGGAGTACAGTATTCTATATATGTCTATTAGGTTTAGCTCATATATCATATTATTCAAGCTCTCTGTTTCTTTATTATCTTCTGCACAGATGATCAATTCAATAATGAGAGTGGTGTATTGATGTCTCCAACTATTATTGTAGAGACATCTATTTCTCCCTTCAGTTTTGCCAATGTTTGCCTCCATGTAATTTGGGGCATCCTGGTTAGGTGGCTATACATTTATTTATTGTTATTTCCTCCTGGTGAATTGCCCCTTTTATTAGTATATAATGATTTTCCTTGTCTCTAATAACAGCTTTGCTTTTAAAAGTCCACTTCATCCAATATAAGTATAACTACTCCAGCTTTTTTTTTTTTTTTTACAGCTGCTTACATGTAGTTTTCCAGACTTTCACTTTCAATCTATTTATATCCTTGGGTCTAAGGTGAGTCTTTTGTAAACAGCATATAGATGGCTCATATTTTCTTATCCATTCCACCAGTCTGCATCTTTTGATTGGGGGATTTAATCCATTAACGTTCAATGTTGTTACAGTAAAAGCATTTCTTACTTCACCCATTTTGACCTTTGGATTTTATCTGTCATATCTTTTTCCACTACTCTTTTTATACTTTTAGTTACTTCTACTGATATGATCTTCATTTCTAGACTCTCTTTTAAGCCTCTCTCTCCTGTCTTTTCTTTTCAAGCTGTAGCTCTCCCTTTAATATTTCCTGAAAGGTTTGGTTACAAACTCTCTTAGTTTCTGTTTATCTGTGAATATTCTAAACTCGCCCTCATTTCTGAAAGACAATCTTGCCAGATATAAGATTCTTGGCTGGTAGTTTTTCTCTTGATTCTTAAATATATCATACCACTGCATTCTTGACTCCTTGGTTTCTGATGAGAATTCAGCACTTAATCTTATTTGGCATCCCTTGTATGTGATGAACAGCTTTTCTCTTGCTGCTTTCAGAATCCTCTCCTTATCTTTGGCATTTGAAATTCTGATTACTATGTGTATCAGAGTAGATCTGTTTGATTTTATTCAGATTGGAGTCCAATGTGCTTCTTGGACATTGAAATCTATGTCCTTCAATAGAGTTGAGAAATTTCTACCATTATATCCTCAAATATTCCTTCTGCCCCTTGTCTTTTCTCTTCTCCTTGTGGGACACCCATGACACATATGTTTACATCTCTCTTGCCATCATTTAGTACCCTGAGACCATGTTCAATTTTTTCCATTTTTTCCTTTGTCTATTCTTTTGTGTTTTTGCTTTCAAAGGCCCTGTCTTCAAGCTCACCACCAGTCCTTTCTTCTGCTCCTTTAAGTCTGCTATTATATGGCTCCAGGATATTTTAATCGTATTTATTGTGCCTTTCATTCCCATAAGATCTGCTATTTTTCTATTTATGCTTTCAAATTCTTCTTTGTGGTCACTCAGTGTCTAGGTGATGTCCTCATTTTTTTTAGCCATCTCATTGAATTTATTAAGTAGATTTGTTTGAACATCTGTGATTAGTTGTCTCAATTCCTTTATGTCATCTGGTGGTATAGTTTGTTCCTTTGGGCCATATCTTCCTGTTTCTTGGTATGGCTTGTAATTTTGTGGTGGTGTCTCAGCATCTGATTTATTAGATGTATTTATTCTTGGTCCCTTTTTTCTCTTTAGCCTAGGGCTTCCTGTTTGATTGGTTTTGTGCTACAGACTCTCTTTGACACTTGGTTTAACTTATTTTGGAATTTTATAATGGTTCATGTTTAGCCAATCTGAATCTGTTCAGCTCTTTTTCATCTGTTTCTTGCCTTTTCCCTTGCCAGGGTTGGAGTAGGAACTGAAGATGTGGTTGATATTGTATGTCGTGGAGGCTGAAGCTGCCCAATGCTGTCCCAGTAACCAATGAAGCTTCTAACACCTTTCTCCCCTGCCAGGGGTGGGGATGGAGCCATACCCATGAAGAGTATTTCAAGCTGTGCAGGCCAAGACCATCTGCCTCCAGCCAAGCTGCCCTCCAGGGGTCAGCTCCACCTGGTCCAGGCCTCTGTTAGAATGGGATTTCTGGGGAAGTGGCTGTGGCTCAATCAGTGGGGCTCCCGTTTGCCATATGGGAGGCCCCGGGTTCGGTTCCCGGGGCCTCCTGGTGGGGGCGGGCCCGCCCGCACGGCGTGGTTGGCTGACCCAGCGAGAGCACGGGCAGTAAGGGGGGGGATAAATGAATAAATAAATAAAATCTTTAAAAAAAATAAAAAATAAAAATAAATAAATAAAAAAAAGAATGGGATTTCTGGACATACTGGAAGGACCACATAGTTTTTTAAAACCCAGCCACAGAGGCTGCAGCTGGAGGCCCTACTCCTTCCCACTTCCTCTTCAGACAGGCCTGCAGAGCCCAGAGCCCTGTGGGGATCAGTGGTGGAGGCTTGGCCAGAATGTGGGATCCAGGGGTAGGTGGGAGCAGCCATCCCTGCCCCACCTTGGGTTCAGAAGCCCCCTGTGGATAGCCAGCCCAGAAGGCCACTGCTGTCCAGGGCCTGTCCTCTCAAGCCAGGAAACTCTCCTAGAATGGACACCACTTCTCTGGTCACAGTGTATCTGAGACCCTGTAAGGCCACCACCATGACCTCATGGCCCAGGAGCTAGCCCGGGAGGCAACTGCGGGGAGGGGGTTCTTTCCCCCCTCCTACCCTCCCCCTCTCCCCCCTCACTAAACACTTAGAGAGTGCCTTTTGGCATGACTTGCTGGGAAAACAAAGGGATAAAACACACAGTCCCACTTCCCAGAAGTGTACAGTCTAGTCAAGCACAGTAGGCACAACATAAAAAGTCTACATTTTAAGATAAGGGCTGGGGGTATTAAGCGGCTGATGCACTCGGGACAAGAGGGGGTCAAAGCAGGGAGAGCTCCCTGTGGGCTGCAGTGCTCAGGGCATAACTGAGGCTGTGTGTGGGAGTCCCTGAGCCAGGCACAGCCAGGCCAGGGCCGCTCTCTCAATGAGCCGGGAAGCTGTGTGATCTCAGCAAGTTCTTGTCCATCGTTGAGCCTTGGTTTCCTCATCTCTAAAACTGGGATGACAATAATACCTATCTCACAACATTATTGGGAGGAAAGATGAGTTCGTGCATAGAATATGCACATATACACCCCTGTCTGTGATGGACGCAGTGCGCATCCACACACACCCGGTGCACGGAGTAGGAAGCTGCCATGGCTATTTATAGCAGAGGGGGACTTTGTTCTGGAAGGATGGGAGGGCCTGTCACAAGGATAACAGCCTGGTGAAGGTGCAGGGGCAAGACTGGACAAGACTTGGTTAGCAAAGAACAAACGGGTTAGTCATGTCCTGCCTGGGTAAGAGGTCAAGAGGGTTAGGGACTGGCTAAGGGGCCCAGAGATTCCCAGACAGAACAGACCTATCTTCTCTGTGTAATGGCCACCCACTGCCCCCTGCCCCCTGCCCCCTGCTGCCACCAGAGGTGACTTGGGCCTTCCTTCCAGGGAAGGTAAAAGCAGAAACAGAACAGGGAAGAGCAAGATTAGGGGGTGGCCTGGGCCCAGGGTCAGTCTCTTCACCATTACAGCTCAGTGCTGCACCCAGGACTGCGGGGTACAGTAGCGGGCATGGCAGGAAAGACCTCAGGGGGCATGGTTGGGGAAATATAAAACACTTAGGGAAGCTGAGACATGCGGGATAGTGAGGAAATGGCAGTAAGTGCTGTAGGTGCACACACAAGTTCATACACACCCACAGGTCCCCTGGCCCTACTGCATGCACAAACATGAGCACTTAGGGGCACACCAGAGGTAGGGACTCACACAAAGATGTGCACATCGCACAATCACACAGGACGAAGCAGGCACAGGCAGGGCAGACGTGCAGGCTCCATGCGCTAAGTTGCCTGGCTAAGCCAAAGGGGCTGAATGGGACGCCATTTCCCTATCTGTGCGCCTTAATTTGGGGCTATGTCTGCCAGGAGAAAAAGGCTCCTTCTTCTATGTGTAAAAGCACCATCTGTTCACACCATGCACCCACAGGACTGCATTCACCTAAAGGGGTATCTTTGTCTAATTTGCACAAAGAAGCCCAATGGGTGAGAGATGGTCCTGAGTTTGCCATGTTCACTGCTGAATCCCCAGCACCTAGCCCTATGCCTGGCACATAGTAGGTGATCAGCAAACATTTGGTGAATGAATTAAAGTGCATTTAGAGGGCAGACTCCAGCATACACAGAGGCACACGTAACACCACAACATGCAAGCATACCCACAAGCAGGGATATTCACAGAAGCCAAGTCAGAGGGAGAGCTGGAGGAGGGGTGAGGGGCAAGCAGAAGGGCAGGCAGAGGCGGGCGCTTCGTGCAGAAGCATGGGCAGCACCTGAAAATTCAAAGAAGAGAGGGAGGGCATGGAGTGGGGGTGCAGAAGCAGCAGGAAGACAGGCTCAGAAGGTGGAACGAACAGATGTGGGCATCGCATTTACTGTATGCAAACTACTTTCCCAGCTCAGTTTACATTTGAGAGAACGAGGCTCAGAGAGCCCACGTGACAAGCCCAGAGACACAGCCAGGAAGTGGCAGTCTCTCCTACTCTGTGCCCAGTAGGAGCAGAAGACTGTGCTGGAGAGGTATATTTGTGCCAGGCCTGGAGGACCTTGGGTGCCAGGGTAGGATGTTTTTGTGGGGGAGTGGGGAGCCATGGATGGTTTGGAAGCCCTTGTGGGCCCTCTAACCACACTCTACTACACAATCGTGCGCCTCCAGATGCCTAGGGACGAGGCTGCCCCTCTCCGTGTGCTCCCAGGCAGGGGCACAGACCCACCGAGACCCACGGGGAAGGGCAAGCCCATTGTTGAAAAGAGCCTCCCCTGCAATCGCAGGGAGCCCTTCACTAGCCCAAAATAGTGCAGACTCACATATGGACACACAGATCCTGCAGACAGACCCACATGGAGCATAGGTGCAGGCCCTTTGGTGTGGGGTTGAGGTGGGGAGGATTTTCCGTTTGTCTCACCAGCTCATACACAGCCGGGGTCCATGGGAAGCTAGACCCTCAGCCAGTAGCCGCAGGCCTTTGGTCCTAACCTGCCTGAGGTGAGTCAGAGCCCTTCTCTGCACCACAGTGTCCCTCAAACAATCCCTCGGGCTGTATGTCAGTTTCTGCTTTTGCCAAGTCCTTTTCCTTCTCAGGATCATCGGAGCCCCTGAGCACACCCTGGGAGGCAGGTAACATTATCTCCATTGGCAGGGGAGGAAGACAGGTGCTGGCCCAGCCGAGGTCAAGCGGTGAGCTAGCAGGCTTCTTTCCCTGGGCGAGGCGCTTCTCCCGGCAGCCGCTGCCAGACCCTCTGGCTCCTTTCTCTCACACACTCCTCCCTCCCCAAGCCTTGTAGGATGCCACAGCGACCTGGGGCTGAGCCTGGGTGGGCAGAGGATTCATAAGAGTAAGGAGCCAGGCACTAGGGACACTGTGGGAACTGAGAAAAGGCGATAAGGCAGCTCACACATGCTCTCTGTCCCTTCTATCCCTGCCTTTCTCCTCCCCAGCTCCAAAGAATGACCAGATAGAAGCCCTAGAGCATTCAAACTTAGGACTGGGAGGGGCAGTTGGAGACCAGCCCCCCTCAGACCTCAGCATTTTGGGGTACCATGCAGGTCAGAAAGCTGGCTAGCACCCTCATGCTAATCACAGTTTGTATAAGTCCAATGGAGTGTTTGATGCTGGCTATACTACAGCAAGTGAGACTGAGGTGAGATGTGAAGAAGGACTTCTTGTCTTTGAAACTGAAATGCAATACTCTGTGAGCAAGGAGAAAAGGCAGAGCCATGGTCCTGAAATTTATTAGGCCAGAGCAGCCCAGCTGGCAAGGCCTGTGGGCCTCAATTCTCCTTTGGCTTTTGAAACCTGTTGATGGACATATCCATGTGTACCATTTGCATAATGCATCTTTGTTTACAAGCTGCTACCAGCTATAGTTCATTTTTTATTAAATCCTTTTTATTCCTTTGGGAGGCAGAATGATGTGGATGGAGGTCAAGAGCCTTGTCTAGATCCCAACACAAAACTCCGTCACGCGCTAACATTTGGTTTGGGGCAAGCCTTTTAACCTCTGTGAGATCAGGTTCCCTCAGTTGTGGAATAGGGATAAAAAATACCCACACTCTTACCTGAGGGTTGAGAGGAGCTGTTGGCACAGCGCCTGGCAGCTAGACAGAGTCAGTAAACGTTAGCTCTTTGGGTTAATTAGGTAGTTGTTTGATGTCCTGCCTCCACCTGCAAAGGATTAAAGATGGCTGCAAAATCTGTTTTAGTCCTCCCAGCAGCAAAAGAACCAGAGCCTCGGGAAGGTCAAGTGCCTTATCCCAGGTCACCTGGTGTGAGCCAGGACCCACGCCCACGACCTCTGACTCCACATCCTGCATTCTTTCCATGGCCTGTTTACTGGTGTTGCTGTCCTGCCATGGGGCAGCCGGGTGCCAGCCTGGAATGGGAGGGTGGGCAGGATGGGGAAGGGGGACAGGCCCCTGGGCTTCAGGAGAACTGGGTGCTACTTGGCAGTCTTGTCACACAGAATGGAATCTGGGGATGTCTCCTCTGATGACGATTATAAAGTTCAACCTAAAAACGGATCTATGGTAATGTAAAATTAGATAGTGGTTGAAGCTTTGGGGTAGGGTTTGGCAGGAAAGGGTTATGAGGGAACTTTCTGAGGAGATGGAAATAGTCTATGCTTTGGATGGTGGTTGTACCTAAATTGTCAAAAATCATCAAACTACGTACATTTTATTGGAAGTTAATTATAATGGTATCACTTTTTGCTATACTTGAATCAATGTTATTAAAAAATAGTTCAGGCTTGCCTTTGGGGGCCATTTAAGCTCAATAAGAAGCTCAGCTCCCTCTGTAGCTCTGTTTACAGCAGCCCTGGGGGTGGGGTGCAGGGGTCCTGGCATGGAGGCTCCACTGGCATCTGCTCTCAGGTGTGTATATCCTTACACACACAAATACACACATGCATACACTCACATGCACACTTAAACCCAGATGAGGAAACAGATAGCAGAAAGGCTGGGGAGCAAAGGACACTAGCAGTTTAAGTCCCCAAGGTATGGAAGCTGGTGTTCCAGCCTCCTGTTTGCCCCATAGAGCTGGGCACTGTTGAGGGCACAGCGGAATGTGGGGTGGGGGTGGAGAAGGATGCTGCAGCTGGAGCGAACTGGCTGTCACCCCAAATTCACTGCCCCCCTGGCCATTTTCCAGGCCTCCCCCTCCTGGGAGCCCTCCAGAAACGCTGCTGGGCTGAATCAGCTCTCTGTCCTAAGCCTGGGGCATTCATCCACAAATTGAGATACAGAAGCTGAGTCAGAGGACAGGGGAAGCATCAAGGACGTGAGGGAGAGCACGCTGGAGTGGCCCATCCTTCCGCCCTCCCAGGCCCTGGAAGCAGTCCTGCCCTGACTGGGGCTACCCCAGCAGGCCCTCCACACACAGCCCATGTCCCCATATGCCTGTGCGCCCATGCTGACACCCTGCAAGCTGTCCACTGGGACAGAGGAAAAGACCTTGGCTCTGGCTGAGGAGGATCTAGTGCAGAGGGGACCTTGATCTCTCAGGGTTTTATATATATATAAAAAACACCAAGAACAGATTTTAAAACCCTGAGAGATTATATATATATATCCACACAAAATGATAACTAATTTGGGGGTTATCTGCTGTGCTGGTTTATCCAGATCATTTATTCATTTATTTATCCAGTAAAGTATTAAACAGAAATGTATTACATACAATGCTCTGTATTAGGCACTTGGACTGGATACAAAGATGGATAAAATAATTTCCATCCTCATGGTGTTTTCAATCCAAATGGGGAGACAGGCAACCACACGCAATTTTAAAAGAAAGAAGGAAATTGGTGCAAGCAAGTTGTTAGCAACCAGCAATAGAAGCCCAGAATGAGGGTTCATTCTAGCTGGAGGGATTTAGGGAAAGGTGGGAGAAGAGAGATGGGTAGCATTTATCTGAGCCTTGAAAGCAGCATGGGCCGAGGGAGAAGAGCATGAGGACAGATGAAGAGTTTGAAAGAGCACCTCATGCTCTGAAATAGCTGCACCTCTGGAAATGGTGGGTCAGGGTCTGGCTGAGGAGCCAGGCAGGCCAGGCCTTAGCACAGATGCGATCTCGTGACCCCCACCTCCCTCTCGGTTGATTCCATCAGGCTGGGCACTGCTCCAAGTTCCATCCAGGAGGTGGCCTGGCAAGAACGCTTTGCCCCAAAGGAATATGAGGACTAATTGGATCAAAAGATCTTTGCCTTGGGGGATTTTGATATAGAGATGGGGGCAGAAGGCTGCTGGCTGGTGTCGAGAGTAGAAGGAAAAAGGCACTGATAGATGCAGAAAAAGAGAGCCAAGGCAGTTACAGGTGGCCTGGGCTGTGAGTCCCTCAACAGTGCCCCCATCTCTAGGAGCTCTTCCCCTGCTGTCCACCTTGATCTTCCTGGTGGCTCTTCCTGGCCCTTGCCAGGAGGCCCAGCCACACAGTGGAGGTTCGCTTTACCTGATTTCCAGGTGCACCCTAACCTAGCCTTCTCATGCCCACTACTGGAGGCAACCTGGCCTATACAGTGAACCTCACAATGAAACAAGTACCTTGATGGGCAAGAAGAGAAGCTGGATTATAGTTTATGGGTAGCAGGGTGCTTGGAAGATTTTTGAGCTGTTCTGATTCCCCTGGCAGCAACGTGGAGAACAGGATGGAGCAGAGCAAGGTTGGCAGCAGGGCCAGCAGCCAGGAGCTCTCCCAGGCCTCAGTAGAGATGACTTCAGACTGGGTGGTGCCTGTGGGGTGGGAAGAAGAGGATGGACTTCAGCGACCTGGAGGAGGTAGGACAGCCAGACTTGGTAATACATGGGTGGGGAATTAGGGTTGAGAGGTAACAAGAGATTCCAGGTTCAGAAACATGAGGAGGAACAGGTTTGGGGAGCAAGAATGGGTGCTTGAGTTGGAGGACCTTATAAGACACTCAGGTGGAGACAGCGAGGGACACATGGGAGGTCTGGGTCAGACTTCTCAACCAAAGCAACCTATATAAGCAGGTAAGGAGAGAAGGGAGGAAAGAGAGGGCCGAGAGTCCAGCCCAGGGGAGCCCAGTCCCCTGCCTGTTAGTGGATAATGGAGGGTTATCTGGAAGATGGGAGAAGCGAGGAAAGAAGGTTGGCACCCACTCTTACTCCTTGCCATCCCAGAAGGCAGCCTATAGGGGATGGGCACTCCAGGGAAGCTGGGGGCCAGCAGGAAGGTGAGGATTGGGTGGGTTCTTGAGAAGGGTGCTGAGTGGGGCAGGAGGGGGCAGGAAAGAGCTCTACCCACCCCAGCATTGTGCCTAGAATGGTTGTACAGACCCCCGTTGTCTCCAGAGGGGAGATCCCCCTTCCCTCCACATCCGTGAGGTCTGCCCTGAGCCTGGCCCAGGACATAGGAATGTGGCAGGTCTAATTCTCTGACTGCAGAGTCAGCCAGTGGGGTTGCAGTGGTGACTTGCCAGGCTTCTAGGCTACAGCATGGCAGGAAGCTGAATTCCAACCACAAAGCATGACCAACCTCTCAGGAGGATGAGCGAGGCCTCTGAGGGATCCTGGCTGAACGCTCCTCATCCCCTCCTCTTGGGTCTTGAAAAGGGCATTCCAGAGGGTTGGGGCACAAAGGCACGGCAAATGAGCGCGATAACCCAGTAAGAACAAGGGCAGGAGACTTGAACAGGAACCTCACGACAGCAAGGACATCCAAATGGCCAATGTTCATGTAAAAAGCTGTTCAACAGGGCTGCCCCTGACATTCCTGAAGCCCAGAGTCCCTAAGTCCAGTGGCAGCCTACTTACCATAAGTCTCAATATTTGAAAGTTATACATTGAGTTAACAAATGCTAAGTAAAATGTATTCTATCCTCCGGCCTTCACAAATACATTCATGGTGACCTGGATGGCCGGGATCAAATTCAGTACTTGCAGCTTCCTGGGAGTTCCGTGTCTGACTGTGGTGGTTTGCTAGGACAGGCCCCCAGCCCTTGGCCCCAGTCCACACCCTCTCTCTTCCTACTTCCAGCTTCTTCCCCTACTGCAAAGGGTCTCACAAGATGGTCATGTGTGGGGACACTCCAGCTTACAAGACCAAGTTCTACCCAACCTTCAGCAAATTTCTGCCCTTTGCCCAGGGAAGTGGCCCATGCAGGCCTTGGAAACACTTGGGCCAGGAAACCCAGAGTCCTATGTACCTGGAGCATTGTCCAGAAAGGAGAGGGATAGGTGTGGCCTCCAGGCGAGCCTCTTGGACTCTTTGCCCCACAGGGAGGGTCTTGGCTGACGGAGAGTTGGATTGGGGCCCTATGGCCAAAATTTAAGGGCAGTATTCAGGGGATAAAGTCAGGACTCCCCCAGCCCCTCACCCTGCTTCTGTAATTCCAAGGTACCCCCCACCTCAAATTAGCTCTCTGTTTTGGTCTGAGTTTTAGGTGCATCAAGAGTACCAGCTGATACCTACTGCTTAAAGAACTCTTGTTATAGCTAAATTCTGTGTCCAAACACTAAAAATGAGTACTGAAGGAGGACCATCTGATTTAAAATGACACCAGAATCTGTGCCTTTCTTGCCTTGGTCTAAGAGTGGTATCAAAACTAAACTTCTTCAGCAATCAGCGAAAAGCAAAATCAAACGTCAACGGGGACCCTGCAAAATACCTAAAATTTTTAAAAGACCTACATTACCAATGGTTGGAAAGGGTATAAGTAACTGGAATTGTCATCCACTACTGATGAGAGTGCAAAGTGCTACATCCTATTGGAAAACTGGCAATATCTTCTAAAGTTGATGGACACAGACCCTATGATACAGCAATTCCACCGCTGAGGAGGTATTTACCTAACAGAAAAGTATGTGTATATGTTCACTAAAAGAATGTACAAGAATGTTCATAGCAGCACTCTTACTAATACCAATCTGAAAACAACCTAAATGTTCATCAAATGGTACAATGAAGATGTGAATTATAGTATATAAATGTACTGCAGCTACTTGCAAGAATATGGATGCATCTTCCCAATATGATGTTGCGTGAAAGAAGCCAGCTACGAAAGAATACATACTGCATGATCCCATTCATATAAAGTTCAAAAAAGAAAGAATTAACCAAGAGTGTTAGGGGTCAGGATAGTGGCTGCCTTTGGGGAGGCGGGGAGGGGGGAAATGGGCTGGGGAGGGGTCCAAGGGAGGCTTCTGCGGTACCGCTCGTGTTAGATTGCGTGACATGGGTAGTGGTTTATGGTGTGCACTTTGTGACAACGCTTTGAGCTGCACAATTATGATTTGTGCACTTTCTAAAGGTGTGTATGATATCAATAAAAAGTCAAAAGAAATAACTATGCCTTAGAAACAAAACAAATAAACAAGCAAAAATGTGGGGCCCCTCGGGCTTGATGGTACTTTCATCTTCTCTGAGCATATACACTTTCCCTACTTTATTTGATCCCAACAGTAGTCTTTTAAGGTAACCAGGATTGGTGACCTCTCCACTTTGTGAAGGGCAACCAAAGGCCACATAGAATCTTGGTGCCACATCCCTAGCCTTCCAGCCCTGTGCTCTTTCCACAGCTCAGCCAGAGGAAAAGCTGACGAAGCTAGAAGGCCATCTCGGCAGGGTCTGGTCTAATGCCATGACATTAGAGCCAGGGCTAGAACTAGGGGCTGGAAGGGGAAGGTCAGGGGAGACTCCATGGAGGAGGTGGGATTGGAGATGGGATGGAATTTGGATAGTCAGAGAAGGCATTTCTGATAGAGGTGCCCTGTAAATGGCCCAGGGGCAGCCCACATAGGACAAAAAGAAGAGAGGCCATGAAGAATGGAGGGTCGAAAGCATGAACGCTTTGGGTTTGTGTCTCGGCTCTGCTGCTTGCTAAGTGTGTGAACTTGGGAGTCATTGAGCCTGGCTGAGCCTTGGTTCTCTTATCTGTAAATTGGAAATAATCACATAAGTAGCTTGTAAGATCATTGTGATAAATAGATGAGATAAGGGAAACAAATACATCGGTGCATGCGTGTTCCTTACTAAATAGGAAATGCATGTAAAGTGTTGGCACAGGACCCACGCCCCCATAGTCCTGCATAATCCCCAGGACTGTGGATGTGAGGGATTTCTCTCCTGTGATTAGAGTCTGTTATGTGGCACAGCTGACTTTAAAAACAAAGAAAGTTATCCAGCTCGACCTGACCTAATCAGGTGAACCCTTTAAAAGTAAAGGGTTTTCTTTGGCTGGTAGCAGAAGAGGAAGTCAGAGAGATTTGATGCATGGAAGGAATTAGCTGCAGGGAGGTTCTCCAAGGCCAAGATGGAGAGGGTCACGGGGTGAGGACTTGAGCGCAGCCTCTAGGAGCTGAGAGCAATCCCTGGCTGCCAACCTGCAAGAAAAGAGGGGCTTCAAGGTGACAACTGCAAGGAATTGAAATCTGCCAACAAACAGGAATGAGCTTAGAGGGGGACCCGAGCTCCAGATGAGCACACGACTCCTGGCATCTTGATTTCAGCCTGAGCAGAGAACCCAGCTGTGTCCTGCTGGACTTCTGATCTGTGAGATACCAAATGGGAGTCAAAGCCATGTCTGTGGTAATTAGTTACTTAGCAACAAAATGCTCATATACATAATAAATTAATTGGCAGCCATGACTGTTGTGTTTTCTCACTTCTAAATTGCAGTTTAAAAAAGAACACACTCATGTTTTTGAAACATCTTACAAAAAATGTATTCTTTTAATGTGGTATTTTCCCCTCAAAACCATTATTAAATATTGCAATTAGTGGTAGATCAGAATAAAAGACATGTAACACTAGTCATTACAATAGTGTTATTTTCCAATTATTATTGTCATTGCCAAGGCCCTTGTGACCCACTCAATTCAGGACTAACTGTGTAACTTAACTTCTCCGAGCCTCGTTTGCTCGTTTTTAAAGACTCAATGAAATCTCCTCTACTAGGTTGTTAGGAGGTAAAAACATTATGTAACTCTAAATCCCTATTCAAATGTTAGTCCAATAAATTTAAAAGTGCTGGGCTGGGCACTAACCTGACAGCTTGGCCTGGGTGGCAGGGTGGGGGTAGCCAAGGTGACAAGCTGAGATGGGGGTCGGCTCCAACAGATGCCTCCTGCAGCCCTACTGCAGGGGTGGGGGAGTGGGGGGTGGGGGGGTAGAGGCCAACCAGGACCAGGTGGGCAGGAGCCTTGGCTGTGGCCCCCGCAGCAGCCCTCGGGCCACAGGGCAGTCCCGTGGCCTTGGCTCGGAGGCCTGACTGGGCACTCGGACTCTGGCAGCGGCCCTGAGTTGGGTAACAGGATTCTGTCCCCCACAGCTGTATCTGCCAACTGTGCTGGCTCAGGGAGGGCAGTGTGGGGGCCACAGTGGAGAGACTTATTTTTGCTTTAGCCACAGACCCATGGCTGAAAAAAGTTAAATTAAGGTGATTTAGTGATTTTTCCTGGCATATAAAGAGTTCAACTCACCTGCTTTTTAACAGAAGTGATTAAAGGATATCTTCAGAAGGAACAATGACCCCTAAATACGTGCTGGTTTACAGTGAGGCTGGCAAAGTGGGAAGGAGGGTAAGGACTGAGGCTGGGAAGAGAAGAGGTGTGAGAAAGGAAGGGAGAAGGAAAGGAGGAAAGGAGAGCCTGGAAGAAGAGCTGGAGGGAGAAAGACAGAGAGAGAGAAAAGTAGGGGAAGGGAGAGAGGAAGAATAGACCAGCACAGATGCACAGGGATGCACCTGCGTGCATACGAGAGAAGGACACAGAGAAAGACAGATCCCCAAACAGGGGTGCATCAAAGGAGGGCGTGAGGTGATGTGTGTTTGAACAGGACTTCCTCCTGGTTAACCACTCTTCAAGCTCTTCAATTATTCCATTCCCACGGAGGCTCTATTCTCAATGGAATAAACCAAGCAGTCCCGAAAAGAGGAAATTCCCACCTAGCACCCTTCATTCTGTGTCAAGCCAAAGGGGCATATGCACTTACAGTGTCCCCACCATCTCCCTAGAGAAGGGCAGGAAAAAAAGGGTTAATCTGGGCCAGACCCAGGTAGGCAGCTCCATCCCTCCTCCTGGTGAGGACAGTCAAGACAGAGAGAGGGGTGTCCTTCCAAATAGTTTTCCAGAACAGCAGGATCCCAGGGCCAGCCAGGGCAGACCTGACACCCAGGGCCAGTGGGCAGCTGCTTCACAAGATGAGATTTGAGAAGCACCAGGGAGACAGCCCTACCCCAAAATATCTCCCCCACTGCCTGTCAGGACTTTGACCTCTACCTCAAGGTAAGAGTCTCAATTGGAGTAGGAGTCAGGATCCTACCTGGGGGTCCTCTGCAAAGCTTTCCAAGCCCCAGAGTCCCTATTGGCAAATGAGGATATGGCTCCTTTCCTGCCCATATCCTGGGGTTATTGTGAGGACCAACCAGCCAATGCTGGTCATGGCCTGAGTTCGAATCCTGGCTTGGCCACTGACTGTCCAGGTGGTTCAGGTCCTCTGTTTCCTCACCTATAATATGAGAAAAATAGGGTTGTTGCTAGAATAAAGAAAAGTAATATTTGTAATGACCTGACACCTAGTTGGTGGTCAGTAAAAGTAGTTAGGAATGTTCTCCACTATAAGCCGTTAAACTAAAAAATTATTATGATTGCTTTTTATGTAGGGACCAACATCCCTCTCTGGACCCAAATGCATATTTTCCTTGGAGTGAAGCACACCCAACCTGTCATTTACACCTTTTCACAAATATTTTCCTATAGGACAGGCAGCTGAGAGCAAGTTTCTGATGGGCTACTATAATATAGGATGGGTAAGGTTTGATAAAGAAAGGCAAGAAATTGGTCCAAGGCTGGGACACTGCCTAGGATCAACCAAGCAAATGGTCAATTCTCCATCTTGCAAATTCTTAACAGGTTCTTTAAGACCCAACCCAAATGTCTCCTTCTCAGTGACACTTTCCCTAAACAGAGAGAGTTACTTTTTTGGGGTCCCATTGCTCTTTGTCTATAACCGTTTTTCGCATTTGTCACATTTCACTGTGAACATTAGCTGCCTCTCCTACTAGACTGTGAATTCTTTGAGAGCAGGGACTGCACCATATTCAACTCTGAATCACCAGTCCCTGGCTTAGTGCCTGGCCTAGGAAGGCACTCAACGTTTATTGGATAAATGCCCGGTTTTGTCCTGTACACTGAGACCAGAAAACAGAAATATTTAACCGTTGAGAGAATCTTCCTCCTCATCATCAAAAGATGAAAATTAGCACTCCCTACTTCATACCCTCCACTCATTTCTCTCTCCAGGGGCAACCTGTTTCAACAACTTTACTTTATTTATTTGGTATTTATTTCTTCTCAAAACAACATGCTGATAAATGAACAAGAAAACAATAGAGAGAATCAACAAAACCAAAAGTTGGTTCTTTGAGATCAACAAAACCGACACACCCTTAGCTAGACTGACAGAAAAAAAGAGAGAAGATGCAAATAAATATCAGAAATGAGAGGGGGGACGTTACCACTGACCCCGCAGAAATAAGAGAAATCATAAGAGGATACTATGAACAACTGTATGCCAAAAAACTAGACAATGTAGAGGAGATAGACAATTTCCTAGGAACACGCAAATCATCTACACTGACCCTAGAAGAAATAGAAGACCTCAACAAACCAATCACAAGTGAAGAGATTGAAACAGTCACCAAAAACGTCCCAAAGATGAAAAGCCCAGGACCAGATGGCTTCACAGGTGAAGTTTACCAGTCATTCAAAGATGATCTAATACCAATCTTTCTCAAGCTCTTCCAGAAAATTGAACAGGAAAGAACACTACTAAACTCATTCTATGAAGCCAACATCACTCTAATACCAAAACCAGATAAAGATACTACCAAAAAAAAAAAAAAAAAGAAAGAAAGAAAAGAAAAAGAAAATTACAGACCAGTATCTCTAATGAATATAAATGCAAAAATCCTGCACAAAATACTTGCAAACAGAATCTAAAAGCACATTAAAAGAATTATAAACCACAATCAAGTAGGTTTTATTCCAGGTATGCAAGGGTGGTTCAACACAAGGAAATCAATTAATGTAATAAACCACGTTGATAAATTGAAGGAAAAAAAAAACAAAACATGATCCTCTCGATTGATGCAGAAAAGGCATTTGACAAAGTACAGCACCTTTTCTTGATAAAAACACTCCTAAAGATAGTAATATAAGGAAGCTTTCTCAATATGGTAAAGTGCATATATGAAAAACCTACAGCTAGCATTGTACTCAATGGTGAAAGACTGAAAGCTTTCCCGCTGAGATCAGGAACAAGACAAGATGCCCACTGTCACCACTGATATTCAATATTGTGCTAGAGGTTCTAGCTAGGGCAATTAAGCTAGAAAAAGAAATAAAAGGCACTCAAGTAGGAAAGGAAGTAAAACTTTCACTATTTGCTGATGATATGATCCTATATCTAGAATCTTGTGAAAAATCCACAACAAAGCTACTAGAACTAATAGATGAGTTCAGCAAATTGGCAGGATACAAGATTAATATGCAAAAGTCAATAGTGTTTCTATACACTACTGATGTGCAATCCGAGGAGGAAATCAGGAAAAAATCCATTTTATATATACAGTTTATAAGAGCAACTAAAACAATCAAATATTTAGAAATAAACTTAACCAAGGACATAAAGGACCTGTATTCAGAAAACTACAAAACTTTGCTAAAAGAAACTGAAGAAATAATAGAAGGACACTCTGTGTTCATGGATTAGAAGACTAAATAGCATTAAGATGTCAATTTACCCAAACTGATTTACAGATTCAATGCAATCCCAACAAAAATCTCAACAGCTTTTTTTTGCAGAAGTGGAAAAACCAATTTCCAAATTTATTTGGAAGGGTAAGGGGTGCCAAATAACCTAAAAAGTCTTTAAAAAGAAGAACAAAGTTGGAGGATTCTCACTTCCAGACTTTGAAGCATATTACATAGCTACAGTGGTAAAACAACAACAACAACAACAACAACAAAAACAGCATGGTACTGGCATAGAGACAGACAGATTGACCAATGGAACCGAATAAAGAACTCAGAACTAAACCCTCACATCTACTGTCAAGTGATTTTTGACAAGGCTGTCAAGCCCTCCCAGCTGGGACAGAACAGTCTATTCAACAAATGATGCTGGGAGAACTGGATAGCCATAGCCAAAAGAAAGAAAGAAGACCCCTATCTCACACCACATATAAAAATTAACTCAAAATGGATCAAGGACCTAAATATAAAGGCGACCACCATAACATTTCTAGAAGAAAATGTAGGAAAACATCTTCAAGATCTTGTGGTAGGTGGTAGTTTCTTAAACCTTATATCCAAAGCATGAGCACCAAAAGAAAAAAATAGATAAATGGGACCTCCTCAAAATTCAACATTTTTGCACCTCAAAGGACTTTGTCAAAAGGATGAAAATGCAGCCGAATCAATGGGAGAAAATATTTGGCAATCACATATTCACTAAGGCTTTAATATCCATGATATATAAAGAGATCATACAGCTCAACAACAAAAAAGACAAACTACCCAATTTAAAAAATGGGCAAAAGGCTTGAAAAGACAATTTGCCAAAGAAGAAATACAAATGGCAAAGAAACACATGAAAACAATGTTCAACATTATTAGCAATTAGGGAAATGCAAATCAAAACTACAATGTAATAACATTTCACACCTATTAGACTGGCTACTTTAAAAAGTCAGAAAATTTTAAATGTTGGAGAGGATGTCGAAAGATAGAAACGCTTATTCACTATTGGTGGAAATGTAGAATGGTACAGCCACTGTGTAGGACTGTTTGGCAGTTCCTAAGGAAGTTGAATATAGACTTGACATGTGACCTGGCAATATCATTACTAGGTATATATCCAGAACTGAAAGTGGAGACACCAACAGACATCTGCACACTGGTGTTCATAGCGGCATTATTCATGATTGCCAAAGTTGGAAACAACCCTGGTGTCCATCAACTGATAAATGGATAAAGGGATTGTGGTATATACACACGATGGAATATTATACAGTGGTAAGAAAAAATGAAGTTGTGAAGCATATGACAACATGGATGAGCCTGGAGGACATTATGTTGAGTGAAGCAAGCCAGACACAAAAGGACAAATACTGTATGATTGCACTATTATGAAATAAATATATTGTGTAAAATTATGGAGTTAATAATTAGAATATAGGTCACCAGAAAATAGAAGGAAGGTAGAGAATGGAAAGCTGAAGTTTAATCTGTGCAGGATTGGTAAAAAGGTTCTTTGTAAATCTTTGTAAATGAATAGAAATGGTGAAAGCATATCATGGTCTTTGTAACTAGCAGTGCTATTGTATGAGTATGACAGTGGTTGAAAGGGAAAGTCTAAAGGCATGTATATTACTAGAAGAAAAGTGAAATACTGTAATATAGTATTGTACATGACCATAAAAACTCATGTAAAACATGAATATGGGTGATATTACAAAAATAAGACTGTTTTTGCAAAATATAAATACAAATATACTAGAGAGAAGAGAAGAGAATAGCAGCTATGTATGGCAGGGGAAGCATAGAGAGATTGAAGGGTGATGAGTTTTGTTTGTCTTTTGTTTATTATTATTATTGGAATAATGAAAGTGCTTCAAGAATGATTGAAGTGATGAATGCACAAATACATGATTACACTGAATACCATTGATTGTACACTTTGGATGGATTTATGCTTTATTAATATGTGCCAATAAAATTGATTTATTAAAAAATAAAATAAAATAAAATAACAGCATGCCTATGCTGCTGTTCATTGATCTTCAGTTCTAGATCTTGTCTATTGATTTCCCACTAAGAAAAATTATGATTTAGGTCCCTTTTAACCCCCTGGTCCACATTGTCACATATATGTGCACTTTTCATTCCTCCATCTTCCCAATGCAGTTATAACATAATTTAGTTAGCTCAATATTCTGTTTACATTTTTATGACTCTGTACATTCCAGTTCCAGCCGAGCCACATAGTAAACTATGATTGCTTTTCCTTTCCTGTGTAGCATTTGTTCTCTCTGGAATTAATACTTTCTAATTTTTTTCTATTGCCTTCATTTTTAAAAGAGCGTATTGCTAATTCAACCTCAAGCTCTCCCTCAGTTGTGTAAATCTCCTCTCAGTATTATGTGTTCTATCAATTTCATTGTCTTATGGAATAATCTCCTGAGTCTTCTGTTCTGCTCAAATCTTTGTTTGTCCTCTGAATTTGGCACAGAGCTGTTGTATTGGGAAATCCTTTTTCCATCATTCTGGGGATTTCCTTCTCCTCTTCCTTGCATTGAATCCCTTGTTTCCTGGATCCTCTGTTTTCTCAAGTTTCTGAGAAAGGGTGTGTAGGAGGTAATTTTTAAAAACTTGCAAGCCTAAAAGTGTCTTTGTGCTATACTGAAACTTGATTGGTGACCAGTCTTGGGTATAAAATTCTGTTTAAAATAATTTTTCCCTCAGTTTTAAAGACATTGCTTCATTGTATTCTGATCTTACAATGTTACTTTTGAGAAACCTGAGGCCATTCTGATTCTAAAAGTTTATATGTGACCTCTTTTTTCTTCCTCCCTGGAATCTTATGAGATTTTCTCCTTGACAACAAAGTTCTGAAATTCATGATGATATGTGATGTAGGTGGAGGGGGGTGAGGAGTGTCTATTCTAATCCATTGTGCCTACAACTTGAATGGCTCTTTAATCTGGAAACTCATGAGCTTCTCTTGTAGAAAATTTTCTTCTATTATTTCTTTGATTATTTTTGCCCTTCTCTAATGATCTTGCCTCCTAGTATTCAAGATCTTGTGTGACCAGTAGGATATTGTAGAAGACAATGTATGACTTCCAAAAGGTCAGTTGTAAAAGACATTGAAGCTTCTTCCTTAGTCTTTGGGATCACTCACTCTGGAGGAAACTACTCAAATCACCTATGGAGAAGCTCACATGGTAAGGAATTGAGACCATCCATCAACAAACAGCACCAGCTTGCTACCCATGTGAATGAGCCACCTTGGAAGAAGATCCACCAGCTCCAGTCAAGCCTTAAGAAAAGCATAGCACTAGCCAGCATCAGAACCTCATGAGAAACCTTGAACCAGCACCACTCACCTAAGTCATTCTTTTTTAAAAATATATATTTTTATTTTTATTTTTTAAAAAAGAAACTTAGATTACATGAATGTTACACAAAAAATATAGGTGATTCCCATATGCCCCACTCCCTAGCCCTTCCACATTTTCCCACATCAGCAACATCCTTCATTAGTGTGGTACATTTGTCACAATTGATGAACACATCTTGAAGAATTGCCACTAAGCAATGATTATAGTTTACATTGTAGTTCACACTCTCTCCCACAAATTTTTGCAAGTTATTCCATGATATACAATGGCCTGTATCTGTCATTGAAATAACATTCAGGATAATTCCCAAGTCCCAAAAATGCCCCCATATTATGCCTGTTTTTCCTTCTCCCTCCCCTCAGAACCTCACTTGGCCACTGCCTCCACATCAATGATATAAGTTCTTCCATTGCTAGGATCACAACAAGTCTACAGTAGAACAACTGTAAGTCTACTCTAGTCCATCATCCATTCCCCAATACTGAGGATTCTGTGATGGTGATGCCCTCTTTACCTCTAATTGAAAGGGGGCTTAGGTTGCATGCGGCAGATGGATGGGACTTTCTTGCTTGCAGTTGCAGACTCTGTTCCTTGAAATAGTTGTTGTCAGTCATTTTCTCCTTGTTAGTTGTCCTGGCTGAGACCAATGAACTGGAGAGTAGTGCTGCAAGTCTGTTGAGATTCAGGGCCCAACTAGCACATGGACAGCCCAAAGATTTAAGTCCTTTGGACATACAACTAACAAATCTAGTACTAACTATAGGTTCAAATAGCGGGGCACCAGAGCCATGTGTAGGGAAAACACAACCAAGTTCAACTCTATCACACTGGGGAACATAAATTCCATAGTAGGGCCCACAGGCAGGGTGCCAAACTCCTGAGCTGTCTGCCCTGCCTATAGTGTCTGGATGTCTCCAGAGCCCTCAGAAGCCCTGCTATTTGAGGTAATATTTACTTTGGCAGTCTATGAGTTCCTGCTGAGATGTGCATAAGTGTAACCTCTGAAATTACCTCCTGACTCACTTTTAAGTCTCTTAGCCATATAAACTCATTTGTCTTTACCTTTTCCCCCTTTTGGTCAAGGTGTTTTTCCAGTTGCATTGCTAGTTGGTGCTTGGTAGTAATACCTTGGGTGCCAGGGAGGCTCATCCCTGGGAGTCATGTCCCATGCTAGGGGGAAGGTAATGCATTTACATGCTGAGTTTTGGTTTAGAGAGAGGCCACATTTGAGCAACAAGGAGACTTTCAGGAGGTAACGTTTAGGCACACTATAATACTATGCTAAGTTTCAATTTCAAAAGTAAAGGTTCATAAGTACAGTCATCACAATCAAAGGCCTGTCAATGGTCCATTCTCCTTTACTAGTCTCTGCCCCTGTACACAGGGGATTCTCGTTGTCCCATTAGAGAATGTGGCAGAGCTCCCCAGGATGGGAATTCAATATTTCTTTGGTTATTGTGTGTATCTCTTCCCACTGTGACAATGCCCCATGAACACTAAGTCATTCTTGAACTCTTGGCCAAAGACTGTGAGAGATAATATCATTTTTATTATCGCTTTAAGCCACTAAGTTTTGGGGTAGTTTGTTAAGGATCAATAGATAAAGAATACATACTTACCCTTCCTGAAACTTCCTAATATTTGGATGTTGAATCTCCTGGACCAGTTCTCTAATTTTCTAATATTTGCATTTCTGTTTTTCATTTCAATGTCTCTACACTCTACTTTCCTGGAGATTTCTTCAAGGCTATCTTTCAACCCTTCATTTAAGGCCATAGTGGAGTAGTCAGCATCAGACTAAATCCTCCTTCCATAAAAACTAAATATGGTAAAAATATATATACATATAAGAACCAGCATTTGTAGACATTGAATACCAAACAGCACAAAATTGTGTCTTGAGAAAAGGGAAGTATGTAAAATGAGCCCCACACTTATTCTGGCTTTCTCCCTGGGACATTTTCCAAACTGTGGTACAAGGAAGTAATGTCCAAGGAGTAAAAGGAAGTATTTGATATTTTTTGATGTTATGGTAAATATTATCTTTTAAAAATTTTCATTTTCTACCTGTTTATTGCTAGTATATAAAATGTTAAATGATTTTTGGCATTGAATTTTTATAGAGAGATTTTGCTAAACTTTCTTATTAATTCTAATTATTTATCTGCGGATTCTTTTGGGTTTACTTCATAGACAATCATATGTTTTGCAAATGTTATGTTTCTTCCTTTCCTATTCTTATAAATGGTGTTTCTTTTTTCTTATTTGTTTGGTTGCTTATTTTACCTTCCTGCACAAGCTAGGACATCACAGTACAATGCCAAATAAAGGAAGTTGTTATGTAGTGACAGCAAGTATATTTATCTTGTTCATAATCTCAAAGGAAAAGCTTTAGACATTTTACTTATCAAATATAATGTATGCTGCTGAATCAAGGACATTTCCTTCTATTCCTATTTCCTAAGAGGTTTTTGTTATTGTTGTTGTTTTTTAACTGCTACAGTCAATCAAAGAGCAACTTTATTTAAGTCCCAGGCCTTGGGGCTCAGGAATGAGGCCATCTTTGATAGGCAAATGAGGCTTGGGGAGAAAGGGATGTATTTGAACTTCTTCTTGGAAAATAAATTGATGGTAGGACTGTACTTTTTCTTGCTGTAGTTGAAGCAAGGCATTCAGCCATGTGCCATATTTTCAGCAGATTATTTTGTTGCAATGCTATTTTCAGGAAGATGGGCAGAGGAGGACTCCTGCGTCTCCAGATGCTATGTCTGATCCAGTACAGAGCAGATAATCTCTTCCTGGATATTGTACTTTGAGAGTGTAGAGTGAGGCCATCCCTCTAGGTGCTTATGAACAAAAATTAGAAGCTGTTAGGCAGGAAGGTTGCTTTCTTTCCTTATCTTGGATTTTGGCTTTGATATTTTTTATTGTGCTACTTGTCTTTGCCAAAGTGGGGAAGGGTGATGGCCCAGCCCATGCAGCTTTTCAAGATCTGTATCTTTGCAATACTGTATCTGTCCTTCGACTTCCTCACATGTTGAGAGTTTTTATCATGGCTAGTTGCTTATTTTTAACAAACATTTTCCTTTGTCTACTGAAATTATCCTAACTTTTGGCCTATCATTATTAATATGATGAATTATATTGATTGATTTTCTAATGTTGACCAGGAATGATTTTGCTCCCAAGGAAACATTTGGCAAAATCTGGAGAAATTTTGGGTCGTTACCATTTGGAACATGCTACTAGTATCTAGTGGTTACAGGCCAGAGAAATCAAAGAATTATCTGACCTAAATATCAACAGTGTCCAGGTTGAGAAACCCTGTGTTAAACCAACTTTTTATTACTAATATAAATACAAGTTGGTTATGATATTTTATTTATTTATATATATATACCTGGATTCAGTTTGCTATTATTTTGTTTAGGATTTTTGCACCTGTATTTCTTGAATAAGGTGAGTACATAATTTTCTTTTCCAACTGACTCTAATTTTGATATCAAGATTTTGTTAGCTTTCTAAAAATGAATTGTGGATAATACACTCTTTTCCTATGTTTTGGAAAAGTTTATATAAGATTGCAATTATTTATTCAAGCGATGTCCACAGTTTGAAGTTGCCAATGTGGGAATATTTTAAATTTCTAATTCAACATCTTTTACAGATATTCAACTTCTTCTTTAGCTATACAATTCTTCAGGAAAAAAAACCTCTATTATCCAGAACTTTCTCTCTTTTATTCTTGATTGGTCGAGCTGGAGTTTTATCTATTAGTCTTTTCAAAGGATCAACTTTAAATTTGCTAATTCCTCTCTTTTGAATATTTGTTTTTATTTCATTAATTTACTTTCTAATCTTTATTCTCCCTTCTAATTTTGTTGAGTTTATTTTGCCAGGCTTTATTCTAACTTCTTGAGATGGATGGTCTATTTTTATTGTTTGTTTCAGTAGGTTCTCATTCTCTTGTTTCCTTTGTATGCACAATTAGTTTTTATTAAATGCTGGTCCACTGCATTTAAAAATCATTTTGAAGAATAATGTTATACCTAGAATGGCATTTCTTCCTCAACAGCATATTGTTGCTTGCTTGTTTCAGATTCCTTCATGTACTATCTTGAACCATCTCAATCCAAGTTAAAGTCTTGAGATATCCTGGACCTCCAGGTGATGGGAAGGTGAGTTGAAAGTTGGTGCAAGAACTGATTTATTTCTGGTTTACCCCTTCTGAAGGCATAGCCCAGTTTAAAGTGGGGGATAATTTAACTAGAGTGCCAGATTGTGGTAAGCTCTAGATTTGACTTTTGTCTCCCTGGCCTGGTTGGGAAGCAACCAAAAGTTCATTTCTACTTCATGGCTGTTTATCTCAGGGCATCCCTGGCTGAGTGGCTCTGGGTTTTCTTCGTCTCCCAATAATTCCTCAGTATCTGGTAAAGCCTTTGTTGCTTCTAAGAATATTTAAAAATATTATTTCCAACTTCTTTAGTTATTCTCAGCAGGAGGGTAGGTTGGAATGATCTAGTTCACCATAATCAGAAAGGGACTCTCACTATATCACTTTTTATACCTTTTGATCTGTGAGCCTTGTAAATGCTTTACCTACATAAAATATTCAAAAGAGAGAGAATGCCAAAGAATCTGAAAACTTGAGTGAAATGAATAAGTTCATAGAACAATAAAAACAAAAAGTTGATTCATGCAGTAAAATTTTAAAACAAATAAAACAATGAAAATAAAGAATGGGAATCAGTACCCAAAAGACTCCTCTCAAAAAACACCAAGGATAGATGGTTTTACTTATAAGTTTTACTAAAGCTTAAAGGAAATTTTTATAATGCCTTTTACAAAGTGTTTCAGAGAATTGAAAAAGAAGAAAAACTATCCAACTGATTTTACAAAGTGCATTAGTCAGACTTTGCAGTAATATCACCATATAACAAGAGCCAACAATTTATTTTTCACTTACTAGTCTGTGTATTACTATGTACTATACAGTTATATTACTCAATATACAAAATTTATAAATAAAAGTCAGTACTTCTTCATGATAAAACAAACAAACAAAAAAAGACCTCCTAGCCAACTGGAAATAGAAAGCAACATGAAAAGAGAGATCATTCAAAAACCTACCGTAATCATTATACTTAATGTTGAGGCTATAGGAAATTTTCCATTAAAACTAGGAGCAAATCAAGAATGTCCACGGTAACAGCTTCTATTCAAATTTTCTGGAGTGTCCTTATCAAGGTAGATTTAGAAGTAGAGGGATGAGGAATTCTTTGACTTAGGGCTTTGAAGTTCTCCATGAAGCATGAGGCGAAGTCACCTGCTGAAAGTGGTGGGATAGTGATGGGGATGAGAAGTTGTCAGAGGCCGATGATAGGGGAAGGTATGGACTAGACATCTTCTAGAGTGGGAGAGCAAACTTATTTTACAACCAGGAAAAATTAAATGTCAACTGTGTTTTCTGGTCATGCACTTAAGAGCTCAATTTGTAAGTTTTCAACCAACATTTAGCTGTTCAGAGGTAGGTACAGTGAGAACCGTTTGATTCAGCCAAAATTGGGATTTTGCCAAGCAAATAATGCCTAGTCTCAAGGAAGCTGAGTATTTGAAAGTGACTAATTATAACGATATAATCTAAGTTGGGCCAAGAGGAAAGTGAAGACAGAAAAAGGATAAAAGGTTGTTAAAAAAAAAAAAAAGTGATGAGAACAATGGATTGGAAGTCTCAGGGAAGTTGAAGACTCTTTGAAGGGGAGATACAACGGTAACGGTACTTGAAGCATAGATGGTCTGGTGAGGAGAGGGTGGGAAGCCGGCAGTAGAGTTTCAGAGGTGGTGTTGTATAGGAATGGGTGAGCCATGGGGGTGGGAGAGGGGCTGAAGAAAAGTTGGAGATCAGGGTGTTAGATATGGTGGCCTTAGAATGAGTCTCTTAGAATGAGGTTAGGAGAAAGAAACAGTTAACCCAAGAGCTAGAGTCTTCAATGAATTAGATCAGTAGAAGGATAGCAATCACAGATGATATGATAAAGTGGATTGAGATATATAGGAGCTGGGATTCTGAAGAAAGGAATGAAAATGGCTAGGGAGTATCAATGGAAGGCAAGAACAATACCTACCCTGCTTCCAGATCCAGAGGAAACCTGCTTCCACATGAGAGGGTTGAGGGGTTCAGGCAGGGCCAGTGAGGACCCGAAGGAGAAAAGAGGTTGAGAGAATGGTGGTGGTGGTGGTGGTGATGGGGGGGGGTTGCTGATGGCTGGTTTGAAGTTGCAGAGGTCCAATGGAGACTTTGGGAAGGAGGGAATTGGACAAAACTAGTCCCAGAAATGATCAGAGCAGTATGGACGTAAGACCCTGGAGGACTCTGGACTTCTAGTGGTTACTGAAGCAAACAGGGATTAGCTAATCTCTAGAGGAGGGCTGTGAGAAAAGAAAACATTTTAAGCTGCCATCTTAAATCCTTGGCTTGAAGGTTTGGGGGCCTGAGGTGATGCGGTATGGGGTGGTACAGGCTTTATCAATACAGTGGAGTTGGATGGTGGAGGTTGAACTGGTTTGTGGAGGTTCCCTCAGTGGGTCCTGAGGGAAGTTTACAGAGGGGGAGCCAGTAGGGTAGGAAGGGGAATTCCCCTGGAGGAGAATCTACAGGCTTACAGCTCAGTGTCATACATCAGAGTGCAGCAGCTGCAGAAGGCAGCAGCCTCTGGGGCAAAGATGTCTGAGAAGGCTGTTTTTAAAGGTGCTGGGCAGAGATAAGGTCTACAGGAGATGGTTTAACCAGCAAGTGATGTCCTGCCCTCCCTCATCCTGCTATAAACAACAGATTCCAGGAATGCTGCTTGCATGGACTGGACTCAGAGGAACAATCCTTGCAAAATAAACACTAATTCCAAGGAGCCCTTTCAAGCTGGGGCTGGGGAGGAAAGGTCCCAGGAAATGGCTGGTACTGGCCTTCCCTTAGCTCCTGAAGACTTGGCTGAGAGGTGTCTAGTTACACACCCTTATTGGGCACCACCCAGGTACCTGTAAGGGGCCAGACAGAACATTAGGTACTACTCCTCTCCCAACACTTTGCATTGTAGGGGTGAGTGTCTTTACACACAAGAAACTAGCCCAATGTCCCATTGAGAATGGCAGATCCCTTAGACCCAGAACCCCTGCCCCTTGCCCTAATATCTCCTTGCCTCTCAATTGTTCAAATATTTGAACAATACTGGCTCCATCTATAGCCGGTAGAGTGCGCTCGCTAGCGTGCTCGCTCTCTCTCTCTCTTTCTCTCTCCCCGTCCCTATTTTACTTTTTACTTTTGAAATAATTTCAAACTTACAGGACAGTTAAAAATAACATTCATCATTTTGTGGTACCCTCCCCTCACCACCTTCCATTACTACAACTTTCCCATCTCCTCCAACAATGTAGGTCAGGTGTATTCCAGTACACATTATGAATTAACCTCCCATTCCCCCTGCTCTCCACCCTTGGCAACCTGCACTCTAATTTCTGTCTCTATGAGCTTGCATAGTTTATATATTTTCTTTGTAGTTACCATAGGGCTTAAATTTAACATCCAAAATCTATAACAATCTTGTTTGCTTTGATACCAAGTTAATGGCAATAGTATATACAAACTATGTTCCTATACCCCTCCATTCCCCATGTTTATGTAGCTCTTGTCACAAATTACATGTTTATACATTATGAATCCAAAAACATTGATTTCTCATTACATTTTCTGCACTTGCCTTTTAGATCCTGTGGGAAGTAAAAAGTGGAATTACAAACCAAAAATACACTAGTACTGGCATTTATATTCATCCATATGATTACTTACTGGAGATCTTTTTTCTTCATGTGGCTTCAATTGCTTGTCTACTGTTCTTTCCTTTCAACCTGCAGAAATCTCTTTCCCATCTCTTGTAGGCCAGTCTAGTGGTGATGAATTCTCTAAGCTTTTGTTTTTCTGGGAATGTCTTAATCCCTTCCTCATTTTCAAAAGACAGTTTTGCTAGATATAGAATTCTTGGTTTGCAATTTTTTTGCTGTCAGCACTTTAAATATGTTATCCCACTGCCTTGGTTTCCCAATAGAAATTGGCACTTATTCTTATTGAGGCTTTTTTGTATGTGACACCTTGCTCCTCTCTTGTGGCTTCAGAATTTATCTTTGGCATTTGACAGTTTGATTATAATGTGCCAGTGTGGATCTGGAGTTCTCTGAGCTTCTTAGATGTATATGTTCATGTCTTTAGTTTTGAATATTCTCCCTATTCCTTTCTCTCTTCGGATATATATTGATATGCCTGATTTTGTATCACAGATACCTCAGGCTCTGTTCATTTTTCTTCATTCTTTCTTCCTTCTGCTCCTCAGAATGGATGATTTCAGTTGTCTTATCTTCAAGTTCACTGCTGCCAGTTCCAATTTGCTGTTGAATCCATCTAAGTAATTTTTAATTTTTGTTACTGAGGTCTTCAGCTCTGTTTGGGTCCTTTGCATAATTTCCATCTCTATTGATATTCTCTGTGTTCATCTATCATTTTCCTGATTTCCTTTAGTTCTTTGTCCCTGTTTTCCTTGAGCTCTTTGAACATATTTAGGTTCAAAGAGCTCATATTTTAAGTCTCTGTCTAGGATGTTCCAGGTCTGGTCCCCCTCATTGATGGACACTAATGCTTTAATCTTCTCCTTTGCCTTGGTCATCCCTTCCTGTTTCTTTGTAATACTTTGTTGAAACCTGGGTATTTTGGTATTTTAACATGTTATCACTGGAATTTAGAGTCTGAGGCTTCTGTTCCTTAAGGTGGTATCCAGCTAGTGTTATGGTGACAATTTCCTTTATTGCTAGGGGCAAACAACAACAACAACAACAAAAACAAAGAAAAGGAGAAAATGAAAGCATCTTACCCAGTCTTTGCAGATAGACCTGGGATAGTATTCTCCTTCAGGGCTTGTCCATACAGTCAGTTTATAGAATAGTTCCAGGCCAAAGCATAGGGACCTTCCTGATCCTTTCTGCATTTACCTCTGGTCTTGGGCATGAGTTTACTTCCCTAGGAATTCCCCTGTGTGCCTATGTAAAAACATCCCATCAATCCTAGGAAACAGTGTCCTCATGGTCCCAGGCACTGTGTTGTATGTCCCACAGCAGTTAATCTCTTGCCCCAGGCAGCACAATTTAACTGCTCTGTGAGCTGCCTTCTTTCTTTTTTTAACATTTTTAAACTTTATTTTGTACATTTAATAATTGAAAATATAAATAATTAAAAACTAAAAAGTAAACACAGATGAATAAATATATACACTTCTCAATTAAATGTAATGGATACATATAATTTTTTTTAATCAAACAATATATTACACAATATATTTGGTTCATAGTAACACATTCATATAGTATTTGTCCTTTTGTGTCTGGCTTTCTTCACTCAAGATAATGTCCTCCAGGTTCATCCATGTTGCCATATGCTTTATGACTTCATTTCTTCTTACAGCTGCATAATATTCCATTGTGTGAATAGACCACAGTTTGTTTATCCATTCTTCTGTTGATGGACACCTGGGTTGTTCCCAACTTTTGGCAATGGTGAATAATGTGGCTATGAACCTCGGTGTGCAGATGTCTGTTCGCGTCACTGCTCTCAGTTCTTCTCGGTATATACCCAGTAGTGGTATTGCAGGGTCATGTGGTAAGTCTATATTCAACTTCTTTAGGAACTGCCAAACAGCCTTCCATAGCGGTTGTACCATCCTGCATTCCCACCAACAATGAAGAAGTGTTCCTATCTCTCTACATCCTCTCCAACACTTGTAGTTCTCTGCCTTTTTAATAGTGGCCATTCTGATAGGTGTGAAATGATATCTCATTGTAGTTTTGATTTGCATTTCCCTAATCATGAGTGATTTGTATTGTATTTATATTTCTTCTTCGGAGCCCACGCTAATGGGAAAAAACAGTCTCTTCAACAAATGGTGTTGGGAGAACTGGAGATCTGTAACCAAAAGAATGAAAGAGGACCCCTATCTCACCCCCTATACAAGAATCAACTCAAAATGGATCAAAGATCTAAATATAAAAGCTAGGACCATAAAACTACTAGAAGAAAATGTAGGGAAACATCTTCAAGACCTTGTAGTAGGTGGTGGTTTCTTGGACCTTACACCCAAAGCACATGCAACAAAAGAAAAAGTAGATAAATGGGACCTCCTCAAAATTAAACACTTTTGCACCTCACAGGACTTTATCAGAAGGGTGAAAAGGCAGCCGACTCAATGGGAAAAAAATATTTGGAAATCACATATCTGATAATGGTTTAACATCCAGGATATATAAAGAGATGTTACAACTCAACAATAAATGATCCAATTAAAAAATGGGCAAAAGACTTGAATAGACATTTCTCCAAAGAAGAAATACAAATGTGAGCTGCCTTCTACATGCAGGGCAAGTTCTGGGGCAGCAAGTCTGCAACGAATGTCCTGGTGGTCCTTCAGGCTGCCACCAGTCAGATTGTGTCAGGCATAATGCTCCCGGTATGTGCACAAGGCTTACTCTGCTCCCTCTGGAATTTGGACCAGGGACCCACACTGGGAGCATGGGCTGGCTCCACGGTGAGTCCATGAGGGGATGGGTGAGGGTCCAGCCAGGGCACTACAGAGTCCTTCCACTTTTAAGTAGGCTTTTTTCTTGTTTCAACTCTTGTTATGTTTCTGCAAGACTTTAACTGGTTTTTGGAGCTTTAAGAAAGATGTTTCTGCCAGTTCTCATTGGTTGGTTGAAGCTTCTGTAGGGAAGTCCTGGAGCTTCTAGCTCCGCCTTCTTGATCAGGGCATGGGTCCCCTCAGATTCTGACTTAATAAGTTAAGAACGGTGCCCAGGTATCTGCATTTGTACTTGATCATGTTTGGAAACCATGATGCTATTTTCCATTTTTGTGGGTCCCTCTTATGCTGCCAACAGCTGGAGGAAATGGTTTTCCCTTTCTATTCTTATGGGAATGGTGGAGTGGTCTAGCTTTGGTCTCACACCTGGGCAGGGCTCTGCCTTAAACAGGGATGAAAGTTGAAGCCCAGGGCCTGACTGAAGCTCCACTGCACACCCCCACCCTCCAACTCCTCCATGGCACCTAAAATTTCACCACCAGAGATTTCTTCCATGGGCTAAGGTGTTGTCTCCTGCTAAAATGCAAACCCCTCAGTTTATCATATCAATAATGCACTGGGGGGATTAACAACAAGAATAACAAATATTTTTTCCAGACCAATTTTACTAGGTCCCGGGCAAGTAATAGTGAGGAAAACAGACAAGGGCTGCCCTCTGAGAGATTCTAGAGCAGAATCTGGGAGAAAGGAGAATAGGCTCAGAGCTCAGGACACTGCTCCAGAGAATTAGGCCTGGGGGAGCCTGCTAACATCTCTGAAGAACACTAGGGAATCTAGAGCTCACAGCCTGGATGGCAGGAGTGGGGTACAGAAACAAGGATGGCTCAACTACCAAACAGGGACTGGGGCAGGTGGTAGGAGGCCTGGGGAAGGTGCTTTGGAGAGGGAGCACTAGGATGGAGCATTGGGATGAGCCTTGAGGTGAGGACCTGGAGAGGGAGTATTGGGGAGCAATACTCGATGGAGTATTGAGAGCCAAGGGAGGGTACAGCATGGACAAAGCCAGTGTGTTTTGTGAGAACTTGAAGGACTAGCCCTATGGAGTAGGGGTGTGTGGAAAAGGAAAGGAGTGATAGTAAAGTGAACAGCTGGGGGACCCATGTGGTCTGCATTGGAGAAACTTGCATTTTGGGGGTGCTGGCCAGGGGAGAGAGGCTGCAGGGCTTGTTGGGGAGCTGAGACTGGCTTCTGGCTTCTGGGTGCTGGCAGATGAAGCTGTCCAAATTTTCTGTTGGCTGCATTCCCCTTGGCAGCTTCCGTGGCAGGCAGGGAAGGAGGCAGGAGGGGCAGAGCTGATGGAGACGCCTTTCCTGCAAACCTCAGGGTCCTGCCCTCAGTCAGGCTCTGCCTGATCCCCAGAGAGGTCTGCCTGGCCTACTTCTCCCAGGCCTGATTCTCCAGGTCCTGTTGTTCTCCCCCACCCCACCCCCACTGCCCGCCATGGGTTGTGCAGCAGGCAAATGCACTTGAACATCTTCTACAAAATAAGTTGGGGTTTAAAAGACTTAGTTTCTCTTGATGGAAGGAGGAGTTCCCTGTGCTCCTGGGAGCTTTTGACTCCAGCCAGGCAAGGGACTGGCTTTCTCTGGCAAGATTTTTTCCCTCCATCTCCCAGAGGGGACTGGGGATCACAGTGCCTCTCTGGGCAAAATAAAAAGGCAGATTAAAGAATTTTCAACCATTTTTTTTAAATTAAAAAAGAAAAGTCCAAGAACAACAGGAAGCCAAACAGGAAGTTCCCATAGAAGATGAAAATATTTGAGAGTCACGCTGAGAGCAGAGGGCTGAGGGCAGAGGGGACTTCAGGGATACACAGCTTGGTGTTGGTGGTCCATGCCACCCATTCCTCTACCACCTCTCCCTACAGCAGAATGCCCCCAGGCCCTGCAGCACCCAGAGTCTCCAGGCACACATGTGCTTAAATATACACATGCACACTCATATGCATACATGACAACTTTGCAAGCCCTTGCACATCTTGCACATCTACACACATGCACTCACATGTACACACATGCACACACTTGCTCGTGACAACAAATACTTGTGCACAGTGACTCTATAGGCACACAATTGCAGAAAAGGCAAACACACTTGGAGACAGGGTGTGTGCAAAATGTAAGAGAGCAAACATTGGAATCTAGGTCCTTCCTCTCATTTGCCCTATTTGACCACCTCTTTCCCAGGGATCCAGGGTTGTCATGATGCCTGGATGTGCTGAGGCTCCTCCAAGGCAGCCCTCCTTGGGAGGTATCCTAACCTGTGGTTCTCAAGCTTATTGGTCTGAGGACCCTTTCACACTGCTAAAAAGTAGGAGAATCATAAAGAGCTTTTGTTTATATGGGTTCTATCAATACAGTGGCATTGTTTTACATTTCCACAAATCTTTTTAACATGCATTTTTTTCTCATTTTTTAGGGACTGGGGACCGGGGACTGAACCTGGGACCTGGACCTCGTATATGGGCAACTGGTGCTCAACTGCTGAGCCACATCTGCTCCCCTGAGTTGTTTTCTTGTTTGCTTGTTTTGCTTGTTGTTTTTTTTTTAAGGAGGCACTGGGAACTGAACTCGGGATCTCTCATGTGGGAAGCAGACGCTCAACTGCTTGAGCCACATCTGCTCGCTAAACGTGCATATTAATACAAGGTAACTGGGTTCTTAATATCTGCTTTTGCATAGTCTTCTCATGACTATGGTTGAATATATGAAGAAATTCCAGGCTCACACAGCTATGCAGTGGGGTTGGGAGGACCCCACAGATGCCCCATTAAGCAGCCTCTGAAATGCTCCCAGTCCCCCCACCTGATAGTCACATCCTTGTGACTCCCTCCAGTGTGGGCTGGACCTAGTGACTCACGTCTAAGGAGCAGATATGGAAAAAGTGAAGGGGAGTCACTTCTAAGATTAAGTTACAAAAAGACTGTGGCTCCCATCTTGAGCACTCCCTCTCTTGCTCTCTTGCTATGAGGGAAGCCAGCTGCTACATCATGAACAAGCTTTGGGAGTGGTCCACATGGTGAGGAACCAGGGTGATGTCCGACGAGGCACTGAGGCCCTCACTGCCCACAACCTGGGGATGTGCTTGGAGCAGTTAGTCCCCCAGTCGAGCCTCCAGATGAGCCTGCAGTCACCTAGACAACAGCTTGTGAGGGACCTTGAGGGACCTAAGCCATGTCCAGATTTCTGACTCACTGTGAATGCCTGTGAGATAAATATTTGTTGTCTTAAGCTGCTAAGTTTTGGGGTATGTTATTATGCAGCAATAGATAACTAACACACCCTCTAAAATGGTCTAGGGGACCCAGGATTTCCCAGACCTCACATTGAGAACCATTACTTTAGACCTATCTATCTTCAACTGCTCTGGTGGATTTCACCCTGTCCCCCCTCTCAGGGTCCTGCACTCAGCCAATAGCAGGGAAGAGGGCTGGTGAAGGAAGTCAGCCCTGCGCAGATGACCAGCGACAGGTAATATTAGGGGTCACCAGTTTGCAGGGGTGGGGCAAGGCTTGTTCTTGGTGGGCTTTCAGGCAGGTGGCACTTAATAAGGGATGTGACAGCAGGGCAGGGGCACGTTTCCACAGCCTACCCTCACTCCTACCTGCCCCTATCCTGGTACTATTTTGGGAATCAAACTTTAACGTTGTAGCTCTTTCCCTGGGCTTCAAACAACTGATATCACAAATTACCCTGGTCTCTCTACCTTTTGGATCAGCCATAGACAGCCAAAACCTGACTTTGTCTTTTAGTAAATGAAAATTCTTTTCTCTGAATTGTCACGTGTTCATACAGGCCTATCTGTCCACTCTCAAAAGTTTCTGAACTGCTGGCATCACAGCCCTTTTCACAGATGGAGAAAATGAGGCCGAAAGAATGAAGGGCAGTCACTGGGGCTGCACACGTTTGTAGTGGAACCAGAAGAGCAATGCTCACATGGAGGGATTCCTCTATCCCTTCTACCACGCAGAAGTGGCAGCGCCCCATCTCTTCCATCTTATCCAGTCTGGCTTTCTACTCCCAAAGGTAGCACAGACTCTGATGTGGATGCCTCACATCCTAGACACCTTGCTGGCATGTGCCATTGCAGGGAGACTGTGATGATTTGAACTTTGTAAAGCCCAGAGAAGATTATTTTCTAGAACTAATCCATTCCTGTAGGTATGGGGCCCTTTGATTGCATTAAATTCAGTTAAGGGACCTTTGATTATATAACTTGATTAGATTGATTTATGGCTTTTGATTGGACTAAGTCAGTGAGGTGTGACACAGGGTGGGTCTCCACCCTCTTGCTAGGGTCTTATATAACTAAGAACTGAAAGCAAAAGTAAACAAAGAGGAAGAGAGAGACAGAGAAAGCCCATTTTGGCCCTACCATGTGAGAGAGAGGACTACAGGTTTGTCCAGAGCTGCAGAAAGACAGAGAAGACTCTAGAACAGGAGTTCTTAACCTTTTTTGTACCATGGACCACTTTGCCAGTCAGGTGAAAACCAAAGACCCCTTACTTAGTCCACAATATACGATGTATTATTTAATAAATATTTCACACCCACACCAACACGTCCCCACAAGAATAATGTTTTTTTTTTTTAATTTCAATTCAAGCTCACAGACCCCTTGTTAAGAACCCCTGTCTTAAAGGCTCAAGTTGACCATGCCCAGGGAGAGATGTCTAATCGCCCACAGCTGAGCTCGATGAGAAAGTAGATAGAGACTTAAGACCTGCCATCTGGGAGAGATGCCTGATTGCCCAAGCTGAGCTCAAGAGGAGAGTGTGAGAGACTGGCAGACCCACCATCTTGCCTCATCATGTGGCAGGACTCCAGGATCTGCTAGCAGCCAACCTTTGGTGAGAAAGCATCTCTGATGATACCTTGATTTGAACATTTTCATAGCCTCAGAACTATAAGATTTTCCCTAATAAAATTCCCGTTATAAAAGCCAACACATTTCTGGTATATTGCATTGGCAACCCTATCGCAAACTAATACAGGGACTCAGAGACCATCTGGGTCCTTGTCCCACTGCAGAGGACTGCACTGAGACCCAGGCCCAGGGGATGGTGGGACCCACCCAAGGTCACCTAGCAAGTTAGAGACTAGTGATGGGGTCTAAGACAAGGTCCCAACCTCCCCACTCACATCTGCCTCACATTAGAGCTCATACATGGGGCCTGCCTCTTCCCCAGGCTTGGGTCTGTGAGCACAATGCTAGTTACTCCGTAGAAGCTCAATATGTGATTGTGAATGGACAGAGGAGGCTGGTGAGGGTTCGAGTTCAGTCTGTGGTCAGGTTAGAGAGCTAAACTGTAAGTAGCATTAAAGTTAGATTCTGACACAGTCAAGGCTAGAGGGTCAGTCTGTAGCCAGGATGGGAAGTCAATCTTTCAATCTTTGGAGAGGGTTAGGAAGTCAATCTTTGGTAAGGGCTAGGGATGAGTATCCTTGCTGAGACTGGGGGTCGGCCAGCCTCTGACTAGGATTGGAGGTGAGTCTGGCTGGGGTGAGCGGTCTCAGTTCTTGGCAGTAGTTTCTCCTTGCACAGCTAAATGGCCTCTCTGGTGCTTGACCCTTGGTATCCTCAGCGCCATTGCCTTAGTCTACAGTGCCCAGTGTCCTGGGTAGGGGATGAAGGAGACATGCTCCAGGGGCTGGGGGCTGGGGTGGCCATGTGTCTGTGCTGTCCTCCGCTGCTGGCCTGAGGCGCAGACCCTGCATCAAGGGCACAGTGGCTAAAAAGACTTCAGGCCCTTGGAGGCATTTCCTGTTTTCCAGTGAATTGAAAACTTGGCTTCCTGCTTGGAATAGTCCATGGGGGTGGTTTCTTTTTTTGGTGATGGGGAGGGGTGTCTGGGATGCAGGACACAGGCTTTGTTGAACTTGAGAACCAGCTTTTAGTGCCCTGCTAGCCGGTGGCAGGGGAAGAAGGGTGGGAAAGGGGAGAAAGGACCCCCGAAGATCTCTGCCCTGATTCCTGGCTGTGCTTTTGTATTCACATCCACAGCATTAGAAAGCGCAACACAAGTCTAATTCTGTCAAACAATTACAAGGATTTCAACTGGAGGTGGAATTTCCCCGGAAAGAGGGACTGTTGGTGTCTGAGGAGCAGGGTGGGAGGAGACGTGTCTTTGGCGTCAGTCGGCTCCAGATTCAAATCTCAATTGCAGCTGCGGATCTGCCCCATGCCGGTAGTGCTGCTTAGACAGCCATTGCTTGTCTGGGCCCGAGAGCCCTCACTGGTGGCTGCCAGTGGCCAAGAGAGTGGAAGGGTGCCCTGCCCTGCTGGCATCATCGCAGGCCATCTCGGTCCCTCCAAGTGAGTGCTGAGGGCAGAGGACCTGGGCAAGAGAAGTGCATCTCTTCCCCAAATAATCAACTCAGCTTCCCTTCTCCAGCCAAAACAACACTACCAGCCAGTGCTGCTGACCCCTCCCCACCTGCTACAGCACATTCCTGTCCCCTAGGCTCAGCTCTAGGCTTTCCCTTTTTCCCTCCGGGAAGGGGGAGGTAGAGGTGGCAGATGGAGAAGAATTTCTTACTGGTCCCACCCACCTTACCTTTGGCAGCACTTATCACCACCAAGCCAGCCTCTGCTCCTCCTGCCCCACTGGGATCCTCCAGGAACAGTGGCCTCCTGCCCCCCAATATCGCAGGAATGCAGATTTAAATACCCCCCAGGGCGGGCTGGGCTGGATGGAGTGGAAGGCAAAGCCACTGAGCAAAACCAATAGCAAGGACCATGATTTTGAAGGTGTTGGCCAGGTCAAAGCCGGCCAGTCCCACCCCACCTGGGCGATGCTCAGGAGAGGCTGACCTGGGCTCAGTGGGTGGGCCTTGAATGAGGGTGGGGAAGGGTCCTCCCGGCCCATCCTGGCTCTGACTTCATGGGACCCTCAGCATGGTCTTCTGTGTCACTGCTCTTGTCCCTCAGGGAACCGTGCCTCCTAGGATGGGCCTCACTTCCCCCTTCACTGGAGCCTCCTTAGAGCAGCTCAAGAGCTGGAGGCACAGAGCCAACTGATTAACATTTCCATTTCTCGCTGGGTGTTGGCTAGGACAGAGCCAACACCCAGAGCTCACCTGAGCAGCCAAGGGCCCTAAACACTGGCTGCTGCTGCCTCCCCCAAGCCTTTTTCCTCCTGATCTCCGCCTGCATCTTTCTCCTCCTTGCTTTCCCACCCTTCTTTCTCAGGACAATGGAAGTGAGGTAGTTATAGTATAACTGGTGATAATCTGAAAAAGATATAGCTTGGGTGGAGGCAGAGCCCTCCAGCACCATTGAAAACTCAGTGGGGGCAGGGGCTGGGGCCCAGCAACCATTACATAATCACAACATTGTTTTGCTCCCGGAAAAACCACCTCCCGAACTGCAGTGTAGTGCGATCAAAATCCCAAAGGAAGGTCTCCTCTGGCAGGGTCTATTTGATTTGGCCTCCACAGCAGAGAAAAGAAGACTGAGTGAACTCCCAGGAGGCTCTTCTTGTGCCTGCCCACTTCCCACACCCCATCCTGGCAGTCTGCTCTTCTGGGGCACTCCTGGGAACTGTACAAGAGCTTTCCTTGGTTCATTCATTTGTCCCTTCTTTTAATCACCTATGAATATAGTTTAGCCTTATTGAAAGTTGCAACCACTTCACGCCACACTGTTCTGCATTGGGCTTGTCTTGTCTCCTGCTAGATGTAAGCTCACTGAGGCCAGGATCTGGGCTTCGCTGCTTGTGCCCCCTTTCTGACCCAGAGAGAGTCCTTCAGTGGTAGGGTGGGGTGTGTCAGGTGCCCTGGGAGTGCCGATGGGAAAGACTTCCGGAGGATAAGAAAAGACAAATCAGACAGCAAAGAAAAACGCCCACATTGGACCGAGCCCCTCTTCCTCCATCTGTGATGCAGGCTGAGCTCCAATAAGGAAAGGAGGAGGGTGCTGGGGGGAGGGGAAATAATAGGTATAACAGTACTTGACACTGAGCTGGGGAAGCTTTTATCTCAGTGATGTTCACAAGAGGGAGTAGGTCGGAGTATCACCTCATTACAAATGAGGGAACAGATTAAGAAAGGTCCAGGGGCCTGCTCAAGGTTAAAGAGCTGAAACCAAACCTTGGTTGGTCATTGTGGACTCCTGAGCCAAGACTAATGCAAAACCCCTGGGTTCTTTTTGTTGGATCTGTAGCTGGGGGAAGTGAGAGGGGAGAGCATTGGCTTCTACCCCCAATGACCTCTCAGTCCACATTCCAAGACACAGGCAGACATGTAATTAGCAAGCAGACACAGAAGAGTCTTGTGACCATTCTAGAAGCCCTAAGGACAGCACCTTGTAGGAAAGGTCCACCTGGGGAAATATGATGCTGTTCCAGCGGCAGGGTCAGGCTGTCTACAGAGGTCAGGCCACCAAGACGCCTCCAAGACAGTAGGGAGACGTGGGGCAGTTTAAAGATCCAGCAGAGGGTTCCATCCCTCAGGGTAAAAGGCAAATGTCATCCTACATTGTTTGTTGGTGTTGAACATTTTTTTTTGTTTTGTTTTGTTTTTGTTAAATGCAAAGATCCTCCCAGATTTTTTTGTTGTTGTTGGAACATTTTTTTGTTTTGTTTTGTTTTATGGAAGAATAACACACAGGGAAGTGCACAGCTCATAAGGGTACAGCTCAATGGATGATCACAAAGGGAACATGCCCATTTGCCAGCTCCCAGTTCAGGAAGCAAAGCTTAACCTGAATCCCAGAAGCCCCCGCCAGGCCCTCCTGGTCACTGCCTCTCTGCATCCCTGGCTTCTAGCATCATCTCTTGATGATGGTACTTCAGTTAAGGTGTGGCTCAACTGAATTAGTTGGGCTTTGATCTGGATTACTGGAGTCCTTTATAAACAGTATGAAATTCAGACAGAAAGAAAGTATGGGAAGAAGCTGGACGCCAATGGAACCCAGAGGAGAAAGAACACATCGTCATGGGCATTGGCATGTGACAGAAAAGCCAAGGCCCAAGGATCACTGGCAGCCAGCCCCAGAATGCTAGACTTCAGGGAGAAAGCATCACTTTGATGATGCCTGGATTTTGGACTTCTAGCATCAAAACTATAAATCAATAAATTCCTATTGTTTAAGTCAACCCATTGTATGGTACTTGTTTTAGCAGGCAGGAAATTATACAATCACATTTTGTTCATCCATTCATTGGTTGATGGACACTTCGGTGGTTTCCAGCTTTGGGCTATTGTGAATAATGCTGTTCCAAAGACTGGTGTACAAGTACCTGCTTGCAACCCTGTTTTCACTTTGGGTATATACCTAGAAGTGGGATTGCCAGGTCATATGATAATTCTATATTAAACTTTCTGAGGAACTGCCATATTGCTTTGCACAGCAGTTGCACCTCTTTACATTCCCACCAACAATGCACTAGAATTCCAATTTCTCTGCATCCTCTCCAACACTTTTTTTTTCAAGATTTATTTATTTCTGCCCCCACCTCCCTTGCTGTTTTGCACTTGCTGTCTGCTCATCTTCATTTTTTAAGGAGGCACCAGGAAACGGACCTGGGACCTCCCAAGTGGAAAGGAGGTGCCCAATCACTTGAGCCACCTCCTCTCCCTCTATGTTGTGTCTCTCATTGTGTTCCCTTGTTGCGTTGTCATCTTGTTGCATCATCATCTTGCTGCGTCATCATCTTGGTGCACTGGCTCGCTGCGCTAGCCCCTCGCGTGAGCTTGCTGTCTCCCTCGTCTTCTTTAGGAGGCACAGGAACCGAACCTGGGAACTCCCATGTGGTAAGTGGGCGCCCAAGGGCTTGAGCCACATCTGCTTCCCTCCAACACTTGTTAATTTCTATTCTTTAAATTATTGTGGGTATAAAGTGCTATCTCATTGTGGTTTTGATTTGCATTTTCCTAATGGCTAATGATGTTGAGCATCTTTTCATGTGTTTATTGGCCATTTGTTTATCTCCTCTGGAGAAATGTCTATTCAAGTCCTTTGCCCATTTTTTAATTGGGTTGCCTTTGTGTTGTTGCACTGTAAAAGTTCTCCATATAGTCTCAATATTAAACTCTTATCTGATATATGGCTTGAAACTATTTTCTCTCATTCTGTTGTCTTTTTCCTCTTCCTTAGTAATACTGTCATTTGATGCACAAAAGTTCTTAATGAAACTTTATGAAATCAAATTTATCTATTGTTTCTTTTGTTGCTCCTGCTTTTGGTTTCCTAACTGAAAATCCATTGCCTAATGACAGGTCATGAAGATTTGCCCCTATGTTATCTTCTTAGAGTTTTATAGTTTTAGTGCTTATATTTAGGTCCTTGATCCATTTTGAGTTGATTTTTGTATGTGGTGTGAGGTAGGTATCTAACTTCATTCTTATTCATGTGGATATCCAGTTTTTCCAGTACCATTTGTTGAAGAGACTATTCTTTCCCTACTGCATGTACTTAGCAGCCTTGTAAAAAATAAATTGACCATAGATCTGTGGGTCTATTTCTGCACTTTCAATTCTGTCCCACTTATTTGTTTATCTTTGTGCCATTACCACTCTGTTTTGGCTACTGTCACTTTGTGGTACAATTTGAAATTGAGAAGTGAGTCCTCCAACCTTGTTCTTCTTTTTCAGTCAGGGCTGCTTGCAGTTTCTTATGAATTTGAAGATAGGTTTTTCCATTTCTGCAAAAAAGATTGCTGGAATTTTGATAGGGATTGCATTGAATTTGAATTTGTATATTGCTTTGGGTATTATTAGCATATTAACAATATTAACTCTTCCAATCCATAAACATGGTATGCCTTGTTATTTATTTAGGTCCTCTTTAATTTCTTTCTGCAGTGCTTTGAAGTTTTGTGTATTCAAGTCTTTTGTGTCCTTGGTTAAATGTATTTCTAGATATTTTATTCTTTTAGATGATATTGTAAATGGAATTGTTTTCTTTAATTTCCCCATTTGGTTTGTTCAGTGCTAGAGTATAGGAACACAATTGTTTTTTGTGTGTGTTGGCCTTGTACCCTGTCATCTTGCTGAATTACTTTATTAGCTCTAATATTTTCTCGTGGATTCCATTGGATTTTCTATATATAAGATCACGTCATTTGCAAATAGAGATAGTTTTACTTCTTCCTTTCCAATTTGACTACCTTGTATTTCTTTTTCTTAACTAATTGCTCTGGCAAGAACTTCTAGTACAATATTTAATAGCAGTGGTAAAAAGTGGGCATCCTTGACTCATTCCTGCTCTTGGGTGAAAGTTTTAACTCTTTCATCAGTGTGTAAGATATTAGTTTTGTTTTTTGTTTTTTATTCCCATAAATGGCCTTTAGCATGTTGAAAAAGCTCCCTTCTAGTCCTACTTTTCTGAGTGTTTTTTTTATCAAGAAAAGGGGCTGGATTTTGCCAAAGCCTTTTCAGCATCTATTGAGATAATCATGTAGTTTTCTCCCCTTCATTCTATTCATGTAGTGTATTACATTGATTGATTTTTGTATTTTGAACCACCCTTGCATTCCTGGGATAAATTCCACTTGGTCATGGTGTACAGTCTTTTAAAAATGTTTTTGGATTCAGTTTGCTTGTATTTTGTTAAGGATTTTGGCATCTATATTCATAAGGGAAATTGGTCTGTAATTTTCTTTTCTTGTGATATTTTTACCAGGCCTTGGTATCAAGTAAGGCGGGCCTCATAGATTAAGTTAAAAAGTGTTCCCTCCTCTTGAATTCTTTGGAAGAGTTTGAGAAGTATTGTTATTAATTCTTCTTTAATCTTTTTTTTATTTCTATAAGATCAGTTGTGATATCACCATTTTCCTTTCTTATTTTAGTTGTTTGCATCTTTTCTCTTTTTTCTGTCAGTCTAGCAAAAGCTTTGTCAATTTTATTGATTTTTTTCAAAGAACACCTTTTTTGTTTGTTTGTTTATTCTCTTGTTTCTCTACCTCCTATTTCATTTATCTCCACTCTAATCTTAATTATTTCCTTTCTTCTGCTAACTTCGCATTTACTTTGTTCTCTATTTCTAGTTCCTCAAGATATGAAGTTAGGTTATTAATTGGAGATCTTTCTTCTTTTTAAATGTAGACACTCACAACTATAAATTTCCCTCTGAGCACTGCCTTCAGTACATCCCAGAAATTTTGGCATGTTGTGTCTTTGTTTTCATTTGTCTCTAAGTATTTTCTAATTTCCCTTGTAAATTAACATTGATATGAAGCATATAGTCTATATTCCTTTTTGCAATTGTCCCAATAATGTACTTTTGCATATTTTCTCTTCCATTATTAGAGACAGTCTAGGATGATGTATTGAATTTTTTGTTGTCTCTTTAGCTTTTGTTTTTAATTGTAGTAACATAAATACAACATAAAATTTCACAATTCAATCACCCCATAGCATTCAATGCAGTGGTGTTAATTACATTCACAATGTTGTTTTAACATCCCCACCATCTATTACCAAAACTTTTCCTTCACTCCAAACAGGAACCATGCACCCTTTATGTATTAACTTCTGCCCCCCCCCAATCTTTACTCTACTTTCTGTCTCTGAATTTGCATGTTCTAGTTATTTCATATAAGTGGACTCATACTCTATATGTTCTTTTGTGTTTGATTTATTTCACTCAAACACGATGTCTTCAAAGTTCATTCATGTCATAGCGTGTTAGAACTTCATTCCTTTTTACAGCTGAATAATATTCCATTGTATGGATGTACGACATTTTGTGTATCCATTCATCTGTTGATGGACACTTGGGTTGCTTCCACCTTTTGGCTATTGTGAATAATGCTGTTATGAACACTGGTGTATAACTATCTGTAGAACAGCTCCTTTAATTCATTTCTCCTGATTTTTATTTAAATTCATGATAAGACAGACAAGCTGATGGAAAACTTTCTCCTTCTTGGGCCCCTTTATGTAGGAACAGCTGTCTGAATGATAGAGGAAACTATGTGATAGACATATTCTTATTCTTGGGGTGGGTCTGGCAATCCATGCTTTTATTTCCAGGTAGGTTGGCAATGTTGCTGAGAGAGGGAAAGCTGTGAGAGGGAGAATGTACTCAAGATGATATAGCCAAGACACTGGAAGGCTTATGAAGAAATGACTTTGTGTGATGAAATTAGGCCAGCCCCTCATTTTAGGATGACCGATAGTAAAACTTCAGCCATCTCCATAACTCTTAAGGACAGGGAGTTTTGGCTAATAGGAATTTGTAGTGTAGTCAAGCATGTACTTTTTGAGTTTCAAACATTCTTGAAAATTCTGTGTTGCAGAAAGAAGAGGAGGAACCTTGCAACATTATGGGAATGGTGGAGAAGGATCCCAGCATTGAGGAGGAACCTGGAGAGCCCAGGAGTCACTGTGATTGCCACAAATTACTGGCTGAACAAGGAAGATGGGCACTAACCGACACACAGGACCACTGTCCAGCCTGCACTCCAAGTACAGCCTTCAAGGAGGTCCTAGCCAAGGAGGACTTTCTTGGACCCTAAAGGTCCCAAGTTCTGAGCAGTAGGCGAATAACCTGAGTCCTGAAGAGACTCCAAGAGGCCCTGGTTGTGGGGCCCAGCATTTGCTCTTCTAGCAAGATAAGAATGAGAAGGCAGAGCTGCCTGCTTTGCTTATCCTCCAGCCTTCCAAAGCAGAGTAGACAGTTTTGTTCCATGCTCAAAGCTAAGCCCAAACGGCACAGGTCCTCTAGATCCCTGTGATTGGCAGACACAGAAGCACAGAGGCAAGGCAGGGTGGGAAAGGGGAGTATGCAAATATGTCTATTTGCATCATTTATGCATCTTAGATAGAAGGGAAAAGCTGAACCCTTGTGTAGGTTTTGGAATTTTGGAATCTCAAATGCACAAAAGGCAAAAAACTTCCTTAGTGCTACTTTGCCACTCACAAAGGAGGAAAAAATGCTCACTGGGACCGAAAAATAAGATTTAACGTCATTGTATTTATTAGGTTCTAAAACAATACACATTCACATCCTTTTGAATACAGTACATTTGGCACAATAATGTTTACAATGAAATAACACTAATGAATGGCAAGAGATTAAAATTACACCCAGAAAGGGAAAAAAAAATGTACAAATAAAGCATCACAATACAAAAAAGTCCCTAAAACTGAATACATTTTATATTTAGTCAGAATTATCTTGCACATAATTTAAAAAGAGGTAATTTTTTTAGCCTTCTTTTTTTTTTTTTTAAAGCAAGAATACATTTTTTTTTCACCTTTGGAGAAAAATTTATATTTCCACTTCACAAAGTCCATAACAAAAGAATATAGGAGAACAGCTATCCTTCATATATTTTTTTGGCATTTTTTTGCACTCCTTTTTTTTTTTCTTTGAGAGAGAGAGAGCACACTGGAAAGATTAAAGAGAACTGGCAGAAATGTAACAGTGTGTCTGTTTCCCAACACTTGTGAAAACTAAAATGAAACAATGAGTACTCACAGAAAGACAAGCTTTTTTCTATAGAGCTGCATTGGCTGTAAATCTGCCTGCAAGAGAACTTCATCGGCTCCAGTCCCAAGCTGGGGTCATGCTAGCCCACCCAGCTTGGGGTGTTGCAAGGAGCCTCTCTGGGGCAGGATACCCGCCGACTGACTGACTGGAGCTTGGGTGGAATGTATTATTTGACTCTCGCACAAAAATGCATGCCCGTTGTCCAGTACAAAGTGCCCAACCCCCGCTGAGGCACCCCCACCACCAAGCCCTGTGGACAAGGCCATTTTGCATTGAGGTTAGATCTTGCCTGCTTGTCCAAAGTTCATAATGGTGAAGGAAGCAGAAGAAAAACAGAGAGCAGTAGTGATGCATGAATATGATGGGCAGTATTGTCATGTCTTCCTAAAAAAATGAGATGATCCCACCATAAAGATGTTTCTGTGCTTGAACTCAACTCCGGAATATAGTCTCTCCCCAGTACATCAAGTTACCAAAGATAAATTAAGTTAATCTAATGTTCATCATCACTTCACTGGTATGCCAAACACATGAATTAATATAGCATAATATTTCATATTTGAAATTATCATAAGAATAGATAATAATTACACCTGAGTTTTTAAAAAATAAAAACAAAAAGAGAACTGAATGTCATCATCAATAACAAAGGCTATGACCAGCCAGATGCAAATATGGACACAAATTCTCTGGGCTCAAGATAGTCACTGTCCAAGCTAGGAAACCACCACTGACAACATTCTTTTCTCTTCCCCATCTCTATCAGGGCATAATAGAGGACAGGAGAACAATACACTAGATTTAATATAGCTTAATATATTTTACATCTTTTAAAATAAACCAAAATGAAATAAACAATATGAAGGGTCCCCCGCCACCCCCTCCCCCAAATAAGAGAAACACATCTTATCTTTCGGTAACTTGAACCAATACACATACAGAGTATTGCACCTGGACATTATAATTATTCTTTCATAGACTAAAGTTTTATAATATGCCTGAACATGCAGCAGTTGATACCTCTATATTCAATGAATTAATTCCACAGGCCTTGCAGCAAACACTATATACAAAAATCTCAAATGTACAAAAGGCAAAAAGCTTCATTAGTGCCACTTTGCCACTCACAAGTATCTAGATTGAGGAGCAGCTGGGAAATCACGTGCAACAGTTGGAATGGATTCCATTCCCTGCTAAAACAGTTCTGTAAAATAGATAATCAAATGGCCTCCGGGAAACATATACACAAAGCCACAGAGAACCCTTGCAAATCAAAGAACGTATAACACTGTTAGCATATCTACAGGAGGTAACATCATATCCACGAGTGTCCACGAGTTACCACTTCATGTCACACACAAACTCAGAGGATATCTTGCCACATTGTCAGTTTTCAAAGGAGTCACTCTTCAATCTCTTGACACCATCTGCATAACCCATGTTTAGCCTCATTCTGCTTGTTCCAAAAGCAGGTATTTCATATTTAACTTTACACATGAGTTTTTAAAAACCACAGCACAGTAGTACTACCATTTTGTAGAAGTGCGCAAAAATAACACACTGCTGCAGAAAATAAATAGAGTTTATACTGGGGACATAGGACGAAACTGGGAGGTGCATTTTGCTAGAACCCCAGTGTCTTGGCCATCACAGCTCAGCCTCTGTGCTCAGGTAGAACTTCAGTCCTGAGGTGCATTACTTGCTTCCTGGTCTCTGAATTCATCAAGCTCCCACATACTGCTAAAGCATGAATGACATAAACCCTGGACAATTTGTTTATATCTCTCAGCCAGTTAGAAAGTGAATTTCATAATATATTTTTCAAATGTTAACAGAGTTCAAAATCAAATTTATTTTTCCACAAAAAGTGATTTCTTCTATAACATACATGCTGACACGACTTTGGCATGCCCAAAAGCTAGAACCAAAGCAAGCAAGAATTAGCCATTCCAGAGTAAACCAAAGTAGCTTGCCGGCCCGTGTCTCCCAGGCTCCCTCCCTTCCTCACAGAGCATGCCTGGAGAGGACCCATGGTTGTTCTGAAGAAGCACTGGCCTCTTCTCCTGGACAGAAGGGCAGAGGACAGTGAACCATGATGCAAGAGGCATGGGGAGTGAGCACTGTCAGGTCTCTGTGTCCAATAGCTGAGCCAGAGTCTTCTTGTTCACTTTTCTAAACTTGCAGTAAAAAGAACTGAAGGTGCTTTGCGGCCAGGTGCCCCCGAGGAGTGAAACCAGGCTTGCCAACAGTACAAACATGGCAGTGTGTATGGCTAACTTCTGACCCAACGCGATGCTGCATTCTGGTGAGGCAGGAACCCAGAGGGCCTTCTGGTCACCAGGTGAAGGAAGGAGGAGCTGGCCAGGGTAAGGGGAATGCAATAAATAGAGAGTGTACATGGGATTGGGGTTCCATGGAGAAGTAGTTCATAACCTTCTGAGTCCTTTTTGGTGCCCCTTCTTGCAGCATTACAAAATGTCAATCACTAGGAGTGGCCTCTCATGGCATCAGGTCTTCACCAAAGTAGGAGAAGCCTTTGAATTCCTCCTGGTTGATCTGCTTCACTATCGCGTCATCCACAAGTGTGAGTATAGGCTCTTCCCGGGTAAAGTCTTGGTCAAAGTTATTGACATCTCTTTTGGTTTTCTGTGGGAAGAAAAGAGAAGCACTGACTGGAGGCTGACCTCCCCTTTCTGGGCCCCCCATGGGGAATGGGCATTCCGCCGACCAGCCTCTCACTAAAGCAGGTCTCTAGCTACTGAGAGCAGACACAGGGCTGTTCCAATGAGGTAACAACGGATGGCCCCAGGACCAGGAGGTGACAGAGGAGGAGGAGAGGAGGAATGAGTCAAGGTGAGAAGGGAGAGGGGTGAGAGGGTGTGATGGAAAAGCAGGGAAGTGGGATTCCCACAGACTGTGTGTGGAGTGGGGTGTGTGTGTGTGCACGTGTGTGTGTGCGTGTGTGTGTTTGAAGAGAGTGGGATGCAAAGCTCCCATCTTGCACTTCCCCTTCCAGCTTCTGCCATAACCCTCTGGCTCCACTGAGGCATCCCTCCCTGTGACCCAGGGAACAAACTCAAATCTCCCTCCCACAAAGTCTCCAGTGGTCTTTATTCCCTATACGTAGACCCTCATGAACTAGCCATGTCTGCTCCATATGACATCCTCTTGATGAGAAGTAGGATGGGTAGGGGGGCTGGACCCTCTTTTGGGAAGGTGGCCTTGATCCCCATCTGCTCTCATCATGAATCCTACTTTGTGCTCCCACATTCCTTCTATTATTACACTCAATACTCTGGCTTGTAATGACTTGCTCATGTTTGGTGTAGACCAACAACTCCTCAAAGGCAGGGACCTGGTCTTATTCAACCCTGAGTTCCCAGCAGTTCCCCTGCAATAAGTGCCTTTTGATTGAGTGAATTTATGTGGAAACCCCACTACTGACCACCCAGTTCAGAAGGATCCATAACTAGTTGTTCCTAGAGTTCAAGTTCCCAAAGTAGGGTCACATGGCTTGTGGTCCACAAGCAAATCCTGGTTTAAGGAGAAAAACAGGAAAGTGTAAATAATGCTCTCTGCCTTCAGGGGCTTGCAGACTAGTTGGGTGGTCAGGACTCCCATCTAGAACACATTACTCTGGAATAAAACCTTTCAAGGAGAAGTCAGGGCTTGGGCTAAGACTTGAAGAATGAGTTACAATTGTGTTGGTAGAGACAGGGGAGGAAGGCACCTTGGCAGGAAGAAGGCTGGGGACAAAGGTAGAGAGGCAGGGACACACAAGGTATGTACATTGGATGATGAGGATGTCAAGCTGCTTGGGGCAGAGTCCAGGGTGGGGATGGTGGGAGGTCAGAGAGAAGTCTGACGTCAGAGGCCTTCAATACCAGATTCCCTCTCCCCACAGTACAGAGCACAGGGCCGAGAAGATAGAAAGAGCTCAGGCAGTACTTTCTCAGACACTGGTTAATTTGCATTACCCAGGCTTAATGACCTAGAAGATGGAATAAGTCTTATGGAAGTATTAGCATTATTGTTTGTAGGAGGAATAATATTAATACACACTATGCTCTATGGAAACCAGTAACCTATAAGATGTTCCTATGTAGACTCATGCTGGACATGGGCAGGTGGGTGCCTGGAGAAAGGGCATGGTAGTACCTCTTCTGAAGATCTCTATCAAAGGAGGGATGGGTTATCCTTGACCAAGGAGGGGTTAGCAAGAAAGGACTCTACATCTACAGAGTATGGGCCAGTATTCTGGGTGCCATCTCATCCAGAGGGAGGATTGGGGGTGGGAGGGTGGAGACAATGATGGGGGAAGCACTGGGTATCATCCTGAAATGCTACCAAGGGGCATCAGACTAGGGAGTAGTAGGGATGGGAGGTGAAGAGAGGCAGGGTATAGGGCAGAAGGATAACTCAATTTGTAACATCATCAAGAACAGCCAAGCCCAGTTCTACATTCCCAAGGACAGGACCACCTCTTTCTTGGCCCCTTCTCAACTGGCCACTAATAAGGGAGAGCATGTGTATAAAGAACCTTGGCAAATCTTTGAATTCTCTGACATTGGTTCTCCCTGTTTACCTAATCATTTGTCTTTCATATATCAGTCATTAGTGTCCATTAGTGATAGAAACAGATTTTATTTCCTGAGGTCAACTGAGCAAAGTGATGGAACAAGATTCCACAGAACGTCTGAATTTCACACCTCTCTGATTGTATACCAAGGAACCAGGCTCAGTCAAAACAGTGAGGAATGCTGTTTCTAAAGCACCTCTAGCTTCATGGAAGGCCAGCCTGGAAAGCCATTTAGCTCAGCTCCAGGCTTCTCAGGGGTCCCAGAATCATTTGTAGTGCTAGAATGAGTATGCCATTTTTCATGACCTTTACATAAAAACATACTTGGCTCTTCTGCCCCCTTAAGCAAACTGACCCAGACCGTATTTTTCTTGGAGGCACTTTAGGTGCATGCCAGTTATCAATTAACCACTTTGTGCAATTCCTGACTCTTGAACTTAGTTAGAAACTTAGAAAATTCTTTAAAGCAAATATCTCTGGTAAACCCCATTCCCTGTTAATGGCATGTAGGCAGCACAGCATTCTCAAATTTGCAGAGGACTGGGGATTATATCCTTTACTCACTGATTTCATCGTTTATACATTTGCTGCCTCCCTAACAGAGCAGGCACAAAACTCACCTCCAAGCATAAACTCCCAAGCTTATGGTATACCATATGCCTCCCCTACTGCATAAATGCCAGACCCTTAACCCATTACACAGCCTGAGACACGTGGAACGACATTCTAACCTTTCAGAACTTCTCTCCTCCATGAAGCCTTTCCTCCACCCGTTGCCCACACCTAGTGGAGGCTACATGGAAGAAGAAAGCATGGCCTGAACTCTCATCCTGGTACTGTCCCTTCCTTATTAGATGACATTGTAAAGTTAACCCCTATGAGCTTCGGTCTTCTCATCTGTAAAATGGGGGGTGGTACCAGGTAAAGGCTGAGGTTGCCTTGAGGGGCCTCAGTGCAGACCCTGGCATATGGTGGGCATCCAATAAATGTGAGTTCCCATCCTGCCTCCAAATCTTAGCATCACGTATAGCCTGGCTGGGTCGCCAACTTGATTTTTAGTCATTTGCCCATCGAAGCACTGAGGTTTAGAAGGTTGGAACTCAGTCTTAAATTTCTCTTATGCCTTCAAATCTTGAACTAGTGCTGAGCTGGGGCCCTCCTGAAAACTCTAGTATTTTCTCCAGTGATTGAGATTCTTCCGTGGTGCCCCAATGCCCTGGGGATAAAGTTCCAAGTTCTTATCCTCACCTACTTCAAAGGTTCTTCAGGATCTCATCCCTGCCTCCTTCTCCAGCTTCATTTCTCTAGCCCTGCCGAACCAGGAAGATCTCCAGACTCACTGGCTTCACCCTGCCGCTGGGCCTTTGCACATGCTAATCCTTGTGTCTGGAGCACTCCCTCCCCTCCTTGTCTTCTGCCCCACCTTCCTGTCACCTGGCCAACTGCTACTCACGTTTCCCATTTCAGTGTAAATGTCCTTTCCTTCAGGAACCTTCCTTGTCCCTTAAGGACTGACTTGAGCAAAGCCTCTTTTGGTTACCCGATCATCTCCCTTTCCTCTTATCACAGCACTTATCAAATTAGGTGATCTCCTCTTGATACTTTTCAGCTAATCTGGGACGTCCTTATGGGCAGGTACTGGGCTGAACTCAGCCCCCAGCCTAGCATGACACTGAGCTCATAATGAGCACTCAATAAATATGTGCTGGGTGAGTAACTGTGTACACCTCTTTTTGCCGATATTTTATCAGGAGCCAGTGAAGTGATCTAGGCTCAGAATCAGTTCAGCTTTCCTGTCAGAAAAGTGGAAAGTGGAGGCTGAGAGGAGATAAGTCTGAGGTTTTACTCACAAGAGAATGGCCAGAGGCAGTCCAGGCTGTCCCTAAGCCCTGCAGGGATGCCACACCCAGCAATGGTAAACTTGGGGCTCCCTGATTGCTGGTACAAGATAGTAACAAAAAGACAGGCTAAGGGAAGCTGAGGCACTTGGCAGCTAGGTCCTTAACCCTTGAGGCTGGGATTAGGGGAAAACAACCTTCCAGTTCTCTTTGGCATCCCCTCAGAAATAAGGCCTTGAGTTTGAGGGGTCTGGGGCTGATGATTTGGGGAGGGCACATTTCTCATGCCTGCAGTTGGAGTGGGTGTAGAACTTGTAGAAACAGAATACCAGATCACTCCAGATCACTCTGAGAAAACTGCACCTGGGAAGCAAAGCCCCTGGGCTTGCCTGATAAATCCTCCTGGGGACTCCGGTGGCTCAGGCGGTGTTTGGACCCGGCGCGAGCAGAGCAGGGAACTACTGCTCTAGACCCTGGTGAATTACATCCCAGATTGATGAAAACATCTGGGATGCCCTCCTGGGATTACTTGGTAATTGGATATCACGGAATGCAGCAGTGATAACAAATGATAGGAGACAGTCAAATAGACTCCTAGTTTTGAAACATCAATATTTTCATGTAAGCTCCACTACTCTATTTTAAATAATGTTCTAAACAAAAAGATAAGATTGCAAACAATTAGACCACTTACTCAACATACCTACATTCCTTACACCCATAATTCTAATGAACAAAGTATACACACACCGTTATACATGAAGTTAAATGAAATAAGGAATGTGTAACTTATTTTTGCCTGGCCAAAAAAAAAAAAAAAAAAATGAGAGAGGGAACAGAATTTCAAGTTAACTCACATACAGAGAAATTTCTTTAAATACAATCCTCCATCCTCTCTCCCCTTTTTATATTTTGTTAATAAAGAATCAGTTATGCTTTGGGCTGTTCTTTTCAGAAAATGGCAAAATACACCAAGTTCGTCTGGCACTAGGATGGTTGTGGAACCTTTCAAAGCATCCTTCTTGCCATGACCCCTTGTGGTTCCTACTGTCTTTCCATCCATTTCCTTCTAAAAGGTGGCCAGAGCTGACCACTGGAGTCCAGCTATCATGTCTAAGCAATGCCAAGTACAGTGGTATTACCCTCTACTTGAACCATCATATTAAACCGATGTTGTCTAAGATAGTATCTCTGTTTTATCATTTATTAAGTTGCTTTGATAAAATGTGGCTCTTAGTTTATCAAGCCAATTTAATCCTGATCTTTTACTGAAATTGATTTTTCGAGTCCAAATGTAACCCTTCATTTACATTTAACCTTCATTTCTTCTTGCTTACTTTGGTGTATTTTTCTAGCCTGTCATGGTCATCATAAATATTGATTCTGTAACTTACCTCTCTGACTCTCACTTTATTTACCTAGAAAGTGGGGCTAAGAAAATATAACTAGCTTGCTGAGGGTTTTATGAGAGAATATAGGTAGAGTCCATGTAAACTCTAAAATACTCTGCAAATAATTTAATTCTATCATCCATGATATTTCCTAAATCCTTCAGCTTTTTGTCATCCTAAAATTTGATGTGCCTTCGATTTCTATATTAAGACATGGGTAAAAAAAATTTCAGGATGAGATCAGGCCCAGAACACTTTGACCTTGCCTCTGCAAACAGCCCTCTCACCAAACTGACCCTGAGCCTCACCAGCACTCTGGGGTATGGTTAAATCAATTGTAGATCAACCAGCCATAGTCATTGTTTTCCATCTTGTTCATAAAGTTATTCAACACTCTTCCCATTGTTTTGCTGGGATAAAAATACACGATGCCTGTAGCTTTTTTTTTTGGTCTGTTGGTTTGGAAATGAAGTTATTTAGCTCCAAGGGATTACCATTTTCTTCCCTAAGTGTCCACAAACTTTCTTCTCAGAAAAACTTCTGGAAACTTGCTTTAATAATATCCATCTTAAATTATTCCAAACCTACATTATCTCTATTTTTGAATTCTGGGAGCCTATTTGACTGTCTCCTATCATTTGTTATCACTGCTGTATTCCGTGATATCCAATTACCAAGTAATCCCAGGAAGGCATTCCAGATGTTTTCATCAATCTGGGATGTAATTCACCAGGGTCTAGAGCAGTGGTTCCCTGCCCTGGCTGCACATTAGGATCACAGTGGCAGCTTTAAATACTGGCCGTGGCTGCTCCCAATCCCAGAGATTCTGATTTGATTGCTCTGGCATCTGGCCTGGGCTTTGGGAATTTTACAGCTTCCCAGATGAGCTTTATTTAATGTAATTCACTAATTCTCCTCTCTTGGGTTTCAGTTCCCTCTTAATGGTTGTTTGCCCTAATCTATTTCTCTTTGGGGAAAAGATAGTGTCGAAATTACAGCCTTGCTTGTTGTCATTGTTTAATGCAGAGGTTCTCAAGCCTGGCCGTGCAAGAAAAGCACACACATGGCTACACAGACCCCGGGGTTCCCCCCAGATCTCCTAAATGGGCATCTCCAGGGTGGGGCCCAGGTCTCTGTGCTTTTTTAAAGCTCCACAACTGACGCTGATGTGCAGTCTGGTTGAGTCTCTCTGTGTCAAGGAGCAGTGGATCTCTTTCTTCTTTTTCTTACTGGTTTCAGAAGGTCTTTAGTGGTCTAAATGCCTATTTAGGAGCCCAAGGTTGCTCTGGATTTAGCCGTCTCTGAAGTTTAGGCTACATATTGGCATTTCTTCTCAATTTCATGCCCTTGCTTGCATATTTTATATTGGTCTTTATAAAGTCGGGACAGTCAGGGAGCTAAGCGGGCCATCTCATAATTTCTTTAGCTGCTCTGCCCTCTGAGAGGCAGTGAAGTTTAGTGGTTCAGCATGTGTGCTCTGCTCCCAGACTGCCTGGGTGCCATTCGGGTCCTGCCACTTACTAAACTTGAACACCTTGGGCAAATTATGTGGTCTAGCCATGCCTCAGCCTCCTCATCCATAAAATGGGGATATTAATAACCCTTCTTATATATTTGTTGTATGGATTAAATGCACTAATACACTGAAGTTGTGCGAACAGTACATAACAGAGTGTTTAAAATGATTAGTATTGCTTCTTCATAAATAGTTATCATAATTGTATGGTTAGAACAAGCATTGTCTTTGGGATGATCTTTTGGAGAAATTTCTGTTTGCTCTTAGTTCACAGAATAATCATTGCTTTACCTGGGCAACTGGTGTGCTTTCATCTCCCATGCTGTCTAAACCTTGCACTAACAAATCTGTGCTCAAAAGCTAAGAGCCAAAAGTGTGGCCCACCCAAAAGAAGTGCAGTGTGTTCATGCCTGATTTTTTTTCCTTTCTACCCTTATTTTTCTTTCCTTATTCACACTGAAATTAAATTTATATGATGTACTTTATCACAGTGGGCCATCTTTAAACTTTTGGAACAAGACAAGATAGGAAAAACAAAAGAGAAAAAAGAAAAGGAGGAGGATTTTTGTTTTAGCTCTGCTGGCTGTGACCTCAATATCTCCTTTTTTCCACAAAGTATGTGTGTTTATGTATGTGCACAAACTCCAGTGCCTGCCTACCAGGCCGGCAAGGTAAAAAACATGAAGGGAGCAGTATGGAAGGCAATAGGGAGTTTGGGGGACTGGGGCAAACTGGAGGTTGCATACCCTACCAGCTGACCCTAAGCTTAGAGTTCCCAGGTCTTTGGAATTTCTAAGAGATGTACCAACCTACATTTTTATGTTAAATCTCCTAATTTTTAAATGTTGCCATCTAATTCAATTAAAAACAAAACAAAACAAAAGAAATGACAGCATGCTGCTGAATGTATAACACAATCTTCCAGTTTGTGACCTCTACTCCAGCTAGTAAAGTTGCTTCCACCTCTTAGGAGAGAAAAAAAATCAAGACACATTTGCTCTTTCAGCACAACGATTAGTTTCATGGCATTTAAAAATGGAAAGCTGCTTGGTTCCTGTCCAAAGGAGAGGGTCGGCAGCCACGAAACCTCTGTTGCCAAGATGAAGAGCTGCCGAGCTGCCCAAGCTCAGGCTACAGCCTCCAATGCACACCGCCCCCCCCCCCCCGATTCCCAACCTGTAACTCAGTCCATCCTCTTCTCTTTAAACTGCTTCTGAGGAAAAGCTGCTTCACCCCTTCCAAGGCAGTGTCTGTATAGACAAATACCTTCTTAAAAATGGTCCCCGTTCCCTCAGACCACCAGGCATTCTGAGTAAACAAACACAGCTGAATTCTGTCTGTCAGCTGTTTGATGGAATTCAACTATTTCCCCTCCCTCCCTCCTCTTGTTATTGTTTGCTAGACTATAAAAAGTACATATCTTTTTAAAAGTCCACTTGAAGAGTTACTTTGGGAAAAGAAAAACCTCGACTTCCAGCCGTTAATGAACGCCGACCTCTTCTCCCACACTCAGCAACTATTTCAGTGAGCAAAGGAGCTCAGCCAATTAAAATCTGTCCGTGGACTGGCCGGTGTCCACAGACACAGCCCTCAGGGAGCTCCATTACGGGGAGGAGGAGGGTGGTATCTCTGTTACAAAGAAGTTGTCACCAAACTGCGCAACACTTCTTACGGTGCATTTTAAACAAAACTGCCCAAAGGTTCATTTGGAAGGTAATGTCAGTTTCGATGGGTACAGAAGCAAAGGAGGATTCAAGACAACTCCCTCGTGTCGCCTGCTGCGACAACTGCTCTTGGTGAAGTGAGATTTTCAAGGTGACTTTCAAAGCTACTTCTACAGCCAAAGTCTATGGCTCATTTTAAGCAAAGCAAAGAATTTAAAGGAAGCATTCTTAGCCTGGGTTCCCAACCCTCAAGCAGGGGTCAGTGAACTTTATCTGTAAAAGGCCGAACAGTAAATATTTTAGGCTTTGCAGGCAACTACTTGACTCTGCCATTGTAGTGCAAAAGCAGCCATGGACAATTCGCACGGGTGTGACTGTGTCCAGCATCCACAGACAATAGAATGGGAGGGGCCATGTTCCAATAAAACTTTATTTATGGGTGCTGAAATTAAAATTCCATATAATTTTCATGTGTTGTGAAATACTATTCTTCATTTTAAAATGTGAAAACCATTCTTAGTGTGGAGGCTGTATAAAAACAGGAGGCTGGCCGAACTTGGCCCATGGGCCGTAGTTTGCGGACCCCTGGCCTAGAGGACTCTTGGACAATCATCATGGTTTCCATGAACCTCGTGAAATACGGTGCAGAGCACAGCGTACGTGCACATCTGGACTGTCATGGAAAGTTCACCGTCAGATTCTCAAAGGGGTGGTGACTCCACCACTAAGTTAATAACCATTGATTTTTAAAGTTTCCCTTATAAAAGGTCTGAATTTCTCCATGCTACAGTAATTTTCTCTGAGGACTCCACATAGAGGAGAAAGCCAGGAAAATTCTCAGGACCTGAAATGTCTCCTTTTGCTTAAGTCCCTCTTACCACGGGGCCGCAGCACAGGGCATTGCCTCTGGCCCTGGACACTGGCCGGAGCCTGGCAGGAAGGGTGAAGTGCTGACGACGGGAGTGGTTGGGGAAACTGCCCCCCGTCCCCCATCCAGGGACTGGGTATCTAAGCCTCTTTCCAGAGGGCTCTTTGATGACCACCAAAGTTTTGAGACCGAAGCCATTAGTCTCAAAACATTAGCTCCACAGACATATCATTTCTGCATTCTTTTTAGGAAAGGTGGCATTTCTGGGCAGTTCTGAGGGGTGGCTCTTACACCTGCCTGCTCAAATCCTCCTGAGCCACCTCCCCCCCTCCTGCCCCCAGGCCTGCCCAGGTCCACACATGCACAACTATGGCTCTGAGCTTTGGACTCTGAAAGTTTACAAAATGTAATACATTTCAGCTGAGTCATTTTTGGCCATAGGTTTACAGGTGAGTCATTATTATTTGCACAGTATGCACTGGTCCTTGACAATATTCAGTTTGGAATTTATAATGCCTGGAGGTGTCTTTAAGTGCCCCATGGCTGGACCAGTGGGGGCAGGCTGCTGCCTCCTCGCCTCCTCAGCCAGTTCACAGCCCGCCTTGCAGGCTCCGGGTTAATTAAACGACTCTGCCGAGAGCAATGGGCTTCCTTGCACAGTTGAGTCCAACACCGCTCCAAGGAACAGAAGTGAGAGTAAAGGAGGGTGCAGTCCCCTCTCACACTGCCACTGAAACCATCCCTGAGGCCCGAGACCTCTGTTCAGCCACTAAGAGCAGGGTCTCCAGCTGTCATGTAGGAAAGGAAACACCCTTTCCCCAGGGAACCACTCCCAAGTCAGGTGAGTCCCCATCGGACACTTGGATCATTCTGTGTCTTTCTTTCCTCCTGCTCCTCGAAATTGTGGTTAAGTTACTTATTCGGTAACTGTCGTCTCTGTTAGTCTGGAAGCCCCCCACCCCACCTCCCATGGGCGTCTGTCCTGTTTTTCTAGCACCAGCTCAGGGCCTAGAATAGCCTCGGTTTCTTCATGTGAAGAAACCAATAAAACCTGTAGATTGAGAGTTTTCAAGGTGCCAAGCCTTGCACTAAGTCCTTTAAATACCTTGACTCAGGCCACCCCCGAGCCCCCGCTGTGGGAGACCGCTGCCACAACCGGAGGCTTGGAGGCGTTAAACAGCTCGCCCAAGGTGCGGGGCCAGCAAGGTGGAGCCAGGACTTGAATTCAGCTTGTTCTGACCCCAGGGCCCTGTGCCTGGCATGAGCCATCTTGCCTCCCACTGTGAGCCGCTATGAGGTGTAAATTAAGTCATCTGTGCAAGGCGCAAGCCTGTGCCCAGCCCCAGCCCCAGCTCAATGGTTTCTGCCACAGTGTTGCTGCTGTGTCAAAACACTGCCAAGAACTGCATTCTGCGGTGCTCTTGAGGCCACCATCCTCACTAAGCCTTCTGGGGTCATTTCTCAGACATCAGGGATCGAGAGGGGCACAGCCCTTAAGATTTTATTATGGCTAACAGTAAGAAATGTATTTTATATGTGACCTAGTGCATGCCAGCCTCATCCCACCAACCCCAAGAAAGATTGAGCAAGCTATACTTTACCTTAAATATATGTGATACATTCTCTGTTCTACCCTACCCTACCCTACCCTACCCTACCCTACCCTACCCTACCCTACCCTACCCTACCCTACCCTACCCTACCCTACTCGACTTGATAGACTCTGTCCTATCTATAGTTTATTCATTGATTTTTTTTTGCACCTGATCCACTAAATTGATTTTAATACCCATTACTAGGTAGACCCTGAAGGAGGGTAAAGGTGGGCCAGAGGATTCCTCGGTCTGGATGTGATGTAGAAACCCCTGAGTGGCTATCCAGAGGTAGAAAGCCTTCAGAGGAGAATGCACCCTGCCTGCCGTGGCTTGCTGGGGCCCAGAGCTCCCTGAGCTCCCCGAGCGGGCGCCGGCAGCGAGCTGGCCCTGCACAGTGGGATCTGCACCGGCAGGCCCGCCTGCGCCCAAGGAGCCTGCCATGAGCAGGCAGCAGGCTCACAGTGGCAAGCCCAGCTGTGCTCTCCTCCTGATCGTGGGGCCCTTTTCATTTCTCATTCACTTTTCAAAGCAGTGTCACTGATGACCTCTGTTGGGGGTTAGCTTTTCCAGGGATATTTTTGATGTTCAAGGAAGAAACTTTCCAATCTGGTTCTGGCAAAGGCCATATTCCTGTGGAACTCACCAATCTTTTCTCCCCCTTATTTATGAAAATGTTCTAGAGATCAGTTCTCTTGGCTCAGAACTTATTATTTCTCTGCCTGGTGGCTTTGACTTGGGAACTGTAAACACTCTAATATATACCACTCAAGTCAAGGTGTGGCCACCCACCTTCTTTTTACCATCTAACAATTTAAGTTTCCTAACACATGATCTTATCACTCCCAATTCCCAGTTATATACTGGAATACATCTCGAGCCATAGAAGTTTTGAGAAGATAATTTAGGGATGCAACCTGGAGAGGAACATTCTCTGAAAAAAATTGTAGATCTCCAGAATTCATTCATTCCACTAATATCTATTGAATACCTACAATGTCCCAGGAATTGTTCTAATCACTGAGAACACAGCCATGAAAAAAAAAAAAAAAAACCATAAAAATCTCTCCCTTAACAGATTATCCATATGTTGCCAATTGTTGACTTGGGGTGATGGATATACAGGGATCTGTTAAATGATCCTCTCTACTTTTATACGTGTTTGAAATTTTCCAAAATACAAGTTAAAAAGATAAATCCCAAATCTCAGAAATGTTATGCTGAGCGAAAGAAACCAGGCACAAAGGAGAATATACTGCATAACTCCATTTATATGAAGCTCTGAAAAAATCCACCTGTAGTGACAGAAAGCAGGTAGGGGCTTGCCTGGGGCTAAGGGCAGCGGGGAACTTCTTGGGAGATGTTCTGTATCTTCATTGTGGTTGTGGTGCATGAGTGTACGCATTCGTTAAAACTCATCAAAATGTACACTTTAAATGCATGCACGCTAGTCTATGTAAATTTTGTTGCAATTAAAAAATATAAATCCCAGCCCTCATGGAGCTTACAGTAAGGGGCTGGGCTAGATGACCCCTTAGAGAATTTACTTAAGTCCCTCATTTTACTGGACAGGAATAGGGAGGTTCAGCGACTTGCTCGGGGTCTCACAGTTAGTAATAGAGAGCCCCTAGATCTTCCAGTATTTCCCCCTTAGCTCACTGTCTGTGAAATGGGTGGGTGCTCAATTCCAGAACCCCATATTTTGGAGTGATTGCATTCTGAACTCCCACACGCCAGGTATCTGGGTACCTGTAGCCTGAGTCTACCATATTTCCCAGTAAGACCACAATTCTGCTGCTGCCAAACACTGGCTGTGATGCCAGTTGTGTGGATTGGAGGAGGAGGTCTGGCTAAAGCCCCAACTAAGTCATCTCAGTTGATAAAGGTCACTCTGGGGTCTTATCTCCCCATCTCCCTATTTAAGGCAAGTATCATATTTCACCTTCCCATCTTCTTCTCCCTTTTCCACACCTATCTGGGCTCACACACCTGAAATGCTGTACTGACATCCAAGCTCTGCACCCCAAGAAAATCCAGGGTGGAATAAGCCCAGGAAATGGGTAACTGGAATTACATAAAGGGTTTATGGGTTGCAGGCACATGGCCAGGACTTCTCAATTTGAAGAGACCGAGACTGATGTGAATTATGGAAACATCAAAAACTTAATGTATATTTGTCAAACTCCAGAATACTAGAATGAGGGCTCAGTTTGAAGGTTAAGTTTAGACCAAATCAAATTCTGTTACCACCCCACGCCCCAGCATAAACAAAGGGAGTAAACAGGTACAGATCCTCCCAATTGGAAAACTGGGTCCCAACGAGCTTGGCTCCTCCATGACAGACTCACCCCTGAAGATTCAAGATCCTGGACTTGGGGCGGGAGGGCTGTTCACGGTGGGGGGACCCTTTCAACTTGCAAAATGTTCCTTGGTGCCTGCACCCTTTGAAGAGCACATGCCAGCCTGAGGGCTGGATAACCAATTCCCTCTCTGGGGAGATTTGAGGCTCTTTCTGCTTTTACTTGGATGCACGGCTCATCCACGAAGGTGGCCCTGCCTGCACAGGGTCTTCTATGACAGCAAGGGTGGAAAGTGGCCCTTCTCGTGGCCCACAGATGCCCAGCTTCTGTCCTGTTTCTCCATGCTATAGCTTCCCCTCTATCCTCTAACCCCGAGAGGTAAAACCTGAATCCCTCTTCCAAACAGGTGTCTGTGTTAGGAGTCAAGCATTGGGTTTTACCCTACTCCAAAGTATTCTTTAAGTATTTTGTCTTACAGAGTCCTTTTTTGTCATCTGAACTCCTCAACCTTCCTTTCCAGGATTTCACAGAGAACACAAAGTATGTGTTCAAGACACCTGCTGAGGAGAACTGGGCTGAACCCTGCCTTTCCCTGCAGTCAGGATTCTGGGATGGAGAGTTCCCCTGTGCAGGGTCCAGGACACCCCACCGAGGCAGCGCAGCTTCTAAATGTCAGGGAACCTGCTCTGCTGGATTGGAGCTCCGTGGGGCCTGTCCCGACATCAGGGTGGGGACCCAGACCTCCACACAGCATCCTCGGCAAATGCTCAGCTGAGGAAGATGCAGGAGAAGTCAGGGTGATGAAGAAGTCGCAGAGCAAAAAGGGGACTGATAATGTGGGGAGACAGGGGGTGCCATACCAAGGAACAAACGGCCTGGGGAATATTGGCATCTGGGTGAGTCGCCCTCTGGCAGGGCCTCCCTCTTCCTAGTGAGTCCCCAGCTCAGACCGTTAGCGATGCTAGAGGGAGGACCCAACAGGCTCTGCAGGCTTCTTAGTTGTTCTCCCACCAGCAATCCAGAGGCCTTTCTGCCTTGCAGTGCTGGTCCCCTGATTGGACTGTGCTCATGCCCGCATCTTAACTCCTCACTCCTCAACTCCTCTGGCACAGGAGTATTGTCCCGTGCAGCCCCTCCTGCCCTAGTCCCCCACCACCATCATCATCGCCACCCCGAGTGCTCGTTACAGCCCAGGCACTGTGCTAATCACTTCTCACAATTCCATTTGTCCACCCCTCACCACAACCCTGTGTGCGGCAGATATTAGTCTCTACACTCTACAAATGAGCAGACTGAGGCTCAGAGGGACGAGATGCCTTCCCCAAAATCATAGAACCCAAGCTGGTACCTGGTGGCATCTGATTCCAGAACCCAGCCTCCGAACACCCCATCACCCCCTGCAACCCTTAACTCTTGATTCTTGGAGTCTCGGGGTGAGAGGAAGAGAGTCTTTGACAGGCTGGAGAGGGTGGAGGTGAATGGAGAGAAAGGAACTAAACTTTATCGAGAATCTGCAGTGTGCAAAGCATCTTATGTTTGTTATCTAACCCTGTTAGTAATTCTTTGAGGGAAGTATTCTCATCCCCATTTCATAGATAAGGAGATTAGGGATCACGGAGGCCAAAGGGGTGAAGTGAATTCCCAGGCTATCCTGTGGTAGCAACTTTATTCCAATCCAAGTCTCTCTGAATTCAAAGCCAGTACCCTGTGTACTCTACCACCTCACCACCTGGGCCAACTACCTAAACCAGGGCCCTGGGCGTTTCCCATGCCCTCCCGCACTGGGCCAGAGCCCAGGCACCCCTGAGTGCTCTTCTAGCCTCTTGGATGCTACGAGGTCTTGCTACAGCATGGGCACCGTGCAGGGGTGTCCTGACAGATGGGCTCCGGCGACCTGCTCTGCCGGGATGAAGGAGGAGAGTGGCATCTAATGAGTCCAATGGCCTCCACCTTATGGTCCACGGGGTCGGGGGCCCCCAGGCAGGAGGACTGGCTTTGGGAGAAGGGGCTGCCTGTTCAGCAGGGCTCCGCCTGAAGTCGCTAAGTTGGTGAGGGTGCGGGAGTCTCAGGCCCACTTCCCGGGTTTTCTCTCAGCACAGCCCAGTCATGCAGGAGCATGCAGGAGGGGCGCCCTTGGTGGTCCTGCCATGCAGCGTGGATGGCTGGATGGAAACGGATCATGAGGTTGGAAGGTGCCTCCATGTCACCAGGCCTGAGGGGTCACCTACCTGGAGAGACTCCCCACTCTGGAGGCCTTACCTTAAAGAGGGACATTCACACTGAAGCAAACTTGAAAAGAGAGAACACGTACACAAAGAGAAGTTTACTTGGCCGGCATTTTCCTCATGGCCCTTGGCGTTCACTGAGGATGGCCAGGTTTCTGAGGAGGCAGAGCTCTCCCTCCTAGGCTGGCTGCCCCCATTCCAGTGTGGAAGCCCTGGGAGCCATAATCTCAGAGCCTAACATTTTTGGGGGTAAGAGAGGGGCACACAGAAGGGAAGCCAGGAGTGAGCCCAACACCCCCAAGATCTGTGAGGTCAGATGAAGCTCTTCAACCACCCCAAACACATCACTTCTACCGCTGTGGTCCCAGTGGAAGGCAGCCCACCAGTAACACCAAAGCTAAATGTGCTTTTATTAGCAGTTAGGTCATGCCACCATCTTGGAACCAAATCCTCATGGGCTAGACCACTAAAGTCTATGTTTGGAGATTTTCTCCAGGATCAAAGGCTTAGACTCCAGCCAGGCTGGATTTTCAATTTCCCTATCCACACATTGCTGGGGTACTTGCTACCAAACAATCCCTCTGTGTGTGCCCTTGCTTTGAAGCAAGCCTCCCTAGAAAACTGATTTTGAGTGGATGATGGTGCAAAGTCTTTGGTTTGGTGCTGGTGGTGCATTGTTTGTGTGACAGTAATTCAGTATGTGGAGGGAGATACAAGAGAGCTTGGAGGGCAAACCAGAGAAAATGAGAGGAAAGTCACGTGCAAGCAGAGGCCACTGAAAACATGTACTGTGGAGGGGGGGCGCAGCAAAGAACCTAAACCTGAAGGCATGAAACCCATTTGGACTAATCACAGCTGGTGGGTCAGGGCAGGGGTTAGATGGAGGCTCAGGCGCCAGGGCAGCAGAAACCTCAGCTTAGCAAATGTCTCAGGAAGGCAAAGGCCTGAAGGGGACAGCAGCCAATCCAGGTATGTGACAGAACTTGACCAAAGGCCAAATTCCAGACATGAAATCTGGACAGTCTCCTTGGTAACATCTTCAGAGGGGGAAAGGCTTCCTGTGGAGGGGATGTGAATTTAGTTCTGGAAGCTGTTTTCCTGCTATACACTCAGCCCCTGTGGGGGTGACCCAGAGGCCCCAGCCTCCTGCTGAGCCAGCTCAAAGCATAGGCATGTTGGCTGTGCCCGGTGGGTTCTGCCGCAGAGGGGCTCTGTCCATGCTGTGGGGGTGGGATGGTTGGGCCTCCAGAAAACCTGTAGCTCACTCATGGCCCTTCTTAAGTCCTAGACAAGAAGGTATGAGCTCAAACAGCTCCATTCCAGCACCTACCACTGACAAAACCAGCTCCTTTCCATATCAGAGGGGCAGGAGCCCCCGCCCTCCAGTGTCCCCAAATTCAGTATGGCCAGCTTAGGCGTGGGGCAATGGCTATTTAGCAGGTTTCTGGGGATTGGTGGGGCATTCCGGTGTGATGTGAATGGAGCATGGCTAGGGAGCAAGCGGAGCTGACCCAAGGCAGAGGAAACATGGAGTTCCCTCATGGGTCCCAGGCCCTTGACCAAATCACCCTGGAGTTCTTCAGCCTTGCCAGGTGAGGGGAGTTTGTGCACCTGCCAGGTGAGAGGAGTTTGCTTGCTTACATACCTGTCCACGGTCTCCTTGAGGCCACTACAAAATCAAAAACCTGATGATGTTTGCTCACAGGCTTATCTTTCCCCTCCTCACAATGTCTTTCCCTTGACTCAGAGTCCGTCCCCCTGTCCCAGGATCCAAGATCAATGTCCCTGGCTGCTTGTGACCCACCAATCCGGCCACTTCTTCCCAATGGCAGGCTCTACACCAGCTTTCCTTCTTCTCTCTGTCAGAGCCCTTTCTTTCCCAGCTCTCCTTCAGAAGGAATCTGATGTGTCTTCAACTAACAAGACACTTTAAGCCCAAGGAAGGCCTGTCTCGTGATGCAACTCCTGGCCTCATGAACAGAAGGAGGACTTCTGCAGGGGCATACCTCAGCTTCCCAGTGTCTTGCCAATAACATCTATTTTGCCTCTGGGGAAGGGTGCCTGGTTATGGAACACAGAGCCATCCTCGCTGCTGGTTTCTGGGCTGGGCAGGCAGCTCCCTCCCCCTCGCCCCCCAGGGTTAGCCCTGAGTTGGTTAGACGGGGTAATGGCTTATGAAGTCTGTGTGAGGTGTCCTATTGCTCCTGTACATCTTTTAGATATGTGAAGATACAGTCTATTCATCACTGCAGCAGACTTTAATTCAGCACAAAATTTGTTTCTGCTATATACAAGCCCACACATGACTTGGGGAGGTGACATTAACATTTTTCAGAAAAGAGCTCTAAATTTAGGGATAGGTTTGAACACCTTTCCAACCTGCTAAGTAGACTTTGACTATTCTTCTCTTCCCCAATATATTTCTCCTAGGAGAAACCTCTAGACTCAAGGATGTAAATGTGATCAGACCTTCAAACACAGGTCTTTAAAGACCTGTAGCTGCAAGCCCTCTAAGGATTGCCATTATTTAGGCTCCAAAGCTGAATAGCAACACTTCTTGCAGAATTTAAGTTTTCAGTTTTTTCCTTCCTTGCCCCCAGAGGTTCCAATTCTCTCTTCCAAACTGAATTCAAACCAATCTAATAAACTCTCTCTCCTTGGACCTCAACAGCTTCAAAGATAAATCTGGAGGTCTGTGGGGACAGAGTGGGAACATGCCCAGAAGATGATTTCCAACCCAGTGGTGAAGTCAATTTTTAGGAAATCTAAGTCAGCTCTGAAATTGGTGGGAACTCCTGGACAGCCCTCACCCCATGTCTGTGCCATCTTCTCACGGGGTGATGAGGCCCCTGGAAGCCTACCTGAACCCCCAGTCAAGGAAACAGGGTCCTGCCCTCCAGTCTTGGTTGGGGGTACTCTGGAGAGGCAGAAGGAGGGGTAAGTACCAGCTGCTGTGTTCCAGGTGGAGATGGAGCCCCAGGGACAGACACCCTGTGCTGGCTCCCTGGGCCCACAGGAGCACCTTGCCTCCTGACCAGGTAAACCTTTAAAGGGATCGCTGCCTGTCGGAGCCCAGGCAAAATCTGCACACTAGGGTGAGGTCGTGGCTTCGGCCTCCTCTTTCATTCCTCCCCATCTTTCCCCTGTCCTCTGTCTCTAGGTGCCTTTAAAGGCTCCCCGGCCTGCTCCTCATGGGTTGTCTTGCATCCTCTCTCTGGGGAAGCCAGGCACAGCTCTAAGTGTGACTCCTCTCAGCAGGTCTGCAGTTTCAGTTGCTCAAAGTCTCTAACTAAATGTCAGAAGTTCCTGTGGAACTCCTGGTACTGCCAAGGAATTGAAACGGTGTTTTAGAGGCCAGAGCATCTCAGGGCTCCTTATATCTCAGAGTAACTCTTCCCCACCAGATGTGAAATAAACTCCTGGGAAAGACTTTTGGCAATCAAAGTTCTGTTACCTATTATACCCCAACCAGAGACTATTATCCATTAATCCATAGTTTAAAACTTCCCTTCTGCCTGTTATGATGAATGATCTTCCCTAGTTCCTTCTTTCTACGTGGCCTCTCAACCAACACCTACCCCTGGCTTCCTGTCTCCGAATAGTCCCCGAGATGGGTGGCTGTTCCCCAGCTCTGCTCCAGCCCAGCACCTAGAGTCTAGCTTCTAAGTTTATCATTTTGTAGAGCTATGCTCATATCCAGCCAGCCCCTGATCTCATCCTGGGTTCCTGTTTGTTAGTCCTGGATTCTTTACTTGGCTCTACTTCTCACTTATCTTTGGGTTTGTAACCTAGATTGAATCTAAATGAAAATTTTATCCTTGGATCTGAGCCTTCAGTTTCTCCTCCTCCCCTGCTCAGCCCCTGGTGAACTATATCTCCGTTTTGTCAGGCACGTGGTTAATCTTGTCCTCAAAGGCTACTTGCAGAAACCCCAGGCATCAGGCATGCTGGCGTGCGAAGTAAGCCCCCAGTGGGAGCTAGTGCCCCATACCCTCCCAAACCCTCCAGGTCTACGGAGCCACAACACAGGCTCAGCACAGTGGGCCCCAGAGCTGTGATGGAGACGGCCAAGAGGGGAAGTGATGTTAACAGAGAGGAGATGAACCCAAATCCAGCCTGCCCCAAGCTTGGTGCTACTCAGCAAAAACCATGAAAACCAAAGAGGAAGCAAATGAAGAATGGTGACAGGACCGAGTGTCCAGGGACAATGAAACTTCCATCCTCTAACCAGGACAGGGCCTGGGTCCTGTCCGTCCACTGAGAGTTACCCCGACAAAGCCCATTCCTAAGACTTGCAGCTCTGTCAATGATGGCTCACCATAAAACCTTCGGGATAGTATGGAATTCCTCTCTGCATCAAAGCACAGGAGGGTCTTTTCTGTACTTGGGGTGGGGGTGGGGGCTCACCTGACAGAATGCAGGGTGACTGAGGGCTGACTGCATGAGCTTGGGACCCCAGCCCCACTGCTCTGCATCTCCTGTCCAGTAAACTCCTGTCACACTCAGCTGCCCACCTCAGTCAGGAGGCCAGCAGGTGACCCAAATTCTCAGTCAGAATGAATGTGTCTTTGGGCTAAACCCCAACAAAATTAATATGTTCTCCACCCCTCCTCCAACCTCGAGGAGAGCACTGGCCCTCTCCCACTCTGCTCCCAGGAGGCCGCTGCCAGGACGTGATCTCAGCTCTGAGTCAAGCCCATTCTCCTTACTGCTATTGCTCTTTCCAACCTCCGAGCTTCAAACAGCTCTTATCACACCCCCTCATTCCAAATACCCTTCCTTGTCCCCCGCCCCCCTCCTCCCTCAACTGGCATCACCACGACAGTCCTAAGAATCTGGAAGGAAGCAGTGCTGAGGCTGGAGAGAAGGCAGAAGGAGAGTGGGGTGGGAAGGGGCGGCGGTTCTCTAAGAAAATGGCCTCTTACAGATGAGGGCTCCAGTGCGTCCCAAGGGACAGTCTTTCTCAGACATCAGTCGCCGAGTCCCATCTTCACACTCTGTGCTATTTCCACATAATGATGGCAACTATTTTTCAGATATTACTTTTCTTTAAATTGACTTTTTTTTTAAGACACAAACTCGTTTATTTATAAAGAAACCTTATATCACTACCATACATGGAAGAAGAATACCATTATTTGTCATTTCTAATCAAAATAAGTAAATAAATCTCTATTAAAATAAAAAGTATTCTTCTGTGTCCTATATAAATTATCATCTTGGTTACGGCTTTAGGATACATATTTTCTACAGTCAACACTTGGGCTCAAGAAACTCCCCTGGGGGAGAGACTTGGCTACTTCCTGCCTTGGTCATATGGGCCCCAAATGTGCCCCAGATGCTCTCTTTCTGGATGTTTCCTCCCGCCCGCTCTGCACCGGGCACGCGCTGCCCACGGTGCAGGTGCCCAGGCCTGGCCCCGGTGTGGAACGCGTTCCGGGCTCTGCCGCCCCCCGCCTGACTTACGATTCGCGGTTTGAAGGGCGGCTTGATCTTCTTCTGCTCCAGGAGCACCCAGTCAATCTCCTTGAAGAATGGGTGCTGCTTGATGGCGTCCTCGCCGTTCTGTGCCGCCACGCAGCCCAGGCGCTTGTGGGGGTTCTTGGTCATGAACTGTGGGGATGAGGACATGAGACAGAATCAGAGACAGAGGCACAGCGGGAGGGGTAGCATCTCAGCATGGCCTCCCAAACCTGCTCTCTGCATTTTCAGAGGCCTTGCCCCTCCGGGTGGGTTTCATGTCTTATACAGAATTTTCTGTGTGCCAGTCACCATGTTAGGTAACAGCTCAGGGACCGAGTCATGGAAAAGCCAGCCTGGCCCCAGAATCAAGGGTGGGACAGTGAGAGGAAGTTAAGTGTTCCAAGGCCAAGGGAGTTGAAGACCCCTCCTCACTTCCTCCGCTCTACCTGTCCTCCCTCTTTGGGGAGGGGAAGAATCACACCTAGGGATAAATATTTGGGTTTTAGCATCTTAGGGAGCTGCCCCAAGTCAGATGCTCTTCTCACAGACTGACTTCGCCCCCGCTAACCAGCTAATGCGGCACAACCTTTAGCTTCTGAATCTCTGTAGTCAGAGTTTCTCAGCTTTGATGCTATTGACATTTGGGGCCAAATACTTCTTTGTTGTGGGTGGCTGTCCTATGCATTGTAGGAAGTTTAGCAGCATCCCTGGCTTCCACCCACTAGATGCCAGTTGCACTTCTTACCAGTTGTAACAAACAAAAATGTTTCCAGATATTGCCAAAGTGGTAGGGGAAGCAGGGGGTTGGGGGTGGGGTGGGGGAGTTGCTCCTTGTTAAGAAGCACTGCTCTGGGTCACCCCAAAATGAAAGGGCTCAGTCGGAGCGCTGGTAGGAGGCCTAAAGAGGATGTGCTGGGCGCATTTTGCTGAGCACGATGTTCTGGCTGCTTCTGGTTGCAGCAGGTCTTTCCTCAGCTACTCAACAGGGTAGTTGGAAGACCTGACTTGGGGGAAAAATGAGACTCTGGGAATGAAAGGAAGCAAAAGCTGCCATCTCCACCCCAAATCAATGACCCAGTGAGGGTGCTTTGTGGTGTGTTGGGAGACGATCCCACATGCAGCTCCAGAGTGCAAGCCGAGGTAGAACAAACGGACACAAGGCTGCCTGGCCCTCTGGACACAAAGCTGTTGGCCGGAATGTGACCCTCAGGTTTTTTCTCTTAAGTAGGGTTGGGCAGGATTAGAATTGATGCTCCTGAACAGGAGACATACTATACAGATCATGGTATATCCACACAGTGGAATACTCTGCTGTGGTGGTGGTGGTGGTGGAGGAGGAGGAAGAGGAGGAGGAGGAGAAGACGATGAAGAGTGCACTCTTTTCTAAGATGGACAATACCCAAGATATACTGAGTGGAAAAAGCAATATGCATACAGTGTTCTACTAACTGTATTAAAAAGGAAATGAAACTAAGAATCTATATTTGTATTTTCTTATATATAGCTAAATAAATTCAGCAAGGATATGTAAACATCTAAAGAAAAGTTTACTCACGGGGGAGAGGATGTGAGAAGTAGGCAGAGGGGGAGCAAGGAAAAGAGGGAGACTTTTCACTGTATCCCATTGTATATCTTTTGTGTTTTTTTTAAAACCATGTGACTGTATTACCTATTCAAAAATTAAAAAGCAAGCAAGCAAATTAAATTAATAAAGCCTTAATTTACACTGAAAAAAAAAAAAAAAAAAGGAATTGTATTTGGAAAGTTGTATGAATGAGTCCTTCTAAGCAAGATTCTTTCCCACTGGGTGAAGCTAGCTTTCTCAGAAAGGCTCTGCTCTCCTGTAGGAAGGTGAAAATGGAAGAGGCTGGAGAGTGGGCAGGTCAAGAGAGTCAGTTTTGGAAGCTGGAACCTGAGCGCCTAGCTGAGTGCCTGGCCCAACAGCTGCTCGGCACTGGTGTGCTCTGAAGCTCCCTCCCTCCTTTCCACGAACAGCTGATAGCATCCGTTCTGTGCCAAGCATTGTTCTGAGCGATGGGGCTGTGGTGATGACGCAGGAGACATGCCTCCGCCCTCATGGAGTTGCAGAAGAATCAATTATACAAGAGAATCACCCAATTGAGTTTGTGGTGAATGATATGAGGAAAGCACACGGACTATGGGAATATAATAAGGTGATTTCCCTCTTGGGCAGGTAAGTTGACGAAGGGTTCCCCGAGGAAACAACATTTAAGCTGAGACCTGGAGGAGGAGCATGAAACAGTCAGGCCAAAGGGTAGGAGCAGGAAAGGGCAGGGCACAGTTTCCACCTGGACATAGGCCAGTGTGGCTAGAAGAGCTGAGGGGTGGACAGGGCCCCAGTGCAGGCCATGCAGGCCACACTCAAGGGACTTGGTGATTGCCAGATGGGCGAAGGAGATGTACTGACACCCTCATTTCTGTCTGGCCAGGGCAGACAGGGAGGAGGAGGTGCTATTTCCTGAGCCAAGGGACTCAGGGGTGAGCAACTTTGAGGCGGATGATCAGGAGCTCAGTTTGGGGCTCTATTGAAAGCAAGGGGCCTTCTTGACATTGGGTGGAGGGGCAGGGCAGATAATTGGATCTATAGGTAGAGGTTGGAAGAAGGGCCTGGCTGGGGCTGTACCCTTGAGCTGCAGAGCTGAGGTTGGGGTGATAGAGGGGACTCCCTGGGGGAGACCTTCTGGGGCCAGAAGCACAGGGAAGAGAGACCCACTGAGGGACTCCACTCTCTGGGGGAGAGAGTCCCCGGGGGGAGAGCACAGGGCCTGAAGAGGGCCCAGCTAAGTCCTTAGAATGAGTGAGGTGTGGATGGGAATTAATTTATGAAGAGATTAAAGATAGGCCAGTGAGTGTCACCACCAAGGAAATGGCAAGAGCAGGGACCAAAGACTGGTACCTAAGTGTGACTCACTTGGGGGGCTGTGTTTCTCTGGCCTCCCCACTTTTTAAAAAATTGACTGAACAATGAAAGATTTTGCATAGAAGTCCAGATTCCAGGCTTCTTTTGGGAAACCAGATCTGGCAAAGCTAAGTCCCCATCCTACAGGGCAAAGAATGTCAGCTGGAGCCAAGGAGCAGGTGTCCTCTTAGACAGGGGTGGTCTCTCCCGGTTACTCCTGTCCCCACCCAGTCCAGTTCATGTTTTTACACCACCTACTTGGCTTTTACAGGCATTTAATTCTACAATCTTGGCGAAAAGTGAAAAGAACAGAGGGCTCAGAGCTGCTGCCTTCAATTTTCTACAAGACTAGTGAGTAACATGCCAGGTACTGCTCCCAGCCCTCAGGTGCATCTGTGAAATGACCGACAAAGCTCCTGCCCTCAGGGAGCTTACATTTTTTGGGAGGGAAATGGTCAATAGATACTAAACATAAAACCTAACTGTTGCAGTTTGATGTAATTATGAATTCCAAAAATATAATTGGATCATGCTTGTAAACTGGTCTGTTAATCTGGGCATGATTAAGTTATGATTAGGGCATTGACTGGGCCATGTCAGTAGGGCGTTGAGTCCTACCCCTTGGTAGGTGGGGGAATCAAATATAAAAGGCATCACAAAGAACAGAGTAGCAGCAGTTTTCGAGAAGCAGTTTTGATGTTGGAAAGAAGGTCCCAGGAGAAGAGAAGCGAGCTGTTCACCTGATTGTCTACAGCTGACCTTGTGGAGGAAACAGGAGCTAAGCCTGGAGAGAAATGCAGCCCCCGGAAGAGAGGAACCCAGGAAGCCTGAACCCTGGCAAATGCCAGCAGCTGTCTTGCTCCAACACGTGGCAATGGACTTTGGTGAGAGAAGAAACTTATGTTTTCTGGCCTGGAACTGTGAACTTCTATCCCAAATAAATACCCTTTATAAAGACCAACCCATTTTTGGTATTTCACATTAGCACCCCTTTGGCTGACTAATACACTAACTAAATGCACATAGCACGTTAGAAAGTGAAAAAGGCTATCAGGGATACATTAGCAGGATAAAGGGGGGTAGGGAGGTGGCAAGTCAGGTTTTAATGGGAGTTGGGGTTTGGGAGCAGAGTAAGCCTCTCTGAAAGAAAGCTATTAGGCTAACCCTTGAACAGGCTCACATTTAGGGGAGAAGACGACCAGGAGGCAGCATAGGGGATGGAGATGAAGCCACCCAAATGCCAGAGGTCTGAGACCAGAGCCAGCTTCCTGGGGGCAGGGCAGCCAGAGGGCTTTAACACAGGGCCCCGTGGTTAAACCCAGGGATGTGGCTGTGAGGCTGCAAGGCCAGGCTCCCAGAAGTGTAAGCCTCAGGAAACCACGGGACTGAGGAGGAAATGCTGGAAATGGAGGCAGGGAGGGCAACAGAAGTCATTCCCAGAAACCAAGCTCAGAGCAAGAGGCCCAGCCCAGAACACACATTTAATTTGGGAAGTTGGATACACTAGTTTCCCTAAGCAAGACTAGGCCCCCAAGACTTCCTCATTTGGGGCAAGGGCAGAAGACATTGGAGGCTGGTGTGAGAGGCATCCTCCAAGCCTTTCTCCACCCCACAGCCAGAGCTAGCTTCTAACAAATAAGCCAGGTCCCTTCCCCTGCCTGAATATATCCAAAGGCTTCCTGTGTACTAAGAATCGAATGGAACCTCTAACTGTGGCATAAGGGACCCTGCATAATCAGCACCCCCGCCCCCGACCTCTTCAACCTCCTCTACGCGCCACTTTCCCCTGTGCTTCTTTTAGTTCCTCCACCCTGCCAAAGCTCTTTCTGGCCTCAGGGCCTTTGCACTTGCTGTGCCTTCTGTCTAGGACGCCCTTTCTGCAGATGGGCACAGGATTGAAACCTCCCCTTAAGTCAGGTTTCTACTCCAATGTCACCTCATCAGAGAGGTCTTTCAGACTTAATAACCCCTCCGGCTATCCTGCGTCTTTGACTCCTGATCCTACTTCATGTTTCTTTTTAGCACTCCTTATCACTTAGTATTATATGTAATCTCTTGTCTACTCATCTGTTCACTAGAATGTTAGCTTCATACAAGCTGGGGCTGTTTGCTGTATTGCCAGCACCAAGCATTTTGCCTGGCACATACTGGATGCTCAATAAGCACATGTTGAATAAACAAATAAATGAATAAACAGACTGTTTGCCTCTTTTAACACATGATGCATGGACGTATTTTTTACGTATTGGCCTACCTTATCCCACTGGATTTTAAGCGCCACAAGGCAGGGGCCATGCTGTTTTATTTACCGCTACTTCCTTAGCACCCAGCACCATGCCTCACATGGGGGAAGCAGTCGATAAATAGGAGCTCCTTGATTTAATGAATAGGAGGGAGGGAGAGGAAGAAGGAGGAAGAGAGAAAGTGAAGAAAAAGTAGTTGAGGAAGGGAGAGAATGAGGTAAGGTAAATACGGAAGGAGGGAGGGAAAAAAAAACTACAGAAAAGACTAACATGTTCTGATGCAGCATTTTCCAAAATATGTGTGTGCCATCAGACACCTACACAATGATTTTAGACCTCTTTAAAATTTTCACATGATGTTTTATGTTAATTAATGATGGAAAGTGGTACAGACTTTCCATTTATGATGACATGAATTTTCTTGTAAAATACATATAATTAGGCAAATGTTGGGGTCAATTAAAAGAAAAAGAAAAGTAAATATTGGTACAGAGGGTACTTGAATATGACAGAATCTGTGAATGTGACTTGCAAACTACTGAGGTTTGGGGAATTCTGGTGGTTGAAAGAAGCCAGGACTAGAAGTCAAGGTCCCTGGGCTGTCACTTGGTCCTGCCTCGACCTCCCAGGATGGCCATGGGCAAGCCTGTCTGCTGCCCTTCCCTGCACATCAGCTTCCATAGCTTTCAAAAGGGAATAGGTAACAGCCTTCACTTGGTGTAGTCGGTGCCAGTATATCACAGAAACAGCTGCGTTTAGAAAGGATTATGCATTTTCACATATGAGGGATTATTGTAGGGGCAGGGATGGTTTCTCTATTACACGCCTGAATCCAGCATGGCTGCTTATATCTTGCGTGGATGCTTTTTTGATCAGCTGCTCAGCCACAGCAATGCTGCTGGGACACAGGTAGGCATTGCTCTCCCCTCTCTCCTCCGAATCACCAGGGGTGGCAGGTGGGGAAGGAGGGTCTGCACCCAGAATGTCAGTGGCAGGTGCAATAGCACCTTTTGGTTACTAGGCTCCATCTGCAACACTGCGGGATCCACACCGTGCCCCCATCCCAGGAGGCACAAACACGCTGTCCCTTTCCCACAAGAAGAGCAATTTATTCCAGGTCCATTCTCTTGGCAGCAGCCCTCTGAACTGTGCCTGAGCTCCGAGCAGTGACTGCCCTCTACTCCGCACATTCGGTGGTGAGCAGAAAAAATGGAGGAACGGAGGAGAGAGAGGGGGAGAGAGGAAGAGTGTAGGCAGAAGGAGGGAGGAGTGAGAGCGAGAGAGTGGAGGAGACAGAGGCGCTGGGAAGGGCAGGGGAGCAGAGACGGGGGTGACTCACAGCTTTCAAGATGCTGACGGCCTCCTTGCTGAGCCACACCGGATACAGTACGTCATCGTGGAGGATGGACTCAAACAGGTCGTCCTCGTTGTCAGCCTCGAAGGGGGGCTGCCCAGCCATCATCTCGTACATCAGCACCCCCAGGGCCCACCAGTCCACCGAGGGGCCGTACTCCAACTCCTGCAGGATCTGATCAGGAAACTGGCAATGTCAGGGGAGGTGGAGCCTGGGGGAAAGGCCAGCAGTGTGCGAGGCCCCCCAAGGACTCCCACCGCCCGCTATGCCCGTGCCACCAGTGCCCATGGCGGGAACCGCCACCACCCGGTCACCTTCCTTTCCCATGTACTCCTGCCACAGAGGTTAAGTGCATGTATGACATGATGCCACTGAATAACATATGCCATCAACTTCCTGTCTAACAGGAAGTTTTACAGCCTGAGTCATAATTTCATTGCCTGAGAGGAATTCTACCTAAAGTCATGGCACATAAGGACTTTTTGGAAAGCATGTCACTGCCCCTCTTCTAACTTTTTTTGGAACGTTGGCCGCATGTTATTGTAGAAAGAGCCAGAAGGCCAACCAGGATGTTTACATTCCATCCTAAGTCTGGTGCTTAATTTTCTAGGTGATCTTAAGTCAGTCATTCGACTTCCTCATTTATTAAACGGGGCTCAGATTTTTAACTTAACCCCACAAGATTAATTAAGGTTAAAGATTTCAAGCATACTGCAAAAGACAAAGCTCAATTCAAGTGGGAGGTGGTATTGAATCCCAGTTTTCTTCTGTTAGGTCTGGTCTCCATGTTTATATAATATGTGGTGGGTCAATGATGTGTGCTTGGCTCAGAGGAGAAAAAAATGCTGAGCAGTCTCCACTGTTAAGGAAGGGATCAGTTTTCTCTTCTTATCAGTCAGAGCAGGATTAGGCATGGTTCTGTCCAGAGACAGCGGAATTGTTGAGATGACCTCTCCAGGTTGCTCTCAACCTACTCATTTGAGGCTGGTAACTGGTTAGTCCCTGTGGTCTCTTAGCCCACTGGTTAGCACATGGCGCCCTGTAAGGTCAGAGCTACTGGCTCTACTGTCTTGAGACACTGGCCATTCTGCTCTACCTCAAAGCCAAAGCCACCTCCTCTCTCAACCCTGAAAGATCCAGCACCCCAGCATGGCTCACACAATAGCCCCAGTTTCCCTCCTTCAAGGTGATGGCAAAGACCCACCTGTTCCCAAAGATTTTCCAGGACTTTACCAGTTATGGAGCTCTTCCTCTGAGCCTCTGAAATCCTAAGGCCTGTTCTGTCCTGACATTTGTTGGCACTTTCCACCTACTACTCTGTAGTTTTCTTTTCATGGTCCCCTGACTCCCCCGGACATCTATAAACAACCAAAAGGTGAGGGCACTAGCATTGCTGAGCCCACCACTCTGCCCAGCCCAATTCCAAACACTCAGGAGATGCTCAACATCTTGTGACTAGGTGGTACGTGGGTCCACTTTGTGTGTCTTAATGGGCATGGTCCCTTCCTTTCTGGGCTCAGGGCCCTACAGTGGCCACCCTCTGGCCTCGAGCAGGCAGGGCAGCCTGGTTTTAGTGCCTCCACACAGTGGTGGGAAGGTGGCCTCCAGGTGGCCTGTGTCTGCTTCCCCAGGCCTTCTAGAGCCTTCTCCTTGTGGGTGGCCTCTTTTGTAACATTCTTTTAGGTTTGACCCTAATTATCTGCTTCCTAATTGCTTTGTCAGTGATGGAGCTGGAGGGAAGGACAAGACGTCACATGCCAGGGGCGGTGGGGGTGGTGGCGAGTGGCGCTAACACCTTGCGTGGGTCAGAGCTTTGGTGAAGACAAGGGGCAGGCATTGGGCCCGATGACATAAGGCATTTCCCAGGGGTGGCGGCAATGTGCTGGGAGGGAGACTGGGCATGGAGGAAGGAGAGAGATGCAAAGGGGCTGGCCAGAAGGCACCTGGTGGGAAGAGAAGCACCGGGGCAGAGCTAATGCCTCAGAAGGTGTCTCTAGTTTTGGGGCTCGCTGGAGCCTCCTTTTTGAGAAGAGGCCTATGCTTTCTGAAGCATTTCCATGCTATAATCTCATTAGATTCTCAAAACAGCTTGACAAGGTAAGTAGGGCAGGAATTATTCTCATTATTCCCATTTGAAAGATGAGGAACCCGAGGCCCAAAAATGTTGCGTGACTTGATCAAGGTCACATGGAGGCACTAGTGGTCAAGTCTGACTTTGAATCTCCCTCCCCACCACATAGCCCAACAACAACTAGGAGGAGAGCAGTCCTGTGGCCTGCACTGTGCAGCTTCTCCACTCCCCAAGGATACCATCTTGTTTTATGTGCCTACTTATTCTGCATACTTAGTTGTTTACTTATCTGTCACTTTTTCTAGACCAAAACTTCCTTTAGGAGAGGGACCTTGTTTTAGCCAATTCTTTATCCTCCACATTGCTTTGTGTCTAGCAGGTGCTCAAACAAGGAAATGAAATCTGAACGTGCTAACACCTATCCACCATGGGCAATGTCTAATGGGGAGTGGTATTTCCTTCCCAGCTTTACTATGTGTCAGAAACTTCTAGACCATGCTTATTAAGTGTCTGTCATACTCTGTGTCTTAAATATGAATGCTATCACACTAAGCATCTCTTAGTTTGGACAAGACCCGGAAAAACCCACGGCAAACATTTTATGATGGGCAAACAAGGTTCATCAAAAACAACTCAAGGGAAACAGATGTGGCTCAAGTGATTGAGCTCCCGCCTACCAATTGGGAGGTCCCGGGTTCAGTTCCCGGTGCCTCCTGGAGAAGACGAGCAAGACAGTGAGCTGGCACAATGGGCTGGTACAACGCACTGGCATGGCGAGCTGACGCAACAAGATGACACAACAAGACGACGCAACAAGGAGATACAAAGAGTAAAACAATAAGAGACACAGCAAAACAGGGAGAGGAGGTGGCTCAAATGATTGAGTACCTCCCTCCCACATGGGAGGTCCCAGGTTCGGTTCCCAGTGTCTCCTAAAAGAGAAGATGAGCAGACAGTGAATGGACACAGAGAGCAGACAGCAAACGCAAACAATAAAGTGTGTGTGTGGGGCGGAATAAATAAATTAAAAAAAAAAAAAAAGCAGCTTAGGGGAGCCGATGTAGCTCAAGCGAGTGAGCATCCACCTCCCACATGGGAAGTCTTGGGTTCAGTTCCTGGTGCCTCTTGAAAAAACAAAAACAAACAGCAAGCAAAATAAATGAGAAAACCAACTCAGGAAAGCTGATGTGGCTCAGTGTTGAGCACAAACTTCCCACATATGAGGTCCTGGGTTCAATCCCCAGCACCTGGTACTTCAAAAAAAAAAAGGCAACTCATCGGGGAGCGGATGTAGCTCAAGAGGTTGAGCTCCTGCTTCCCATGTATGAGGTCCTGGGTTCATTTAGGTACTTCCTAAAAAAAAAAAAAAAAAAAAACAACTCATGGCTGAGACTCACAAAGAACACTCTGATCTGTGTTTATAAGGAAGCACAGTCACTCTTTTCTTCCCACTCATATCCTTTCTACATACTATGTAGAATCGCCACTATGCTTGAAATAGCAAACAATTCTTGATTTACTGCAGGGAACTTATAACTGATAAAGTTAAGTGTTGCTTTTATCAATGGTGCTTCTTAATTCTGGTTATCTATAAGTGAAAACTGATACTAGTCAACAAATTTCTCTTGGTCCCAGATTTATTGGTGATTCTGGACTAGAATGAGAAAGTGACGTTCAATGAGGGCTTGACCAGATTTGGGAAACGGCTCGGTTCACTCATCAACTCCACCACCACCGCCATCACCACAACTTCCTTATGGAGAAATCAGCAGACCTTTTACCGTCCTCCTTCTCCCTCCCCCCTAGAATCCACCTTGGTTTTCCGGAGCCTTCCCTGCACCCCTAGACAGCCCCAAAGCCTTGGGATGGCCCCCTGCATCAGCCCTGGCACCAGTAGAAGGTGGCCCTTCGAAGACGGGTCTCACCTCGGGAGCGATGTAGTCAGGAGTCCCACAGAACGTGGTGGTCGTCACACCATTCAGAATCCCTTCCTTGCACATCCCAAAGTCGGCCAGCTTGCAGTGACCTTCTGCATCCAGGAGGATATTGTCCAGTTTCAAGTCCCTGTAAGACAGGCCAGAACCACGTGGTTAATGCCTCACTCACCCCCATATAGTCTTCTCGAGTTGGAGAGATGTGCATGTCCCAGGGACATCTGCTCCAGAGATGAAGGTCCTTAAGGAGCCTTGGACCTGCCAGAAAACCATCTCAATCCAGGGGCTTTCTTCTGTGTTGGCTAACCCTCAACGACGCCTCCATTCTCCCCAGCATGAAGGAGGAACTTCAGTCATTTCGGGAACAGATCAAGATTGCTGTGCTTTAATACGCTAAAGGCAGAGGCTATTTCCTGAGGCCCTACTATGTGCTGAAATTCCTGTTTATTAGACCTTAATATGAGAGAAGGAAACAACTTATCCCTCTTCCTTCATGTGTAAACAAAGGGGATCAGCTGCAGGGGAGAAGCTTAAGACTAACACATAGTAGCATCAATGAATCAGGTGCTACTTTCTAGGTACCGACTTGAGAGCTGTTGCATTTCAGAGGGAAAGACCACTGAAGGTTAGTGCAGGCAGTGAAGGCTCCCAGGAAACAGTGACTCTCAAGAGAAACTTGGACAGAGGATAAGGTTTGGATAAACCATAGAGGGTGGAGGGAGGCAACATAGTAGATGCAAAAGGCAGTGAAGCAAACAGGGAATTGGGTGAACAATGAGGCAAAGTGGGCATGTTAAAACCAACCATGAAGAGCCTAGAATGCCAGGATGAGGGATTTGGAATTCATGCTTGCATGAGCATGAGCATTTGGAAGGTCAGTCTTCTAGGGGCAACCAGGCTGGGTGGGGGAAGAGTCTGGTGGCAGGAGGGAAGGCATACTGGATGCAATAATCTAGACTGCAGAGGCCCAAGAATGCAGTGGCTGAGAGTCATGGAGCTGCCTGGCCTCAACCAGTGTAGTTCTTGTGGCCTGTTTGACAGTTTGGGGTTCTGTGTAGGATCCTGTGTAAAACCTGGAGTTCTGGGTAAGAATTCCCCTACCAACAAAGTCTGGAAACCCCAGATCAGGCCCTGTAAGAGCCAGACTGGATGGAGGTCCCTACCCCGGGCCTACTTCTCCCTCAGCAGCCGCTCTGGAATGGGAGGCCTTGCAAAGAAGGTCCCAGGCCCCTGCACAAAGAGGAAGAGGGGTCTTTCTCAACAAGCCTGCTGGTGTCTGGGCTTGAACTCCAGAACCCAGGAATCCAGGCCTGAGTGCAAAGGTGGGGCAGGAAGCACTTTAGGACCTGCCCGCTTTGCACCCATGACCCCATTTCCGCTTGCAGCTGGGACTTCTTGAGAAAAAGAAAGCACATAAAATGCGCTGCTCTAAGCAAATGTTTCTGAACTCGAGAAAGCACAGTGAGCCCAATCCAGCCGAGCTCCCTGGGACCAGGGCTCCCGACCCCCCACCCTGGCCACTGTGTGTGGTCAAGGCTCTGCTGGCTGTGGGTGCGACAGCAGGGAGATGAATATGGGGCTTGGGCCCAGGAGACTGGGCTTTAACCACGAGGTGCAGCATGGCCCAGGTGAAGTCACCGTCACTGCACTGGTCTCATTACCTTATCTGTCAAGCTGGGAGAATGAGACATTCCTGTGCACAGGCTGATTTTAAGGGTTAATGGGATAGGATGTGTGAAAATAGAAAAGGTCTTTAATATCATGACACCCACTTCCCTTGTGAGGAAACTCAGTTCGAGGGAACTAGGTGTCCTGTCTGCCCACTTGTAAATGCCCCAGTGGCAGGGAGATGGAGGGTTTGGGCCTGGCTGACATGCAGGCCTCACGTGCTCTAGGATCAGGGGTTGCCTTTGCATGCCCAATGGTGGCAACAGCAAAACAGCCCTAACAGTGAGAAGAGCAATGTTTCTGCACGTGCGGAAAACACGGAGCACATTTGCTGTGACCAGTGCAGAAACAAGGAAATGGAAGCCCAAAGAAGCTAAGTGATTTCTTGAAGGCAACAAGGAGGGTTGGTGCAAGCAGGATCAGAACTGGGTTTCCTGCTCCAAAAGCAGGTGCTCTTGCTCCATGTACTTGTCTACCTTCCTGTTTTAAGGTTGGTTGACTTCTTTCAATGCCAGCTACCAACCCCAAATGCCACCCCTTGAAAGGTCCTCTTTTAAAGTCTTTGCATGTCAGAGGAAAGACTTGTTCTGCTTCTTTTCAGAAAGCCCTAAAATCTAATTTGTATGAATGGAATAGAGTAAGAAGAGTCCACGCCAGCCTGAACCTTGCCCCTGTTCTGAGAACTGCGAGACTCAGCACTTCTGGGCTCTTTATGTGTAGCCCCTCCTTCTGCTTCGGGCTCCTACACTTTTCAGAGAGGACGAGAGAAGGTGGACTGTCTCCTTTCTTCCCACCTCCTTCCTCTTCTTTGCCTGTCCCTGTACTGGCCACAGAGTCACACTCTCCCTTTGCTTCCTGCCCCTGCTTCCCTCCTGGGGGAAGAGGCCGCTCTGCCCAGAGAGCCCGGTGTGGCCACCATGGGAGCATGTTCTGCAGCTGGACTCAGGCATTGCCCCTCTGCTGGTGGAAGGGAGGCCCCAGGCCAAAACGCCTCCTGCCATGGCCCTGCCACCAAGGCCCGAAATCCTGCCTTAGTCACTTCACTTCCTCCGATCGCCCCTCTGCTGTCTGTTTCTCTAAAATTCTAATTCCCGGCATGAAATCAACTCATATGGAAGAATTAGTGACTTCTGTTTCTTTCCTTTGGGATCAGAAAGACTAGTGCAGTTTGAAAGACTTGTGGGGGTAAGAAAGGCCATTTCTAGAATTTTATTCTTCTGGGAGGTCTTCGGATTATTAAAAAGAAAAATATTCATACCCCTGGCACCAAACTTGCCTGGTCCTGGGTTCCTCAGGGTGAAGGAGTTCCTGAGTAGGGTTTTGGGGGATGGGAAGCCCAGAGAAGCCCAGGGCCATGCTTGCTGGGGCAGGGTGAGGGGGGACTTGGGGGGTAAAGGGGGGAGTGGCAGAGGGGGACAGAATGAATGCCAGTCACACAAGGGGGCTGTGGGCTGAAGGCTGCTGAAGGAGGAGAGGGTGTAGTTGAAACCCTGATGGCTCTACTGCTAGCTGAGGGCTCCTGCCAGCACTGTCCCTCCAGGGTCCCTGGCTTTCCTCTTCCTAGTCCTGCTCCAGGAACCTCACACCTGAAGGCTTTTAGTGCTGTTCCTTTATCAGGGACCTTCAGGCATCCTTGGGAAGGGGATTTTGGAAAAATTGTTTCTCAGCTTCCCTGCTTTAAGGGACAGCTTACAGGGAAGGTGGGTGGTCTTTCCTGCTCCTTGAGAGTTCCCACGGTGCCCAGGGCATGGCCGGGCATATCAGAAGTGCTCATCAAACTTGTTGACTGACAGCATCGCAACAAGGGACTTCTGCCTAGAAATTAGTCCTTATCTACTCAGAACTCAAATACAAGGCCAGGGCACTTCTGAGGACTAGGGACATTTTTAGGGAGTGGGGTCATTTTTTTTTTTAATAGAAGGAGAAAAATCCAGCAAAATCCCTATTCCTATATATGAGCCAATGTGATTAGCCTTTACTTATTCAATTTATATATTAATAGTGTTATTCAATTTATTTTCATTGTGTTCAAAAACCAAAAAGTATAAAAGGACATATAGTAATATGTCTCCCTCCTGCATGTGTTCCCCAGACACTCATTTCTTTTCCTATAGGCAATTGCTTTTTCTTCATTCTTGCTTATCTTCCTGGTCATACTTTATACATAAATAAGAAAATGTGAATATATATTCATTTCCTCCTTTTAAGCCAAATGGTAGCATACCATATGCACTCTCTTGCACCTTACTCTTTTCACTTAATATATATTGGAGATCTTTCTATCTTAGCACTCAAAGGAACTTCCTCATTCTTTTTTATGACTGCAAAATATTCCACCATATTTATTTGGGACATTTAGGCTATTTCCAATATTTTGCTGAATTACATAATGCAGCTGTGAATAGCCTCATACATATGACATTTCACATGTACGTGAAATTAACTATACAATATTTCCTAGATATCAAAATGTAGAGTTAGATAGTACAAGAATGTAAATTTTGATGGATGTTGCCAAATACCTTCCTTGAGGTTGAACAATTTACACTTTGAGCAGTAATGTATGATAGTGCTCATTTCCCCACATCTTGAAAGCATGTATGTTGTCAAGTTTTAGACTTTTGCCAGTCTGATAGGGGAAACCAGTATCTCAATATATTCTTAATTTGGATTGTAAATTTGAGCATCTTTTCATACATTTAAAACTGATATTTTTTTCCTGTGAACTGTTGACCATTTTCCTTGTGTGGTATTTTTGTTTGTTTGTTTGTTTTAATTTTTAGGCACTCTATCTTATGAAAATAAACATTGTGTAGGATGAGAACTGCAAATCTTTCCCAGGTTGTTTGACTTTCAGCTTTGCTTATGGTAGTTTTTGCCATGCCAAAATTATTTTTATGTCATTGAATTGATATTTTATTTTATGGTTTCTGGATTTTGTGTCATGATTTGAAAGGCTTTACCTATTCCTAAATTTTAAAAGAATTTTCCCAAGGTTTTTCCTAGTACTTTTAGGCTTTCATTCTGTAGACTTAAATCTTTGATCTATATGGAATTTTTCCTGATAAAAAGTATGAGATATAGATCCAAGTTCATATGTTTCCAGAGGTCTGGTAAGTTGTCCCAAAATCATATTTTGAAGAGTTCATCTTTTTCCCACTGATTGGAAATGCTACTTTTACCAAATGTTGGTACTCAGGGAGAATTGATATTTTTATGACGCTGAGTCTTCCTACCCAATAACAGTGTTTATCTTTCCATTTGTTCAAGTATTTTCTGTGTTCTTTAGGTGCATTTTAAAGTTGTCTCACACAGATCTTACACATTTCCTGCTACATTTTATGGCAGACAACAAGTTGTCTCCCACTACTCCTTCTTTCTTCCTTATTAAGAGAACATTGTTTTCTTGTTGTTTGTTTTTCAGCCATGCATATAACCATGAAGCTAAAAATCTAGAAGTCACAGTTTCCATGAGAACTGGGTGTGGTTATATCACTAAGGTCTAACCACTGACACATTGCATGGAAATGTCCTTGGAAGGATGAGCCTTACTCTTCTTTTTCTTTTCTTCCTCTGTCCTGTTGCCTAAATGTGGATATAATGGCTGGAGTTCTAACAGCCATCTTGGACCGTAAAGACAAGCCCTAGAGATGGTCTCTGGACAGGCCACTTCCAGATAATTTTTATATGAAAAAGCACTGTTGTTTGGGTGGTTTTCTGTTAATTGCAAATAATCCAAGCTATTTTTATGTTTTTAGTTCCTTTTGTAAATGGGGTCTTATACTCCATTATCTTCTATCTGGTTGCACATGTATATGCTAGCTATTGATTTCTTTTTATCACTTTGTATCTTGCCACTATTATGAATTCTCTTTATTTCTGTGAAGGAGTTTGCCAGTGGATTCTCCTGGGTTTTGCAAATAGTCTTCCAAAAGTGATAATTGTACCTCCTCCTTTTTAATGTATATTTCTAATGTATTCCCCTTGTCTGTGTTGACTAGAACCTCAAGAAAAATGCTAAATAATAACGGTGATAGCAAGCATCTTTTGTAGTCTCTGATTTTAGGGGACCCCCTCCCAGCTTTCCCCATGAGGCAGATTGCCTTCATGGTAGTCCCTGCCACTTGGCACAGGGATTGATGGCTACCTTATTGTATTCTCCACTAGATGGAGAACTTCCATGGGACCTCACTTCCTCCCCCAGATGCCACAGTGCCAAATGGGCTGTGGGCTTCAGGGAAGAGAATAAGGAATGGGCCATTCGATGTCCCCCTAGTTCAGGGTTTCTCAACCTTGGCATGACTGACATTTGGAACTGAGTAATTCTTTGTCACGGGGGGCTGTCCCGTGCATCGTAGGAAGTTTGACAGCATCCTGGCCGCTACCCACTGATGCCCATAGCATACCCTGCTAGCTGTGACAACCAAAATGTCTCCAGATATTTGCAAATGTCCCCGAGGGGGCTCTGTTTAAGAACCATTGCTCAAACATAAGCCTTAAGCCATCAGCAAGGCTCCAACAAGGTCTGGCAGAGATCATTAGGCCAAATGAGGATTTGGGAGCAATGCTCTGGTTACAAGAAAAGGGTGCATTTGTCTGGAGCATCCTCTGCTATTTTATCCCTTGGAGATAGGAATCCTGACACACAACCTCCCTAAAATTTGGCATCACCAACCCACCTTTTAAAACGTATGAGGAAACTGAGGCTCAGAAAAGGCAAGCAACTTGCCCAGGTCCTATGGCTGGTAAGAGGCTGTGCTGGGCTGACTGCATAACTGCACATGGCCACCCTCAGAGAAAATGTAAAGCGCAGGAGCTAGAAATCTCTGTTTGATGATTGGACCCAAATTCCCTTTGTGCTGGCCCCTGGGAAAAGAAGCCTTCATGGCCAGTAGGGGAATACAGAGGCCAAGGGGTCCCAGCCATTGACAGAGAAGGACTGATTTACAGCCGGATGGTATAGCACTCCCCTGGGGTAGGAGCACAGGTCTCTCTTCCAAAAATAAAGACTTCAAGAAAGGAAATTCCCTGAACAGTGTATCTTTTTTTCCTTCAAATTCTATAAAACCTATTTGAGGGGAGAAAAAAAATAAGACCCAAATGTTTCAGCTGAGAGAAAAAGCTTATATTTTAAGACCACCTGTGCTACTTTATTGGGGTGGGAAAAGGGAACGGGATCTGTGAGAGAAAACAAGGACTCCTAAAATGAGTTTTCTGTGAAGCAGGGAGAAATGGTCTAACACTGAGGGAGAAATGGTGTTTAAACAAGCTTTTACTATTGGCAGCATATGTTGGAGATGGGCGAGATCAGTGGTGGGTCAAAGTGTACTTTTACTGAATGCGACAAGAAACCAACTGTTGATAGCTCTAGCAATGGGTCAAAACAATTTGAAACACATATTTTGATTTCTAAGAATTTCCCGCCAGGAATGGTTATTTATGTGTCTAATTCTGTGTATTTAGGTATAAGGAGTTGGTATTTACATGTTGTGATTTGAGAAGCTAGGTGGGTCCCTCAACCTCTCCTTTCCTGATGTCCGAGTAGGAAGAGAGGTAGCTCTGAATCTGAATCCTAACTCTGCTACTTACTAATGGGTGATGTTGGGCTGGTGCAACATGTTTTTGAGACTCAGTTTCCTTGTCTGTAAAATGGGGATCCTATCCCTACAAGTGAACCATGAAACTAACCTATGTGAAAGCCCCAGCACAGTGTGGTCCAGAAGTGCGGTCCTCTCCTCCAGGGAGCTCAAATAGTCATCTTTTAAATACACATCCCCTGAGATGACAAGCCACTAAATCCCTAACAAGTCTTTCATTTTTGAAAAACACTTATGGACCTCCTGCTGTGAATAATGAGAGAGATGCTGTGAGATGAAAAAATGTGAAGAAGCATCTGTAATGTGAGAGAAAGTGACAAAGGACAGAAAGTGTGTGTGTGTGTGTTTGAGACAGACAGACACTGACTGAGACTTTCAGCCAAGGCTGAGAGGAAACTATCACAGAATTCCTTTCCCCTGGGATGGGTTAATGACCAGGTGTCCCACAACACAAAGTGCCCGAGGGGAAAAAGGCCTGGGGGGGGGGGGTTGGGTGGGACCGCTCAGGTGTTACTAATTAGAGTTAAGGTGAAAGGTTCAAGCCATTTAAACTTCTCAGGATCCAGGTCCTACCCTGGAAGGGCCCATCTGCAGACCTGTGGGGAGCTGCTCCTGTTGGCAGGTTTAACCCATACAGATGCTCAGAGGTTCACCAGTTCACCGTTCACGTGAGCTCTCGCACACAGCATCTCCTCTGCTCCTCAAACAGCTCTGGGACCTGCAGTTACCACCCCCAACTTAGAGGTAAAGGACCTGGCAGAGGGGGTAAGCAAAGGCTGGGATGTGAGCTGAGACCTGAACTTCAGATGCTCCGTGTTCCCCAAGCTGCACCTCAGCCATCTCACCTGACAACCATTTCTTTCCCCTAATGTAAAATTGTATTTTCCCTATTCGATGGTAGACTCCTCCAGAACAAGGGCAAGAAAACTCTCCTTCTGTAAACCACATAGCATTTAGCAAAGTGTTGGCACACATGAGGCCCTTAACATATCAGAAAATATTGGAAAACAAACTTTTTATTTTTTTGGCTGGACCTGGAAACTCGCCATAAGGGAAGGAACCTGGATGCCCCCGTGTTCTTCACGCAGCACCCATTTTAAATGCCACAGGTGGTGCCTGCTTGGCCCCTCTCTCTCTCCTGGCACACTAACTCCACAGAGCTCAGGCCTGAGTGCCAGGTAGACGGCAGCAAATTCCTCCAGTTATTTGAAGATAGATTAGAAAAATTACCTCATGGATGCCATGTATTTGGCTTGTCAGAGAGCAGGCCCTCAAGGGAAGTTACCAAGAAACCTGGCTTGTTTCCGGATAAAAAATAGAGACTTGTGAGTGACTGCGGTTAATCAGTTGGGAACACAGGCTCTTTTGACAGATGTTACCCAACACTTTCATAAACTGGTAACAACATATTCAAAAGAAAGACAATTATTTTTTTCTCCTCAAAACAGTCAAACTCCCCTTAACATTGTTGGGCAATGCTGGTCCCGGCTGACTGCCCCCCCCCCAGCATTCTCTGCAGCAGCCAACTTCCATCGCTTGGGAATGCCGAGTCACTAAGCTACACCCTGGGCCAAACAGGAAAGCGAGTCAAAAGCCTCTCCATCAAAAAGAAAAGCATCATTTGTTTCAAAACCCAAGACAAATGATTTTTTAACTCCCCATGGCAGTGTTGATAACTGAGTTAATGTTAATACTTCATTCTGGATTAAACTGCAGGGAAAGTCTTTTTCCAGGTCTTTTCATAGGAAAAGCTCAATCATTTAGGAACAAAATAATTACTGTCGGCTTTTTCAAGTGCTTTCATGTGCCAGGCTCAGTGGTAAGTCTTTTACGTGTGTCTTCTCATTCAATCCCACAAATACCATTTGAGTCTGGTAGGACTATTATGATCCCCATTTTAAAGATGAGAAAAAAGGATCTGGCAGGCTGCTTAACTTGCCCAGGACACACAGATGGCGATGACAGAGCTGTCCTGCTTAACACGAAATTCCGTGCTTTGAATCACTTTGCTATACTGTCTGAGGGGGGACAAATACACATACATATACATAGAGAGCTTTGGTGGGACTAACACAGTTATTGCTGTGGTGGAGGTTTTTGTTTCGTTCTGTTTTTTTGACTCCCGGCCACATGGTTATAAGATGTACCTGATAACCTAGACAACACTTTCGACCAAACAGATGACCCCTTGTCTCAAGAACAAACTCTGGGGCACTACAGGGACAGCTGGAAGCATGAAGTGTGCAGCAGTGGCCCTGTTTACAGCCCAAATAAAAGCCTGGGGCTGGGCCCGGGCGTTGAGATGGGGAATCTCTGCAGCATAACTTATCTGATTACATGACTGTTCAGTTATTATTTTTCATCCACAGTAATGACAGCACATTTTCATCTTTTATCTGTCACAGCACCTTTCGCATTCCACGGTCCTTCCTTCTTAGTAGTGACCACAATGTGTTATTCTTTTGTTTGTTTGTTCCCTGTGTATTACTGGTTTTCCTCACCATAAACCCATGAGAATGGACACTGTGTCCTTGTGCTCACGACTGGGTACCCAGTGCCATGCAAGGGGCCTGGTGTACAATATCTGCTGGACGTCTGAATGGATTCACGGGCGATGCCAGCATCTATAAGTCAATTTTAATGGTGGTCTAGTTCATGGCAGGGTTACTGCAACTGACACATCCATTGGCTGCTTGGCCCTACCACGTGATAATTTCCCAAGATTAGGGGTTTCTAGTCAGAGCTCTGAAGATATAGAAGATGCCGCCCTGATCCCCAATAAGGGGTGTGGAGGGAGAGATGGACACAAGGCTCGACCCCTGGGGACGGTAAGTGCCATTCCAGAGGACAGACAGGACCCTTAAGAAGGCAAGGGCTGCTAGTCCGGCCTTTTCTAGGCCCAGGGATATTCAGCTTGAAGTCTGGCCAGTGCTCTGTCATCAAATAAAGGGCCACTCCAGCTAGAGAACCAAGAGTAACCTTTCTGGGGGCATGTCTGGAGCCTGGCGGAAGTGGACTGTAGAACCCTACACAGGGCCCAGAATTCCCGGCCAGAAAGGCCAGAAAACCACTCTTCGAGCTCCTGTGTCAGGATGAGAAGCTGCCAAAACCAGTAAGCAACTGGCCATGTCCAGCCACACAAGGAGCCACGTGCTAGGAGAGGGGTCGGCCCCTCTCAGGTCACCCGAGCCCCGATAAAGAGCTGAGGAAACACAAATGTAACTCCACAGGATGTAGGGAAAGCACGTCTGCCTGCTAAGTGGGGGTCACCAAGTTACTTGGAGGATATCAGAGGCCTCATGCAAGGCCAGGGGACTGAAAATGGACTGACCTCTGAAGGGACAGAAAACAGATTTTATTATTTTTAAAAAAGAAGTCTTAGATTTGTATTTGTTTAATTTGGCCATAGAAGGTATTTGCTTTAAGACCATGTGGTGCTTCTCAGCCAATCAGAAATGTGTGTGTGTGTGTGTGTGTGCGTGCATATAGGCGGTAAAGAGGGGCACAGGATTGTGCTCATGCCCACACAATGGGCTCAGCCCTGTGGGCTGATGGACAAGGTTCATGAGGATGAGGCCAGTTAAGAAGACTCCCCTTCCTCATCAGGGAGGGCACAGTCCCATCGAGCTTATACAACAAAGCAGTTATTGCTGAAGACAGCCTCTGTCGCTCCATTTGAGGAATATTTACTGAGCACCTACTAAGCACCACGGGGTCCAGGACCTGCAGTGAGGGCAGGGCTATATCAGGAGTTCAGCCCGGACATGTTGAGCCTGAGGTGCCCAGGACACACCTAACTGGATGTGTGGAAGAGGCAGTTAGATTCGAAGGTCTGACCTGGAGAAACAATGAGTGTGGGTGAGATCTTCTGAGAAGAAAGCATGGTATGGGAGGAGAAGGGGGCAAAGAGCCATTCTGTGAGAAGGCCCAACATGTAAAGGCCGGATAAAGAGACCCACTCCTGGAGAGTCGTGACAGAGCAGCCAGAGAGGAAGCCCAGGAGAGATTGGCGGGAAGCCCAGGGAAGAGGGAGACTCTCAACCAAAGGGCGTGGTCAGTCACATCAAATGCTGCAAGATGTCAAGGTGGGGACTGGGTAACTCAGAGATCTTTTTCTTCAGCTGAGGCCCAGGGAGGTAAAGTAACTTGCACTTACTTATTATCTTTTCCTCTTTATGCTCTGAGGCTCCAATTTAGAAATAATAATAAGCTGCATATACTAGAGAAGACTTTTCAGACAGGTATCAGTATCAGGGTCGGCCCAGTGAACAGCTTTAGTAAAGAAAAGAACTGTAAACCTCAAAGCCGCCAGTAGGAAAGAGGGAGGGGATTTCCATAGTTTCACTCAGAGAAAAAAAGAAAAGGAAGTGATTTTACAAGCGACCCTCTGGGAGTCTTGCCCTTGTGCAAGACAAAAATAGTCTCCATGAAGGGAAGAAACACCCATTCAGAGAACTCCCACCGGAGCCTCCACCAGCCTGCAGAGCCCCATCCCGCAGTCCTCTTCCTCCTGCCGCCACCCCGGGCAGTCCCTGGAGAAGGAAGTGTGATGGCGCCCCAACCCAGCCAGTGCCCTGGCTGCCCTCCCGGGCACTCCTTCACTGACTGCCCCAGGGGCACTCTCTGGGTATTGCTTTGCTTCCTTGTCATTATAAATTACTCTCCCCCAAACTTAGAGGCCTCCTGAACTACTTGCAAATCTGTTCAGTGTCATGGAGCTTCGTAAGCGATTTTGCCCATGAAACCTGCACAGATTGACAGAAGACTGGGACATCGCTGTGGCGGTGGGCACAAAATCACCACCACTTGCCAAATCCCCCTCTGGGGCCCTCCGAGTGGCCACTGTGTCCACGCCCACCTTGGAGTCCATCCCCAGGCAGCTGCTTCCTTCTAATTTTTTAAATTTTAAACCCTAGGGCCATTCTTGGCGGAGGCTTTGGCTTTTTTTTTAATGCCATTCAGTTAAAATTCAGGACTGTTCATTCCCCGACTTTTGCTGGCAATCGCTGGCAGCTTGGCCAGAGATGCGGATGAAATATTATTCAACTGTTTTCAATGCAAGGAGGTAGTAAAGAATGGTAAACCATTTCTGCCTGGGGAAAAAGTGACACTTATTTTTGAAAAAGCCTCTTTCAATTACAATTAAGGTCCTGGAAGTGGCCGGAGGGCGTGTGCGCCTTTAACTCCTCGAGCCAGCCTAACAGGACAGGGCAAGGAGCAATTCAGCTTGTATGGAGCACATGTAAAAGCGCGAGTATGGGGGTAAGTCACCTGCTGGCGAATGAGCCAGACCAAGTGGAGCCAGGGCGACGAGGTCTGTGAAAGGCTTTCTTCCCAGCAGAAAGCAAAGGATTTGACCAAGGTAAACACGGGGATGTGGAATTTGTGGGTGTTCAGATCTGTCCCTGGTAACTCCTCCAAATATCGCATTTTGAAATGAAGAAATCAGGATTTGTGAACTTATTTTAGCCGGTGCTGTGGCAAAAACGGAAACTTGAGTGAAAACTGAAAAGGTGGTTAAGAAGTGCTGTGGGGAGGTGCCCAGAGAATTCAGCTCTCTCCATGCCTCCTTCTCTGTGTTAGACTAAGCATCCTATGGACTTGATTATACCTACAGTAAACTGCCTCTATACAGTATACATAAAACAGTACACAGATACAGACAGAGAGAAGGATGTTGAGAGTTCTGTGTTTTGCCTGTATATATACAGCCAAGTACATATGGAATAAGGTAGTTAACACTTAAATAAGCCGGGCTTTCCACGCTGTCCTGCTGCCGCGGCATCTTCAGGCAGAAGTAACGGAGGCCCTTTGCGTGGTCGTGATGCCTCACATCTCTCACCCTGTCCGTAGATCCTCCAGGACCTCCCCTGACACCTACTTATACAAGATAAACAGCTCCTCCCTCTTCTCCCCACATCCCACCTGCCTTCACACCCCCGTGGAAGTCAAACACAAACATCCCAACCCCTACTCTCCCTTGCCCAACCGCTGTGGCTCCACCATGTAACAAAGGCACAGTCTCAGGTCCACTGGAACCTTTTGCTCCCGCCCGTTTGGCTGAGCTGACTCTACTGATGCGTTTCCTTGCATGACCCTGCGAGGCATGCACCCCTGTGATACTAATAAATTTTTCGTTCATGTATCTCTGGTGTCACGCATCCTTGTCACACCTGACCATCCATATAATGATCTTTATTCCTTACATCACACTCTCATATACTACTCTACTACTCTTACTATATACTTTATTATATATATGATGCATATAATATATATAATAAAGTACATGTATGTAATAAGGTATATATATGATTAGTGTATACTACATATATATAGAGAGATTGGGAGTTATATGTTGCATATATATATATATACACACATAGACACAATAAAGTAAATATGTAATAAAGTCTATGATTAATGTATGCAATAAATATTTGGTATAATTATTTGTACACATGTATTTATAGTCTATATAATTAATATATGTATATATAACATAGTGCCTGTATATATACTATATGCAGTAAATAAAATCAAGAGAAATTTAATTATAAGTGATTTAATGGGTTATGCTGGTGTTGCTGGTCTCCCAATTTTGCAATTTATTTTTACCAACCTCCACAGTTTATGCTAAAAGAGATGCAAACAATAGCAACAATTGCTCTTGAAGTCTTAAGAGTATACAAAAGCAAAGTATGTCATCTTATTGGGTTGAAAAAAATCCTATTGTCATGTGCTAACAGCCCCTAATGGAGGTTAATTAGACAAATGCTAATTTCCTAATCTGCTGATGACTGTCAACCAGAATTTATTGCCAGAGATTGGCTGTTAAGATATACACCCACAACCATCTTTGCTCTTTTTGGAAACATACATTTTGTATCTTAATGGAAAACAACCGCAGGGCACAAGTATAAACTGTAAAACAATTAAAATCGTAAATCCATATGGCAGCAATTCCCAGGGAGTCTTACAACATCAGCTAAGCAGCTGCCAATCTGCAAAGCTCTGCCCTGGGCCTTGCAGGTGAGCTGGTTGGAGCTGGAGGGAGGAATAGGCAGGGGCGGCTTCAGTGGATGGCCCCCAGCAAGAACCTGGGGCTGGGTAGGTTCCAGGTGGGACAGTGAGATGGGCAGCCCCGGGGCTCAGGAGGTTCGGGGGAAGAGGCTGCCCCCAGGTTTCTCCTGGGCTTGTTCTTTTCATGGAAGAAAACAATCATTCATGCATTTGAATATTTATTGAGTGAATATTCAGTGCCATGCACCGTTCTTGGAACTGAGGAAAAAAAATTTCTCTCTCCTGGAGCTTACATTCCATTGGTGAAATAGAGACATCAACTACTGTAACACTAAATAATATAACATTGAGGAATGATAAGTGCTATGAACATTTAGGCTGGGAATAACTCTGGGCTAGTCCTTTCAGTTTCTTTTCCATCAATAGACAAATATTTACTGAGTACCTTCCATGTGCCTTTGTGAGATGATTTGCAGGAGACAGGATTCTAAGACTTGGTTTCTGCCCTCCATGTGTGAAACTAGGAGCAAACCACAAAGATGCCAAGCTAAATGATAGTGCGAGTGGGCATTCACTAGTGCCCCTGACACGAATGATCTCATTTAATTCTCCCAACAACTCTTTGAAGTGGGTACTATTATTTATTATCATTTCCACTTTATATTAGACAAAACTGAGACTTAGAGAGGTCGAATACCTGTCCCAGAAGCACACAGCCAGTAGAGGGTAAGGCACCAAGACTTGAACACTGCAGGGTGAGTGCTTAACCACATCCTCCACAGGGCTCTAGTTGGGTGGTGGAGGTGACTGGCGTTGAAGGAGTCCCTGAGGAGCTGGAAGCTCCTCGAAGAAGGACCCACATCTGGAGCACCATCCATATTCTTCCCAGCCCCACAGGCCTGCTCCAGTGCCAGGTTCCAGGATAGAGTCGGTAATACTGACCTCACTTCAGGGTCACCCAAATTTCCAGCCCAGAAGGTCTTTGGGTGTGTGGTTATCCAGCCCTGGCTTCTTCTCCATAATGACATTACATTGGTTTATCAATCTTATTTTTAACGGCCAACCAGAGATTGAGATTTGGGGCCCTTCAAAAACTAGTTAAAAGATCAAGAACATAGGGATTAGGGAGCCATTTACCAAAACAGGGCTCTCCAGCATGCCTCTCAAGGATGAGTAAGGCAAAGACTGAGGAGGAGAAAATTTCACAGGCACGAGTTTGAAGACGACTCTGACTCTGACTTATTATTAAAGGTATATGAAGACATTGATTTAATCTCACTGAGCCCCAGGTTCCTCATCTGGAAAATGGGGATAACAATACTCATATCAGTGGCTTTCTGTGATGCTTAAATGAGATAGTACATAAAGGGTTTATTACCATTCCTGGCACAGAGTGGGTGCTTGACAAATATTAGTTCTGACTCCCCTTCATTAGCAATTTAAATTGACCATTCAAATCACTAGTTTCTGAATTCTCTCTCCCCTACAAAAATTACTTCCTGCCACAAATAGATTTGAATGTCTGCTCCTTATCTTAGATTGAACATAATACAAGTGACCCCATAAGGAAGCCACCCAATGGCAAACGACGACAACAACAAAAACAGAAGGGAACTCAGAATGAAGAAATGTAAGTTGAATATCAGTTGGAAAAGCAGCCTGGCAATTTTAGAATGGTGGCTATACCCACCATCCTTGTTGCTTTTATTTTATCTTTCTTTATATCCCATGGTAGCAGATTTTATCATTGGGGAGGAGGGGTCACTTCAGTGTGTGAGTTGTGGAAGGACGTGGGGCACCGAGGCTTGGCTGTCGTATCTGAGAACTACCCCATCTCCGTCTAGCAAATTCCTTTTCTGTGTAAATCATCCAGAGTTGGCTCACTATGAAGAACCCTGCTCAAACCCCAGCCCCAGGCCTGTCTAAACGCCCCTGGCTCCTCTATGGTAGCAGGCTGCCTGCGATGACAGACACTCACTGTCAAAGGCTGACAAACTCAGAACTCCCCGGGAGTCCAGTCAGTGTATTATGAGGGTGACTAGGCCCTGCTGGCCAGAAGCTCAGAGATCAGGATGATCAGCTGCTCGTTTAGGACTCTTCTCATTATTTTTAAAAATTTGAGAGAGAGAGATTATTATATATATCGCTGTACTATAGAGCTGTTTCTGCTCCAATTTCAAAGTAAGAGAAAACATTGAATATATTATGAAAACCTGGAGAAATCATTGTGAGGGGCGCTGCCTTAAAAAGCCTCTAAGAATCCAGGGTTTTAGTGATATCCAAGAAAAACATCAATGATGAATTGTTTAGGGCAAGGATCAACGATTTTGCACTGAAAATAAACCTGGAAGCTAAATAAAGAATTGAAACTCAAGCAGCAGAGCTAACCGGGGAAGGTCTAGTTCTGCAGACTTTCTGGACCCTCAGGACTGTCTCTTTCTGTACTTTGACCCGCAGCTCCTAGGCTAAGGATCTGACATCAAGCATTCTTAAAATAGCACAAACTGACTCTAGCTTTTAAAGTTCAATAACAATACCCATATTTCAAAGGATCTCATCTGAGATAAGTCTGCTAATCCTGGACCTAAGAACTGGCAGTCAGTGAGGTGTGTCTTCTCCATCCCTGGCCTTTTCTCATGTCTCCCTCGTCTTTTCCAAGTGACACTTTCCCTGTCTCTAGTGCCTGCTGGCCTCGATTGCTTGTCATCTGCTCTCACCACCCATCCCCCTGCCCCCAGCTCCTGGGAAGGCTGTGGCCACAGTATCCATCCTCTAGTGTGAATGTTCAAGGGAAGAGGGAAGGGAATTCACACCTGTTGCACCTGTCCCATGTGCCAGGTTCTGTGCTAGGTTCTATGGGAAATACACAAGAAAATTCAGTTTCCATCAGGAAAAGGCTTTCAATCTGGTGTTAAAATGGAAAATATATATTTAAGTACCAATAAATGTCAACTAAAAAGTATAAATATTACCTGTTCACTTTCAGGCCTTCACATATCTCTCTGCCTGCAACACTCTTTCCCCACCTCCCCATCTGGCCAGTTTCCATCACTTTCTGCAGGAAGCATTCAGGAATTCCCCCTGTTAGGTTTGGTGCCCCACCTAAGGAGTCCCAAGCCATCGTTACCTCCCCTACCACAGTGCACCTGAATGCCCATTTATTTGTCTGTCCCCCTCACTAGACAGTGAGGGCTACAAAAAGGGGATGGAGGGACCATCTCTGGCTCATCACTCCATCCCCAGGGCACCTTGTACAGTGCCCAGGATGTGGTAGTCACATAACAAATATCTGATGGTTGATTGAATGAATGAGTGAACAAATGAATGCAGGGACTAAGAGGAGACCCAGAAAGATCTCTGTGGGCGGAAGGGGGCTAGGTTCTAAGACAGCAGGCACCTTGGGGTACAAACTAAAGGAAGATCCATTAAGTATTTTTCTCTGGAAACTTAGCATTGCTTGTCCACAGCATGGATGCCAAGCTCATAAAACCACACTGTCTGAACCCACTCGACAAGAACCAGCATGCAGGGCTTAGTGCCTTGGCTTGGCAGCCCCAAACCTGCTGCTTACATTGGCTACGCTGTTTGCATGGACTGCCTTGCCTTAAATCATTTTTAATCATTTTAAACAGGTACTTAGACACAATGAAGACACATACAAGTTTATTTTGGTTCACACTCCATTTCATTATGGCAGCAATCGTGGATGGAATGGACTTTGCTTTTCATGCTCTTTAGATTGAATTAAATCCTAATGGGAATTAAGAATGACTCACTGTCATAGGCTTAACATTTGTTTTTCTCAGAGGGTCCTTATGTACCCACTAAGTGTCTCTGTACTGTTAATGTTTTTTACGCCTGTATTTATTGGCATAGGGAAATTAAAGAGAAAAGAATTATTCAGACACTGAGAAGTGGAAAAATTCCATCAGTTGTGTTTGGCTAGATGAAGTCAATGGCTAATCCATTCCCTCCTATGATACAGAATTGATCATATCCAGTAAATTGGGTCCCCCTCTCCCTTCGTCATCCCTGCATGGTAACAAACTCTGGTCCAATATATTTATTTCAGGAGAGATTCTTCTTTTCCAGATAAATTGATTCTTGTTCCGTAAGTTCAAACTTATTTTTAAACCCAGTCATCATTACCTATAACGTCCAAAAACCAAGTTACTGTGATGTTCCCTTGTCAGCTGGTTCCAAAGAATTTTTCTAAGACTAGCACAGTACGTCAGAAACCAAAACATCCTCTTTGTCAACCACATAATGGGCCTTTTTCCTTTCTACCAGAATTCGTATTACTGAGTTCTACAGAATGGAGAAACTATAGAACTGAACCATCAATTCATTTTCCCAAATGCTCTTATCAAAGGTATTTCTCTCATATTTATATAAATGCAATTGCAACTCAATTAAGTTCCAACTTTCTAAAGTTTAAATACGTATATATGACTAAGCTTGCCAGGCAATTAGTGGTTGATATAAGCAACACCCCTTTGAAATGACTCCCAAAGAGTCTTATTTGTGCCCAGAGAGATAGTCCAAGTGAGGCATCCCTTTTCCGGATATGATACCTGTGTGTAAAAAAGTTCTTATCAAGACATACCATATTTACCAATTAAGTGGAGCTTGCTAGTGGAAGAAATATTTTTAATGGTTTAGGGTCAACTGACAGTATATGAATATGCAATGCCACCATCCTTTTCATTCTGCACATCGATTGTGTAAAAATCCTTGCTTGCTGTAGTTTCCTGTCCACAGCATTTGTGTAGTGTGTCAGAGTTAGACCAATAAGAGAAATGTTGGGTACAAAGAACATGATCTCTTTTCTCCACCCAGAAGTCCTAACATAAATGCAGAGCCATAGATTTACGTGGTCATTTTTTAACATAAGTTGGTGTCTCCAGTTAGGGAGTGAACATAAAGTTATATGACAGTGTCAAGGATACTAGTTAAATAATGTTTCATAGAGAAGGGACTTGATTAGATTAATATCAGTTGATTAGATTGGACTATTTTTTTAACAGGAAATTCTCTCTAGATAGTTGTCTATTCTTATTCCTTATGTCTCAGGAGAAACAAACATGATTAAAAATTAGAAATAAGGGGAGTGGATGTGGCTCAAGCAGTTGAGCTCCTGCATCCCACATGGGAGGTCCCGAGTTCGGTTCCCAGTGCCTCCTGAAAAAACAAAAAGAAAACAAATGAAAACACCAACTCAAGGAAGCCGATGTGGCTTGGTGGTTGAGCACCGGCTTCCCACATACGAGGTCCTGGATTCAATATCCAGCCCCGTTACCTCAAAAAAAAAAAAAAAAAAATTTTTTTTTTGAAATAAGAATTGTGTGTGCCTCTTTTTTTTTTTTTAAATTTTTAAAAAAATTTATTTATTTATTTATTTATTTTTAAGATTTTATTTTTATTTATTCATTCATCCCCCCCTTGCTGCTTGTGCTTGCTGGGTCAGCTAACCACGCCGTGTGGGTGGGCTTGCCTTCACCAGGAGGCCCCGGGAACCGAACCCGGGGCCTCCCATATGGTAAACGGGAGCCCCACTGATTGAGCCACAGCCGCTTCCCATGTGTGTGCCTATTGACACTATCATCTCCTCACTTAACAAGCAAACATTTAAAAATCACTTTTTAAGCTAGTATGGCTGGGTATAATTTAACATTGCCCTTGAGTGTGTGCTTCCTTTTCATTCATTCATCCATTCAGTTATTTGCCTAATAAACACATATTTGTACATTCATTGTTGACAACTTGATTTCTTTGTGCTTGGAAAGGCACTAACCCTTACCTCCAAAACACCTAAAAGTGGGGAAGAAGGAATAAGATACAATATAATGTAAAAATATCATACTTGCTTTTGATCTATGTGATACAGAACAGAATTCCTAAGAACAAGCTAAATCATTCATGTGGCAGGTAAAAGTAATTCTTTGCTTCTCTGCAGTGCTTTTGAACTCCGCCCCCCCCCCCCAATTCTTTTATCCTCATTATCTCACTGAATCTCATTTCAGCCTCACTACTTCCCAGTTACTGCCCCACAATTGGAGTTAATAGTTCAATACTTGAAAGTGTGTGGCTTGCTTATCTTTTTACTCTGAGTTTCCTTTAAGCAGTTTGTAGACAAAAGAAAAGAAAAGAAAAGAAAAGAAAAGAAAGCATGGATTTAAGTATTTTTCTTTGTAAGGCTTTTCCTTTCCTTGTATTTGCATATTTTTTGCTGGTGAACTTGAGTAAACTTTCTTCATAAAGTTTAAACATACATTTCAGAGAGAGGTTTTAGAAACCCTTGCCATTGGGCAGCAGTACTACCACAATGACCAATGACAAGCTTGTCTGTGGGGTGTTCTATAATCTCTTCTCAACCTTTTTACTGGGGAGGACTGAACTCAGTTTTATATGAAAAGCATTTGGCTGCGCTAGGACTCTTCTAATTATAATGCAAACACTTGTTGGCACGGTGCTAAGGAAAACTGCCCACAGTGTTAGATCCAGATTCCAGGGCTGCTCTTCCACTTCTTGGCCATGGGACCTTCTCGCTTCATGCTACATCTTCAAGTCCGCTTCTCCATCTGTGAAATGGGGACAGCACTATATACCTCGGAGTGTGTGTTTTTGAGGGTAAAATGAGAGAAGGTATGGAAAACACTGCTGAGCACAGTTTATTAACAATAATGCAATTAATAATGCTATTAATACAAATTAACACTTTTCAAAGTGAAGAGTTTCACATATCAACCAAGACCTAAGCAAGGGCAAATGTCGTTTCATCACTAAGGTCAGTTTTAAAGAGGCCTAAATGAAAAACATCTATGATCAGAATGGTGGCTACCTCTTCTGAGGGGGGGTGGGTATTGACTGGAAGGGGCACAAGAAAGCCTCTTGGGGTGCTGGAAATAGTCTATATCTTGATTTGGGCTACACAGATAAAAATTCATTATCACCTAACAATTGTGTGCTTCTAAGGAAGGAAGGGGGGGGGGGCAGGGAGGGAGGGAGGAGAAAGGAAGGGAGGAGAAGGGAAGAAAAGTGTGGGCAGAATTGGTTTTCCCTTGGCTTGATTTGGTCCTTCTAAGTTACCCACAAACTTAATTCAGCAGAGGCCTGCTCAAAGAGTGAGCTCATTAGCTAGAAAGAATAGTGCTGTATTTCCTCCATGAGATCCTAAGTCCTGTAGAGAGGTATTCATGAGTTTCATTTTGGTCTACATTTAGATGTATGAAGCCATGGAAGTAACATGTCCAGAGACAGCATGTCTGTCTGTTTGTAATCTAAATGTGCTTATCGACCTGTGTGGGATGCCTCGTGCTAGGTGATCCTTGTACTGAAATCGGTGACTGTCAACCCAAAGTTTCCCATCAACCAACTGGTCATCATTTTCTAGCCATCCCCTATGAGCTCAGCACCAGCAGACCCTGTAAATTCCTTATGGATACCTATAACATCTCTAAACCCATTGTTTGGGCTGTACAGACTGGGCGGGTATTTGCAGGTAACCCCTGTGGACGTCAAGAGCAGGGAGGGCAGGTTGCACTGGGCAACCTGGACTCAGAGAGAACAGAATCAGAAGACTTTTCTCAGTGTGCAGGGCGGGCCTGTCTCAGGGCATGGGGACGGTGCCTCCCTAGACTGATCTCATGCCATAAAGCGTTCAAGGCAGTCTGGCCCCAAGAAGCCATAAACAGAGCAATGTCTACTTTACAATGGGTGCACCTAAGTGGAAATGAAAATTGTCTACCTGTGTATTCTTAATCCTTTTCATCTTAAGAACATCAAACCATTACTGGCATAAATCTCCCCATAAAAGAGGTTGAAAGGGTAGGGTGAAGTTAAGATACTCTGGTTAGATCTGGTAAGATGACTTTAAAAAAATTGTTGTTTTGGAAACAAGATTTATCTGGAGAGAACAGTTTTTTAAACCAAGGAGTTCAAAAGGATGTCATGCTTTCTTAGACAATAAATTTTAGAGCTTTTGTAACTCATGTAGCACAGGTGCCACATAATCGTGTTAAATGTAAGTAATGGAAAACTAACATGAGCAACTAAGAAGAGAGGACTGAATTTATAATATCCCAATTTGAATAGATTAAATTTCTTTTTTGACTTTTTATTTGCATGAAAGAAAAAAAAAAAATCTCTGGTTTTTCAAACATGGATGGTATCCTTTGTTTTTTTTTTTTTGTTTGTTTGTTTGTTTGTTTTTTAAGATTTTTATTATTTATTTATTCATTTATCCCCCCCCTTGCTGCCCGTGCTCGCTGGGTCAGCCAACCACGCCGTGCAGGTGGGCCCACCCCCACCAGGAGGCCCCGGGAACCGAACCCGGGGCCTCCCATATGGTAAACGGGAGCCCCACTGATTGAGCCACAGCCGCTTCCCGGATGGTATCCTTTGAAAGAAATCCAGTATACACTCTGAAAAGTTAAACTGTAGAAACTTGTTGAGTAGAGAAGGAAACGAAAAGACAAATGCTTTCTCCTGTCTTCAAAAAGACGTGAAAAGCCTTCACCACCAAGCTAGGCTTTCTGCAGGGTCTGAAAAACCTGCATATCTGGCTGGACTCCCACCTAAAGAACTTTGGCCAAACCTGCATGAACTTTACAGTTCCCTGTAAAGGGAACAAGGGACCTGTTCACTCACAACCTCCCTAACCTTTTAGAGTTGCATAATCAGAGGACTTTAGAGCTGGAGCCTGGCTTTTCAACCTCTGCGTTCCTGACATGTTGGGCTGGGTCATTCTTTGTCGTGCATAGTAGGGTGTTTAATACCATCACGGCCTCTACCCAAGCCCCCCCCCCAAATGTCTCCAGATGCTACCCCATGTCCCCCGGGAGCAAAACTGATGCCTCCTCCCTCCTAGTCCAATCCCCCTGCATAAGTGAAGAAACCACAGCCAACAAGAGTGTTTTGAATCTGAACTCAGTGCTTTTCTCACTAAGCAGTGCTAATGCTTAGTGAGAAATTCAGATTCTATTTTCTGCCCGAGCTCCTCGCTGGGGAACTGCATTTCCTACGCCTATTGTCTGCAATGACAACACCTTCTGGACTCTCATGAACAAAGGAGCCTCACGGCTTCCCAAGCAGAGCACAGCATTTCCTGAGGGGCCTCCCATCTGCAACCGCCCAGGGTAACCTACCAACTGAAAGCAGGAGACTACAACAAATTCCCAGGTGTCATTTTAAAAGACCCATTATAATTGCAGACTTCAACAGTTCTATCCAAATTCCAGCAACAGGAACTGAGAACCACGAAGCCAAAATTAAGATATGCCAAATGAATTCCACTAATAGTCTGGGGGGTGGGGGTCCTTGCTGGCCCTGGTTTGGTGAGACTCTAGCTCTCTTTCTCTGAGCCTGGAAAAACGTGCGCTTCTCAATCATTGGTTCAGAGGTGTCTTCACTCTCTAAGTGGTGATGGTTTCTGGGAAAAGAAATCTCCAAAAACAATCCATTACCCCTTTTAACACTAATATAAGGCACACTACAAAATGAGGCATTACACAAAAAATTAAATTCATCCTGTTTGGCCTAGACAGATTAGAAGTCAGAGGAATCCAGAAACCATGAGCTTCCATGGCCAATAAACCATACTCGGAACTACATGAATGTATTGTATACTGCCTGGATTTTATTTATTAAAATAATTTGAATCTCTTCTTTTATTCCTGCCTTATTTATAAAGGTTATGTGACATCATTCAGCTAGAGCAAAAAAAATGCCCTAAAAAGAGCTAAGAGGCCACGTTTTTTCTACCATTTAGGAAAGGAAGAAGAAGGAAAAAAAAAAACCTAACAAACCCTGGTTTTTTTTTACCCCCCTTCACAGAAATAACAGAAGGAAAGCTGCTACTGTAATCAGCAGTGATTGCAGGCATTTCCTGCATTTTTTTTTTTTTTTTTTTTTTTTTTAATCAAGCTGCTTGTTTTTTTTCCATTACATATCCAGTGAACTCCAGTTAGGTCAAAATTAGAGAAAAACAGGACCAATTGTGCCTCCAAACCCACAAATCTGCCTACTTAGCTCTGCTAATTTTATTGTGTTGACTCCACAGTTCCACAGAGGCCAGATAGGAAAACCTCCTTGGATCATTTGTCTCTTCCTCTGAGTTGCTATACTTCCCCATTATTCCTAACCCATTTACTTTTGAGTGTTCCAAGATGGAATACTTGCATCGCTCCACCTTTCCCAGGCTGAGATTCCACAGTCAGGTTGTTTGAATGAGAAGTGAATGAAAACTTCCCTACTGTTTGGTATTCTTGGGTCAAGCATACTTTCTCAGAGGTTCCCAGTTCCAACTCCCTGAGGTCAATGCCTAAACCTCCAGGTCTCATAGTTATGCTTGACCATTACTAGGGGGTCTTCACTGTTATATTTTTACCTCCAAGAAGGGCAAGTAGGTCTTCTTTCCTATGCCTCACCTTCCATTTCTTGGGCTTTAAGTCAGCTTCTTGTTTTGTCTTTTGTGCTTACAAAAGAGCACTGGGAGCCTCCTTATTTAGGTCAATTACTATGCGGCAGTGATAATCACATAACCTTATTTCCATTTTTCTTTTCTGTTGCTTCAAGACTTCCCATGAAAGGTGTATTCTACTGTGTGTATTTTAAAAATAAATTTTAATATCTTGCCTTTAGAATACATATCACACTGGCTTTTGCAATCAAAATCAGTGTTTTCACAGCTGTCAGTATCTCTTTTTCAAACCTCCTGAAAAGCTATGGAAACCTTCTTCATTAATCTGAAATCCTTACAGAAGCATCTAAGATGACAAGATCTTTGGCCAACCCTGGGTAGTTTCTTTTCCTCCACTCTGCCCCAAAACTATGCAAGTGCCCATTCTCCTTTGTTGGTGAAACTTCAGGTAGGTTTTTCTTTTAGTGGTGTCTGCCATGCCCAAGTTACACAAATGACTTCATTGCTTTAAACAACAAGACCACAGAAGAATCTCTCCAGATGACAAGTCCACAATCCTCTCCTAAGATGATTATTCAGGACATTTTCCTCTAAACTGCACATAAAGAGTTATTTGGTTCTCTGACAGTTTATTCTTCAATTATCCATGCTTCTTAACATTTTTTCTCAATTGTTCATCTTAATTCTCATTGTTTTATGTGATACAGCACCACGATTTCATAGACTATTAGAGTTGGGGTGGACCTTGGAGGTAAATAAATCCATTCTGGAATAGTTTTATACAGTTGAGGATTAGAAATGTTTTTCTAGTCCTTCTGCAGTCAACCTCAGATGACCGCATTCCTCACACAGACAGTCTACTTTCAAGTCAAAACCTGACATCCTTAGCATCAAACCTCGTAACCAATCAATTACTATTTAGCCACTACTGGCCACATACCTGACACCATGTTATTATAGGGGAAAAATAGCAACAGCAGCAGCAGCAGCCATTCCTGAGCCCTGCCTATGTGCATTACCTCATTTAATATTCACAATAGTCACCTGAGGGAGGGAGTGTTCCTATCCTGATTTTCAAATGAGAAACTTGAGGGTCAAGGGGAGAAATAACTGCCCCCAGGAAAAAGAGCTGCCCAGAGATCACACAGTCCACGTGGTGCTGCCAGGACCCTATCCTGGCCGTGACTGGCTCTCAGGTGTGTGACCCTGGAGCCAGGCTGCCCGTGGTGGCATCCCCAGAAGTTTCCGTGGCAAGCACTGGGACTACTGCTTCTTTCCATGTGGCTTCCGTCCCTCATGGAGACTTTCTTTCAGGGTCCATCGCTCAAAAGCCACTCAGAAAAATCAGTGTCTTTCCTTTATATGCATCATTATTTTTGATACAAAATATTTTCAGAAATCGGATTTAATCTCAAAGGAGTAATATTAGCCACAAAAGTGACAATCCAAAGCAAAACCTAGTGGAAAAATATTCAAAGTAAGAGCAATATTTTTTTTTTCCCTGAGAATAAAGTCTCTTAAGAAGACTCTTTGAAGGAGATGACAATATTCATTTGGATGTGTAGACTCTGGTGTGTTTGCTTAAAAAATCTGCCTACTTCCTTATGCCAAAATTTATAAACTCCCGGCCCTCAGATGCACTCACATGCTTTCTGGAAGAGCTAATCTGGCAAGCACTTTTGATAGCCAATTGTTTTCTTTCTTTCACACATTAAATTGATTTTCTTAGCTATTAGGAAATTAAGATTTCTTGTATGAAATCTGACCTATCATCTTCTTTACTGCTGGCTTCCCTTTGAACAATGGCAAGAAAAAACTCCACAAATTTCCTTAGATCCTCCAAATGAAATGTCTTTCTTCCCTCCACAGTTGTTTTCTCCTCTTCAGACATGGCCATTGAAGTACATTCTTGTGTGCTACTCTTTCTCCTTCCCCTCATTTCAGTATAAGATGTTTTTACTCCTCACCTTCCTAGGCTGCCTTTCAAGGAGCTTTTTTCTTTTAATAGACATCCTTCTCAGAGGTATTATTTGTGACGACTGAATTACTGTCTCTGGCCAACTACCATGGAGGGTGGGAACAGAGAAATGGACCATGAACTCGTCTGACAAGCTGGATTGCTGCCAGGACAGACGGAGTCCATTAGGTAGATGCCTCACTTGGTTTCTGCTAAGGGCAGATGGCAAAGGGGGTGGGGAGAGGGAATGCATACTCAGGGTAACCCAGCTTCATTAGTTTATAATTGTCCCCACATGTCTTCAGTACCGGGTTACCTCAACAACTCTCCAATCTCTTTTCAGTTTTCTTAATCATCTTATTTTGTTTGAAACTAGGATGAAAACAACCAGGTCACAGTTACCAAATTGCTTGTCATGGAGGTAATTTAGTTTAGAATCCTGAGGCTTATCAACTCCAGGTGGTGGCTGCAAGGTAGCTCATGCTCACTGGTGAGTGTTGCTTTCTATGAAGTTCTAAAAAGCAGTTCTCATTTGACGTTCTGTCATGGGGGAAGGTGCCCACCCCCCTATCAAGGATACCCTCCCTGTGGCAGGTTTGTCTCACACACAGCACTATGCTGGGCACCTTGGAAGACCCAAGAGAAGGAGCAGCTAGTTGGGGAGACAGGACTAACAAAAGTGAAAAGTTTAGAGACTGAACAGCACTACATCCCTATCCATAGACCGAGATCCCATAGGCCAATGAACAAATATTCATTCACCTTTTGGAGAAATCATACCCCATCCTCCTGCCCCTCTGACAATATAGAGCAAGCTCTGTCATTCTGTAGCTTTAGGCCTTTCTAGGACACAGGTTCCTAGGACTAAGGAACTTTCTTTGTTTCATATTAAAAAGAAAAAACAAAGACTAAGAGTCATATACAGAGGTAAAAGAAAAGAAGGCAAACCATGGTAACAATCTCTTTGAGCTGAGTTCCCCAGGTGCCCTCTGTGATGGGGTGATGATTATACAAGGGAAGGAGCCTGTGCTTGGTTCCATGCAGGTTCTAATTATAGCTCTATAGCTTGCTTCCATCTAAAACACTGATATACAATGCAGATACAGCAAGCACTGAAGCACCTGTAGATATTTCCAAAGTCTGGCCTTAAGTCACATGTATGCCACCAATGAAGGGCAGATCCTGAATTTGTGCATGTTAGTGTTCCCTGAGACAGTAAAGGGATTCCCCACTGGAGAATGTGGCGGAAGCCGCAGGGAAAAAGGGCTTCTGACTGCGTTCCTTGCACTCCTCAGTTTGTTCTTCTAGCCAAGTGCTCGGCGACTCAAATCTGGGCAAGACAGACTGGGTGGAAGGAGATTTAGGTTTCATGGGCTGCTCGTTTCTTTGGGCAATAATGAAGTTAGATTTTCATCCTCTTGCCAATAGCAATCACCTCTACTACCTCCTAGGCACCTGGAAAGGACAGAAAGCAGTGTCTGCAATAGGCCCTGTGGGGCATGGCGAGTTGGTGACAGGCTGAGCTCAGAACCTTTGTTCTGCTGGGAGGAGTTGGCAACTTGTGAAATTGTACCTGTCTACTTTATTTATCCATATCCAGGATATGAAGCCTGAGCTACACAGTGGTCATGGGGGAACAGCAGATGGAAAAATTCTCCAGGAGTGCGATTCATACGGAAGCCCACTCAGGACAGGCTGGAAGCTTTTGAGGAACTGTCTCTGCATTTCTTCAGCAGCTCAGGCCAAAAAGACTGGATTTCCCAGGATCTTCTAGCATACATTATCTTGAAAATGAGAGCTCCCTAAATATATATTATTAAGGCCTCAAATTAATTTTCTTCATATTCTGGTTTTTTCTTGGCTTAAGTAATTCAGATAATTGTTTTAATTCACTTTTTCTTTTTTTTAAAACTTATGTCAGTATATCATAGAATTCTCAGTGAGGGTAAAGGTTTTAGCTTCTCCTAGAAGCCCTGGACTTCAGATAGCAGTATGCTTCCAGCCTTGTTGGCTAGGCCATGCCCACCCTCTGGGAAGGCTGCAGCCTTGACTCAGAAAAATCATGAACAAAGCCCCAGTGGCTACAGGAAACTTAAACAGACACAGCAATTTCCTCTCAGGGCAGTCCTAACTCTGCATATATTTATTTACATGCTGCTCAGCATACCCACCACAGCTGTGAAGTAGACGCAGGTACTATAGGATTTTCTGTGAATATACGTCTCCCTGTTCATCGGGGTCCAAAGACTTAACCTAGTAGTTGTTCACACATTAAAAATGTCTGGAGAGTGAAGACAAAGGAAGTGATTCATTCCCATTAAACCCAAACTACAAATTCAGGAAACAAAAATATAAGAAGAAAATAAATGACATAAAGGAAAATTAATAACTAGAAGTATTTTGGACTATTCTTGTAGAGACAAAGCACAGTCACCCAACTGGGGTCCCCACAGCAGCCAAGATGAGACTTATAAGGAGCTCCGGCTCCTTCAGGAGTCACTGCTTCATGATGGGCGTGAAAAAGGATGGCTACCCATGATGTTGCTCCTCCTTCCTTCATCAGTCAAATGTCTCTTTCTGCCCTAGCACGAACTCTATCCAGGGCAGAGAAGGAGCCCTGCTGGGAAAAAGTCCCATGCCCTTTCCTTACTGCCAAATCAGTGGCTGAAAACTCTGTCTGTAGAGATTTATTCCTTTGGCTCAAAGTTCAAAGCCCCTAGCTTCATCAGGTCCAAATTACTCCTGCCTGGTTTATAGTTTAAGAACGGAGACTGAGCCACAGGATGCACCTCATTTGGAAGAAGAGATACAATGACAACTGATAACAATAAAAATAATAACAGCTGTGATTTGGGCTCCTTCTATCAGGTACTTATTAGTATAAATATTTTACAGGTAAGGAAAGTGAGTCTTAGAGAGGTTAAGAAACCTGTAGGTTACAAGTCAGATTCAAACACACGGTTCTGCATTTAAATGTGGATTACTGGGGAAAAAACGTGCAAAGAGAACGTACTTGCAGTACGTGACCACCCAAAAGAGCAGCCTGGAACTCAATTCCTATGCATTTCGGGTAACGGTTTTCAACCTTGGTGCAGTGCTGGCCTTGGTGTGTCTGAAGCAGCTGTGAGGTCCATAAGGTAACCGGGTGGTACTAATACAGCAATTGGAGTACCAGCTCATCTCTAGTGCTCCCTGCTGGAAAATAGTGTGCGAAGAGTTTGTACATTGTTCTGTTTATTCCTCACAACTGCCCTATGAGGGAGGTATCACAATCATGTTTTGTCATTCTAAAACACATTTTTATTCTCATATTTTAACAATTTTGAAATTAAGGCAGATCTTATACATACAATTGGCAGGTTTTTTTAAAGTAGAAAAAATAGAAAAAGATGGGGAAAAGAAAACATGCAATGAATAGACAATATTTATAAGCATGGCAGAAATTAATCCAACTATATTAAAAAATCACTTTAAACATAAATACTCTGCATATACCAATTAAGAGAGAGAGCTTGTCGGAGTGAAAAAAACAAAAACAAAACAAGACCCAACTATATACTGTCTATAAGAAACCCACTTTAAATATAGACTCACATGAGTTAAATGTAAGGGGGAGGAGAGAGAAATGCCATGCTAATGCAACTCAAAAACAAAAACAAAAACAAAACTGGAGTAGCTATGTTAATTTCAGACAAAGCAGACTACAGAACAAGGAAAAGTATCATTACGTAATGATAAAGGAGTCAATTCTTCAAGAAGACCTAACAATACGAAATGAGTATGAACCTAAAATAGAGAATCAAACTAATAAAGGCAAAAAATGGTAGGTCTCAAACCTAAAATGAGGTACCACTTCACATATGATTATAATAAAAAAAGGCGGTAATAACACGTTCTGAGGATGTGAACAAATTGGAACCTTCATAGGTTGCTGGGAGGAATGTAAAATGGTGCAGCCACTTTGGAACAGTCTGGAAGTTCCTCAAACAGTAAAACAGTTACCATTTGACCAAGAAATTCTACTCCTAAGTATATATCTGAGAGAAACGAAAACATTTGTCCATATAAATACTTGTACAAGAATGTTCATAGCAGCATTATTCATAATCACCAAAAACTGGAAACAACTGTCCATAAGCTGATGAGTAGATAAACAAGATGTGGTATTCCAATGCAATGGTATATTATTCAGCTATAAAAAGGAATGAAGTACGGATCCTGCTACAATCTGGATAAACCTTGAAAACTATATGCTAAGTGAAAGAAGCCCGTCAGAGAAGAGCATATATTGTATGATTCCATCTATTTAAAATGTCTAGAGTAGGCAAATCTATATAGACAGAAAATATATTAGTGGTTGCCTAGGACTGGCAAGAGGGGTGGGAGGGTTGGGGAATAGGGAACAGAGTTTCTTTTTTTCTTTTCTTCTCTCTTTTTGTTTTGTTTTTATCTATTTGGATGGTTTGCCTGAATTTTTTTTTTTTTTTTTTTGAGGTGCTGGGACTGGGGATTGAACCCAGGACCTTGTATGCAGGAGGCTGGTACTCAATCACTGAGCCACATTGGCCCCCCTGAGTTGGGCCCCCTGAGTTGGCTCTGTTTGCTCATTGTTTGCTCATTTGTTTTTGCTCATTGTTTTCTTTAGGAGGAACCGGGAATTGAACCCGGGACCTCCCATGTGGGAGGTGGGCACGCAACTGCTTGAGCCACATCTGATCCCGTGACTTTTTAAAAAACTTTTTGTTTTGAAATACTTTCAAATGTATAGGACAGTTACAAAAATTATACAAACCCTATATAGAGAACTCCTATAACCCAGATACCCAGATCCACCAATTTTAACATTTTGCCACATTTGCTGTATCATTCTATCCATCTAGCCATTTATATATCTGTCTTATCTATTATTGATTCATATTCTAACACTTGAATGTAGTAGGTTGTATACATCATGCTTCTTGAACACTTACTACTGCCACATGTTTCCTGAGAACAAGGATTCTCACTTTTGTAACCACTTTAAGTGCACTTACCGAGTTCAGGAAATTTAACATCCTACTCTACTAATCTTGTTTGCTTTGATACCAACGTAACGACAATAGTAATTGCAATAGTGTACACCATGATCCTGTACTCCTCTGTCCCCTCACCTTTATGCAGTTCTTGTCACAAACTACATGTTTATACCTTATGAGTCCCAAACCACTCATTTATCATTACATTTCACGTATTTTACTTTTATATACTGTAGGAAATAAAAAGTAGAGTTATAGATGAAAAAAATACTGGAATTTATAGTTTTTGTGTTTTTATCCTTACCGGAGAACTTCATTTCTTCCTGTGGCTTTGAGCTATTGTCTATTGTCCTTTCCTTTCAACCTGCAGAATACTTTTCAGTATAGCTTGTGGGGTTTGTCTAGTGGTGATCAAACTCCTTCAGCTTTTGTTTATCTGGGAATGTCTTAATCTCTCCCCCATTTTTTATTTATTTTATTTTATTTATTTTTGTTTTTTTTTTTTCACTTAAAAGAAATTTCTCCCTCATTTTTGAAAGACAGTGTTGGAGATATAAAATTCCTGAAAAAATTTTGCCTTCTCTTTAAATACGTCATTCCACAGCCTTCTTGCCTCCATGGTTTCCAAAGAGAAACTGGCACTTAATCTTATTGAGGCTTCCTTGTACGTGACACGTTTCTTCTCTCTTGGAGTTTTCAGAATTCTCTCTTTATCTTTGGCATTTGACAGTTTGATTATAATATATCATAATGTTTGTGGTGATGAATGTACAACATTGTGATTATACTAAAAGCCACTGATAATACACTTTGGATTGCATGTTATGGGAATATATTGCAATAAAACTGCAATATATATATATATATCATAGTGTGGGTCTATTGGCTTAATCCTGTTTGGAGTTTGTTGACTTTCTTGGATGTGGATATTCATGTCTTTTGTTAAATTTGGGAAAATTTCAGCCATTATTTCTTTGAATATTCTCTCTGCTCCTTTCTTCTCTTTCTGGGACTCCTCTAACGCATATATTGATACAGGTGTTCCCACAGGTTCCTCCGGCTCTGTTCACTTTTCTTCATTCTTTCTTCTTTCCACTCCTCAGACTGGATGATTTCAGTGGTCTTATCTTCAAGTCCTCTGATTCTTTCTTCTGCCAGCTCAAATCTGCTGTTGAACCCTGTGGCAGTTTGAGATTATTTATGAATTCCAAAAAGAGAGATTATGTTTGTAAACTGGTCTGTTCCTCTGGATGTGATCCCCCTTTGATTGTATTAGATTCAGCTGAGATGTCTTTGATTAAATTATGTTAAAATTAGACCTTTGCTTCAGTAAGGCGTGACCCAGAGTTGAGTCCCTGCCCCCTTTGTGGGCTATAGAAATGGAGACCACTCAAGAAGACACACAGAAGAAGACATTGTTAGAAACAGAGCTCCATAGACATGGCAGAGGAGAGAGCTTTGATCCTGCGGCCCCGGGAAGAGAGATGAGCCATTTGCCTGATAGTTTGCAGCTGAACTGAGGAAGCCTGGAAATAAACAAACCCTATGCCAGCCTACAGCTGAGATCAGAAGAAACTGGACCCACGGAGACTTAAGAGGAAGAAGGAAGGAGGGACCAGGCCTGCTATCTTACTTCAACACATGGCAACTGACTTGGGTGAGAAAGTATCTCTTATGGTACTGTGAGTTGGACTATTTAGGGCCTTGTAACTGTAAGTTTTTACCCCATATAAATACCCTTTATAAAAACCAACAGGGGGGAAGCGGACGTGGCTCAATTGATAGGGCTCCCATTTACCATATGGGAGGCCCCGGGTTCGATTCCCCGGGGCCTCCTGGTAAAGGCAAGCCAGCCCGTGCGGCGTGGTGAGCTGATACAGCAAGATGACGCAACAAAGGGAGACAAGGAGACACAGAAAAACGCACAGCAAATGGACACAGCGAGCAGAAGCAGCAAGGGGGGCATAAATAAATAAATAAAATCTTTAAAAAAAAAAAAAAAAACAACAACAGGGAAGTGGATGTGGCTCAAGTGATTAGGCTCCCATCTACCATATAGGAGGTTCAGGGTTCGAGTCCCGAGGCCTCCTGGTGAAGGCAAGATGGCCCACGTGGTGAGCTGGCCCACTTGGAGTGCTGGCCCGTGCAGGAGAGCTGGTTCAGCAAGATGATGCAACAAAAAGATACACAGAGGAGAGACAATAAGAGATACAGCAGACCAGGGAGCGGAGGTGGTGCAAGAGATTGAGCACCTCTCTCCCACTCTTGAAGGTTCCAGGATCAGTTCCTGGTGCCACCTAAAGAGAAGACAAGCAGACACAGAAGAACACGCAGCGAATAGACACAAAGAGCAGACAGCAAACAAAAAACAAATGGCGGGGGGGGGGGGGCGGGATAAATAAATAAAAATCTTAAAAATAAAAAAAAAATCCAGCAGATTTCTGGTACTTCGCATCAGCACCTCTTTGGCTGACTAATACAAACCCTTCTAGGGAATTTACTTCTGTTACTGTGGTCTTCAGCTCTGTTTGGTTCCTTTGCATAATTTCTGTCTCTCTACTGGTATTCTCTTTGTGTTCATCTATCATCTTCCTTATTTCCTTCAGTTCTTTGTCTCTGTTTTCCGTTAGCTCTCTGAGCATATTTAGGACCATTTTTTGAAAGTCTTTAGTCTGGTATATTCCAGGTCTGCTACTCCTCATCAAAGGTTTCTAGTGCTTTAATGTTCTTCACTGCCTGGGCCATCACTTCCTGTATCTTTGTTTGTTTTGTAATCTTTTGTGGATATTTTGATATTTTACTGTGTGATTGCCAGAGTTTAGACTCTGAGGCATTTGTTCCTTAAGGATCCAGGTAGTGTTATGACAGAGCTTTCCCTGAATGTTAGAAGCTAACAAAAAAAAAAAAAAAAAAAGGAGGAGGAGAAGGAGGAGAAGGAAGATGAGGAGGAGGAAGAGAAGGGGGAAAAAAGAAAATACCTTTCCCAGTCTTTGCAGATTGACCTGTGCAAGTGCTCTCCTTCGGGGCTTATCCATAAAATGAGTTTAGAGAATAGCTCAGGCCAAAACATAGGGGCCTGCCTGATCCTTTCGGTCCATGCATCTTGCCTTGGATCTTGCCAATCACTTGAGCCACATCCGCTTCCCTGTTGTTGTTTTTTTTTTAAAGATTTTATTTATTTATTTATGCCCCCCTTGCTGCTTCTGCTCGCTGTGTCCATTTGCTGTCACCATAGGATTTCCCTCATTTACATGGTTCCAAACGTCCCTCTTCCCTAGAAAACAGTTTCCTCAGGGTCCTGGGCACTGCAGTCTATGTCCTACAACCAGCAAACCCAGGAAGCATGACTTGAGTGCTCTCCCACAGCATTCTGTAGGAGACTTCTAGGAGCTGCCTTCTTATCACAGGGAAAGTTCTGGGATGGTGAGTTCCTCAGGCTACCAGCACACAGATTGGGCCAGGCATACATGTTCCCAATATGAACACAGGGGTTCCTCTTTCCCCTCTGGAACCAAGACCAGGGATCTGCACTGGAGCATGGGCCAGTTCTGTGCTGAACTGGTAAGGGGTGAGGGAGGGGGGACCAGCCAGGGCACCACAAGATCTTATTGCTTTTTTTTTATTTTATTTTATTTTTATTTTTTACCGGGAGGTCCCGGGGATCGAACCCGGGTCCCTCCATATGGGAGACGGACGCCCAACCCGTTGAGCCACATCCGACCCCGATCTTATTGCTTTTAAGTCACCTTTTTCTTGGTTAGGTGATGAGACAAAGAAGTCCCAAGAGAATTAAAAAATATTTATAACTAAACAAAAATGAAAATACAGCTTATCAAAATTTGTGGGATACAGTGAAAGTAGTGCCTAGAAGAAAATTTATAGCATTATATGCATATATTAAAAGAATAAAGATCAAAAATCAATAATCTAAGATTCCATCTTAGGAAACTAGAGAAATAAAACTAACTGAAGCCTAAGGGAAGCAGAAGAAAAGAAATAAAAATTGAGCAGAAATCAATGAAATTAATAAATCTTTAAAAAAAAAAAAATCAATGAAATTGAAAACAAGAAAACAATAGGGTAAATCAATGAAACCAAAAGCTTGTTCTTTGAAAAGATCACTAAAAGTAATAAACTTCTAGCCAGTCTAACAAAGGAAAAAGGCTGGAGTTGGAAGCTCTGTTTCCCAAAAACAGAGGAAGAAGAGACAGGCACCAATTTTAGCTACTGAATAGTAAATTCGACTGGCTAAAGTCCAGTCCTAAGTACAGCTAAAGTTTGAGCCTGTCCAAATAGGAGAGAGGCCAGTAGCCTCCATTTTAATTCCACCCCTTGGTATCAGGGGAAGTGGGGCTTATTGAAAATCACAGTGAAAGTAAGGACTGGCTTCTTTCAACCCATGTCCGATTGCAGCCATGACCTGGGCTCCAGCCCCCACTCCAGCAGGGAAGAGGCTGGGGGGACCTGCACCAGCCTTTCAGGGCAACCGCAGGCACATTTGGCCTGCATGGATTAGACTGGTGGGCAAAGCTGTAGCTGCATCTCCAACCCCAGTAGAGGGGTGGTATTTCCTCAACCTCTCTGGGCAAATGCAGGTGCTTTCAAGCCCCCTAGACTACAGTTTTGGGCAATCCTGTGACTCTGTCCTTGCCCCTGACAGGGCAGAAGGGACAGTGCTCTCTCAGCCTCTCCAGGCAACTGCAATTACTTTCAGCTTGCATGGACTAGGGTATTGGAAACATCTCTGATTCCATCCCTGTCCCTGACAGGGCAGGAGGGGGGATAGTGCATCCTAAGCCTCTCTGGGCAACTGCAATCTCTTTCAGCTTGCACAAACCAGAGTATTGGACATGTCTGTGGCTCTATTCCCACCCCTAACAGAGCAGGAAGAGGGACAGTGCTCTCTCCAAGAAATGGCAATAGCTTTCAGCCTGCACAGACTAGATTGCTGAGCACACCAGAGACTCAATTCCCGCCCCTGGCAGGGGAGAAGGGGAGCCAGTGCTTCATCAGTCTACCTGGGCAACTGTGGTCAGTTTTGACTTGCACAGCTTGGCTTGCTGCCCACACCTATAACTCCATCCCTACCCCAGGAAGGGGAGGAAGAGGTGTGGAGCTTAATTGGTCTCTCTGGGCAACTACAATCTTGGCCTGCATGGCTTGGATTACTGTACATGGCTGTGGCTCTGTCCCTAACTCTGGCAGAGAAGAAAGGTGGGAGAAGCTTCACTGGTTCCTGGGGCAACATGGGAAGGTTTAGTCTCCATGGCTAATAGTACTAACTGTATCCTTGGCTCCTATTCCACAACCAGCAAGGGAGAAAGGGCAAGAAACAGATGGAAAAGAGCTGAAAAAATTCAAATTGGCTAAACATGAGCCAATATAAAGTTCCAAATTAAGTTGAACCAAGTATCAAAGAGGAGATGTAGCATAAAGGCAATCAAACAGAAAGCCCTAGACTAAAGAGAGAAAAGGGGCCAAGAATAAATTACATCTAGTAAATCAGATGCTGAGACACCAACAAAAAATTACAATTCACACCAAGAAACAGGAAGATATAGCCTAGTCGAAGGAAAAAGCTCAGTCCTCCAGATGACAAAGGAGTTGATACAACTAATTATAGATATTCAAACAAATATCCTTAATAAATTCAATGAGATGGCTAAAGAGATTAAGGACATTGAGAAGACACTGGGTGAGCACAAAGAAGAATTTGAAAGAATAAACAGAAAAATAGCAGATCTTATGGGAACGAAAGGCACAATAAATGAAATTAAATATACACTGGATGTCTATGACAGTAGATTTAAAAGGCAGATGAAAGGATCAGTGAGCTTGAAGACAAGGCCTCTGAAAGTGAACAAACATAAGAACAGATAAATAAATAAAGAATGGAAAAATTAAATATGGTCTCAGGGAACTAAATGATGGCAAGAGATGTGCAAACTATGACATGGGTGTCCCAGAAAGAGAAGAGAAGGGAAAGGGGGGAAGAAGGAATATTTGAGGAAATAATGGTAGAAAATTTCCCAACTCTGTTGAAGGACATAGATATCCTTGTCCAAGAAGCACAATGTACTCCCATCCAAATAAATCTGAAGAGACCTAGGCCGAGACATATACTAATCAGAATGTCAAATGCCAAAGATAAAGAGAGAATCCTGAGAGCAGCAAGAGAAAAGAGATTCATCAATACTAGGGATGCTGAAGAAGATTAAATGATGATTTCACATCAGAAACCATGGAGGCAAGAAGACAATGGTGATATATTTAAGATACTGAAAGAGAAAAACTGCCAGCCAGGAATCTTATATCCAGAAAGATTGTCTTTCAAAAATGAAGGCAGTTTAGAATATTTACAGATAAACAGAAAATGAGAGAGTTTGTAACAAAGAGACCAACTTTTCAGGAAATACTAAAGGGAGTGTTACAACCTGAAAAGAAAACACAGGAGAGAGAGGCTTGGAAGAGTCTAGAAATAAATATTACATAATTTAAAGTAACTAAATGGGTAAAAAAAAAAAAAAAAGTGATGAAAACAAGATATGACAGATAAAATCAAATATCAAAATGGGTGAAGTAAGAACTGCCTATACAGCAGTAACATTGAATGTTAATGGATTAAACACCCCAATCAAAAGACAGAGACTGGCCGAATGGATAAGAAAAAATAAGTCATCTATATGCTATCTACAAGAGACTCACCTTAAACCCAAGGATACAAATAGATTGAAAGTGAAAGGCTGAAAAAGATATTCCATGGGTACAGTAGCCAAAAAATAAAAATAAAAAAAACGGGAGTAGCTATACTTATATTAGATGAAATAGACTTTAAAAGCAAAGACAAGGTAGGTCATTATATACTTATAAAAGGGACAATTCACCAGGAGGAAATAGCAACCAAAAATGTATATCCACCTAACCAGGATGCCCCAAATTACATGAAACAAATACGGGCAAAACTGACAGGAGAAACAGATGTCTTTACAATAATAGCTGAAGATGTCAATGCACCATTCTCATCATTGGATAGATCATCTGGGCAGAGGATCAATAAAGAAACAGAAATCTTGAACAATATGATAAATGAATTAAACCTAATAGATATATATAGAACACTGCACCCCAAAACAGCAGGATATACATTCTTCTCAAGTGCTGATGGATCTTTCTCCAGGACAGACCATATGTCACAAGGCAGAGCGCAATAAATTTTTAAAAGATCTAATTTATAGAAAGCACTTTCTCTGATCATAACAGAATAAAGCTGGAAATCAGCATGAGGTAGAAAAAGGGCAAATTCACAAACATACAGAAGTTAAACAACACACTATTAAATAATCAGTGGATTAAAGAAGAAATTGCAAGAAAAATCAAGAACACAATGTATCAGAATCATTGGGATGCAGGGAAAGCAGTGCCAAGAGGGAAATTTATATCCTTCAGTGGTTACATTAAAAAAAAAAAGAAAGAACTAAAATCAATGACCTAACTACACAGCTGAAGGACCTAGAAAAAGAACAGCAAACTATGACCAAAGCAAGCAGAAGGAATGAAATACCAAAGATCAGAGCAGAAATAAATGAAATTGAGAACAAGATATATAGAGAATTGACAAAACCAAAAGTTGGTTCTTCAGGAAGATCAACAAAATTGACAAACCCTTACCTAGACTGACACAGAAAAAAAAGAAGATGCATATAATTAAAATCAGAAATGAAAATGGGGACATTACTACTGACCCCACAGAAATAAAAGGGATCATAAGAGGATACTATGAACAACTGTAAGCCAACAAACTAGAAAATGTAGATGAAATGGAAAAATTCTTATGAACATATGAACAACCTACACTAACCCTAGAAGAAATAAATCAACAAATCAATCACAAGCAAAGAGACTGAAATAGTCATCAAACAACTCCCCAAAATGAAAACCCCAGGAGCAGATGGCTTCACAGGTGAATTCTACCAAGCATTCAATACCAATTTTACTCAAACTCTTCCAAAAAATTGATCAGGAAGGAATGTTACCAACTTCATTCTATGAAGCCAATATTACCCTAATACCAAAGCCAGATAACGATATTACAAAAAAAAAAAAAAAAAAAAAAAGAAAGAAAGAAAGAAAGAAAATTACAAGCCTCTTTCTCTAATGAATACTGGTGCAAAAATCCTCAACAAAATGCTTGCTAACTGAATCCAACAATACATGAAAAGAATTATTCATCATGATAAAGTGGAATTTATTGTAGGCATACAAGGATGATTCAAAACAAGAAAATCAGTCAGTGTAATACATCCCCTAAATAAACGGAAGAAGAAAAAGATCACATGATCATCTTGATTGACGCAGAAAAGGAATGTGACAAAATACAGCATCCTTTCTTGATAAAAAACACTCTGAAAGATAGGAATCAAAGGAAACTTCTAAACATGATAAAGGGCATATATGAAAAATCCACAGTAACATAGTACTCAATGGTGAAAGACTGAAATCGGTAACAAGACAAGGATGGCCACTGTCACCACTATTATTCAACCTAGTTTTAGAGGTTCTAGCTAGAGCAATTAGGCAAGAAAAAGAAATAAAAGACATCCAGATTGGAAAGGAAGAAGTAAAACTTTCACTATTCACAGATGATATGATCCTATACCTAGAAAATCCTGAAAAATCTACAACAAAGCTACTAGAGCTAATATGTAAATTCAGCAGAGTGGCAGGATATAAGAATAATACTCAAAAATCAGCAGTGGTTCTATATACTAGTAATGAACAAGCTGAGGAAGAAGTCAGGAAAAAAAATTCCATTTACAATAGTGACTAAAAGAATCACATATTTAGGAATAAACTTAACCAAGGACATAAAGGACCTGTATTCAGACAACTAGAATGCATTGCTAAAAAAAATCAAAGACAACCCAAATAAATGGAAGAACATTCTGTGTTCATGGATGGGAAGACTAAATGTTGTTAATATGTCAATTCTACCCAAATTGATAAACAAATTCAATGCAATCCTGACAGTGTTTTTAAAGAAATGGAAAACCCAATTATCAAATTTATTTGGAAGGGTAAGGGTCCCTGAAAAGCCAGAAACATCTTAAAAAGGAAGAATGAAGTTAGAGCACTCTCACTTCTGGATTTTAAATCATATTACTTAGTACAGTGTTTAAAACACTATGGTACTAAGGGGGGCGGATGTGCTCAAATGGTTGGGCATCTGCCTCCCATATGGAAAGGCCTGGGTTCAGTCCCCGGGACCTCCCAATAAAAATAAGGAAGAACGTAGAAGGCGCGCAGGCCGCCAGGCCCTGCAAGCGGGTGCACCTCCAGGCCCCATATGCGGGTGTACCGTCAGGCCCTGTAAGTAGGTGCGCTGTCAGGCCCCACTGAGCCATGCAGCAAGATGACAACGCAGTGGGAGAGTGAAACAGGGGAGAGCCAAGATGAGATGTGCTGAAAAACCAGGAACTAAGTTGGCGCATGCAGTGGGACGCCTCTCTCCCGCATCGGAGGTTCCCAGGTTCAAATCCCGGTAAAGACAGGAGGAGAGGGATGAGAGGAGATGGCAGGAAATGGACACAGAGAATTACCCAGAGAATGGACATAAAAACAGCAAAAACGGGCGTGGGGTGGGGTGGGGAGAGGTAAAAATGGATAAAAGTAAATATATAAACAATAAATCTTTAAAAACAAAACAAAACAAAAAAAACCCAGTATGGTCCTGGCATGAAGATAGATATATAGACCAATGGAACCAAACTGATGGTTCAGAAATAAGACTCTCATCTGTGATCAAGTGATTTTTGACAAGGCTGTCAAACCCACCCAGCTGGAGGCAGAATAGTCTATTCAACAATGCTGCTGGGAGAACTGGATATCCACAACCAAAAAAAATAAAGAGGATCCATACCTCACACCTTATACAAAAATTAACTCAAAATGTATCAAAGGCCTGAATATAAAGGCTAGAACCTAAAACTCCTAGAAGAAAATGTAGGGAAACATCTTCAAGACCTGGTGGTACATAGTGGTCTATTCAACCTTACACCGAAAGCACAAGTGATGAAAAAAAAAAAACACGTATATATGAGACCTCCTAAAATTTAAATACTTTTGTGCTTCAGAGGACTTTGTAAAGAAGGTAACACTCAATGGAGCTGATCTAAGTAACTTTGGAAATGAGTGGAGTCTGTAAGACTAAATGCAAAAGAAACTGTACATAAACACTACTCTAATTTATAGTTATTTCCCATTGGGGTTAGAAATTATACATATTGATACACTACACATATATATACTGAAATTGAACAATTAAGTAAATGGATGGTGGATCATGGGAGCCAGGTTTCTCACTGTTGGAGTGGGGATTTACAGATAAGCTATAAGATAAATTTACACAGATAAAGTCAAGTTTATACAGATAAGAGAAATTTATACAGATAAAAGAGACAGATCTGCATAAGTGTACAATGATAAAGTAATCCACGTAAGTTTACAGATAAGCCAGGTGAGGAGGCTAGAATGAGCCATCTAATCTAATGGTTTAGAGTTAGAGACACCAGTTGAAACTCATGTGTAGCCTAATATAGACATGGATGGTTACATATAGAAATATTTATGACATGGTATGACAGTTTGAATCCCAAAAAGCAAAAAAATTATGTTTTAAACTAATCCATTCCTGTCAATGTGAGACCCATTTGACTGGATTACATCAGTGGGACATGATTTATGTTGAGTCTCTGCCCTCTTGCTGGGTCTGATATAAAGGGAGACACAGATAGATAGACACACACAGGAAAAGGGAGCTGCCATGATTGATTCTACCATGTGAGAGAGAGGACTGCAAGAAAACAGAAATTCCCAAGGGGCTCAAAGAGCTGAGGCCCAGAAAGAGACAGACCCTAGGCCTGATTGATCACAGTTGAGCTCCAAGAGACAGTCGATTCTGGAGGGGAAGGCAGGGGCCTTCGCAGAGACCAGCGGCCATCAAGCTTCACCATGTGGCAACAACGCCAGGGTTAACAGTAGCTGACTTTGGTGAGAAAGCATCTCTGCTGATGCCTCAATTTGGACATTTCATGGCCTTGGAACTGTAAGCTTTTACCCCAAATAAATCCCCATTATAAAAGCCAACAGATTTCTGGTACTTTGCATCAGAAGCCCTTCAGCAAACTAAAGCACATGGGTTAGTAGACACATATATTTCCTTGCTCTTCATCTGAGAGGGACTAAAATAACTACACCCCAGTAGCGATAAGCTCACTTAGATCCCAGATCTTGGTTCCTAATATCATTCTCCAATAGAAGGAACCAGGGCTCCTTGGAAAAATGGCTGATTCTAACACTGGGGCAGGAAATATACAAATGAGCCTGAAGCATCTTATAATGCTGGAAAGGAAGGAAGTGCTTTAAAAAAAAAAAAGAAAAAGAAAAAGGAAAACACCCTACAATGATGGGGGTATGTCAAAGGGATACAGGAGCCAAATGAAAGAGCTTCTAATGGCCAGAGCTAGAACAATTTGAACAATAAAATAAAGTAATATTGGATTATAACCTAAAGCATAAAATCAATATCCACAAACCCATACTGATATAAATAAATGGGAGAGAAGAGACAAATCTCCTATGCAGAAGAATTCCAAATAATTTATATAGATACACTACCCTCAGTGAGATGGAGTATAATTCTTTACTCTTCAGGTATGGGCTTTGCTGAGTGACTTCCTTCCAAAGAGTATAGTACAGAAAAGTGGGAAACTGAAATGCTACAGGGGAGAAACCTGGTAAACACTACTTCAGCTAGGTGATCAAGGTGAATAGCAACAGTTAGAAGTCATGTTTATAGTATGTACCCTTGAATTGATATGATGAAAATGGCACTTAAATTCTGTGGTCTTCCTCCAAAGCACCCATAAACCTGAGTCTAATCATAAGAAAAGAACATCAGACAAATCCCAGTTGAAGGACATTCTGCAAAATACCTGACCAGTATGCTTCAAAACTGTCAAAGTGATAAAAAGAAAAGGAAAGTCTGAGAAACAGTCACAGCCAAGAGAAGCCTAAGTGGAAGTGATGACTAAATGTAATGGGGTATCCTGGAGAGGATTCTGGGACAGAAAAAGGACATTAGGTAAAAACTAAGGAAATCTGAATAAAGTATCAGTTAATAATAATGTATCAATATTGGTTCATTACTTTACACCCAAAGCAAGAAAAAATAGATAAATGGGACCTCCTTAAAATTAAAAACTTTTGCACCTCAAAGGAGGTTATCAAGAAAGTAAAATGGCAGCCTACCCAATGGGAGAAAATATTTGGCAACCATATACCTGACAGGAGCCTAATATCCAGCATATATAAAGAAATCCTACACCTCAAAAATAAAAAGACAAACAACCCATTTAAAAAATGGGCAAGTGACTTGAAAAGACAGTTCTCTAAGGAAGAAATACAAATGGCTAAAAAGCACATGGAAAGATGCTCAACATCACTAGCTATTAGGGAAATGCAAATCAAAACTACAATGAGATACCATCTTACACCCATTAGACCGGTGACTACTTAAAAAAACAGGACTTCGAGTTTTGGAGAGGATATGGAGGAATAGAAACCCTCGTCCACTGCTGGTGGGAATGTAGAATGGTCCAGCCATTGTGGAGGACAATATGGCGGTTCCTCAAAAAATTAACTATAGAACTGCCATATGATCCAGCAATTCCACTGCTGGGTATATACCCAGAAGAATTGAAAGCAAGGACTACGAACAGATATATGCACACCAATGCTCATAGCAGCATTATTCACTATTGCCAAAAGTTGGAATCAACCCAAATGCCTATCAACAGATGACTGGATAAACAAAATGTGGTACATACATAAAATGGAATATTACTCAGCTCTAAGAAGGAATACAGTGCTAACACACAGGATAACATGGATGAATCTTGAGGACCTTATGTTGAGTGAAGCAAGCCAGGAATTGAAGGACAAATATTATATGACCTCACTGATACGAATTAAGCAAATCAAGCAGACTCAGAGAGCTATTGTCTGGAAATAGAAAGGGAGAAGAAGGTTGTGAGCCAATGCCCATATGGGTGTAATCTATGATAAGGTGGAAGTGTGTAGTTGGGCATTGAAGGGATATCACAGGAGGGTAGTGATACTGTAGGATTGGGTGGTGTAGGTTTGACAGGTGGGCAGAGTGGGGAGGGTGAGTTGGATGGTCCATGGAACTGGGGGGCGGGTTGCGGGAGGGACCAGGTGAACACTGGGGATTGGCGGGTATGTGGTTGAAAGTACAAAGTTCGGACTGCTCTTACGGCAATATGACAAGGAAGGGTTACTGGTTTAGGGTGTTGGATGGGGGGGTCATTCAGGACAGGGCACACATGGGGCAGGCTTCTAGGGAGTGTGTGAGTGATCATTTTGTCATAATGTGTTGTATCAGTGGGTGTAGACCTACATAATGAGTGGGAAGGAGTTGGACTCCCATCCTGGGGAGGACTGATATGTTCTCAAACAGGGGTGGAAGTCTCTCGAGAGCATGGACGGTTCCTAATAGGGGAGGACAAACCAGTGTGTCGAGACCTCAGTGTTGTTGCAAGTAACTATGAATCTTGTCATCCAAGGATTGAAGCCAGGTGGTTGCCATGGGCCCCGAGGGGAGGGAGAGGGAGGAATAGAATAGATGGAACAGGGGGTATTTAGTGGGCAATGGAAGTGTTCTACATGATCTTGCAATGATGGACACAGACCATGTTAAATATCATCAAAATTTATAAAAGTGTACAGTCTAAAATGTAAACCATTGACCATGTTTAGTAGCTATATTTCACTATTTGTATATCAGTTGTAACAAAGGTACCATCCACATATAAAAAGGTATTAATACGGGAAGGGGGAAAGGGGGAGGATGTTGGGTATAGGGGAGTCCCCTGTATTCTGTATGTGATTTTACTGTGACCTAAAACTTCTTTGAAAACAAAATGAAAAAAAGTAAGTCACTGGGGAATAAATGGAAGAAAATGACACTGTACATACAGGACAACAGATATTACAGTGATGAAAGGCAAAATGTTAAAAAAATTTTTTTTTTAAATATTTTTCATTATTTTTTAATATCCCGATTTTTAAATTTTATTTTTATTTTTTTAAAAATTTTATTTCTTATATTTAACCCTATCATTATCATTTCATTTTCCTATTAATTGTATTTTATTGGCTTCATTTTTGAAGAAGTTTTGGATCACAGAAGGGTTACAGCTATGGCAGGGGAGGATCATTGGTGTGGGGTGTCAGTGATGGGGGATACATGGGAGGAAGTCCACCTGGGCATACATATAAGGTATATAAATGTGTTCAAATGTTCACAGGGCATTGTCACAGTGGGTGGAGACTCACACAACAACTGAGAGAATACTGAATTCCCATCCTGGGGAGCTCTGCCACATTCTTTAACGGAGCAGCGGCAATCCCCCAAGTCATGGTTCTGCCTGTGCCAGGAAGAGACTGAGTGACCTTGGACAAGTCACATAACCTCTCTGGGTTACAGTTTACTCATCTACAAAAGGTGGATTTGGGGTAGCTAATCTCCCGAGTTTTCTTCCAGTTCTAAAATTCAATTAAATAGTGGACCCGTCTTTCATCTTTCATAGTCCCCACATACAATACAACTCAAGATCATGTTATTTGACACTCACATTACTCTTGAGTGTCATTCTGTAGCCCCTCAGGATGGGGCCCTGGCCTCCCCTCAAGCCTCATTGCTCACCATGCCTCCCTTTGCACTCTGAGCTCCATGCAAGAAGAAATTATTTAAACCCATAGGCCCATTAGGTTTTCCTCCCAAATTGCCACACATTCAGTGCTTGGAACACTCTTCCACGTCCTCTGACTCTGGCCAACTGTTACATGTTTTACTTGTCCACTGGGCCTCTCTGAGACAGGCCACTTCCCCCAGAAAGCTTTGCTTGACTTTCCCCAGCCTAGCTCAGGCGTCCTGCTATGTGCTTTCCCTATCACTATCGTTATCAGTTTTTACTGTTATTGCTCGTATAATTGTCTGCCATCCCCACCCAAACGTAAGTGCTAAGAGGGCAGAGACTGAGCCTCTTTTCCACACTATGGTGTCCCCAAGGCCTACACCTGGCACTCCAAGTTGTCTGAATAAGTGAACATCTGTCTAAACATACGGCTCTCCAGACAACGGAGTCTTTTTCCTGGTTTCTCCTCAAGACAAAGGTACAAACCCAAACAGAAAACATTTTCAGGTGAATGCTTTTTCATTAGCAGATTCCAACAAGGGAGGGAGTTTCATCAGAGAGATGCTCCACTTCTGAGAAGGTCTTGACAGTGTGGATGTGGGATTGCCAATCCCACCAGGAACACAGCTTTTTAAGCAAGCAGCTGTGGTGTCTGCAGCCCTGCTCCCCAGCCAGTTCTCGTCTGCATGGTACGTCACAGCCCTGCCAGGGAGCGCTGTTCAACACAGGGATAAACATTTAGTCTGGCAACAAGAGAGCCTCAGAAAAGTGTTCGTTTTTCTTAAGAGGGAGGACTATAGATAAATTAGCGGGGTGGGGACCGTGGATGGCATGGCGCTACACAGAGAGCAGAGTATGGGACCGCCTGCCAATGAAATCCCATCTTCTAAAGGAACCACAGGCCAGGGCCTCTAAACCCTCCATTAGCACCTGGGTGCTCCTGCTACTTGGGCTCAGTCATCCTCCAGAGCCTCACCTAGGGAATTTTGAGGTGACCTTTTCAGAGATTCATTTTTGGATTCTGTTCAAAGCATTCCCAGACCAAACAATCTTAGGCTCATAGAGATAGAGTACTCAATCCAACCACTGTATTTTGTAGGCAGGGCAACTGAGTCCCAGAGAGGAGAAGTAATTTGCCTAAGGTCACCCAGGTAAGGCAGAGCCCTTGACTTTCTCCCCTGCAGCAACTCATCATCTAGACCCCGCGAGGAACAAAAAGAAGTGTGGAACGGGCCAATGCACACAGAAAGGAGACCCAGAGAAACCTTGGTCCAGCAAGAAGTACATTAGAAAATCTATCTTTGCCCCCCTTTCCCCTGCCCATTCCCCAGAGGTGTTTTCTTGATAAATTTGAATAGGTCAGCCAAGAAATCACAGGCCGATGGACAAAACCATAAATTTAGTATTACCTGTGGAAGAAATTATTACCATACAATATAAGAAATGCTATAATATAATGTAGCAGGTGTAATGTTAGTAGGAGGAAGAAATGACTAACTTTGCTGGAAAGAGGAGAAGTAACCTAAAGCTGAATGTGAAAGGCTAAAAAAGATTTAGTAAAACAAAACAACAAAAGCAGGTATGGTATCCCTTGAGAAAGCCACAGCCTAGAGAAAGGCATGAAGGTGTGGAAGCAGGCTGAGTGGGTGACTGCTAGCAATCCGCACCTGGGTCATAAACTCATTTCCTGCACGGGGTGTGTCTGAGGTCCCTCAATGAGCTCAAGAAGCCCTGTGAGGCTCAAAAAGCCCTTGGTGGGAGAAGCACTTGGGAAGTTAGGAAGGGGTTACATTGTAGGACTGAAAGAGACCTGCTTGCAAATATTGGAGAGGAAGCTATGACGCTAGGGAAGGTCAACTTGTGGATGGCTTTGAGTAAGAGGCAGAAGAGGTGGGGCATATTCTGAGGTAACGTGGAGTCATTATAGGCTTCTGAGCAAGGCAGTGTCCAAACTCCTTGTTTTATGAGAATTAATCAACCAGTTCCTGGCAGAAGAGACCCAGAAGCAAGGAGAGAGAAGGTGGCAACAGCCACCAGTACTAATCCTTCAGTGTGTTGCCAAAGAGAGAAGCAAACCCGATTAAGTGTAGCCCTGCTGCCTCCAAGCCCTGTGGTGCCCCCTACCCCTCCCACCCCGCCCAGCCTGAGTCATCCAGAACAAAGCCAACTGAGAGAAGCATGGGGCCTTGCGGGGAGGGCCCACAGAGGCCACAGGGAACCAACCTCAGGTGTTCACACAGGACTCTGTTTACCACAAGGCAAAGCCACTGATTGTTTGCTAAAAACAATTCCCATTTTTAGTGGTTCAATCATTAGCCAAAGGCACTGAAGAAACAAAATCAAATGATTAAACCTGGGCGAATTTGGTCTCTGCTGCTGAATACACTGCAGAAATATGTGTTTTAAGATTTCTACTTTCTGTAGAACACTACAGAATCATAAAATAAAAGTGAAACTAATACACAGTTATTAAATTCCCCTTCCTATGGCAGCCTTTGTTTGGAAGACTATAAGCTGACAAGGTGTTTTCAGCAGTTTGCCAGCTGTCAGGGTATACTCATGGTGAAGTTCTTGAGGTGGACAGAATAAGTCCTATTGACTGCCCACTGAGCCCTTCATGAAATAGAATAATGACAACAGTGACAGCTGCTGACATTTAGTATGTGCTTAGTCTGTACTGGACACATTTCTAACTGCTTTACACCTGTTAACTTATTTGATTCCACATCTCTGTGAGGTAGGTAAGATTATTATCCTCATTTCACAGATGAAGAAACTGAGGATTAAAGAACGTAAGTTCCTTGCCTGAGATTATACATCTCACAAGTAGTAGAGGCCGAGTGTGAGCCCAGGAGTCCCAGAGCTGTGTCCTAGACATTGGGTGCTCAGTTCTATGCTAGGTACCATGAGAGACACAAAAGTAGGAGATGACAGAATCCCTGATAACTTTTTCTTTGAAACACACACTTATAGCTAAAACACTCAAACAAATTTAATCAGGAATTTCCCTCTGGTTCCAAACTTCCTGTTTGCTCTGAAGCTCCCATGTCAATGAGAGTCAAAATTCTATTTCCGATCTGGTCAGCAATAATGTGGCTTCCTCCGAGGAATGTAAACTTGGCTTTCATCCCAACCAGCTCAGGGTCTTTCTGCTTTCCCCTTCTCCCCACCCCTTCATCATGTCACAATGACTTTACCCCCACTGTTACCAGCCCTTATAAGTTTGGGGTGAAGATGGTTTCATTGTCAAGAAAATCTGGACCCTGAAAAACCCAGGCTAGTCTAAGTATTAGCATTCCTTTATTGAGGGATTAATGCCTTTAATTATACATCATGGTAGAGGGACAGAATGACTCTCATCAAAATGAAATGCACATTTCTAAAGCCAGGATCTTTGCTTAGGCAGATCACATAGGGACAAGGTGGCAGGGGTGGGGTGGGGAGGTTGGGAAGAGGGTCAGGAGCAAAGGGTGCAACATAGAGAGGCTGAGGAACCAAAGTCAGGTTTTATATCTTTCTAAAGCAAACACATCTGTCAGCTCTTACAGCCCATTGGTTTGAATGTGTGTACTTATCAGCACTTGCATATCCTGTTTCAGGGTCCCAAAGTGTCCACAGGAATGGAATATCCCCAAAGAGTGGATTCTCCTTTGTCTGGAATATTACCTGGTCCTGAGTTCAGGGCCCTGCCCTTAGATGGGCCCTTAACCTGCCAAACATTGCACTCGGTGCATCTGCAAATGCTTTCTCATTTAATTCTCAAAACAGTCTGGTAAAAGGAGGAAATTACCTTTCAAACAGTTTAAGCATTTTGCCCATGAAAACTCAGCTAAGAGGAGGCAGACCCAGGATTCAACCCCAGGTCTTTGCTCCAAGCTCTGTCTCCCGTGCAAAGCTGCAGCTGGTAGCAGTTAACTCTGAAGGTGATGTAAACAGAGATTTTATAAAAAGAGATTTGACTGAAAATTAGCTAGAAACTCAGAACCTCTTCTTCACTCTACACAGACCCTTGCCTGTCGAGCCTCCAGACGAGGGACACCAGTGTACAGTATTTTTTTTTTTTTTAAGATTTTTATTTATTTAGCCCCCCCCCCTTGCTGCTTTTGCTCGCTGTGTCCATTTGCTTTGCGTTTTTCTGTGTCTGCTTGTCTCCCTTTGTTGTGTCATCTTGCTGCGCTAGCTCACCACGCCGCATGGACCGGCTTGCCTTCACCAGGAGGCTACAGGAATCGAACCTGGGGCCTCCCATATGGTAAGCGGGAGCCCAATTAATTGAGCCACAGCCACTTCCCCAGTGTACAGTATTGAAAAGAGAATTAAATGAGCCTATATACTCTAGAAGCTGGGCCTTCCAACCCTCTTCCCTCAGTTAACTGCTCCATTGCTAGATGTCAGTCCCTCTCCTTTCAGGCAGGACTCTTCTTGGGGGTAATCTGAGCACTCCAAGAAAAAAGGTATGAAAACACTGACAGTCAGTGGTTCCCCAACTAAGTGGTCCAGCCCCATCAGTCTACTATGAGTCCCAGTTGACCAGTCCAATATGTGAATGATAGTTACAGAAAGAATCAAAATGGTTTCAGACTTCATAATAGCAACACTGAAAGCTAGAAGACAGTGGAACAGTATCTTCCAATTTTGAGTGAAAATGGGTTTCAATCTAGAATTATATACCCAGGCAATCTATCAATCAAGTTTGAGAGTAAAGAAGATTTTAGGTTTTAAAGGAAGGTCATAAAAATTTACTTTCCATATTCTTTCTCAGAAAAGTACTGGAGGATACTTCACCAAATCAATGGAGTATTCTAAGAGGAAGACATAGGATACAAGAAACAGGAGGCCTAGCCCAGGAGGAAGCCCATCCAGATTAATCCACAACGAATACTCAGTTCCACAGAGTCCACTCCCTATGTGGTTGAATCTTTAGGTTAATACCGAAGGCAGATGACAGCTGGGCAGAGGCATAAAGGGCAACTATTCAGACTGGAACAGTTTAGAAGGCTCTGGAAGAAACATAATCAATAATATAAAACTGATAGAATACCTAATACATCCAAACATCCTGAGAGGAGATGTGGACAATTTGTAGAGAGCTTGTGGTTCAATTACTAATAAGTTCTTAGAAAACAAAGAGATAATTATTAACTCCAGGGAAAAGAAGCAAACAAAAATATATAGGAAAGACAGTGCAATTATAGTTTACCACATGGCTAAGCTCTAAATAATATTTCACAATCATAATAACATAAACATTATCTATTCATTTAACCACAATTACAATAAAGTATGTTGAGAAGGTGGGAGGATGGGAGGTTGGGAAGAGTGCATGTACGTGATGGGATGGTGGGGATGGGTAGTGGGTGGGGAAAAGAACGAAATCACCTTTTATGGTAGAAAGTCAATAAAATAATGCCTAAAATAAATTGGGGGGTGGGGAAGGCTGAGAAATGATATTTACTTCTTTAAACACCTTCTAGAAGTATATGACTCTTTATCTATATCTCTATCTTTGATTAAAGTAACATCTAAGATTTATACTACTTCATTGTGTAAACTACCCAGTTTGGTTTCCATGTTCCGCATCTATAAAATGAAGGAGTTGGATTAGTTTCTAGGGCCCTTCGTGGTCTAACATTCACTCATGATTCCTGCCACAGTTGCTGATATCTTCTCATTAGAGATTCAGCCCTTAGATCCTTAGGGATTTTTAATTAAATTATTGTTTCCTAATATGTGAGGGGGAATGCTGATAGCTGAGAACAATGTTCTATGGGGGGAAAGCATCTCCGAACAAGTCAGTGACTGTCTAAAGGCCGGTCCCTTCAAGGCAAAAGGAAGGCTTCATCTTACCTCATCCTCCTCCCCTGCTTTGTATTAGCACTAAATAAATGGAAAATGTGTTGAAAGGAGATGAGACCTGAAATATTAACCTTCCCAATGATTAACACAGGCTTTAAAGAGAACTCCATCAAATCAGGAAATCCCTAACTTTTCCAATGGTGGAAGATGAGTCCAGGGATCGGGACAGGATATCATTCTTCAAACTAGGTACACATTTTCCCCCTTTGACTAGCAGGAAAGCCAGACTAGTTTCTCCCATGACTCTGCACGTGTTCTCCAGGGAGGCCCAACTCAGAGAGCACAGCTAGAGACCTCAGTGTGTCACCAGCTCCATCTGGGGAAACCCCTCCTAAGCTCCTTTTTCTGGGCTTTGTCCTCCAGCCCCAGAGAAGACATTTAAGACTCGGGATTACAAGGTGCTCTGAGGTCTTGACTCTATCTTTGTTCCCCAGTCATTAATTCTTGTTTGACTTTTTATAAACTTTTATAGAAGTCTGATTCCAGAACCATTTCCAACTACCGATGGCAAGGCAGGCATTATCTGAATTCCACAAATGGAAACCAGTCACAAAGAGGTTCAGAAACTTGCTAAAGAGGACTTCTGGAAGAATTCTCTAGAAACTGTTAAACTGTTTCACCCTTGGGTAGCTATGAGGTTCGTAAAGGGGATGCTGACTCTATACCTTTCTTTATTACTTAAAGAAGGGAATAGAGATGACATGGTCCTTAATCTGTAAAATAAGGGACATGAAGAAATGGGGTGCCTTTAAGGGTCAGGGGTAAAAATTGTATGTTGTATGTCAGGAAAAATTTGATCCAGATTTTCAATAAGTAGCAACCCACTAGACTGGAGAATTCTAGAGCACTGTAGACCAGCAGAACAAACATCTCCTGAACACCTACTACAAGCAGAGTACTGTCCTAGGCCATAAAGAGTAAAAGGTAAGTATTCTTACGTGGAATTCTCAATCACAGAAACCGTGCCATATGTAAAAATACAAGATTGGCGACGGGAACCTGCTAAATGCGTGGTACAGATAAATGTTATGTCACTTGGGAGTGATGATCACCACAACTGGCTAGGTGGTCAGGGAAGGCATCACAGAGGAGGTGCACTTGACCTAGTTGGGAAGGCAGAATGGGATTTCTCTGGACCTGTGGTCCCCAAATCACCTGGTCACCTGGGGAGTCTGGCTGGGGAAGTTGTTGTTTTTTTTTTAAAAAAGATTCCTGAACCCATATGAGAATTACTGAATCAAAAGCTCCAGGAGTATTACCCTAGAATCTGTACTCCTTCCTTTTTTATTATTATTATGGCAAATTAAAAACATACACAAAAGTAGACAGAATAGTGAACCCACATATATCCCACCCAATTTCAAAAATTATAAACTTTTGGCCAATCTCTTTTCATCTGTACCCTTATCTACTTCCCCTCCTCCCATTCTGTGGAATCTGGTTTTTCTGTTTAGTTTAGTTTTGTTTTGTTTTGTTTTGTTTTAAGGGACTGAGGCAGTTAGACCATAGACCTGAATGGGAAACCACTAAAGAGGTAAACTAGGAGCTAGGGAATTTCTGGAAAGGATGGGGACAAAAACACAGAGAAATCTGGGGAAGAATGACAAGGAATTTTGAGTACCTGCAGGGTGGGATACATGGCTAGGGGCAATGGCGGTAAGAGTCAAAAGATCACCGGGGCTGCCAGGTAGCAGATATAGTGTCTTTAGCATGTATGGAATCTTTATGAGAAACACAAAAGGCATCTTACTTTTAAAGAGCACAACTTTCTTGGGATAAAGTCACCCCACAGGGTCCAAACTTGGCAAGCAGAGTGTAGGCTGGGTGTCGTCCCTACTCACTCATCTGCCCTGCACTTCTGTGCCATAGGAAACTGGAGAACTGTGCCCAACAGCCCCGGGTCAAGGCATGAGGAAGCCTGGAGGCCAGTAAAAGGGCTTGGACTTTCTCTTACAAGAGTTGCAAGATGCTAAAAAGGGGGGTATGGGACAATCATACTCAGAAAGAATATTTGGGGGAGGGGTGGGGGGAACACGCTTAATTTGAGATGGGAGAAAAGTCCAGCAGGTGTTGGAAGTCTGTTTGGTGTTCTGGAGCTAACAGGGCTGGATAGAGGGATATGGAAGTGACTGCTCTATGGAGTCCTTTGAAGCCTTGGGAAGGTTGAAATTGCCCAGGGAGGACATTAAGCATAAGAATAAAGAGGGGGTAGGGACCAGCATTTAGAGATGGAGGATGGGAGGAGGAAAAGGACCAAGCCAGGGAATAGAGCATAAGGAGAAATGGTTAGGAGGTTGGGACGGAGAGAGAGGGGGAAAGAGAGCATGGCTCAGGGAAGCCAACAGAGTGAAAGTGGTCATGATGTGGCGAGAGGAACACATTCATTTAGGGAAGCAGAGAGAAGAAAACTAGGAATATAAGGGAGGGCCAAGTTTTGAAGTTCCTGGAAAGCTAAGGAGTTTGGACTTCTGACTTGAAATGGCAGTGTAACAGGTGTTATGATTTACAGCAGGAGCTTGTCGGTCAGTCAGACCCCAGTTGGCAACCTACTAAGTTACACTTCATAAGTCTGTCACTTACCAAGTATGTTCTCAGGCAAATCGTTTCAGGACGCTCAGAATCCCTGCTAATAAAATGTGGATGATAATAGCCACTTTTATCAGGATGGTATCTTGATGAGATCTCAGAGACGGGCAGTTCTTATCATTGGTACCTGAAGGCACACTGTGTAATGTGGATGATATTTTCATGTCTCTCTCCTGCCTCTCCTGTAAACTGCTTTGGGGACAAGGATTAGGGCTTTAAACTAATTGAAGTCAATGGTGATTTGCTGGGCATTTGCTATGTGCACAGCAAGAGCATGCAGAGTAGGAAGGAAACAAGATTGAGCGCCGAGGACAGAATGGAAGAAATGGTCCTGAAGCAGTTCACAGTGCAGGGAAGACCACGCTGATGCCTAACACCAGGTGAGCAGAGAGGGCTGCAGCCACAAAAGCCTGAAGAAGGGGTGTGGGGGGCCAGGCTTCGCATAGCTGGGGAGTGCCACACCGAGGTCCTGGGCTGTTCCCAGGAGGTGCGGAGCAGAGCGTGAGTGCAGCATACATGGCAATTGAAAGACGTGTCTGAGGAAAATTAAGAACCTTGGTAGGTTCAAAATAAGTTGTTGTGGGAAGTGAGCACAACACTTCCACCAGTCCAGGTGTGCTGAACTGGTAGACACAATCCGAGGTGGCCCCCAAAGAACCTCATATAATTCCTTAACCCCCACCCCTCCTTGAATGTAGTGCAACCTGTAATTAGCCTCTGACCAATAGAATATGGCAAAGGTGATGTGGCAGCATTCCCTGTGTTCTTTCCTTATAAGCCAAAGGCGAAGGGATTGTGTAGAGATGGATCAGGCCAAAGGCGAAGGGATTGTGTAGATTTATATCCTTAAGGTCCTAGTCATCCATCTCTGAGATAGTCAAAAGGCCCTAGGTGGGCCTGATCCACTCGGGCGAGTCCTCAAGGTAGGGCTTCCAAAAATTTAGAGCCCCAAAGCAGAAAGAGATCCTCTCCTGCTGGTCTTGAAAGAGGCAAGCTGCATGAGTTCCACAGCTGCAAGGAAGTGAATTGTGTCAACCACCACGTGAGCTTGGAAGAAGAGCTCGAAATTTAGAAGAGAATGCAGCCCAGCCAACACCTTGATTGCTGTCTTGTGAGACCCGTGCCTGGCCTCCTGCCCCAGAGAAACTGTGGGATGGTAAATGGGTGCTGTTTGTAAGCTGCTAGGTGTGTGGCAATTTGTTAGGCAGCCAAAGGAAACTAATACATGGGCTCACGCTGTGGAGGGCCATAGGTCACAGGCTAAAGAATAGGGGCTTCAGTGTGTGGTCCATACTATTTTTGAGACAAGAGAGAGGTGGATTTAAGCAGCTCAGAGAAGGCAAGACGAAGGCAAGCCTGGGGTGAGGGATGGTCAGCACCCCCAAAGAACATTTCATCAGAGCTTGGTTCCCAGGAGTGGGTCCGTGAAGACTTGGTGAATGACTAAGTCCTGGGTTGAACGAAAGCAACAGACAGACCACTCTTCAGCCCAATTTAAAACAAAAATAAAAAGCAGCAGCAGCAAAGACCAAGTAAAGAAACTAACAGTCACTAAGAAAAGCTTAAGGAACCCTAGTGTCCTTGTTGCTAATTATAAATATTTACTCCTCCCAGAATGCCTGACCTCACAGAAGAGCCTGCGTAAATAGTTGTTCTCCCTTACTGGAAAGTGTGTGTATGTGTGTGTATGTGTGTGTGTGTGATCTACGTTTTCTTGGAAGGGGGACAGACAGGAAAAAGGACGGGATGATCTGCAAAGAGTCACTTCCTGTTGGATATTGGCTAGTTCCCTCCCCACCCCCATCCCCAGGTCATAAACCCTGAGACCCCCAGCAACTCCTTCCCTGATTCTATCTGCTGGAGACAACTAAGCCAAACAAACTCAGGAAGTGGCAAGAGGCTAGGAAGGAGAGGAAGTTCATGGCACAGAGGGAAAAAGTAAAGAGAATGCCCTGATGTTCAAGGAAGAGGGTGGAGGAAGAGAAAATGAAGGTTGCCCCAAGGTCACTCAGCACCAAACCTTTAAAATGCCGTTCCTGAGCTTTAAATCAAAGCTGGCACAAACAGTGGGTCAGATCTCCTGAGACGGTTCAAATATTAACATTCACAATGATAAACAGCTGCTCCTCCCCCCCAAAAAAAAGTTCTCTGTAGGCAAATTGGAACAAACAGCTAATCTAAAGCCGGTTGCTAAGAGACCAGTTGGGCAGGAGCCTAAGTCTGTTCAAATGTCTGGAGAATTCTTTATTATTGCACTTTAAAAACAGAGAGCATCATGAAAACGTTCTAAAATGGACTGAGGTGATGACAGCATGACTCAATGAAACTCAGAGCCACTGAGTGTACACTTTGGGTGGACTGCACAAGGCAGGGGACTATATAACACAGTGAACCCTGTGGTGGATGCTGGACTGTGGTTAACAGGACAAATATGAGAGTGTTCTCTCAGGCATTTTAACAAATGTACAATACTAAGATCTGGTGTTAATAGTAGGACAGTTTGTGGGGAAAATATACCAAGTATAAGCTATAGACTATAAATAGCAGTAAAATCATTTGTAACAAATGTGTCACAACAATGTAAGGTGCAGTGGTAGGGCTATGTATGGGAATTCTGTATGGTGTGCATGATTGTTTTGTAAACTCAAAACTTCTTCAATAAAAGAAAAAAAGAGGAGCATCCCTAAATGCCCAGCCCTACTCACCAGAAATGGAGAAAAATTGCAATAATGTATCATGTTTCCTTCTCCCATTTTCCTTTCACTTAAGGCTGCTAATCAATTCTTTTTCATCACCACTTTACCATCAACCTCAAAGCCCCAGCCATCTTCCTGTTCCTTGGAGCAGGGTTATGCCACAAGGCTGAGGGCACCTCTGGCAGGAGCCTCTTCTTCTTACAGTTAGAAACACATGCTGCAATGCAGCCCTGCCTGACTGCTTAGCTTCAGGGTTGGGAAAAAAACAAGAAAACCCCGAATGGAGAGGGAATAGGCTACCTGTAGATGACGCCGTGCTGGTGCAGGAACATGAGGGCCGACGTGACCTCCGCAGCATAGAACCGGGAGCGAGGCTCGTCGAACTTTCGGGATCGCTGAATCTGAAACATCAGGTCTCCACCATTTACATATTCCATGACAAAAAAGAGGCGGTCCTGAAAGGAGAGAAGAAATTGCCATTTGGCTGACTTCGTTTCAGCTGCCCAGGCGGGCATGTGTACTGCAAGCCCAACGTAACAGGACAGGGGCTTGAGGAGGAGGGAGGCACGTACCCGCGGCGAAGGAAAGATGAATGAATGAGCATGCTGATTAGGGTGTGCCCTGCTACTTCACCATCTCTTTCCCGGTGTCAGTTTTTTGAGGAGAAATATGGACAACCGCTTGGCCTAGAGGAAGAAGCTCCAACCTGACAGGCAATCTGATTTCAGTTACTAACTTCAGTGCGATCTTGGACAAGTCCCTGCCCCTTGTGAGGCTCCAGTCACCTTTGTATGCGTCATAGGTTTAATAAGCCCACCCCCGCCCCTGGTCCCCAAAAGATATCCATGTTCTCATCCCTGGATTATGGGAGATGGGCAGATTATGATTATCAAGGTGGGCCCTAAATGCAACCATGGGTGTCCTCATATGAGGGAAGCAGGCGGAGATTTCACAGGCAGAAGAGGCGGCCACCTGACCACAGAGGCAGAGGCTGGAACAATGCAGCCACAAGCCAAGGAGTGCGGGCAGCCACCAGCTGCTGGGAGGGGCCACCGGCACATTCTTCCCTAGAGCCTGCAGGCAAGCATGGCCCTGCCAACACCTAGATTTGGACCCAGGGGCCCTGATTTCAGACTTCTGGCCTCCAACACTATAAGAAAATAAATATGGTTCTAACCAACCAAGTTTGTGGTAATTTGTCACAGCAGGCCTAGGAAACAAAGACAATATGTAACATGGAACTGATGAGGCTGTGAGCCGCCCTTCCCTGAGAGTGCTGCTGTTCACTTTGGAGAGCGTTCCTTCTGGGATGCTCTCCTGGCCATGATGCTTGCAGGTTCCTCCCTCCAGGCAGCCTTCAGAATGACCAAGTGCAAGCTCAGCAGGGTGACACCTTCTTAGCCATGAGAATGTGGGATGAGGATGGACTGAACTGGCACAGTTTCTCAACCAATATTTTTTAAGCTCCTGGAGCATGGGGTGCTGGGCTAAGCAGGAGGGAGAGAATTACAAGCCATCTCTGCCCTCAAGGAGCTCACTATCTAGAGCAGGATGAGAAAAAGGAAATAGCAGAATACATTAAAGATTCTGGGTGCTGAAGGATTCCAGAGAAAGGGGAAGACCCCAGACAGAGCTAGGCCCCCGACAGAAAGAAGAGAGGACCGCACGTGCACACACCAGGACGTGGAAGAGTGAGTGTGCTTAGCGACTGATCATCTGACCTCATCAGCTAGGGAGGGGGGCTCACCAAGCAAACAGTGAATGGCGTGCAGAGTAAGTTCTTAACGTACAGATACAGCCTAAATGAAGCTTCTGGAAGTGTGCTATTTATATTGTTTTCAATCAAATGTACAGAATTATTTCCATTAAGTCTGAGTAAAACTTACTCATTAAAAATTACCAAAGCACTTTTGATAGCATTATCTATTTTATTCTTGACATCTCTTTGAAAATAAGTCGATAATTAAGAATTGTAACTAATTCAGGGTAGGTTCTCCCCTACTACAATACCCAGAATTACTCACTTTTACCAGAATTCACAAAAGGCCTAAAGTCTAGCTTCTCTTTCATCTGCCTCTCCTTCTTCACGGCCTGCCTCTATCTCTTGGGGGTAAAATTTGTACTCAGAAGTATATATGCTGCCTTCCCTGCCTTTAATTCATTTATTAACTCTTCCATCCTTCATTCCAATCATCAGATCCAATGCTCAGGCGAACCCCAGCCTAGTTACGTCGGCATCTCTGAGGGTGGAAACCAGGCAGCACTAGTTTTTTAAGCCCCCAGGTGATCCCAATGAGCAGCCAAGGCTCAGAACCTCTAAGTCTTTTCCATCTGATTCCTGCCAAGGTGTTTTGCATCTGCAAGATGTATAGATTGTAAATTCTTTCTAATGCAAAGACCCAGCTTTTCCTTTCAAGGGTCCTCAGGAACAAAGAGCCTTAAACACTGCTGTACATCAGAAGCACATGGAGGCTTGTTATAACAACCTGAATTCCTGGGTCCCATCTCCCGCGCTTCTTTCTCAGATGGTTTGGAATGGAGCCTGAGAATTTGCATCTCTAACAAGTCCCCAGGTGACTGATGCAGCCGGGCAGGGACCATGATCTGAGAACCTCTGCCCTACAGCATTTGGGGCAAGCCTTTCCCACCATTCTGTTCCAGCTGAGCTTACAGTCAGGAACAGCTGCCACATGTCCATTCTACAGTTGCTGACCCCAGACTTGGGCTTCAACAACAATGGATTATTTCCTTGGTCGCGTTTTAAAAATCCAAATCTCTGAAGAGGAAATCCTCCACTCCTCGCTGGCCCATACCAGGCCTTGGCTGCTTTTTTTTTTTTTTTAAGGAGGTAGTGGGGATTGAACCCAGGATTTCGTACATGGGAAGCAGGTGCTTAACCACTGAGGTACACCTGCTCCCTTGGCTGCTTTTTATTCTGCCAACATTGGACACACAGCACAACATTTAAGGAGGGGGGCTCTGGGGTGAGGAAGAAGAGCTCCCACCCCCACCCCATCCCCAATTCCTTCACTTTCTGGCTGTGTGATTTCAGGCCAACAGCTTCATCTCTCTGTGCTCAGTTTACATCCATAGAAATGAGTATGATAATAGGATTTGCCTTACAGACAGGAGGATTAAATCATACCTTCGAGTGCCTGGCTCGTAAAAGTGACCGATCACTACTGTTACTGAGAGAATTGGGGTTATTATCACTATGATTATTACTGAGTCTTCCTTTCTCCCCACCTCTCAGCAATGTTCCCTGACCAGCTCCTCTTCCTCTAAATACTGGCTTCCCTGGTTTTCAGGTGACTTCCCTCTCCTGGTCTGCTCCCTAGGTTTCTGGCAGTTTTTCTGCCTCCTTGCAGACGTCTTATCTCCTGGGCCATTAGGCATTGGACTCTCACCAGGCTGGGTCCTGGGCCCTCCACTTTCCTCACTCTGTCCTTGCTGAGTGATCTCATCCACACCCACTGCATCTACACACCTCTACACCCATGACTCAGAAAGTTCACCTCCGTCCCAGTCCTCTCCCTCCAGCTCTAGTCCCATTCATCCAATCACATTTCTGACATCTCCCCCTAGATGCCTCAAAACACCCAAACCCAACATGTCCAGACCTGAATTCACAGTCATTTCCCAGCAAACTGGTCCTCGTCCAGAGTGGCCTATCTCAGCGAAGGGCTTTACCATTCAGCCAGTTTTACAAGTCAGAAACCTGGAAGGCATTCTTAGCACCTCCTGTGCCCTCGTCCCTTACCTCCACCTCCAAGCCGTGCCACTCTTGCGCCTTTGCACTTACCTATTCATACCTGTTACAGTCGTCTACTTTTCTCCACCTTCACCACCATCGTGACCACCATTCTGGCCCAAGCAGCTCTCACCTCTTGTCTAGATTCTTGCAAGGGCCTCTTGCCAAGTTTCCCCACCTTTACTCTAGCCCCCCTCCAAGTGCTCTCATAATGTAGGCAGAGTCAGCTGGCTGAAATGAAAAATCTGATTGTAACCCACCACCCTTCCAACTCTCGTTCTACTGCTCAATTCTGCTTCAGGCTTCTTGTTACTCTTGTAATAAATTTTTAAAAATTAAAAAAAAAACAGCTCCTCAATATGCCTCAAGGCCTGTATGATCTGGCCTTACTCACCTCTCCTCCAACATCTCCTTCCAAGCTGCCCCTTGCTTTGTCTGCCCCAACAGCAAACTCCCTCTTGCTACAGGACCTTTGCATGTGTCGTTCCCTCTACTTGGTTTTCCCTTCTGCTTCACCTGGCTTATCTGTCATCATTCTTCAGACTGTAGTAAGTCATCTTTTCTCCTTGGAAGCCGACCTTGACTTCTGTGACAAAGTCAAATCCCCCTTTTGTGTGCTATACTCTCTGTTGTAGCATTCAGCATAGGGATGATTTATGATTTTATTTGCATAACTAATTTATGCCTTTCTCCCCCAGTAGTCTGTATTCTTCATGAGTGCAAGAACTGTTGGTAATTCTGGCCTGTTAGTTTTTAAAGGGACTTAGCCTAACCTGAAATAGAAGCTGCTGTAATTCCTTTTAAAACAAAGCATTATGTAGACTAAATAAGAAAGTTCAAGGGGCTATTAAGAGAGAACCAGAACCAAAGGGTGCTCTGACCTTTGTATCTGCAAATTTGTACTGCTTAGTGTGTTAAAAGTATGAGCTAGCCTGCTGCAATGGGTCTCCCACCTGGGGAAGGTGGAGCTGGACCTTCCTGTCTGTGCTTGGTTACAGCCTTGAACATTCTTTCACTCTGTGGATAGATGTCTTCTTTCCCAGTGAGATGATCAGCTCTTGAGGAACACACCTTATCTTCCTAGAAACCCCTATCAACACTAGCTTGGAACTCCACGCCCAAGGAGGCACACAGTGAAAATCTGCTCATCCAACATTCACTCCATGTGTGCATCAAGAAGGGAAGGATTTTTGTCTGTTGAGTTCCTTGCTGTATGCCAGCAACTAGAACTGAGCCTGGCACACACGTCTTTGTTCAATGCATGGATTTCTTAAACACCCACAGTGCACGAGCATCTAGTTGTGGGAAACTCAATAATAAACCAAAGTTGGTTTTCCCCATGTTATTTAATTGTTCGCTTCATTTTGTCTGATTTTAATTTTAGTCTATTTTGAACTTCAGTTTTAACCTGATTTTGACTCAGTACAGCTCAACGTGCTTGCCCCAAAGCATAACCAACTCTCTTTTACATAGTCAGGGATGTTTTAAAGCAAGATGTTTTTACTACCCCTCCCTCTATTCAGTGAGTTTGGATTGTTTCTGACCTCCACATCTAACACATTTGAGAAACATGTTTTGATGCAGAGTGAGAACCTCAAGTCATTCTGGGAACTGCTTAATTACATAAACTGAAATCAAAAGAAAGCTGGCAAACCCAGCGGCTACTCGCTAATCCCCTCTTGGCATTGGGTATAAAACAAAACAAGACAGAAACTCAACTTCCTGGTAAAGTAAGCAAATATGTTTTCTGAGGTAATCAAAGATGTTAAAAGCTTTATTCCACCTCCTCCTCCCTTAATCTCACCTGAATGTCTAAAAAGTTACGGTCTTGTGATAGCAAGTAAAATAAAATTAGGAAAGAGAGATTATGTGTCATGGCCACTTAGGGTAAGAATAGTTAATAACGACCTTCAAGCCGGAAGCACCATACCATGTGTTTGAAATTCTCATTGGGCTCCATTTTCCCAGAGCACTGACCTTTCCTGCCTTTGAAGGGAAAGCTAGGCCCACCCTGTTCATCTTTCAAGGTGTGATGGATAGCCAGAGGCTTCCTACCAGCAGCACTGCGTGTCCTGCCAATTGGGTTTGTTTGGACACACATTCTCCATCATTTGTTAGCTGTTTATATGTGAAAAGATTCTATCGCTTTTAAATCAAACTCACATGAGTTCCCAACAAAAGATTGGATTTGGAATAGTCTGCCTTTGAGGTACCAGTGACAGCATGAGCAATTTCTCTAACGTACCGTCGAAGGGAATCGTGGGCCCTCACTTCATGCTCTTTAACATCTCCTCTTCCCCTCTCTGTCCTCGCTATTTGACCTATCAGTTCGACAAGACTTTCCTGGGTGCCCAGTCCCAATTTGGATGCTTGGAGGATAGGGCAAATGACATAGCTATGGCTTTGGTTCCTAAGACCTTAGAAGAAAACACAAGAAACTACATAGGGCAACACAAAATGTTATGTCATTATGTGCTAAACTCTTCTGTATCAAGTCAGATTGTGACACCTATAGTATCTGGACCATATCTTCCTAGTCCCCTTGGAGAACTAATTGTCTGTGATCCAGGCCGTAGCACTTTTAGAAGATCATTACAGGAAATAGCCATACGAAAGCCCAGTCTATATTTGCATAATACTACTGGTGTTGATGGACTGGCCTTGCTGTAGGAATATGGTTGAGATAAATCTGGATTTGAGCAAAGACCACATGAGGCCACTGCACTTGAGTAAGTCATTGAACAATGGAAGTGGAGAGGGGAAGAAGGCCTGGCAAGTTAGAAGCACAGCCCTGAAGGAGAGGGGTGAGCAGAAATGAACACTGTGTGTGGGGATGGGGGGGGGAGGGTTGAACCCAGTGAAAAAACTTGCTATCTAGGAAACAATGAAAGCACTGGGTGTAGGTAGGTGGATAGGTAGGAAGGAGACAGATTGCAAGATTTCTGGGCAGTGGGGTTGGGGAAGGTTCTAAAAATAAAGAACCCTAGAAATATGAGTTGTAAACTGGAATAATTAAAGCCGATTTTAAGAAAAACATTCTGAAAGCAGAGTCGAGAATTCATGATGCACTGGAAGAAGCTAGCTTGAAGTTACTCCATCTCTTCCCCATTTCCATTGTCTTAAATGTTTTATTTTCTTTGAAAAGAAAAACAAGCAACACACCCTCCTCTCTTTTACACTGCTTGGTAGAACCAAAGGAAAGATCCAACTACTTCAGGGAACTTAACCAAGTCAATGTTATTTCCCTATTTCTGAAAGTTAAGCCACAAAGCAAGTACAGTTATCATTACAATAAGCTACACACAGTAAATAAGGATTGGTACTTTCCAGCTCTTACTCAGACATGCCATGTGAGGACTCTCAGTAGGGCCACATTTAATTACCCTCATTGGCCTGCATAGCCTTTGAGAAAAATCTCAGGCACACTGCTGGCAGCCTAGTCCTCGAGGAGGCTTGTTCACAGAGACCTTTTTTACCTTTATTTTTCACCTTTTGGCTTACAAGACTGGTTTTAGAGCTCTTTCCACTGCAAACAAACTCTTCATTAGACTGGAAGCATCTAGAGGGCAGACAGCAAGAGTGAGCCACCCCATAACTCCATAGAGCCTATGGGCCCCTGATACATGCCTGTTAAATCCAATTTGTTGGAATGATTAGGATGTTTTCCCAAACTTCCTAAATTCCTTCTACTAACCTCTTGAAGGCCCAGCTCTCAAAAGACTGCAAGAAATAAGTATAGATATTGTAATGTTTGGGATAAATACTAAAGACACATCATTCAGCAAAGCATCAGGGCTGAAGCTGTGAGATTCTCATTGGTAGTTTCTAATAACTGGGTTAGAAGAAACTTCAAAGGCGCCCTCAAACATGCCCTCCCAACTGGCACCCATTTAGGTTAAATCATGGAAAAGGGTGGCACCCATCTGCAATGACTGGACTCAACCTGCAAGCACACGTGCCCCGTGGGACCCAAGTTTACATGACAGTGAAAGTTCAGTCAGGGTCTAAGGGCTTCTGCTCATTACGACCCTCCTTTATTTTCTTTAAAATGTAATTATTACCGGGGAGTGAGTGTAGCTCAGTGGTTGAACGCCTGCTTCCCATGTACAAGGTCCCAGGTTCAAGCCCTGGTAACTCCTAAAAGAAATAAAATTTAAAAGTAACTATTACCCAAGCTGACTGCGTATTGTTGTAAGGGAATAATAGCTAATAGAAAGAAATTGTTTTCTTCCTAGAGACTTATCTGTCAATTAAGAGAGAATAAAAGAGTCTCATCGTTGTCAGTGATGCAATAACAATAACTATTAGTATCACTTTAGTAATGTTGTTTTCAAAAAACCAGTCATTCACCTTCTTGGGAATCACAAATAGGCTCCAAGTGATAAAGCCATAGAGAGTAGAGTCCACTCTGCTTTGGATAAAAGGGAGATTGTTTTCTTGTGAAAAAAACCTTAACCTAAGCATAATTGGCCAAATAATAAAGATTCCCACACTACGGTCTGCTGGTTGAGAAGGTACAAACTTCACTCATGTACAGCTCATATTTGTTTCCAACTGCCTAAAACGATGATTATTTAATTTGACTTAAACAGGATGCCTCAAAGTTTAAAGTGACCTAAAAGCTGCACCAAACTGACTCACCCATTAAAGCTCAAATAAACATTTCCTGCCTCTGATTAGAGCTGTGCTTAGAGCCCAGGGAACAACTTCAAGTGGCTGCCAACCTGCCCCACACACTTTCATCTGTATGCAAAAGTCAGGGGAAGGGGAAGAGTTAGGGTCCAATCAACCCGAAGAACACTTTCCTTTTGTAGCTAGTGGTCATCAGGATCTTCTGAAAAAGCAGTTTATACCACATGATATGACAGTACAAACGGAATAGCCCCCAAATAGGTGCTGACCCCGAGAACCATCTCCTGCCACGAATGCCAGCAACATCTAGACTTAAGCAGGAATGGCTAATCATCTGTTTCCTCTCTGAAAATGACAGAAGCAAGAGGGTTTGGAGAGGGCACGTGAACATGGCCAGTGGAAAGCGCAGAGGGGCTATTGTGATGGAGCCTCACTGAGGTCTCTCTCCTCCATGGCATTACCAGCATCAATGTCCAGGCTGAACCGTCCCCTCACAGGATCTGGGTTTCCTCGTTTCATCCCATTGGCTGCTTTCTCCATCAAGTGCCATTCTAGGCATGGCATCTGTCCCTGGCTGTTCACCCTGAGTTTGGAGAAGCAGCAGTGCTGCCCAACTTAGAGCTTTGGCCGTCCCGCAGAGGTGTCATGCTCTGTGGCATGCCTATGGACCACCCAGAATCTGTTCTGCCCCTTCTAGGCAGGATGATGACATGGGCCAAATCTGTCTTTGGTGCCACTACCAGATAATTTAAACAGAAAGGAAAAAATTGGTTGTTCATTGGGGCTCACTGGCACCAGCAGTCAGACTTACGGAATGTTCCTTGTAAGCATTTTTAAGCATAGAAACAAGAGTATTCTCTTCTAATCCAATTTCCCCAACCATGCCAAGACCCACCTGATGGTCTTGTCCTTCACCAATGCTCTTTGCATGTAGCTCTGGCTGTTCCTCACAGTCCAGCGTGCGGACAGCACCAGGCTCTAGTTGTTTCCCATGCATATCCCTTCTTGGGTCCCCAGCAGGATGTAAGTGCCTGGTAGCAGGTGTTCAGGATGCCCCTTTCCTGTGCATCCCAATCTTGTCTAGACTCAGTGCATGAGCAGCTCAGTAAAGGAGAGCTGAATGAGTCCTCCTGGTTTCCAGCTCACCAGTGCTGGAGATGGACCCCACACAGAATTAAAGCAACACACATGGCTGCACCTCTGATGCCCAGAAACCCAGATGTCACCTTATCATATCCTGGGTCCAGCAAAAACAAAGCAGCACCTGGAGAGGTTGTGGTTGAGTTCTGATTTCCAGGAGGCACATGCACCTAAATGGTTGCAAAGGAAGCCAGCAGTCCTGGGGTAGGGCAAATCTCGATCCATTTTATTGCACCTGTGTTTTTTGTTGTTGTTTTCTGTTTTGTTTTGTGTTACTTGTTTGCTTAATTCTATTTAGAAAGAGATCCTGCTAACCAACCAGGGGTTAGAATGTGCCTACATTGATGTTAAAAGACCAGTTAATATCTTGAAAAACAATCAAGGAAACCTTTTCAAACTCATGTATATAAAACAATTGACCAGTTTACTGAATCCTGCCATTTACAAACCAGCTGTCAACATCACAATAATTCCTCTTCCCTCGCCCTTTCTTTTCCAGTCATGGAATATATAAAGTTCTTGTGGCAGCTGTAAAGATAAGCATATACCAGGAAAGCTGGCCCTAAATAGAGAAGGTACATCAATGTTTCCCTTCAGTTGTGAGAAGGAAACATAATCAGCTTGGACAGAACAATTTAGGTTGATCCCACTGTACCAAGAGGGAAAAAAAGCTGCCCCTCATGCCAGCATCAGTGTGGCAGCCAGAGCTGATCCCACACATGTGGAGCAATGACAAAGTGAGAGTGTCTGCTTGGCCTGGACACCAGATAATGCGGACATTGTGGTCTATGGGCATTGAATGAAACTTTATTTCTCTACCTGGAGTACTAGAAGGAAGGTGCCCCTCTTCCTCTCCAGAGTTTTCCCGTTCACCAGGACCTAGTTCATGCCTGAGCAGTTCAGCCAACCATGCTCTTTTCCCCTCCTGATCTGCTCCAGAGCTTTCTGTCTTCACCAGCCCTTGATTACTCTCAGAAAAGCCTTTAGTAGAAGCAGGACAGAGTCTACACCTCAGGGAGCAATGGCTCCACTGGGCTCTCACTGGTCAGGCCACGGGGCTAGTGGGGTGTCTGATTCTGGGTGCCACATATAACACTGACAAACTAGAGTTCACCCAGGGGAAGGCAAAGAGGATGGTAAGCAGATGCCATCCACCTCTGAGGAGTGGCTGAAGGAACTGGCATCGTCACCCTCAATGAATCCCATCTTAGAGAAGATGGACAGGCCAAATGAATGAATGAATGAGCCAATAAACTGCCAAACAGAGGAACAAACTGAAGAGGACTTGTCTTAAAACATCTGAAGGATGGCCGTGTTGGAAGGAGATTTTATCTGCGTTACTGCAGAGGGCCACACTGAGACCAGTGAGGCTCCATTTATTATAGTCTAGGAAAGACTTCCAACAACTCTAACCCTCTTTTCAACATTGGATCCTACTGCCTTGGTCTGTAGTAAGTTCTTGCCAACCTGAGTGATGCCAGGATAGCTAGATGATGACTTTGCAGAGTTAACAGAAACACTCTCTGCTCATTGACAGGCTGGGCCAGATGAATGATCCCCAAAGCTGGCTAAGCACCAGAATCTCTTGGGGGCATTTTAGAGTATACAGATTCCCAGGCTCCTCTCTCAGACCTTCTGCCTCTGGGGTAGGTCCTGGCGATGTGCATTTATTTTTAAATCCTCCATGTTGCTCTTGATGATGAGTGAGGTCTGGGAACCACTGGACTAGGCAACTGCTGAGGTGCCTTCTAACATCAAGATTTTGTGATTCTACCACATTTTGTTCTGCACCTTCCTTGACAATTTCCTGTGTTTATAAATACAGTTAGCGTGTAATTTCTTGGACCGGTGGTTTCCTGCCCTTTTCCATTGCAGCACACTGATGGACAATGATGCACCCCCATGAAAACCATGGCCCTCCACAATGGGGAGCTAACAGGACCGCTCCGTGCCTCTGGCTGCATTCCGGACAGTGTGCAGCACCATGTGGGCTCACCCAAGCTATTCCGATAATGGCAATCATGAAGCAGCTGGTGCTAGACTATACTGTGTTCTGGCAACTATGGGGCCAGAGGAAATCAAGTTGAGGGCCTGAAGTTCCTACCCTGCGCTTGATAGCTATGGTTTCACTACATAACTCTATTTCTCGTCATTTCCTTGCTATCCATGCCGTTCAGTTGGCTTTTAGTCCTATGGACCTGTTTTTGGATTCATATGGATGACTGCCCCAAATCAAATAAGCCACTTCATGATGGCAAGAAAGCATGATTGGCATCTCCACTGTGCTAAATCCCCTTTCATGTTCTCACTTCTTTAATAAAGCCAAAATTAAAATGTGCTGTTCTGGGGGAAATTGGCATCTTGGAAATAATATACAAACATATACACACAACTCAATCCTGTGGATTCTGAACACTTGATCACATTGTTTTAAATCTTAAGTGTCATGACAGGTGGCTGCAGGCAGGCTGAAGAGAATTCCAGACCACTTCACTAATCCTTTCATTTGATGACAGCTAGAGCATGAAGAGGGTTTTTCGATTACTGAATTCTTTGATCTTTATATTTCCACTCAGTGTTACTCTGAGATAAACTTATAAATATTTGGTATAAGAGCAAAGGATTCTCTGTACTCTGCAAGGAACTGTTGAACCGCTGCTGTGCTCTTGTTAGAGGTTATGAGTTCTAGCATGTGTTGTTTTTTTAAAATATGTGAGCACAGACTCAGATCAACACCAGGCAGTGCACAGTAACTGGCACAGGAGTGTGCAGAAGCAGAACACAAACAGCTTGTGTTTAATCAGCTCACAAACATTTTGTTTGTAACTACCTGGAGAGCTGGTGATGTAGACACATCAGGGTCACAGGACAGGCTCACAGCTCTGGTACTGACTTAGGGCTGATAATTTGGATGGGAGGTTGGTCTCTCTAAATGCAGAAATCCATGATCTAAAGATCAGAAATCCATGATCTGTCATTTGTTGATGCCATGAATGAAAAAAGAAACTTGGGAGCTTAGGAACCTAAACTGGAAACTCTTTGTGACTTGATTGCAGGCAGTCAGTCCTTGGTCATGGCACCCTTGCAGTGGGGTGTTTTAAATGTTTCTGATAGCTTTTCCCAGCCCCATTCTCACCAAATGGTGCACCCTCTGGAGCCAGGCTGCCGGGGCTCAAATTCTAGCTACTTGTGGACTCTGACCTTGGGCAAAGTGAGGTGTTGGCTACCCCATCTATAAAATCAAGATACAATTGTAGCTACTTCGTGGGAATGTGTGAAATTTACATAGATTATGATTTTTTTTTTTTTTTTGAGGTGCATGGCCCCTAATAGCTGCCCAGGAAAACATCAGCTCCAGTCTTTTATTCACAAGCCTCCATTCAGTAGCTGCATATGGCTCCATACTGGGCCAACTTTAGATCAGTCAGTTTGTCTTTACAGAGGACTTTCAAGGAGGCTCCTACACTCTAGTCGGAAGGATAAGAAACGCCAGTGAAATAAAAGTTACCACCACAGGATGACATTTCATTAACCGTGGATTTGTGGTGAAGAAATAGTGAAGGAGGGCTCACCTAATGAGGGGAGGACAGCAAAATGAGTAAGGTTTTGGCATTCCAGGTTTGGGAAAACCATGAGGAAGGAGACAGGAAGACATTTGGTAGTCTTAGGGTGCTGTGAGGAGACCCAGCTGTTTGAAGAAAACCATCTCCATCTTGGCCTCTTTTTTTTCCACTAGAAAATTATAATTTAAGGACACCATTAACAAGTAAAGATTAATAATGGCAGCATTTATTGAGCGTGTACTATCTGTCAAGCATTAGCTAGCTTCACATTGCTGCAAGAACCTTGAAAGCAGGTGTTAAAAATCTTGTTTTTACACGAAGGCACCGAAGGCCAGAGAGATGAGTTGACATGCCTAAGGCCATAGCTAGTAAGTAGTTCAGCCTGAATTTGAACCCGGGTCCATTTGTCCCAAAGCCAGTACTCTTTCCATTACACCAGGAGTCATCCTCAGCACCATTTAATAAAGCTGAGGCTAAGGCTCACTTTTTAGATACGAAAGATAAAGGTGAGTGGGTTAGGGTTCAAGGACACGCGTTCAGGTCTGCACAGTCTCCGCTCAGGATGTGTTTGTAGGGGCAGTCTTGAATCTCTAGGACACAAACTCTGGTGCTCTTTGAAGGGGCAGAACAGGGATTTGTTCTTCTCCCTGTGACCATAGGACGCTTGGCCTTCTCTAGAGTCAACCCAGAGTGTAGGTGAATACAATGTCATGCCTTTTACACAGAGGTCTGCTTTCTGGCAAACTCCACCAGTCTAGACCACACTGTGAATCTGTAAGAGAGAAAAAGACCTCTGAGTGGGGAAGGAGGCAGAGGAGCCAAGACCCCGGTGCTATGTCCCAAAGGAGGCAAACACCACTCTGGAGTGCATTGACTAAGCACCACATACCACTTTGCGAATGTAGGCATAATTAAGGTTTGGATCTTCACCTTAAGGAAACTCCATTCTTTCTAGCTTATTGGGGCAGCAAGTTGCAAAATAGGGCTAGATAGAGGTGACTACTAGAAATTGACCAAGAAAATGTCAATCTGGGGCCATTTAAAATAGGAGCAGCATTTCTAACTTTTAATGGCCCTGAAGATATTATTATACCCAAGTCACCAAGAAAACAAAAATCAGACTTAGAATTCTCTGTTTACCAAGACTGAAAATATTGGGCAAAGCTTATCATTACAATAGTAATGTTATTGGCATTAATGATTAGGCAAAGACATAGTTTGGGAAATTTTTCCTATCGGAACAACTTATTGGTTTACAAGAACCTGTATTATTTTTAGAGTTTGGAAATCTGAGTTTGCTGATAAATGCCAGGTGAATGAACAGATTCAAAATAGTGGAACTGATTTTTTAAATGGTCAGATCATACATGTGTGAATTTTATGTTTTAAACTCTAAAGCACCATGCAAGTATTTGTCTTCTTGTTAATTTAAATATTTTTCGCAAAACATGCACCTTTTTTTATGTCTACTTAGACAGAGATATACACAGACCATTACCCAGGCAAGTCCTACCCTCAGCCTTCAGAAACCATTTCAGAGATCAGTTATTTGACTTCAACTTTAACAGTTATGTGACTAGAAATTTGGAGAGATTTCACCAAGCAGGTGGTGAGCAGCAGGCAGAAAATACCGTGAGAACACCTAAGAGGGTGCCATGAAAAAAAGCCTTCAAAGGCCCTGGTTTGTCTGTTCACTAAAGAACGTGACACTTCACTCAAGGTTCTTCAAGGGGCCCCACTGCCATTTGGAACACAGCCCAAATTTGCAGCAGCAGGGCTTTTCAACTGGGTGCCTTTTAAAAACACAGATTCCTGTACCTCACAGACCGATTCCCTAGGCCTGGGGCGGGGCCTGAGGTTCTGCATTTCCAACAAGCTCCCAGGCCACATCATACTGCTGGTCTGGGATCACACTTTGAGTAGCGCGGGCTAGACCTTCCCTAGTGTGTTAGTAATTTAAGTTTCAACCTGATATCTCACTACTCTCTACTAGAAGGAATTTCTTTCCATATCACCACCATCCCTTGCTCTTGGTTGCTCCTGAAACAGCCAGGCAACTCTGTTTCACGCCTGTCCTCTTTGCATATTCAAACACTTCCCATTCTCCTCCTCCTTGGTGAGGCCTTTTCAAGTGAAGACAGCCCTTAGAGAGCTCTTCCTCTTCTGAATTCACTTCAACTTTCCATCTGATGATGAATCATATGCTGCACATTAAAGCCTTATCTTGTTGTCGGAGAGGGTTATTTAACTTGGTGTTATTTTTCTACCCTACTTCTCTAACTGGAATTTATTGGTTCCCTAGAGAAGGAATCATGCCTTGGATTGCTTTGCTTTAGTGACCCAGTAAGTAATAACTTATTATCTTATTGATCAATACAATTAATATAATTTCAGCTCTGCTCAGCTTAGACTGTCTGAATTACCAAGGCAAGGGAGTCCCAGTGTTCTAGACAACTCAAGTCAATACTTTCTCAGGGTCTTGGTTCCCAGAGCATTTATTGAACCTAACAGAGCACACATTGGTTGTAAGTTAGATGGCTGATTGCTTAAGCAGCTCACCCAAAGAGATTACTTCTCTTCATCCTGGACAGAGAGCGGCTATGGTTTATAATCATTCATGACCCTTTCAAGAATTCTAAAGGAGGTAAAAGTACAGGCAAACCACCAAAGTCTCTCCTGAACAGTGAAAACAAAAGATTTTTCACTTGCCTTCTGACTAATGGCTTAGTTAGTGAGATAATCAGTAAGCCAGGGAGGAAACACTGCTTTTAACCACAGTTCTACATTAAAAAAAAAAATCTGCATTCTCTTGCAATACTGCCCTACAGGCAATCCAATGCCAGGAAACGCTAAACAAATGTCTGGAATATACTGGTGTATTTCCAGATTCACATGACTTTTACTGTGCCCCGCCCTTGCATCAGAGTCTTGTTTTGCAAAGTTAGGAGGGGAGCTAAGTAATTATTATCAAGTGAATATGCTTCATAAGGATGGACAATTCCTCAGAATCTGGGTCTCCAGGTTTTGCTTGTAAGTAGTGGGAAGTTTTATGCATTAATTTCATGAAGGCCAATCAATCTTCAACAGATCTTTACTGAGTATCTACTACAAGCAAGGCATTGGGCCTCTAACTTCTACATTGCTTATTCGTCACCTTTCTCTCAGGAGTCCAAGACATGTCTACCCTTGAAATTATATGTGATGTTTCCTCTTGTAACAAGTAGGCTGAGCCCAAATCTAAATATGCACTGAACATGCTGACGAGATCAGCAAGACTGTCAGTGGCACAGAGGCCAGGCCATAGCACAAAGCCTTGGGCCGACAGGGCCATCCATCACTCAGCCTCACTGGCAGGACCGAAACTACCTCTCCGATGCCACCCCAGGCTGTTTCTCATGGCCTGAAAACACTGCTTTAAGTACCATTCTTTTTCCATTAAGTTGAACTGTTTGAACCAGATTACTTTGATGACAAGAACTCAATAAATAGAGCAGTTTACCCATTTGGCACCTGTTCAAATATGATATTATGGTATCTTGAATGGGACTGGGCTGAAAATTTATCTTTATAAAACATACATCGCTTGGTCAATTAAAAGTCAATTCAAATGCAAGATGAACTTTTACCTTTTTTAAGAACATTGAGTTTTAAGCAGATCAACAATGTCATCTATTTAGTAAATGTGCTAATTAAAATTATCCTTATCTTCTTATCTCAGTAGGTTCAGCAGAACTTCTACTTGGCAACAATTTGTTAGCAGTTCTAACACCTGTCATCGCACAAATAATAATATGATGTCATTTCTTTGAAAATATTCCATGTAATTCAGCTTTGACACCAATTCTAATTACACTAATCAGTTTTCTTTTGCAATGTATGTCTGTTTGAAGAAGATAAAATTCTGCCAATTTGATTAAAACAGATGCACTGACTAAAGAATAATTAGCAAGAGCTTCACATCAACCCAAAGATAGGCTTCACCACAGAACTAAGAACTGACTCCTCCTCCTCTCCATGCAGCCCTCTACAAAGTTCCCACGTACTTACAACCAAGGGTCAGCCAGTGATAACAGTTGCCTCCAGCCTTCCAGCACAGCGAGAAACTTCTACCCTGCTCTGATCATCCAAGTGGAAAATTTATGAGACAGATCAGTTCACAGACTATGCCCCAGCACTAGAAATAACTTATTTTCACAACTTATTTGAACAGAGAGTACTGGGTAATGTAAAGTTATTAAATGACCATAAGTCTAGGATTTCTAAGTGGAGCAGATGGCTCCCACCCCTTTCCCCTGGAGACAGAAACATCAAGATGCAATGTACATCCTTAGCCAATTCAATCTCTGCTTATCTATTTTCATTCATAAATCGGGGGGGGGGGGGGGGAAGGGAGGGGAGGGAAGGCGAGGTCTAAATGAAGGTAGGTTACTCCTTTTACTCCCACTCTTCCTTTGGGGGTGACTTTAGCTGAGCCAGCAAGAAAATGGATGTTGCTGGCAGAGATAGAGGGGAAAATAGAGACAATAAAACACAGGAAAAGAAGTTTAGAGATGCTTCCCCTTCACCCAACGCTGCACAGGCCTATCGCATCACCCTGCTGGCCCCTGAAGGCCCTCACTCAGTCCGTGTCCTTCCTCTACGTCATGTCCCTCTCCCAGGCTCTCTCAGAGGAAGTACCAAGGCCAATATGGCCATGGGGCTATCAGTGTCCAGCCTCTTGGAATGTCTGTGAATTAGCAACCTCTGGAGGGATGCTGGACCTTGGCAAACGGGCTGTCAGGCGCCAATACAGTCTCAGAAGAGACAGTTAAGACAAATTAAACAGCACCATTTCGCCAGCCCCATACGCATAAAGCAGCAGCGCCTTAGCTTCCCAGGAGACAATGCTATCAGCTGGAGCAGGAATCAACTAGTCTGTTCTATTTTCAAAACATGCACAAACACTTTTCCTGGAATTTTCTAAACATGAGTCAAAGCACCTGTGATCACTTATGGCTTAGCAATATAATAAAAATATTTTAGGATTATTTTCCAATTGGAAAATATTCAAATATGCCCCCCCCCAAACATATGTTTCCAACTTCTAGTGACATCATATCTTGAAAATGAAGATAAAACAAAGACCTGCCAGAAATATCTAATTCTAAAATAGGAGGGTAAAAGGAATTCTGTTAAAATCTGAAAAGTAATTTTACCCAAATGCGTTGCAGTCGATCTTATCTGAACTGTGGTCCTCAAATAGACCTCACATCTGGCTATGCAGATGGGAACAACTCCTTCACCCAAATGGCTGTGCTTTTCTGACTCTGAGCTTACCAGGACAGACGGGAAGATGGAAGGGCTGTTGGTGGGTCAGAGAAAGCCTTTGCATGAAATGACGTTTTCTTTCACTTGTTGAGAACTAGACTATTTCAAGAGCATATCAGAAATAGATAGTTTTGGAAAAGCTCCAAACACTGTTTCTCCTTGGAATTCTTGGAGGAGCTGCTCAATTCACCCATAGACACATCCCCTGCCCCAAGACTACCAGATAAACAGCACTCTTTCAAGGTCCAGGTCATGAGCAGTCCCTTCCCCCTTTTCTCTTCCCTCAACAGCAGGCTTTTAGGTTTGAATTACACAGGAATTACATCAACCCCCACTCCTTTACCTGTTTGAGTAAAAGAAGCTTGGAGAATTATTTTCATATCATCTATGATCCCAGCTCTGAAGTGTGGAAGAATTTAAATAAAACATTTTGAAGAGTCAAGAATGTGCAAGGGTCAAATAACTTAAGAGCATGGTCTTGAAAGCTAGAAAGTCAACACTTTCTCCTTCATACTTCAGTTAAAAATGAAGAGCAACATCTGTGGAAAGCTTAAACTCACTGTTAAGCAACACCACTACCCTCCCTTCCACCCGGCCCAAAGGGAGATAAATTCCACAGGCCCTGCACTCAGACAAGCAAAGAGAGGCAAAAATTCTATAACACTAGGAGCTGGGAGAGAGACTTTCCAGGTTCTGCAAATGTAATTCTGTTAAGTTACCAGTTTTAGTTCAATGAGGCACTCTCTAGTTCCCATAGCTTGCACTGTCACCCAAATCAAAGCATAACCATCTTCAGAAAATGTTTCCTTGTCTCTCCCTAATTCTTCTTTCTATCTAATCTAGAAAAGAGATAACTTTCGCTAAGACTTTGCTCCTGGTGAAGGCCTGCTGATGATAATCTAAATTCCTCAGGCTGCAGTTTAAGCCTTGGTTGCCAGGACTGTCCTTTTCCATTATCATCTAACATCATTTATTAAGGAAACCACAAGTGCAGAGGAATCTGATTAATTTGGGTTGCCCTATTGGTCAGTATTGGGAAATGCATCATTAACGGAAATTCAAGTGAACTTCACTTACAAATATATTTAGATTGACTCATGGTGTCAAAGGAATAAGACTATTTCAAGAGCAGTGAACCACTTTATACAGTGCAAAACATGAGCAAATGAAGAAGTTGAGGATGAAAAACTCATTATAGTCAGTAGCTCTTGGGGGTCTGAGAAGTGGGGTTCTGACAAGTCATCAGGAATGAATACTCCAATCTCCTCTCAGGTTAGTCAATAATCTGAATCTTAAATGAGTTTCATAGAAAAATGCTACTCCAATTTAGGCAGAAGAGGTCATTAGTAAAAATTATTGCTGTAGGGGAGTGGATATAGCTCAAGCGGTTGAGTGCCTGCTTCCCATGTACCAGGTCCTGGGTTCAATCCCCGCTACCTCCTAAAAAAAAATTATTACTGTAGAGGATTTCCACATGGGACTTTGCCTGGCAAAACACTGTGAATCTTTTCCTGCCCCTTGCAAGATGGTCACAGTTGCAGAATTCTCTGTCCTGGGAGCATGCTTGACTTCCATTTCAAATGCCGGGAAAAACAAACAAGCTTGGGCTGCTTCACACAGCCTCAAATAGCCTTTTTTTTTGGTTTGTTTCCCCAAAGATGGGCCCCATCCCTCATCAGGCGGGTATTTGAGGGCTCAGACCACAGAAACAGGGCTGGGGAGTTTGTGCTCCCAAGTCCAGGACAATTCAGAAATTATTTCAGCTGTTCTCATTTTAGAAGTAAAACAAAAACACCAAGTAGGAACAAACAAACACGTGCTTCTATGTATCTATTTTTAAAAGAAAAGCACAGCTCTGCCCCTGACTTTTGGTCTGTTTTTCTCTAGTAGACCTCAGGATGTTGCACATAAAAGTATATTACAATGCTGGAAAGGGGCAGTTTCAAAATCTCTCATCCTAGAATATCACTGATTTGCTCATGTGGCTGAGCCTAAAGCATTTGAGGTCTTTGGTCTCCTCTTCTTGGCCGGAGATCAATGAAACATAATAACCAGTTGCTATTTCATCGATATTACCTGGTTCGCTATTGGCTTTTCCAACTGTGATCACCCTCTGGTGGCAAAAGCAGTTAACTGCAAACTACACAGAAGAGAAAGAAATGATCAGCTGTTCCCCACTTGTGGTTTCCAAGAATGCACTTGGTAAAATGAGAGAACTGCTTGAAGCTCTGTGTGTCATTGTTGTCAGCATAGGAAGACCTACATTAACGAGCTGAGCTTTTATCCTTCAACTCCTTCAGCGTTTTGGGGGTGAAGGGTTGAGGGAGTGGTGGGCAGTCCAACCGTAAAGAACACTGAATGGGATTGCATTGCAGAGAAACCCAGACATCATTCCATCCAAGCTGCCTATTTACCTCTTGGTCCCCACTGTGTGTCTGTCCCATATTCCCAGGGATGCTTTCAGAATCACAGCAGGACTTTCCTGGCATGCTGGGCTTCTCACGGCCTCCAAAGGGGAATTCTCTGCATGAAGAGCACCCACAGGGATGACGTGCCACCAGAACACATGAGCTAGCCCATGTGCTGCATCTCGTTTTGTTTCTGAAAGTCTTAAACCCCATCCTCAGCAAGAGGGTAGGGACCAGGCATGCCTTAATCATTGCCACGTTCCCAGCATCTGACTCAGTGCTTTATACTTAGTGGGAAAGCAGTAAATATTTAGCTTTTGTATGAATGAAAATAAGATGCTAAAAGGGTGCTCAGGAAGGGAAGCGCTGACCTAGTCTCCAGGAAAACTCTGGCTTCCCTCAACAACTAAAAGAGGGGATTTAAAAACTCTACTCCAAGAATCCTTATGGATGCCAAAGAAGTGCCTTGGGGACCACCAAGCCACCAAGTCCCCCCCCCCCCAGGTCACGTCAATAAGAGGAGGATTTCCCTTTTATAATTCTACATAGTGAGCTTCTCCGTGGGAAGGAAGCATTCCATTACCGCACAGTTTGAAAACTGCTGCTCCAGGACTTGGGCCTCAGCACAATAATAATTTGCATTCATCCTACGAAAAAAAAGAACACTACCAAAATGATAGAAAAAAAATAGAACGAAGAGGAAACCATTCAAGAAAAAAGAAAATCTAAATATAAGATTTATATACAAGACAGAGTGTTTCTTTGGGTCAGTGGGATGGACACACAGATACCTTCAATGCGAGAGGGGCCAAGGGGCATCTTATAAGCATATAGAACTGTTACTGGGTCCTCGTCCCATAGCTCCACTATAACCCTCAGTGGTAAGGAGGGAAGCATCACATTGTGCCGCTGGTACCAGTGTGTCCTGTTTGCCTTCTCTGTTCTTGGCCTGTTTCCCACAGGACGCCAGCTCTGTCTCAGTGTGTATGTGGGCTGCCCAGGGGCAGCAGAGTTCAGCAACTATCTACTTGTACCCTCCACTGCTTTGCATACCCAAAATCTCATTCACAGTAGGTACCATGAAATCTGGGACAGTCTGCTCTAAAGTAGTGCAGGTTCTTGGGCTGGCCAGGCCATGTTCATGGAAGAGAAGGGCTGTCTGACCTTAGGTAGGGAGAAAGTAATGGTGATACACATGAACTTGCTTTTCCAGTCATTCTCTTCATTGACTTCAATTTTCTTAGGTGGAAAATACATTCTGAGATCAAAATAGTGTGTTCTTTATAGCAAAGACATAATGCCAATTGCTCTTCTCTCAACATTTAATAGCACACAATTCAGAGACATGTTCTGATGTTCTTTAATAAAGTACAGAATAATTCACGTTCAGTTAATTCAGTGCCTATTATTAACTTAGTCCTTTAAGGTTTTAAAATTTTGTTTGGTTTTTATTTTTACCAAATATTGGTAATGATGTAAACACATGACCTTGAGCATAAAGCAATTAAAAACTAGGAATAATTAATGCTCCTAGCTAACCTCTAAAGTGTTCAACATCTCTTGAATTTTAGTTGATTTCAAAAATAATTCAAATACTGTCTTAAATAAGCAAATGACAAGTGTCAGGCAGGTGGCTCACACCAAATGCAGGGACTCGAGAATGCTGACATGCACAGCCATGATAGAGAACACCAAATGATGGCCTGCCTCTCAAATCTGCTTGAAATCATTAGGAGAGCTTTGCTTTCTACAAAATCAAGATAAACCCCACGGGACTTGAAGATGGAGTTTTTCTGAATCAGATTCTGGGAAAAGAATGGAGTAGATCTTGAGCTGTAAGTATTGACCAATCACTTACAGTCGTGCTGGCTACCTACGGTTGGGTGCAATGACCTACGGGCTGAAGCCACTGGTTGGATGCAATGACCTACGGGCTGAGGCCACTACAACCAAGCCGCTGTTGGAGAGAACTTTTCCGGTCAAAGGAAAACAAGTAAAGTCAATCAGTATTAAAACTACTTTCTTTAAAAACAAACAAACAAACAAACAAAACAACTTTCTTTAATCTGGAAGTGTCATTTTAAGTAGTAGAACAAAGGATCATTCAATGAGACTGAACCCAGGGCATCTGGTAAACCTTCTGGAACATTTAGAGAACAGAAGCACCTGGGGTCTGTCCTGCTTTAGTGGGCAGCCAACCATCTTCCTACCAGGTGATATGCACAACAGGTCTTACATGAACATCTTCACCATGGTTTTCTGATTTGAAACAACTCTTACCTTCCCTTCCCCGCTGCCCTGTTCCCTCCAAAATGGGTTTGTGGGATTTAAAATTTAGACCCCTTGGTTTTACTTTAGTTGAAGTCTGGTTTGATCAAATAAATATTTAGCATCCTGAACAATGAGCCAGTTCCTTTGGAAACATTTCATTCCATCCCCACACAATGAGCATCTGGACCCCAGCCAGTTCCGTTCCAGGCTTTCCAGAGACTGGATGGATGGTGTGGCCAGCTGACCTCCTCCTGTCCTGACCTGCCCTGGGCCTCTAAGTCCAGGACATTTGGGTCCCGCCAGGAGAGACGGCTAATATGGCCAGTTCCCTGCAGAAGCTGTACAACCTGCTTCAACGTTCAGCCTTTTTGAGCATCTGTGTGAGCTCAGAGCTTGAGCAGCCAGTTTACCTCACAAAGACTGAACTAGATGTTTCTAAGGGTCCTTCCAACTCAAATGACACGGTGCTGAGATAGGCATGAATTAGCCTGTTTTGTTGTTGCAGATGTAAAAGTGAGGGCATGGACAGGGCAGAGGAAAGGGAACTGGGTTATAAGATAACTATTGAGATCTGAATCTAAATTTTGCATCTCATTTGTCATGGGCTCCTGAGTGACCTTTTGTCTTTTCTGTGTTTCTGCTTGTGTAAGAAGAATCACTAAATAATCCTAACAGAGATATTTATGCTTGGAACTTGTCATAAGTGGTTGCTCTTCGAGCCTCACAACCACTTGGTGAGGGAGACAGGGTAGCTGTATCCTGGGTCCCCGTATTTGTGGGTGAAAAAGTTGAACTCCTGAATGCTTGAGTACAAAACACAAGGCCAAACAAAACAAAAGAAAAAACAAAAACACAAGGTCATATAGTCATTCAGCAAATTAAAGGAAGAATTTGAAAAGAGAATCTTTGTTTTCTTATTCTAAACCTTACTTTCTTTCCAATATTTTATGCCTCTAGACTTTAAATTATGTTTTAAAGAGCCCTAAATTGGGAGAATTGGGAGACAAGATGGAGGGGAGAACAATTGTGGCTGGGGCTCAGTAGAAGATTATATTTTCTAAAGGAAGCTATAGCAATGTTTCCCATTCCACACACCCCTTGGCACTGGGTGGGCTTTTGTGGCAGAGGGATGCTAGGGGACTTCGGAGGGTAGGTCGCAGAAGGCACCGCAGCTTCCACACTGCTCACTGCACTACTCTCCCTTGAAGCCTTCATCCGCCACGTGGGCAGTCTGTCTGGCTTCAGGCCATCTTGCTATAAGGAAGCCCAAATTGGCCCACGCAGGAGAGACCACATGGGAGGCCCAAGACTACGGTAAGTGAGAGGGATGCCCAGCTAGCTTCCAGCTGTTTCAGCCCACTCCCCCCACCGTGCAACTGCACGAAACACCCTGACCCAAAGTAACCAGCTCAGTCTTTCCTGACTCCCCGATCCACAGAAATCAGGAGAGAAGACAACATGATTATTATTGTTTTAAAGCTCTAGGTTTTGGGGTGATTTCTTCCACCTTTCAGTCAGAGCCGAAGTGCTTTATCTGTTTTATATCCTGGATTTTTTCTCCTTATATGTTAGAACCATGAATTCTACCACTTAAAAAAAAAAAAAAGAGTTTGAAAGTTAACTTGAAAAATGAGAGGTCATTTCAGCATCTGCCACCACCCTTTGGAAGGATGTGTGATGAAGACAAAATATAACTCCAGCTTGAGTGTTATCTCTATCTTTTAGATAAAGAAATGATTATTCATAATGAATAATAAAGGGCTCTTAATGAACAGCGATACATGAGGGAAAGATTTAAAATTAGGAAACACCTAAATTCATAACTTGCTGCCAATTTTTGTCTTAACATAATACCTTTAGAGGAAGGACAGAAAAAAGGATTGGGGCGGGGGGTTGGAAAGTAGAATGCAATACTTCCAGATAGCATGCATGAGATGAACGGCCTTATCAGGAGGCAGGTGACACTGAAAGCCTCTACTGGAAAAGATCAATCCCATGCAAAAGTTACTGTGTGCTCAGCTCATGGGTGGGCATGGAGGGACTGCACTTGGTTCTGGCCTCTGCTCCTCAGAACAGACATCTGAAGACAAAAGAGCACCCAGAGGAGAGCGACCTCAAAGTGACAGGCCTGGAAAGCCTGAGATGTGAGGAGCGTGAAAGAACCAGGGGTAGTGGTGTGTGGACAGGGTTCCTTGCCACCAGAACCCACCAGCCCCAGGCCCTGCTGCCCCCAGCTACCCCCAGGACAGAGAGGAGGACCCACACCTCAGCCCACATGTAACCCACTCATGGTCCCCCGGTTGGAAAGGTCAGATTTGAGCATTATATGAAATGAGTCGAAAATGTTTTGAGAACTGTAATAGCCCAGAGGATTTGTCACCAGCCTAGTTCTTGTGGGAGGGCCTGGAATCATGTCAGTCCTTATTGTGGGCTTGCCCGGGAGCAAGTGCCCATGCATAAGGCTTATTTCTCCAAGCTGAGATGGAACACACATTGTCCTCCTCCTTCCTTTCCCTCTCCTGGTGGACACTGGATGGAAGTGAGGGGCAGTGATAAGAGAAGAGGACCACTGAGAACCAGGGCCTCTGTGGGACTTCTGAGCTGGCACGGGAGCTGCTCTGACTATGGCAGGTATTGAGAAAAATCACTAGGAGCGTGAGGCTTTGACCAAAAGGAAGGAAAATAGGAGAAGACTCACTGAAATGTGTTAGTCTGCTTCCAGATTACTCCCAGGACATGGCTGGAACAATCAAAGCTCTACCAAGTTATGTTCTTTACAACCCATGGATGGCAGTGGCCTGGAATTGCCCCCAGTTACCTTTGGAACTCCGTCAAGGGGCCAGTGCTAGAGGAGAGGGAGGGAGGGGGAAAACAAAACTCTTTCTTCCTTTCCAACCCACAAGGTCACACCTAATATTTTATAATCCATTCACCCCACAAGGGAGGGGCAAGGACAGAGAGGAGGTGGGGAAGGAAGGAAAGAAAGCCAAATGACTAGAAATAATGTTTTCTCATCACTGCAAACCACATGGTTTAAACCCATTAAACTGAGGTGATTACAGAAATGAGATACCTTTTAAGGATTGCATGGAGGGACACAGGAGCCTGGGTGTGCCACAGCGCAGGCGTGCCAGGACGGCTCCGCAAAGAAATGGGCAGACGGCTTCTCACAGCTCAGGGATTAGGAGGAACACTGTTTACTTAAGTTTCATAAACTCTAAGATCACAAAGGGTGCACAAAAAATTACCAGCGTGAGAGTCTTGGTGGCAGTGCTTCAGTTAGGCTTTCCTGCTTCAGCCCTTTTCTTGTGAAAGCTAAACATGACTGAAGGCTTTTTAGATCTGGAGACACAGATCTTGGGCCATGAGCTCACCTAAGCCATCCCTGTGGACTCAGCCACAGACGAGCCATGGAAAGTCAACGAAGGGAAGGCCTACCTCTGAGACAGCGAGGGCCTCCCGCTCCCCTAGCAGTCTGTGGGTCAGTTTTTGCGCCCCAGCCTCTAGGCATTGGTCATGATGAATGAGCTTTGGACACCTTTCAGAGGATCCCCGTGGCTGGCACTGTGTTGGGGTCAGTAGACACAAGGACCTGGCCTTTGCCCTTAAGGGCCTTAGAGTTAGGCTAGGAATGTAAGAAATAGCATGGGAATTCACTGCAGAATGTAAAGTGGTATGGAATTAAGAGCTAAATTGGTACAAAGTATAAGGAGTTGGACAGAGAGAAACCAAGGAGGGCTTCCTGGAGAAGGTGGGACCTAAGAAAGGTCATAGCAGAAAAGAAGAGGCCCTCAACTCTTGGTCACCTACAGGGAATCAAGTGGGAATACTTTTCTGCAGCTATGAGGAAACCAGAAGATCAATTTCCTGCAGCAGGTATGAAACTTGCAGATGCTTTTCCCCGACCAGGAACAATTCAGTCATAAACCAGCTTGACTCCCAAAGGCCTGGACTCCAGTCTGGATTCAGTTAATTGCAAAATGTGTGTGTAAAGGGCTTTGACCAATCTGGTACATGCTGTCCCATCTCTGTTGCCCTATCTCAAGCCACTTTAAGTCAACAGAGGCTTAAAGGATCTGTAGGCCTGGGAGAGGGCTGGGCTATGTACATTGTCAGGACTGGAAAGAAACCAGTGCAGAATAAATCCTGTAACGTGGGGCCTTTCATTGCACTCCAACATTTTTCTCCTTGTGTCTGGGTGAAACATTTTCAAGCAGAAACTCTGAGGTCTCTAGAGACCATCAAATAGGGTAAGGGATGGAGTAAATGAAGAGCCTGGACACACAATCCTGCCCCAAGCCCAGTCCAGAAGAAGAAAGAAGGGCCTTGTCTCCTTCTCCTGCACTTCCAACTCTAAGTACAAAGGCCAGAGTCATCTCTATCAGGGGTCTCCAAGGAAAGTCCTGGGACTCTAGACTGCAGGGAAGGGGCCAACTAAATTTCTTATACAGCTTTTATTGAGTTCCTCCTGTTAGGCATCAGATGTCAGGCTAAGCATTGGAGAGTCACTATGACCCAGGACCAACTAACCATTACACTCTCTGATTGTGCCATGGCGGAAACATGAAAGTGCCAAGTGGAGAGTGACTCATTCTCTCTGGGAAGGAGAGAGGAAGAGGGCTAGAGTCATACTGAGTAGGGTCTTGCAGGATGAGAAAATTTCCCCAGGTAGAGAAGGTTCTGAGCTCACTGTCCAGGCACTTTTGCATTCAAAGCCCAGTGTGTTTCTTACCCAAAGGAAAAGCTCGCCTGTCAGACACTGGTTTCCTTCACTGCCACCAAAACCCCCATGCAAAACACTTCCAGCTACCACCTGCTTCCCCCTGGAGAAAGGCCAAGTGTTCGGGGGAAAAAGGGCCAAGGATGACAATGGGGCAGATCTCTAACCAGGGCACACCTACTGCTCTGTGCTGAGACCTTGCCCAGGAGGTCATCGGTGTGGTGGGAGGTGCCATGGAAGGGTGCTGGTAGGACAGTATGTTTGTGCAACCCCACAGGGCTCTCTGGTGGAAATGAAGAATCCCTGGAAGTGGGAAGTTGATGGGGGTTGGGAAGCAAGAAGTCCTTTTCCATTTTATCATTACCTTTTTGTTATGGGTTGGACCATGTCCCCCCACAAAGACATGTTCAAGTCTGAACTCCTGGTCCTGTGGACGTGAATCCATTTGTAAATAGGATCTTTGAAGATGTTATTAGTTAAGGTGGGGCCAAATGGAATCAGGGTGGGCCTTAACCCAATATGGCTGGAGACCCTCTAAGGAGAGGAAATCAGATGCAGGAGAAGTAAGGGAACAGCTAGGGACAGATGGCCCTGTGATGGGGGCAACGACTGAGTTACAGATCGCCAGCCAGCCACCACCAGAGTGCTGCGGACTTAGGAGAAACTGTGATCCTACTAACACCTTGATTTTGGATTATTAAAACCGGGAGACAATAAATTCCTGTTGTTTAAGGCCAATCAGCCTGTGGTTTCCTTACAGCAGCCCTGGCAAACTAAGACACTTTTTTTTTTTTTTTAGATTTTATTTATTTATTCATTTATCCCCCCCTTGCTGCTTGTGCTCGCTGGGTCAGCTAACCACGCCGTGCGGGCGGGCTTGCCTTCACCAGGAGGCCTCGGGAACCGAACCCGGGGCCTCCCATATGGTAAACGGGAGCCCTACTGATTGAGCCACAGCCGCTTCCCACTAAGACACTTTTGAACTTTTCAAAATGTTTTCATTTAAGCCTCTGGACAGCCCTGCAAAAAAATAAGAAAGGAAGTGTTGGCCCCATTTCACAGATGGGGAAACCGAAGCTCTAAGAGGTCTTGCAGCTGCTCTAAGGTCAGACAATCAGTCAGAGAAAGAAGAGAAAATAGAATTCTCCTCCTTTTCCCCATGGGTCCTTAAGCCCATCACTAAGCCTCAACACAGTGGCATGATGGGTGCCTCAGTGGAGTCCTTGTCCACTAAGCACAAGTGTATGAGTTGAACTAAAAGACACTGGCATTACGACTATTAATGATAATTACCCTAGGCATTGGCCTTCCAAGTTTTAAAGCACTTTGCATACTTGATGACCTACCGGAGCAGGCTGTGGGGAGATAGAGGAGGCATCTCAAATAGAATCACAAAACACTGGTGCCAAGGTGACAGCAGACACGACTGGCCCCACCCCTTCATTTTCTAAAGGAAATGACCTATGCAAGACTAAACTGTAAGGTCTTGGAAGGCAGGCCTCCCATTGCTACGTTTCCTACCCAGTTACGAACTCAGCACACAGATGTGTGCCATAAAAATTGTGAACTTGCCCTTTTTTTTTGTTTCTTTCTCCCATCTTTCCTCTTTAAAATCAAATGCTGTAGTGTTTTTTTCTATGTCAGTTTCCTTTCTCCGTCCAGCATATCTCTATCACTTTTCACATGAGATTCAGTAATAAAGAAGCTGAAGCAGGGGAGGCAATGGTGAGGAAATAGCTATACAGGAAATGTTTTTCATTACCTTACAGTAATGGGCACAGGACATGGTAAATATCATCAAAAATTATTAAACTGTACCATCTAAATTGTAAACTATACTATAAACCATTAACAACAACAAAAAAAAAGCTATACAGGCTGATAAGACATGTCAGAAAAATGTTGGGAAGAAAAGATCTTCCTGACTCAGAGCTTGGGGTTAGGTGAGAGGCAACCTCTGGGCCCCCAAGCCCAGGCAAGGATAAAAAGTACACAGGTGAGGAGAAAGGGCCAAAGAAGGGCCAAAGTTCTGGATTGATATGCGCAGAGGATTTCTGCGTTTAGTCACCAATTGCCCTTCAACATCAATGGGTAAAGAGCCTAGGTGAGGGGTAGGTGTATTGGAATGACACCTAATGACCACTGCTGTGTTCTAGGAATGTGGAGGGACTTTGCAGAGCTCACACAGATTTCAAAGCAGCCATGGAAAGTAGAAAGCATGGTTCCACTTTTCCAGATGAGTCAAGTGAGTCTCCAGCAGGTTCTTTAACTCACCTGGGTAACTAGTAAATGGAGGAAACCAGGCCTATGTAGCTCTGAAGCTAGGCTCACTCCATTACCCATTGAGACTTAGTTCGACGCCCCCACCCCCATACCCCACACACATTTTTAAAAATAGTGTGGAAAACCCATTAGGAGGAATGGTTTCTTAAGAATACTTTCCTTCTCAGTGTTAAAAAGTATAGTTATTACTAAATTTATTTTAAAATGTCTGGGCTTTAAAAAGTCTTTAGAGAATAAAAGTGGTTTTGCTAAGTAGTCATTGGTATGGTGTTTTGCAGGTTATAAGGCCCTTTCTTGTCAAAATATGGATATAGTGGGTGCCGGGGAGGAACGAACCTTTATTTGAATTTAACTCAGGAATCTCAGCTTAATCCCTAACTGGTCATGGTGAAAACAGGAGAGAGAACTGCAATTTCAATTTTCTAAGGTTTTTCCAGTACTGGGATGGGGATAAGGAGTGGAGAGTTAATGCTTAATTGCTACAGAGTTTATATTTGGGGTGATGGCAAAGTTTTGATAATGGATGGTGGTTATGGTAGCACAACATTCTGAATATAATTAATCCCACTGAATTATAGATTTGAATGTGGTTAAAAGGGGAAATTTTAGGTTTTATATATGTTACTAGAATAAAAAATTTTAAAATAATCACCATAGGACTGTACAACACAGTGCCATAGTTAGTAGTATAATTGTAATAATATTGTTTCATCAATTGTAACAAAGGTACCACACTGATACAAAGAGTTAATAGCAGGGAAAACCTTTTTTCCTGGTGGGGGGGATGGGAGAGGAAAAATAAATTAATTTTACTCAAAATAAATAAGTAAAAAATAAGTCAGTAAATAAATAAAAAGGAAAATGAGGGGAGGGGGAAAGGGGCTGCCTTGATTTGAAGCTTTGAACAAGTGAAAGAACTGACCATTGTCCAGAATCTGTCCTGATCGACTCCAGTGTTTGGAAGGGAGAGGCCCGACCTCTCAAACATTTAACCTCCGAAATGTGATTAAGAGTCTGTAAAAACGAATTCTAAATAAATGCATTATGAATAAAAAAAAAAAAAAAAAAAAAAAAGAGTCTGGAGCCGTTACTCCCAGACCTCTGGCCTTATAACGTTCATTGTTACAGGATGTGTCAACTAAAGCCCTCCTTTCACTGACCACACAGTGCTGTGAGCCTCACGGCACGCAAGGCAGCAGAAGGAAATATACCTCTCCGAACAAAGTCTTCCACCACATGTGCTTTTCCTTTCTCTTCTTCCAGCCCCAAGTCATCATTGCTCCATTAAGAGACCACCTGCGTCATTCAGGTATTAGCTGTGCTTTGTCAACTTCTGGTGAGAGCTCACCTAGTTCAAACACCTGGGGTTCCCCTGGCTAACTGGGGATGAGATTTCTGTAATTTTCTCCTGAGGTTTTAGAAAACAGCTTAGCAAGGATTTCTCAGACAAGCGGCACAGCCATCAGCTCACCTGGCCCAGCCTTCTCTTAATCCTGTACCTTGAAACTTCTCTAACTCGGGATAAACATGACCAGGAAGGCTGAGTCTCCAGGGGAAAAACACCAAAGGATTTCTCCCTCAAGTGGATCCTAGATATCAGACACCTCTCTCCTACCTAAAATGAATTCACTTCAGGAGAAGGAGCAGAGAACAAGGCTGAGGCTGGAACTTCCACGCTAGGTTGAGGATGGGGCAGGGAGGAGGTAGGATATTTCAATGTCAGGCACAAGGTGAGTTTTTAAGAGCTGCTCATGAACTGGTAGATGGAAATGGAAACGGTGATTCTAACAATGATCACTCAATTACTGGGTTGGAAATAAACAGAGAATGTGAAGCCCCTATTGAAGCCCATCCAGGGGGACCCTGGCTTTTAAAGTGCTCCAAGTCCTTGCTTATAAGATGGTTTTGCCAAGAGGGTTCCTAAAGTGGGTCTTGCCCATGGTATAGACCCCCAGGGCAGTGCTAGAGTGTTCCTGTTGCAGCTGAAGAGTTGACTTTTGTTCCCTTTAACATTTTCAACCAGCTATGTGAACACTAAGAAGATGAAAAGCCCCAAATTAAGCTATCTCAAATTTTAAAAAATTAAAACAATAGTAATTAACCCCACAAGCTTTGGTTTTCCTGTCTTTCAATGTCACATGCCTTTTTTTTTCAATGTCCTAGGCATACATCAAAGAAACCCTAAAGCTGAGATTCTCAAGGTTTAAATGTATGAAAGAATCCCCTGGAGGGCTTGTTAAAATCACCTGGCCTCACCCCAGAGAGCCAGCTTGAGGAGGTGATTCTGAAGTGAAGCAAAGGTCCTGTAGGCCATTCTTTGAGAAACACTGCCCTGTGGAGACATAAGCCATCACACATTGCTGAGAAAAATCATCTCTAGCCTCTAGAGGTGGGGTAAGCCCTGGAGCCCATGCCCTAGCGCTGGGAAAGGCCAAATACACTGGAGTAGGAGACAGGTTGGTTGGCCAACCTCTGAGCAGCTGGTTTGCTCTAAACAAAGACGCATCCCTTTGGAATTCAGTCTTCCTCCAAGGTTCTCACCTCAGTACTCCCAGCAGGAAGGAATCCTAGACATAGCTTGTGGGTGAGCACTGATCTCTCCGGAAAAGGGGGAGGCTTTTCATTTACCATCAGACACCATCTTTCAGGACAGTTGAAGATGTTCTCTATGATGGAGGCCTCCTTCCAGGTGTTGTCTCTGCCCTCAGGGATCACTATTTTGGTCTCTCACTTGCTGACTCATTTCCCTCTATGAGAGCCCACACTGTAGGTCAAGACCTACAGTATAATATGCTCCATTTTCAAAAGTTGAGCAAATATCCCTTGAAAACCCATAGGGAGAAAGAGAAGGCATAAAATAACATGCAGACCCTTCTCGTCAGAGCTCAGAAGCCCCTCCAGTATCATTAACCTCAATCTCTCTACAAACCAGCGAACACAGTAATAGCTGAACTTGGGCGGGAGTGCAGGTAAGTCAGCACGTGAGGCAAAATCACGTATGCCCAATAGTATGGTCAACCTTGCTTTGAACATCCCTTAAATCAGTGTTGTTTTCAAAATTTTTATTTACAAACATTCTTTGTCCACTAAGCAAAACCTCCCCTTCCCCCTTCTTCATCCCCTAGTGGCCTCTAATCTACTTTCTGTCTCTGCAAATTTGCTAATTCTAGATATCTCATATAAGTGGCATCACACAATATGTGTCCTTATGTGCCTTGCTTATTTCACTGAGTATAATGTTCTCAGAGTTCTTCCATGTTGCAGTATGTCTCAGGACTGCATTCTTTCTTTTAGCCAAATAATATTCCAATGTGTTTATATACCACATTTTGTTTATCCATTTGTCTGCTGATGGACACTTGGGTTGTTTCCACCTTTTGACTATTGTGAATAATGCTACTATGAACATTGGTGTACAAGTATCTGTTTGAAACCCAGTTTTCACTTTCTCTGATATATACCTAGGAGCGGAAATGCCAGGTTATATGATAATTCTATATTTAGTTTATTGAGGAACCACCATATTGCTTTCCACAGTGGCTGTACCAATTTACATTCCTGCCAACAATGCACTAGAGTACCAATTTCTCTGCATCCCCTCCAACACTTGCTATTTTCATTTTTTTAAGAATTGCTGTTTTTGTGGGTGTGAAATAGTATCTCATTGTAGTTTTGATTTGTATTTACCTAATGGATAATGATGTTGAACATCTTTTCATATACTTATTGACTTTTCATTTGTTTACCCTCTTAGAAAAACACCTATTTAAGTCCTTTGCTTATTTTTAAAATTGGGTTGTTTTTCTTCTTGGTTTTGCACTAAAAAAAGTTCTTTATATGTTTTCTATATTAAGCCCTTATCTGATTTACAGTTTGCAACTATTTTCTCCCATTCTGTAGGTTGTTTTTTCACTTTCTTGATAATGAACAAACATTTTAAATTTTGATGAAGTCACATTTATCTATTTCTTTTGTTGCCTGTTGTTTTGGTATCATATCTAAGAATTCATTGCTGAATCCAAAGTCATAAAGATTTACCTCTATGTTATCATCTAACAGTTTTATGGTTTTAGCTCTTATATTTAGGTCCTTGACCCATTTTGAGGTAATTTTTGCATATGATATGAGGTAGGAGTCCAATTTCATTCTTTTGCATATGGACATACAGTTTTTTCAACAGCATGTGTTGAAGAAACTATTCTTTCTCCATTGAGTGGACTTGGTGCCCTTGTCAAAATCAGTTGGCCAGGGGAACAAATATAGCTCAAGTGGTTGAGTGCCTGCTTTCCCCATATGAGGTCCTGGGTTCGATCCCCAGTATCTCCCAAAAACAAACAAAGGAGAAAACCAACTCTCATTGGGGAGCAGATATAGCGCAGTGGATGAGCTCCTACTTCCCATGTATGAGGTCCTCGGTTCAATCCCTGGTACCTCCTAAAAAAAAACAAAAACAAAAACAATTGTCTATAGATGTGTGGGTGTATTTCTGGACTTCCAATTTTGTTGCATTGGCCTATTTGTCTATTCTTATGTAAATATCAAACTGTTTTGATTATTATAGCTTTGTAGTACTTTTTGAAATCAGGAAGTGTGAGCATGAGTCATTCTACTTTATTTTTAAAAATTGTTTTCTTTATTGCACTTCCATATGAATTTCAGGATTGGTATTTCCATTTCTCCAAAAATGGCTGTTGGAATTTTAGTAGGGATTATGTTGAATATGTAGATTGCTTTGGGTAGTACTGACATCTTAACAATCTTAAGTCTCCCATTTCATGAACATGGGATGCCCTGCCATTCATTTAGGTCTTCTTAAATCAGTGTTTTTTTTCCCATCACAACACAGGGTACAGGTAACAGGTTCAGGGCTCCCCTACGGTGCTCATTCCAGGGCTGAGTGGAAGGTGGAGCACTTCTCCTGATTTATTTCTCTATTTGTCAACCACCTACACTAAATTAAGCATTTAACCATAAATATATACACATGGGGCCAACCAATTCACATGTATAAGGGTGTGTGAATGTCTGTCTGTGTATATACACATGGAATATACAAGTAACTGGTATTAAAAGAGTTTCCCAATATAATTCTTATCATTACTTTATGTGGATATGTGGTACACTCTTACATTTTCTATTCTATTTTATTAAAGAAAAAATACTCATCAAGATATACTAAAGAAATCTCATGAGGGGAGTGTTGTAGCTCAAGTGGTTGAGCACCTGTTTCCCACGTATGAGGTCCTGGGTTCAATCCCTGGTACCTCCTAAAAAAAAAAAAAATCTGTAATCACACTTCGTATAGAGTGATGCCTTCCCTGAGAGGAGACTCTCCCACTCGGAAAGGCTGGAGAGGATCTGAGGGCCCCAAAAAGCCAAACAGGTTCAGAGCTCCCCTATGGTGCTCATTCCAGGGCTGAGTGGAAGGGGTGCACTTCTGGTTTATTTCTCTATTTGTCAACCACCTACACTAAATTAGCATAAATTAAGGAGTCATGTGTGGTGACTCCACCACATTCCTATTACTTTTAGGAGCTGTTGGGACTTTGCATTTAAAATGTTAAATGAAACAAACCCTAAATTTAATTACAGCATGCTACATCAGCAACCTTCTAAACTCAAGAGCAAGAAGGTGAAAAAATTCTGAAAACAGACACAAAAACACAACCGGCACAGCTAAACACAACTTTATTCTTTATACAAATGTCTCCAGTCAAAGACTAAGCTATCATACTAGAGTCAAAATCCCCAAAGCACCAAGTTGAGCTCAGCTTGGAGAATAACGGCAGTTTCCGGAAACTGGAATGGATGGAACGACTGACTGAGCCATGAACCTGAGTAGTTTTTAAGGAAAGACCCTTGAACCACTCTTATGAGAATGACAGTCGTTAAGTACGGCCATGTCCCTGTCAGTATACATAGCTGCAGGGCTCGGTCTTGTGTCAGAGATATAGCTCTGGACCCACCTACTGATTTATACTTGTTCTTCCAGCTGGAGGAACTGCATGGACAAATACATTCCACGCTGCTCTATGTCAACACAATGAGGTGTGGCTTCCATGGCCCTCGATCACGTGATCCCAATCTGCCTCCCAAGCTCTTCTTCCTTTTCTCTCCTCTTCTGGTCAGGCAAATGTCCTCATGGTCTTATCTAACCCTGAAGTTACCCCATCAGATACACATTTTCTACTTAGACTCGCCAACAGGACTTTATTTATGCAGATCCCCTGGCCTGTCATAATCCCTCATAGCTCATCTCTGAGAAATTCACATTTTAGCCATTCCTTAAGCCATGTCAAATCCACCTCCTTCACACAAGCCTTCCCTGACTACGTTAGACTAAATTGTATTGATGTCTCCTTTCTCTAACAAATTCAATTACTCCATGTAGCTAAATCTTCCTTATTATAAGTAAGAATGTCAGTGCCTTAAGGGCCATGCCCAGTCTTTCTCATTCATTTTTTCCATTCATTCACTCCACAAATACTAAGCACCCATTAAATGTCAGGGCACCCTTCCCTTGAAGTCTTCTCAGCCTCTAAGGCAGGAAATTGCACAGAGTCCCCAGTGTATACTTGTACTGAATTGAATTTAGTCTGCCTAACTGGTGGTCAGGATTAGAAGTGTACTTTGGCCCCAGATTCAAGGTGACAGGTATGAAATGCCAATAAGAAGAGAACCCACGATAGGGTCCATCACTGCTTTGCTCAGGACCCTCCAGCCGTTAGCCTAGACCTTCAGGGTCCTTTCCACAGAGGTGGGCCTCTCCCCTGCAGAATTCTGCAGGCCACTATTTCACAAAAAAGAACACCCACATTTTCAGAACAAGCTGTTAAGAGTTATAAGAATTCACGGGTGTAGAGAGAGAAAAATTGCACCCTAAGCCCCTCTCTCACCTCACTTCCTCTGATATATCATCTCAGTTGCTTAAAAGGCTGCCCCATGTCCCCCATCTACACCACACACCCCCACCCACCACCCATCCAAGGACTCTTCCTTTCTACCTACAATGAGGAAGTCTGGTGGGTGTTTCCGTTATTTATCATAGTTCTTTATAGGCAATAATTGCTTTCAGACCCACGCATCTCTAGAGGTATATTGTGTAACAATCCTTTGAGTTAAAAATTTTAATGTAATTTATTAAAAAGATATCAACTGGGCATTTCTAATGTTTCTTAAAAAAACAAAACAAAACAAAGCTGGCAATGTTAGCACCACATGCCTGACTCTCATCCTCTGCTGTTGGACTGAAAGTTGTTTTTCTTGCCATATAAGCATGTCTCTAAGAAGTCCAAACAAGCTCTGAGTTATATAACATATTTTGCTTTTTGGGGGGCTATAATTAGAGTGATAAGATTATGGCAGGGAGGCGGCTGTGGCTCAATCAGTGGGGCTCCCGTTTACCATATGGGGGGCCCCGGGTTCGGTTCCTGGGGCCTACTGGTGAGGGCAGGCCCGCCCACACGGCGTGGTTGGCTGACCCAGCGAGCACGGGCAGCAAGGGGGGGATAAATGAATAAATAAATTTTAAAAATCTTAAAAAAAAAAAAAAAAAGATTATGGCAATGATCCTAGAACAGATTAAGGTCATAATTTTGATGAAAGAAGGTTTTGGGTCAGTAAAAGTACAAATCTGAAACTGTTTTATTTGATGTGATTTAGGCATAAGGAGCAGCAATAATCCCATATTTACAGAACACCTTGAAAAACTATTTTCCTGAAAGCCCCATGAAGTTTTCCCAACTCAAATGTTTAACTTGGATGGGAAGTTGACTTAGGAGCTTAGATTGAAAACTGTAAAACAAAAAGGGTCTCCGAGGCAACTGCCACAAAAGACAGGAGCTACAGAGAGGCCAACATAATTTCTGAAACTCTACTGTGCTCTCCTGTTAAAAAATGCCACAAAACACAACAGAGTTTTGCTGCAGCGGATCCCTGAAAATCAAAATGACTGGACTGTGCCTGTGAATAAAGATGTCCACGAAGAAGCCCAGAGTCTGGCTATAGTCACTGTTACTGATTAAGTTGGGAAGATGAGGTGAGGTGTCTCTAGCTAGGCTTTTGGGAGTGTTTATTTTGGCAAAATGATCTCTGGTATTTTATAAGATGGCTATAACGTTCCCATGGAGAAAACCTGGGAAAGAGTTCTTGTCTCCTTAGTTACTTAACAGTATATATTAAATAAGTAATGGCTCCTGCCATTAGCTGAAATTCAAAATAGAACCAAGACAGAGAAATATTCTAGGCCTTAAAGAGGGAGTGTGGCCATGGCTCTCCAGAGGGAAAAGAACTGCAGGCTGGCATCTCTCTTGAGCTCTGTGGCAAGAACTTATTTAAATTTGGAACTGAACCTCGGACTCTAACCGCTCCTGCTTACTTTTATTTGTTTTCCCTTCTTACCGATGCCCAATTTGAAAAACCCCAATTGATCCAGGCAATAAACACATGGAGAAAACTTTTTTCCTCACTTCAATAAAAATAAAAAGTGACGACATTATTCTTTAGGGACTAGGATGCTAGGGGAAAGAGAGAACAGGAAGGGAGAACTCAGAAGAGATGGAAACTGGGTCTGCCGTGGGGAATTAATGAAATTCACATACGATAAACATCAGCAAGTATTGGTCCTTAATAAACTGCTAATTTAACGATTTTGACTTTTGCTTTTCACATGAACCTACAACTTTCTATAATGTTATATTACCTGGCTGGTATTTCCTGGTAGCAAGCATTTGGAGTTCAGCTATAACTCACATATTTAAAAACACAACAAGAAATAAAATGAGATTACAGGACATCACAAATTACGTAACAATCTGTGATATAGAAGTCAGACATTTTGATAACTCACGGAACCATTAAAACGAAAAGCTCATACTATTATTTTAGTGGGTAAAATAAGAGTATTCAAGCTGAAATAGTAAAACGGCTCCTGAATTTTTCAACATCAAATTGTTGGCAGTGCAGTGTAATTTTAGGGCAAATTCCTTCAGATGAAAGAATTTAAAATTTAACCAAAAAATGCAATGTAAATAAATGTATACTTTGTCATGATGCACACGGAACAGTATTCACAAGGAAACACTTCAGTACTATGCTGTTGATTCCATGTTAAGCAAAAGCTATTATTTGTGATTTGAAGGTTAACTTGGTAAACAAACACAAAGCTACTGCCTTCATGGTTACTTGACCAATACCCATGAAGTCTACCCAATACTATGAGCTGAGATTCCCATAGTTCCTCTAAATGCTGCAACTTTCTGCACTGTAACTTTTCCTTTCTTCTTGAAGCCAGTATGAGTGTGATCTGGATTGGATTGAGTTAGGACAGGCGTAGGTAGAACTGTGCATACACATTTTTCTCTCTTTAAAACCCAGTGTGGAGATACCACATGACCCTCGCTAGGATGGCTACTCTTTAAAAAATGGAAAATAACAAGTGTTGGTGAGGATGTGGAGAAATAGGCACCCTCGTGCATTGTAAGTAGGAATGTAAAATGGTGCAGCCTCTGTGGAAGACAGTTCAGTGGTTCCTCAGAAAGTTAAGTATTGAATTACCACATGACCTGGCAATCCCACTTCTAGGTGTAAACCCCAAATAATTCATTGAAAGCAGGTACTTAGACAGATGTCTGTATACCAATGTTCACAGCAGCATTTTTCACAATAGCCAAAAGGTAGAAGCACCTCATCAATGGATGAATAGATAAACAAAATAGGTATATCCATACAATGGAATATTACTCAGCTATATAACAGAATGAAGCTCTGATGCATGCTACAACATGGAGGAACTTTGAAGACACCAGGTTGAGTGAAATAAGCCAGACACAAAAGGACAACTACTGCATGATCTCACTTACATGAATTAACTAGAACATGCAAATTCAGAGAGAGAGAAAGCAGAATAGCATTGCCAGGGGCTGGGGGAAGGAGGTAATGGAGAGTCATTGCTCAATGAGTGTGAGCTTCTGTTAGAGATGATGAAAATATTCTGGAAATAGATAGTGGTGAAGGTTACACAATACTGTCAATGTACTTAATGTCACAGAAGTGTACACTTAAAAATGATTTTTATGTTATATATATTTTATCACAATTTAAAAAAAGAGACAGAGAACACACACACACATACACACACATGCACTGTATTCCCAAGGGGGTGTATGTGGTTCTATAATAGTATATGACTTAATAAAAGCCAAAGCATGGTTTTTATGTAAGGAACCAAACTATACATGAAAAGCATTTTTTCAATACTGCTTTAAAATTCTTACATTGGACATGGGCATACCTAATACTCTATCATCAGTGGTAATCATTTGTTAGTTGAAGTCCTGTGGAGTAATTTCTGGTACCAATATAAGAAAATGCTTATGGCTGTGTGCCTACAATGAACTTTAAGACACATGGAACACAAATCTACTTATGAAATGAAGACCTGCTATCACTTACTCATGGAAATAATGAATTTTTAAGACTCATATTCTGTCATATTCTAACAGTTCAACTGCATGATTTATTTTAAATACTGGATATGTAAACAGTGCCCTAATCAATGTGCTAACACTCCTGTTCCCTATGGCGGCTTTAGCTGTGACCTAGATATAGGGTAAAGGGGAGTGGATGTGGCTCGAGCCGTTAAGTGCCTGCTTCCCACATGGGAGGTCCCGGGTTTGGTTCCCAGTACCTCCTAAAAAAAAACCCAAAACAAACAACAAGCAAAACAAACAAAAAAATCAACTCAGGGGAGCTCTTGTGGCTCAATGGTTGAGCACTGGCTTCCCACATATGAGGTCTGGGTTCAACCCCCAGCCTCCGGTACCTAAAAAAAAAAAAAAGAAAAGAAAAAGATATAGGGTAAAGTCTAAACTACATTTAAAATTGAGAGTAGTGGTTTGTAAGCATCAGGAAATCAGCAATTTTCAGAGTGCAAGGGTTACAATTAAGGGAAAGTTAGAGGTAGCGAAGTCTTAGTAAGTCTTTAGCCCTGCCCCATCCCACCCCCCACCCCATTACTAGTCCTTGTTGTTAATTCTGATCTCTTTCCAGGATTTTTACCCAATTTTTTCAGGTTCACCTAAAATTTTGAAACTCTAGTTTGAAAGGCTTAGAGGCAGATTCTGCCATTTTCTCAAGCCTGCAACCAATTTACAGGAAAAGCAGCCTCGTGGTGCCAGCTCTCTGGACACCCTGTGCACCTAGGTGTCCTCCTCACTGTCCCTAAGTGCAAGGTTCTCAGCCTCCACTCAGGCCACACCCACAGGGATTCAGTTTCTATGAAACTAGGATGGGGCCAGGAGGGGGTATGTTTTTAAAGCTCAAGAGATTCTACCCTGAAGCCAGGGTAGAGAGCATTCTCCTAACGTATCCGAAGCACTCCACTTCAAGTACTCTTGTAGGTAACTACATTTCAGCCTAACTGCTATCCACCCTTCACAACTCCTGCTTCCCACATATCTCCTTCACATGCATCCTCGCCTTGGAATGGCTCTAGACCCCCAGTTCTACCAGCTGATATCCTAGCCATCCTTTGAGGCCTGGTGCAGTTAAGTTTGGTTTACATTCCCCTGGTACCTACTGTGAGCCAGACACTGTGTTTGGCTTTGGGAATACAAAGATGAACATAACATAGGGCCTACCTTCAGGGAACTTCCAGTCATGGTCAACAGACATTTCGACCAGGTTGAGTAGTCAACATTTTTTAAGATAATAACCCAAATCAAATGTCCTCCCTTAGAAGTTTAAAATGGCTCAAGTAGGTTGAATCATGTATCCCAACAAAAGACACGATCTTACTCTTAATCTGTTCCTGTAGGAGTGAACCCATTTGTAAATCGGACCTCTTAAAGATGTTGTTATTAGTGAAGGTGTGGCCAGACTGAATCAGGGTGGGTCATGGCCTGTATTACTGGAGGCCTCAAATAAAAAGGAAATTCGGATGCAGTCAGAGAAAGCCACAGGAAGAAGCCAGAAGTCAGTGGACACTGGAAGGAGGGAGAGATCACTGTGGATGGGAGGCCTTGACGCAAGCCAAGGAACATCAAGGGCTGCAGCAGGTCAGCGCCAGAACACTGCAGACTTTGGGGAGAAAGCATAGCCTTCCCAAGGCTGAAGCCGTGAGACAATAAACACTGGCTGCTCAAGTCAGCCCACTGTGCAGCTGTCAGAGCAGCTCTGGCAGACAAAGGCAATGGCAATTCTAGGAACAGCACAGGTCTGCAGGTATGGGGCCCAGAAGTACAACCAGATCCATTCAAGCAGAGGATGGGGAGATTGAGGATGCCTGGGTGACCCACAAAGAACTTTAGTGAGAACAGACTGTGATGTGACCCCAAAAGTCTACTCCTGGACCAGGGATATGCATGAGCTATAAAGGGAGCTAGCAAGCTGGGACTTGCGCCTAAATGAAGGGGCCTCATAAGGCTTCAGCCTGAATGGCAAAAGTGTCATCCTTAACTATTTCTTGAATAAGGAACAAATAAGAGGAAGAAGAAGACTTTAAAGGGATATTAGCCAGAGCAGGCCTCTGGAAGGGGAAGGCAGAGCCTATCCAGAGATCTAACTTGAACCCTGGGAGCAAAGTTTTGTTTTTTTTTTAATAACATGATCTAATAATGCAGCCAGAAAACCATGTTCGATAGAGATGGAAGGGGCAGATTTAGGTCCAGGTTTATTTAACAACAGCTTTTGGAATGTTGGTTTGAGGACCTGAAGGTCGGAAGGGTCAAGTGCAGCTGTGAAGAGAAAATGGCAGCAGAGCTGACAGCAGGTTCCCAAACTCCCTGGAATTCCTGCTGGGACTGAGGAAAGTGTGAGGGGCAGATGAGCAAGAGATGGAAAACTGGAAATTAATAATCATTAAAATCATAAAGTATGCGTGTCATGGACTTTTCTAAACACTTCATATTCTATTCACACATTATACCTCAAAAATAGTCTTTTAGTTACTATTATCTTCATATTGCAGATGAAAAAACTGAAGGACAGAGAAGTTAAGTAGCTTGACCAAAATCATAGAGCTAGTAGGGGCAAAGCTGGAGTTAAAACTCAGGCTGCGTTCTTCGCACCACATGGAACTGCATTTAAACAGTGGATATGACGCCTGAAAAGCTAGACTGACTATACTTTAAAACATTTTCAGAATGAGTGCTGGCACTTCAAATGTTGATTGGTAAGATCTGGTTCTCCCACTTGAAGACATTCACAGCAAAAAGGAGGAAAACTCAAGGTAAACCAGTATTTTTAAAAATCAAAATAAACAATATATTTCTGTCATTCCCTTGTTTGGAGTTGGTAGGGGAGGTCTTTTTTTCTTTTATCATTCTAAAGTGTGGCCAAGCTCAGAAGCTTCATTAAATACAAGGAAATATCCGGAAAAAGTGTGCCTGTGTATGACAGTGTATGTATTTGGGAGGGAGACTGTTATCATCACGCCTTCATTTAATCTTTCCAGATACTTAACACCATATCACCAAGGACCATGGCCAAAGATTGGGGAACATTTTGGGAGACAGGCAGGAGCATGTGGGGTCAAAACATTTTTTGAGCCTCTTCTGAAACTGGTTCATTTTAAGTTCACACATCAATTGGGAGCTAACAGTAGTTTGAACTTTTGGCCTGCGAGATATCCTGCCCATTGGTAAGTAAACATGCAGTGGGGACAAACAGTTTTTATACAACTTCTCATTGTACATTGATAAGATCTGGAGAAATTTTTTTCCCCTAGTTTAGATCTCTTTATTCAAACATCACACTCAGAAAATTCCCCATCCTACTTTGCCAAGAACTGACATTTGCTCCCTCGGCTGGGAATGTCAATGATTTGGCATTTGCTGTCAGTATGTTTTTTTAAAAAGAATTTTAAATGCTATGAAGCCTCCCGATTTTTTCTCCCAAAATTATACCAAGAATATAAATGGCTTATAAAGAAGTTAAATATAGAGGAGGTCCCCTACCAGTCCTGTACCAGCCCCAAATGCTCTCCTTTTTGATTCTGCCCAGATCATGCTAGACAGGAAAGGAGGAAACTGGTATTTATTAAGTCACTGTGCTAGGCACTTTCAGATACACAATCCCATCCAAACTTTGAAACAATTCTCTGAGGTGACCATTGTCACCCTTCCACCACTTATTTTTTTAAGATGAAGAAACTCAGGTTCAGGGAGTATCAGTGATTTGTCCACAGTCAACCAGTCCCCAAAACAGAAGATGAGCATGTATCTAACTTTGAAGCCAATGATCTCTTCCTCTTCACCAGAGCCAAGCTACCATCCCTGAGACCGTCTCCCTTACTCTCAAATACGCCTGATAACTCACTAAACTCTGGCTGGAAACCAGGCCAGTTTCTGTAGGTTCGTGGTGGCCTGAGAAAGAACTATAGCCTCACAACATGCAGCCCTCAGAAGAAAAGCTTGGGAGTTGCGGTAAAACAATACTCAGCTATAGTGTTACCAACCGGGAGTTGTAAGCATTAGCCTGGGGGATATTTGAACTCCTCCAGAGTATTTTATGTAACAATGCATCACTAAACTAAAAGGCATTAGCCAGGTAATCCCTTTCTGCCATGTCATATAGCAACAATGCCTCCCTGCTTTTCTCACACATGGGTAATTACTGATGGAAGGAAAGAGGTGAGCAAGTCTCAGGGTTTGCTTGCAGATAAGCCTGGCTTGGATTTGGGGATCCTTATCTTCAGCTCTTGCGTGTCTTTTTAGTGCAGAAACTTTTCAGAAGGATAGCCACCACCCACTGGGATTCCAGTGGTTCCAGAAAGGCGGAAAAAGAATTCCTGCCGTCCTCAGAGATTTATGTCTGGGGAGGGTGTTTGTGGCTGGGAAGGGACCTGGTTTATGCCCCTGGCAGAAAGATACTCATCACTGGAAGGGGTACAGGAAAGTCTGAGTCAGCAAGTGGAGGGGCTGAACCGAATGTCATGGACGGCAGCTGCGGGGAGGCCGGCGGGGAAGGCATGGGAATGGCAGGGTTGGGGAAGCTTCCGAGCGCCTGAGCAGCCTGGCCAAGCTGCCTGCTCGGGGTGGGGGTGGGACAGAACGCAGGATAGCCAGGCTTCCGCCGGCTTTTCACACTTTTCTCTGCTGCCATTTGAGGCCCTCGAAACACAGGCCTGGCCTCTGTGTTGAGCTTTTCCTGCCCCTGCGGCCCACACCAACTCTCCTCTGGGCTTCACTCATGTTTCCCCTGCCAGGGGCAGGCTCAAGCCTCCACCTGGCTGAACTGACCTTGCTTGGTCAAATCAAGTCCTACCTCTTGCAGAAGACCCTCCTTGACCACCCCAGCCCAGAGAGAATGCCCCCTCCTCTGAGCGTTTTGGACCTGACTGTGCCCCGGGTACTCACGGTGTCCTGCCTTGTCTGGGACTTGAGTTTCATGCGATTGTTTTCTTTCCTTTTGAGGATGAGCAAGTGAGTGTTGCTCTCCATCTGACCCTCTCCCCCATCCTCCCCTCCAGCCACAAGGGCCTCCTCACTGCTTCTCGGACACACCAGGTATGCTCCTACCGCAGGACCTTTGCTCTGCTATGCCCCCTGCCTGCGGCCCTCTTCCCATGGGTATCTCCCTCTCTTCCTTCAAGGTCCTGCTCAAAGGTGACTGTAATTGATCAGAGAGGTTTCCATGACTAATCTAAGATGGAAACAAAACACACAGCCTCTCCAGGCACTCCCCTCTCCCCTTCCCTTGCTTTGTTGGTCTTACCACCTGACATTATGAATTTTTTTTAAGCTCTTTATTGTCTTTTTCCTCTTACTTGAATGTACATTCTATGAGGGCAGGGGTTCCTACCTGTTTTGCTCAGTGCTGGGTCCCCAGCACTGAGGCCAGTCTCTTGCATGTAGTAGACACATGATTAACATTTATTGAATGAACGAGTATCTTTATATATTCTAGCCCTTTTGCCTAACTCAGAGCCAGGCTATACATGCACATATACACACGTACATGTGCATATGCATGGGTGTGGTAAGTGCTCCCCAGATGTTTGCTATGAATGGCAGTACTATTCCTTCCCAGACTCAGACCTGCATTTTCACATCACATGCTCTGTCCCCAAGACTGGACTGAAAAGGAAAGACACAGATTGGGGACAGAGTAGGCAGGGGCTGGGAAGAGCAAAGCATCGCCTTGTCACACTAACTCCAACGTCACAGCCTGACAGCCAAGTTGGGCCCTGGCTCACAAGAAAACTGTCCTTTTATCCCACACCCATTTGACATGTGGTTTATGGATGGATTCTGGCCTGGAGGCCTGAGAAGTCAAGGGGATATTTTTAAAGTTCATCGGCATCTGCCTGAAGGCACGGGCAGGCCCCAGACCTACTGCAGGGCCCATTTGCAAGCCCTGGCCCCCCTGGGCTTCTCTCTGGGGTAGAGGGGCTCATATCAGCAGGGCCACATGGAAGGCCCTGCGCTTTTACCCAGATTCAACTATGACGCCTCTGCTGGAGGACCAAATATACCCCAGAACGTGGCCTCATGAGCCTGGACAAGGAAGGGCCTGCTGTTGGGTAGGGGCCCTGGATGGCTGACGGGGGCTGTGAAAATTCCCTGCAAGGAAGCCCGAAGATCGGGGCCATTCCAATTTGCAGAGCCACATTAAAGGAGCCCTATCTGTAATCAAGTCAGGGTCAGGGTCAGGCCCTCAGCTTAAGAAGTAGAACCCGAGTGGTCACAGGCTGCTTCTAACAATCGACTCCTTGGGTGAAATCCCTGCTGTTGCCCTCTTCCCAGAACCAAGACTCAGGGAGACGACCTACAGTAGAGCTATGGTGTGGTTGCTCCCAGATAGCACGCCAACAAGCAAGCAGTCCCCAAAGCTGCGAATCTCAGAAACAGACTGTCAATAATGAGTAAAGCTATCATTTACTAGTCCCTGCTGTGTGCCCAGCACTAGGTGAGGTGTAACCTCTCTGATCTTCCCAACAACACTCCAAGGTAGGTCAGAGTGGCCAATTTGCCCAAGGACCCCTGTGGTTAGAAAGCAGAGCCTAGACCGAGCCCAGGTCTGTGTTCCGTCCATGGTACCAGGCTGTATCTCTGAGCGCTCCCAAGGCCATTGGAGCTGAAGGCTACAGAGACTGAGCTACGGTGGATCCCTCTAGAAGTGTGTGTGTGTGTATGTGTGTGTGTCTCTGTGTAGGTGGGGGTCTGTGGAAAGGAGGCAGCGATTCTGGTATTTCTTGAGTCTTGATGGATTAGTGGCCAAAAATCTATAGGCAATGTTTTCAAAGTTAAGAGTTGGAATGGAGGCTACTCTGGCTGTTGGGGAATTGAATCACGTCCCCCACAAAAGGCATGACCAGGTACCAACCCCAGGTCCTGTGGGTGTGAACTCATTTGTAACTAGGACTGTGAAGATATTTCTAGTTAAGGTGGGGCCAGACTGGATGAGGGTGGGCCTTAGTCCAGTACGGCTGAAGTCCTTACAAGCAAAGGAGATTAGCATAGAAAGGGAAGCCACAGGAGAAGCAAGAAGCTGGAAGCCAATGGAAAGTGGCTAAGAGAAGAGACAATGGCGCCATGTGCATTGCAATGTGATGGAAAAGCTAAGCAACCCCAAAGATTGCCGGCCAGGCAGCCGACACCGACCCTAGGAAGAAGCAAGCTTTTTAGCCTCTGAAACCATGAGCCAATAAATTCCTGTTCTTAAGCTAACCCACTGTATGGTATTTGTTTTAGCAGTTAGGAAACTAAGACACAGACCAGGGAAGAACATAGTACAAAATACCAAGCACATGCTTACTGCCTTCTCCTTAAGAGAGCAGGGGGGAAAGCCCAGTAAGTGCAATCATCTACTTAGTGTGGTCCTTACAGTGCTGTACTAAGTGCTTTACAGAAATTATTCATTTCATCCTCACAACAACTCTACGGAGTGGGAAATAATATTCTCTCCATTTTCAAATGAGGAAATGCGGCATGGAGAGTTAAGAAACTGGCCTAAGGTTATTTAGCTCATAAGGAACAAAGCAGTCTGACTCCAGAGCCCAAATTCTTAACCTCTGTACTATGCTGCCAAACACCTGGAAGGATTTACCTTCGGGTCTTGGTTTTGCAACCTGAGGGCAAATTGCTTGGTCTCTGAGCTGGGGTTTCTCTATCTTTGAAAGTGGAAGGTAGATGGATGACCTCTAAGTTCACTCTTTCAATACTCATTTACTGAGTGCAATTCTTTGGCTGGCACTGAGCTCCTCTATGGGGAATCAGAAATGAACCAGCTGCTGCCCCTGCTGCCAAGGATCTTACAGCTTACAGGGGTCCTTACTAGCCAAAAAGCCAAGGGATCTCAAGAGGTCCCCTCTGGGCTGCCTTGTGTAGTGGGAGCTCCTGGCCCCCTGGAGTGAGGACCCGAGCCTCCCATCTGCCCAGTTCCTCTAGGGGCACTAGCCTCCTACAGTGTCCCAGCTTTAACTCATGCGATGTCCTAAACCCATCCAAATTCCATTCAATCCTAAGGACCAGCAGGAGCCCCGGCCTCCTAAGCCCCTTCAAGACACTTGCATTTCTTCTTTATTTCCAAACCCCTCCATCATAAACTGCCAGGCCCATACCATCTAACACGTATCATTTCATGACATACATGTCTTTACTTATGTTGTGAGTTTGAGCCTCGTTTCCCGGACATGGCAAGAAGCCCGAAGCTTATCTACAAATTCCATAGGACTAACCTCTTTACCAAGAAGGGGCTCTGAAACTAGACTGCCTTGACTCAAATCTCACTCCCCTCCTTTAAGACCCTGTAACTTTGGGTAATTTACTCGATATTTCCAAGCCTTAGCTACCATATATATAAAATGGAAATAATAACAGTCCCTTTCTCATGGAGATTTTGAAGATTAAATAATGAAATGCATAGAGCCTGACAGTGGTGAAGCTCAAGATTATTTGCTTTTATTACTGTGGTCATAGCTCTGAAGGTGGCCCCCACCCATTCCTCCCTTCCCTGTAAGTGCATCTTGCTCTTCCCATCTCAAGATGGAGTCCATTTTCCTTCCCTTTGAATCCAGGCTTCCTCATGGCTTTTCTTGGACAACTGGATATGGCATAAGGGACACAGTGCCAATTCTGGACCTAGCTTTTCAGAGGCCTGGCAGCCTCTGCTTTCATGCCCTCTGGGGTACAGCTGTCATGCTGTAAAGAAGCTGGCGCTGGACCACCAAGGGATGGAGGGCATGAGGGCACCAGACACGTGAGCAAAGCCTTCTGGGACCTTCCAGCCCAGCCGAGTTACCAGGTGGATGCAGGAAGGAAGGGATGCCAGCCCAAGCCACATGGAGCAGAAAAACTGCTCAGACAAGTTTCCCCAATTCCTGACCCACAGAATGAGGAGAAAAAAAGTCATTGTTGTTTTAAGCCACTAAGTTTTGGGATGGTTTGTTACTATCCATAGATAACTGAAACAATCAATAAAATTACTACTGTATTCTTGCTATTGGGCTGATTTAACTAAATCATATAAGTACTCAATGAGAGTCTACAAGAATGGTATTTTATCTACCACTGTACTAAAAGCCAAGTTAAAAAAAAAAAAAGTACAATCTAATCCCTCACCTCAAGGTATATCTAGTTTGCTGGGAAATACCAACACATGTAACTATTGTGCAGAGAAGGACATGGTGCACAACAAAGAGAGTCAGAGGGTCATGAAGATAGTAGGAAGAAGACATATATGGAAGGGAGAGGGGGCAGATCATGAACAAAGAAGGGAACATTTTAGAAAGATCTAGAAGGGAGGCAAGAGAGGATTTTTTCAAGGCAGCCCTAAAAAGGATTCCAGGAGGCCAGGGCACACAACACACTTGATGCTGCTCATTGGCAGGCAGTTTATGGTGGGGGCAGCAGGGCGAACATCAGCTGGGGGTCGGGAGCCTGCACAGGGGACCCCAATCTACCTCATATCACTCTGCATCACTGTGAGAGTTTCAAGAAATACCCGACCTGTTTTAACGTTTCCATTAAAGGGCGGGGGTGACATTCCCCACCTGAGGGTCACATAGAAGTGCTTCAAAAATCTGTAACACCCTTCACAAGCAATGTTTTGGTGTAAGAACTGAGGTTCTGAACTCTTAGATCACAGCCTTGCATCTTGGGATGCTCCAAGACACCCTTTATTTCAGAGCAGTTTTCTAAAAGCCCAGTGTATGGTTTGCCACCTCTAGCGTAGCTTGGTCTATAGGCCCTCACCTGGTGAGGTGGCTGGGCCATCTGCCCAGGCTTGCTGCCCATTCCAGATTTCAGAGACCCTTGACCAATGCCCTTGAGCTGGTGACTTTACACTGAAACATGTGCTTTCAGGATGGGAAAGTATGAAGCTTGAGGCCACCTTCACACTCATTCCCCCTCAGGATGTTCTTCTCAGAAATTCCCTCTTCCCCCTGAGTCATCATTGTAAATAATCCTCCAGGCTCAGCTGAAGCTTGACCTCAAATGCCCACTCAACCCCGACTCTCCAGTCCTCTTGGAACTCTTCCAAAGTCCAGCATCTGATTATGTCAAACCCTATCCTCACCACATTTTATACACAAGCTTCTTGAGGGTAAGGCTCATGGCATATGGATCTTTTCCAAATCCCAGTGGGCCAAGGACAATGCCTAGGACAATTACTGGCTGATTGGTTTTAAAGCCAGCTCTCTCCTATAGTAGGTGGCCATGCCACTATTCACCAGGGTTTCTCCAAGTGTGGTCAATGACCACCTAGTATTAAAACCTGCAAATTCCTAAGACCTCCTGAATCAGAATCTCTAGAGGTGGGGCTGGAAATGTGCCATTTAGATGATCTCCAGGTGGTCCAGTGCACACCAGTGTTTGAGATCCCTGCATAAGGGACGATGTACTAACCAACATAGCAAGATCCATGTTTCAGGGCAGTTAGAGGACAGGGCATGGTGCTCTGCTGTAGAGACCAAGGAACTCCCCCCCTCCCCTTTAGAGGGACTCCCCACCATGCCTAGTGAAGAAGTTGAGGGAGCCATTGCGACCTGATCCCTGTCTTGATCCCCAAGTTATGGTCTCATGATGTATCGCTGCTGTTAATGAAAACGATATGACTAAACCCATAACTAACGTTTGGCTCACCTTTTCTCCCCTCTAATCCTCCCAGAAATGATTGATCTTTGTAAATACTCTATGTTGATTTCCCACAATGACATCATAAGTGGAGGCCACCTGATCCACATCCCTCCACCTTTACACACCGACTACAAAGGAGATCAGCCCTTTCTCCTCCACTGGATGGCTCCAGTTCTATAAATGCAACATTGACCTTTAGAACCAGCACTGATGAGAGCAGCTTCATTTTCCATACTTTCCTGTTTCCAGTACATGATGAATTCTTGGCAAAGAGCTCTTTTCTCACAGCCGAAAACACCGAAAGCCTCAGCTGGGAAGCACGAAATTTTGATATCCAAAAGCACACACCTTGGAAGACAAACTTTACCCATGGCTAATTAGAGCCACTTTTAATGAGCGACTTATGCAGAGGATTAAAATGCTTCATCCCTTTCTCCCAGCCTGCCAGCAAGGAGCTTCTAGGGTTACAGGACTTTTCATAAATCACTGCTTGTGCTAGCCAATCTGACTCCCTGCATCAACACAACATGGCTGCCTGGGTATGTTTCAGCCTAGCCAATAAAAACTCTCTTGCCACCCTGGAACTTTCTGGGATAACTAGAATACTAAAAAAAAAAACCCACAAAAAAACAAAAAAACAAACCATGGTAACCTTTAGCAAAATGCTACGACTGGAGGTAGCCAGCGGGGAAGACTCCAGAAGGCTGGGGGTGAGGAGGCGGTCTGACCGTAATTAGGGGGAGTCCTGCCAGCAAACTCATGTCCATGTTAAGAGAGGGATGGTGGCTTTCTCAGGCAGAAGCTGGGGGCTGGGCTAATTCCATAGGTGAAGGGGCCTTTCCTTTGAAATGGACAGCACCAGGAAGTGGGGAGGCACAGGAGTGGGCAGGGGGAAGTCCCCTGCTTACTCAAACCACAGGGCCGTGAGCAAGTCCCCTCACTGAGCTGTGCCTGTTTCCCCATCTGATGAAGAAAAGCAAACCACCACCCCGCCTAGCTCATGTACTGTGCGAATAAAGTGAGATGGCGGGCAAAGGACTCTGCAGTGCAATCTGCATGCACGGTGCAAGCCAGGCTCTGCCCTAAGGCCATTGTAACACTGGGTTCTCATGGCATCACTCTTATTTCACTTTATGGAGGAGGAAACCAAGGTTCATAGGCATTTTTAATATCACTGGAAGTTAAAAAAAAAAAAAAAAAAAAGACAAAGTCATAGGTCTCTGAAACGAAATGCCTCCTCAGAATGAGATGCTCTGTTCCTAAGGAGATATGAGATGAGTTTGTATAAAAGAGGGAGGTTTAAAAAAAAGTTACATTTTTTCTCCTATGCTAATTGCAATCTATTGGCATTGGCTGTGCAGAGTAATGTTGTATATTCAGTATTCTACAACCATGTCCTGAGAGAGGAAGTATGATGATGGATTAGTGGAGAGACAGCCCCAGGTAAATGGGCTGAGTTTAATTTCAGAAATGAATCTTGCTGGGTGTGATCATAGTAGCCTCCACCCCATCATTACTGCCAACACATTTACTGAGCCCTGACTCTGGGTGACAGTTTTTTTTTTCTAAACACATATACACAGGGCACTGAGTAGAAAAGCTTGTGGCTGACTTTAGATGCTTTTATAATTGGGTTGGGGAGCTAAGATGCATCTGCATACAAATCTAAACAGCTGGTCATGCCAGCTACATGTAGGGTCCTGAGACAAAAGAGCAATCAATCAGATGAATGGAAGGGTTTATGGAAGAAGTGGGCTGGGAGAGGAGCAGTGGAAGGTCTGGATAATCAGACAAGTGGGGTTGGGCAAAAGGGACAGGCAGGAAGTCAGGAATTTATGTGGCAGTTCTCAGAAAGTAGGCAGTGAGATTGAAGAGAGAGGTTGAAATCTGGCGAAGAAAGGTGAGGGGTTGTTCAAGTAGATACTTCCTTTTTGTTGGGACATAGTTACAATTTAATAAAAGAAAGTGTTACTGTAGCAGCAACTCTAAGGAGACACTAATTTCAGAAACCCTAAAGGTAGCAGCTCCTGCTCTTATACATACCCCAATCACTCCGGAAAGATGCAATAGCTCTTCAGAATTAACAGTAACAGGGGAACTTCGGAATTTCTAGTGTTGGGTGCTCAGCTGGAAAAAGCCTACAGGGGATTCTGATTCTGTTTTCTGCCCTTCTAGTCTCCCCTACTCCCTAACCCCCACTGCCAAATACCACTGCCCTGAGATATTCTTGGACGACAGGAAAAGCTTACTCAAGGCCAGATGACAAGGAATCAAGTCCACAGGGCCCCATTGTGGGTTTAAAGGACATGGACATTAGCAAGGAGATTTATGTCCCTTACACTGGTGGGAAAATAAGCCTGCTTTTCGACAAATCTGTTGTCAATCTTTCTGAGCACATCCTTATCTGGAAGGGTCTCCAGTGCGGTCTTTTCCACGAGCAAGGGGGATGCCTATGATCTGCCCACGTTCTGAGACACTGGAGACAGAAGCGAGCATGCTGCACCCTCAGGTTGTGAAGGCCACAGGGGTGCTCTCAGCTCGGCCACCGGCTCAAGGCACCCAATGGTTTTGCAAGGGAGGACTCATTACTCCCTGATGGGAAGTAGCTTAACTTTCTAATGTGTTTACAAACTCTTCTGGCTGTTTGGTGGGTGGATTTTCCTCCTTACATCACAGTGAGGGTGTTCAGAAGAAAGTAACGTGTGGGAAACATTTCCTCATATACAGTTTGGGAAGGGGGTTATTATTCACAGAACCTTCTATTACCAGGATCCCAGCAAATCCCCCTGAACGTCATCTCCTCCACTTACATTACAAAAAAAAAAAAAAAAAGAGCTGGAGGAGTTTGCTATTTTCTTACAGTTTCCTTTTTCCTGACTCTCTCTGTACAGGATGATGTAGTTGTTTACTTTAAGGATCCAGAGTCAGCCAGCATTGTATGAAAAGCTTTCCCACAAAAACCCTTCACAAGGCACACTCCTCGCCACGCCGCCGCGGCGGTTAGCAGTGCAGGAACGGGCTGGCTCTCGCTACGGGGACCTGTGCTTGAGGGCTGCAGGGAGGCCTTCTCATTTCATGGGTGTGAGGATGGCAGGGCAATGAATGGGGCTTCGCTGGCCCCATCTCCAAGCCACTTTTCTGGCTCCCTCTGCTGTCCGAGCCTGGGTGAAGCGAAATTCCCAACCTCACTGTTGCTCCCCTTAAAACGGGGATAACAGCTCTTGCAGAGGTGTGGCAGAGGTCAATTCACGCGCATAAAGTTGTTAACATCCGGGGCAGCACAGTGGGATGGGGAACATCAGGGCCACGCAGCCAAGGCTGCCTCGGTCTGAATCTGTGCGATGTTGGGGAAGTCATTTAACCTCTCTGTGTCTCAGGCCATATACCTCACTGGGCCCTAGAGGATTACTCCAGTTATGTAAAGAGTCAAAAGTGACTGGTCCATACTAAGTACTGTAAAATGTTAGCTGCTGTTATTTTTGGCTTATTGGAAACATTCTATAAAGGTTAGCTATCAGCGATGGCACCAAGGAAAGCAGTTATTTTCAACTGGGAGATGGGGGAGGGTGGTCCAGGAAGGGGCAGCCCCTCCCCGCCCCCCCACCTTAGGGGATATGTCAGAATCTGGAAAGATCATGTACATATACAGCTCAAAAAAATGTATTCAATTTATAAGTTAATTTTATGGATGGAAAATGGAATGCTGCCTATGGTTTCCATAAAATAAATGGCCAAAAGAAATGTCTGACTACATCTTTTTGGCTATAAAACGTGGTTTAAAAAAAAAAGGTTGAGAAACACCAAACTTGCGGAAACTAAGAATGATTTCTTCCCCAATCAGAGCTGCATGAGTGAGGCTGGGCCCGCCTGAGTTCTCCACCTGTGAGAGGGAGGCCCTGGGGTCGGCCGAAAGTGGGCTGGCATTTCTGTGGACGCCCCCTGGTCTCAGCCCATGTTGGCCTCGGCCTTGGGGAAGGCAGAGGACCACAAGGACTAAGCTTTACCCGCCAGCTTAACAGACCAGGTGACCCGTCGCCACATTTCCTGTCCCTGAGACAGAGCTCCTTGCCAAAGACAACAGAAAAATCAAGACTTCAGTGACAAAATAATGTCCTCAAGCTCAGTTTTAACTAAAGTTAGAATGTTTTTGAGGGCATGTCATCATTCAAAATGCTAATGTCTAGGATAGTTCGGGAGCTCTCACATTGAAAGCTTATTCTCCACCACCCCCTTTATTTGTAAAATATACCTACAGAAGAATATGTTTTAAAAAAAATGTCTATTTAAAAAATAATCAAATAAAACAAACTCCCTTTCTAGCCATGACCCATATTGACAACAGAACGTGGCTGCTTGTCTTTGGAAGCCCCTTTAAGCTTTTCTGATTGCATCCCTCTCCCCCCCTGCCCTGACCTGCAGCCATAAGAGCCCTTGGCCTTGCCGGGTAATGGCTGCCTTGCTTTTCTTTATAGTGTCATCACCTGTGTATTTATCCCTAAACAATATATTGTTTAGTTTTTCCCTTTGGAGGACTTTATATAAATTAACGTATGCATGTATCTTTCTGGGATTTCCTTCTTTTGTTCAACCATTCAGTCATGTATACTTCTTTTTAAGTACAAGTTCTTATGGCTCAGCTCTCTCTTTTTCAGAGGCTTCACTTTTTTTGTTTAAAAGCACCCTTAAAGATTATTCTCAAACGTTCACCCTAAAATCCTGTGACACCGCAATGAAACCAATTCATTCGGTTCGCTTGGATGAATTGTTTTAATTGTAAATTGTCTGCCATATTTAGGGGAGCTGTGACCAGTTCCTCACCTTTTCAATGCAAATATTATTTCCTTACATCAAAATGATGTTTTTGGTAGACTTAAAGATTAAAGATATACATTCAAACCTTCCACACGATAATTGTACCAAAAGGTGACTTTTTGGAGCACCACATTCTTTATATTTTTGCACAGTCTTCTTCGTCTGGCTCCAGTTTTGTCCAGTTGCTCACACTGCACCCTATTCTTGTCCTTCCTTACTGAAATGTCCCCTTTTTATGGAATTGGGATTTTAAGTTTCACATCTTTGTCTTAACAATGTGTATAAGCTTTTCATATAGCCTTCTAACTTTTTATCCCCCCCTCCCCCGCCTTCACACAAAATGCCTTTTTGGATCAAATGGGCCCTTTGCTCCCATAGTCCTGCAAACTGTTAGTGCCGTTGCCGTTTTGGAGGAAGAAGCACCTGGATGTCTGCATTTTATGTTAACTTAGTGTCTTTAAGATTCAGGAATGAACAATTTAGCTTAAAAAGCCAATCAGAATTCACCCTTCCCAGGATACAGATGCACAGGAACCATACACTTTTTGAGCTGGAAGCAACTATCTATCCTTTTAAGTTTTTGGAAGGCCCTGGCTTGTTCCTGCCTATGGCACCCACCAGATCCTGACTTCCCGTGTTTCCCCGGAGTCTAGGACGGCATAGGCCTCCGCGGCTCCCACAACCATGGCTGGTTTTTCCAGATTAAGGTGGTTAAAGGCGCAGACCTAACCCCTGGACCGGGTCTGTCTCCTGCAGGGCTTGCTCCTTTCTACGCAGTGACATGACCCACTGTGCTTCTGAGGGGTTCAGGGATCCCAGGTTCTCACTGCTGGGACAGAGTCCTGCCCGTGCAAGAGAAGTGTCCTTGAGAGTGACAGAAGTTTACACTTCGGTTTCCTCTGAGCTGTAGGAGTCCACATACTACTCCAGCGCACTCCTCTCTCTTCTGTCTCTGATCTTCTACAATACTTAGTTTCTGCACCATTCGTCTTTGCACAGAACCCTATTTCTCTCTGGTTCACCTGTGTTAGTCATACCTCCCCAGATAGACTAGAAGTTCTCTGGCCAAGGATGTGTCTGTCTCTATTCCAGGAACACCTGGTACTGAGCTGAAGGCATCCCAGGTACTAAAATAAGACTGCCTGTTTAATACATACTAATCCAGAACACATCAAGTGGTGGTGCAGGGTCCTGACGGCCGACCTTCCCTGGCACTGCCCCTGCCCCTGCATGGCTGCTGTTGCTAAAGCTTTGGGTTTCAGTTACTCTGCCTAACACCTTCTCTGTCTGGGAAGCCAAATGGACCTTGCAATACCAGGGAGTTTTCTAGTGAGTTCTAAAAGGAATTGGCTTTTGTAAGGTGAATAATCACAACTAAATTTACTTGTTTTTAAAGGTCAGACTTTACTTTCAAGTTTTCTTCTTTGTGAAGTTTACCTCTAATTTACCTATAAGAAATACTTCCCATTTCTTGAATAAACTCCTCAAAGGAAAAAAAAAATCCCAGTGGATTACAATGTGGATGTGTTTCAACATGACTGGCAATGTGTTTCATTTGGTTGTATTTGAGTGCTTTTAGTGTTATAGTGTGAATCTATAAAGTTTTCATAAATTGGGATTTGATAAGGGAGATTGTCTTTAAGGTATGGCCAGAAGCAAAAGTGGGGGGGGGGCAGGCATGGGTTGATAAATGGAGGGAGAAACACGGAAAACAAAGACATCATGTTCCCCAACCAGCCCCATCCTGGGACTCTTACTGGACTGGACTTCCCATGCTCCTTTGGAGGACCCGGGAAGACCACAAACCCCATCACCACCCACGTAACCATCCGTCTGTCAGGATGCAAACCGCGCCGTAGAGCCAGCAAGCTCAGCTCTAAGAGCCAGGGCTGGGGAACAAGCTCAGTTTCCTAGCAACCTGCATACAAGTGTGTCCAATGAAACAGATTACATGCTGCTGCTGAATCCCAAGAGAGCATCATATTGCCCCAACAAAGGAGTTAATTTGTACCTCCTGCCACCCACGGGGGCAGGCTGAGAATTCTTTTAGTCTGGAGTCCCTCCTGTCATTCTCCCGGGAGTGTCATGGCAAAAGCAGAATACTCCAATGGGGTCAAACGTGGCTATTTCAACTTTATAGCCTCTGCAAAAAAGTTCTCATAACAGGAGGGAGAGGGCTGTTTGTCCTTCTTTTGTTTTCCTGATACAACTCAGATTGACTAAAATGCCACCCCCAAAGAGTTATTCCAGGGTGCCATGGCCAATAGACATAAGGAGCCTGGACTGTAAGTTCATGGATGGCCATTTTATTTACACCATGGTCTTCTGGGAGTTTGGGATGTATCATCAATCTTCAGGAGCCTAATCTCCCCTGGGCACTCAGACAAAATGCAGTTTTGGGAAGCAGACTGACAGGTCTCAATCTAGGCTTACCACTTCCAGCTGAGCAACCTCTCTTTGGGATAACAGACCTACCTCACAGGGCAGATGTGAAGATTAAGTGAATTAAAAATACATGCAAAATGCTTGAAACCGCATCTGACATAAAATAAGCACTATCTAAGCCTCCAAAGACAAGCCACCAGGGGTCAGTTTTACCCAGACATTTTTCACTGGAACCAGTAACCTCCTCCCACTTTGGGGAGTCAACCCCAACACACTACCTCCTTGGCAATGGGAAGGAGACAAAGGGTCCAGCAGGAATCCTCAGTGATCTTATGGATGAACAAAAGCATTTCAATGAGCCAGGCAGAGGCCACTGTTACTGTGACTCTCCTGTGCTGGACCTGGTTCGAGCTTTGGGTTGGACAGTCAGAAGGATGTCTGGCTCCTAGGAACCCAGAAGCCAGGGTGTGCCACTAGATGTGTCCCTCACATTAGCCAGTTACAGTTCTAAGTTTATGAATAGGTTTCACACTTAAGAAACAAAAACGACACAGCAAGGTGTCTAATTGGGCACAGGCTTCTAAGAGCAGGATGGCTCTCCATGTAGCTCCTACTTGATGCCCTCCTTGATGCACTTGGAAAGTGACTCTACATGGTAAGAGGCAGTCCCATAGCTGTGGTTAAGGACAATCTGGGGTCCGGTTAGGGGACAGGTAATACATATTTTCTCTTTATGAAGTCAGTATGCCCAGGGGTCAAATCTACAAACGATTCTGTTTCATGAACAATTGGCCAACTGATCAGAATAGGTCATCCTTATAGGCAAATGGAAATATGGCAAACCTCTCAGTCCAGCTGGGGGTCGATCTACATAAAGAATATTGAAACTGTTAATGGGATAAGACAGAAACTAAAATATATTGTACCTGCCACGTGCTAGAAACTACTGGGCTCTAAGGAGCCGACTGTAATACTCCTGGTAGATCTTCTCATAGAGGATCATTGGTCACTGAAAGTATGTTTGAATTTGGAATACTGATATAGAATGAAAGCCTTGTGAATTTTATGGCTTTGATCAAGGTAGGAGCATTTCATGAATTGAGCTCTGAAAAAGCAACACTAAACAGAAGAACTGCCCACTGATTTTATCACTGCTCTACTCACGCATTAGCAATAGATAAGTCTGCCATGGTCCCATGTACAGTTCCCACTGAGTCACATTTTCACAGCTCATTAAAATCAAATTCCGGGGGACTTTATAGACCATGTGGTTTGTATGACCTTCTCTATGTCTTCCCCCATCTTTTACTACGAGTAAGGAAATCAATGCCAGGAAAAATGTCTCAGAGTAAGCATCAGTAGAAGCAGCGAGAGTTAGAGCCTATGCTTTTTGACTCACAGTGCTCCCCTTACTGTATCCTGTGTGCCCTACAAATGAGTGGAGCACACATAAACACAAATAGTCAAATGGGACGCACCTTTGAAGGCAAGACCTGCAAAGTCAAAGCACTCAGGTGGCAGGGTTATCTGAAGTATAAAAGGTTCATCTCATGTGAGGAAAGCCTGCTCTTTTAAGCTGAGTAAACACAATAGACTGGGAAGAAGCCTCTACAAAATGCCCCATGTGACTTTTTCTGTGAAAAGCATCAGTCCACTACCAAAATTCAACTTGAACCTAAAAATAGACTCACTAAAAAAAGGTAAGTCTTGAAATCCAATAGATGTCATTGAGGGAAGCCGGGAGGTCTGACGTCAGCCAATGAGGAAACTGGCTTAGTCTAGCGAGTTAGATAACTTGGGCGGCTAGTTTTAGATTTCAGGATACAACTTTTTCTTAAAATTGGATTATTATGTAGCCATTGAATTGTGGGCAAATGACACTTTTAAAGTGTGTAGGTAACTGAAGGTGATTGGCAGCAGTCAAGTTCTTGCTTCTAATCAGTCCATGGCTACACAACTGACATTTTCTAGCATATTTAATGGACCTATGCTTTCCTCACAAGCAGGCTGGCCTTTCCAGATGCTGAAGGGAAATCAAATGGCCCGTACCAATTCCTCCTTCAGAAGCTCTTTCTCACTGCTTCCGGGCTCCTATGTGACTCAAAGAGCCTCCGCACCAGCATCTCTGCTTTTCATGTCCCCTTTTAATCCATGCTACACAGGGCTGCCAGACTGTGCTTGCTAAGGCACCACTTCCCTTATCTTCAAGGAATCCTTCTTTTCTTCCAGAATAAGTCCAGACTCCTTGCCTGGCATTGTAAGAACTCCACCACTAGGTCAGCTCTCCTTAGAGAGTTGCCTTTCTTACAACTTCCCGGGGTAGACCTGCTGTTCTAGGCTCATTAACTAGACTCACACTCATTCCTGCAAATCTCCTCCCTCCCTGACACTTGCCCTGCTCCTCACCTCCACCTAGAAACTTTCTGCCAGGGCACATTCCTCCTCCACCTGGGTCCACAATGGCCCCTTTCCCATGGGAGGCAAGGAGTGGTATTACAGATGTGCATACCATTTCTGTCACTTAACTGTGACCCTGAGCAGGTTGTGCTAACTCCCTGAGCCTGTTTCCTCATCTGTTTAAAAAAAAACAATACCTGTGCCCAATGGGACTTGCATAAGATTTATGAAAATGAGCTCATTTCATAAAGATTCATGAAATTGGCACCTTGCACAATGCTTGCCAGCTAATAGGTACTCAATAAATATACCTCCCTCTTCCTTCTTTCTTACATATTGCCTTTATTATAGGTTACTATTTTGACTATTTTGTCATCTCTCCTCAAACATTAGGAAAGAGTCCCTCTCCCAATGGTACCTAAGAAGGTTCTGGCACAGCACAGCAGGGACTCCTGATGAACTCAGTTGCCCAGGGAATAGCATCGTATTCCAGTTACATTCTCTCTAACATAGACATCAACACTTGTCAGTGGCTGGTGAACCTTCCTCTCAGTGAGCCAAAGTGGTTTAAATATGTGCTTTTAGGAATTGCTTTCTACAGCACTCCCATCGGCACTCCAACAGAATTAGAGGCAGTGCTCTGGCAGAATACAGAAAATTCAAGTCTTGAATCCGCTTCCAAAATTCAATCTCTAGCCAATCTCAAGAATGTACCCATTTTAATAGTGGAAGGACAAGGACAGAAATTGGAATAAACATTATAGTGTATAGAAAACCAAATTTGACAGTATACTAATGAATAAATGAACAAATGATTAAAAAATAATGGAAGGACAATTGTAATTGAAACCTTCAGGAAATCCTGCATGTATCAATCAAATTATATATATTGACAGGTGAAAAAAAAATCACCACCAAGACTCACCCCAAATGCTACAGGAGAAGTTGCAGCTGTTCAAACTTTTTGTTTTCCAAAGCAAAATCCTTTCTTCAAATGATCCCTTACTTGGAACGCTAATATATGAAGCAGTGGAAAGTGAGCAGAAGAAGGGGTGTGAGGTCCTTCCATATATCCTCACACACACCGCAGCTCCCAAGGCACGGCCACAGAACCTTATTTGAAAAGCACAGCTTTAGAGGAATAAGCAAGAGTTGAGGAGAATGGGAAAATGTGTTCCTTTGTGTTGAAAAAAATGTCAGCTAGATGAAGATCTATACATATGCACATAATGCAAAGGAATTAGAATCTTGTTCTACAATATGTTAAATAGATTATTAACAAATTGTACTCAAGTTTATGTGATAGAAAGAGAAATAGATAAATAGGAGGAAACATCTGTTGCAGAAAGGCAAATGGCATCACGGGACAACACTGGACGATGCATTCTGGTTCACTCGCGGCTTATATCAATCCCCGGGAAGCCTCACATTTATCAGTGCCTACAGCCCCCAATGTGGCATTTCTCTACAAGAAGCCCTCGAATACTGTACATCCTTAGAAATAATTTTGTTGAGGAATATTTACTGAAAAGGGAAAGAGTCACACTATATAATTAGACGAAAAAGTTTACCATAGAGTAGGGTACCGATTTTATAATTACGTACGTAAGAACAGATAAGCATTTTTAAAAACTGGAAATGTTAGTAGTAGTCATTTGAGTTGTTTTTATTTTCTTTTTTGTCTACTTTTCTGACTTTCCTAATTTGCTACAATTAACAACCATTCTTTGTGATAAGAAATTAAATATTATTTTTAGAAAACGAAGGCCAATGGTTTCTGAAGGAGAACAAAGTGATGAGTTTTGGACACTAGATAAAGGTCAACACTTTTCACACCGTGGTGCAAGAAACATGTTCTCTTGAGACTGCAAGCTCTACCAGGACAGGAGACCTACCTACCTTGTTCATCACTATGTCCCTAGAATGGAGCCCAGCACACAGTAGGTGCTCACTAAATGATGGCTCAGTGGACAGATGTGAAGTTTTGTCCTGTTCCATTCCATTTGGGATATAATTCCTGTGCCCATATGCTCTTTCTCCTACCCTTCTGCTCCTGCACTTTCAGAAAACAGAAATGGTTCCAGAAGCAGTCTGACAGACCTCACTACTCTCGCCAGCTTGATAGGCATCCCTTTTATTATTATTATCACTAATCCCAACCTTATAGCATCTAAGTAGCATAGCACTGTCAACCTTGCTCATGTTTGTGACGGCAAACAAGGGTGGGGAGAAGCGTTTGGGAGCTGAGAATATTTGAAGCGGAGAATTGACTAGAAGGAAGAGCTGAAGGCAGAATATCACGGTGTGAACAACAGGGCTGTTGGGAAACCTTGATTCCAATTCAGGTTCTGCTCCAAACAAGTGGTAAGCCCTCGCTGGACCTCAGTTGTTTCATCTGTGGAAGGGAGTGGTCTTATTTACCTTGCAGAGGTATCAGTAGGGAGACTGGCATAAGAGGAGGCATTTTTGAAAGCAATTGTCCTACTTAAATACCAGGTTTTGGCAAAGAAGTTCCATGAGGCACCTGCATTGTGAACTAAGAGCCAACACACATACCCTTCACCCCAGGGTACATGCACATTAGTAGACTCTACAACCCTTTGTTTCATCACACAGGCTGAACTATTATGCTTAAAGAACGGTCAAGTCTTTCTTCTCCAGGGAGCCTTCCTTGTCCACAAACACCATCATCTCCTTTCTCAGACTGGCTGGAACACTCCTAGCCCCTCGATGCACACACACTCCCCTCCCCCTACTCGCTGCCACCCCTCCACAGGCTCAAATCACTCCTCTTCAAGAGAACAGGACCAAACCCCCAACTAGTTTAATAGAAAGCTCTAGCATAAAAACCTTCTGTGGCCTGCAGTGGCATGCACACAGTAGGCCCTCACTAAATATGAGTTGACTGATTAAAAGAAATGGCTTTGTTGTCCAGCTCACTATCAGGCAAGGATGGCTTTCAACAGCAAGGAGAAGGAGTCTGCTGGGGTCTGATTCACTTTGACAATTGATTCTGCCAACACCGAGCCTGTCATCTCCAGCTTGGACCTCATTTCACTGAAATCTGTTAAAAATTACTATGGTTATCTCTATTTGAAATTTTTATTGGCAAGCATATTGATTTGCAGGTGGCTGCCTGACCTACACACCACACTTGGTATTGCCGTCTCGATTCACTCTTGGGAGGCCCTCACCAAGTTTGGTCAAAAACTCACCCTCTCCTTTGAAGTCATGGTACTCCAGACACACAATATGGTCTAATGGGTAAGAGAAGCACCTTTCATTCAATTGCTTTCCCAGCTCTTTCAGGTGTAATCTGACACAGTCATCTCTTTAAAAACACCCTTGCAAAGGTCTAATTTTATTTACTTGGTTTTTGCTTTGATGTTTGCCGTTCTTCAGAGTTAATCGTCAAAATAAACACCAGAGTTCACTGAAACAGCAAATTTTCCCCTACGTTGTCAACACCCCTTCTTAGGAGTTCTCCCTCATACTCACACAGATTATTAAACCTCAGTCGGAAAATGTCTCCAGTTGCTTTTTAAGGATTTTTCCATTCTGTTTCCCCCAGGGCAATAAGGGAAGTAGTCCAAGGGAGATTCTCTAGGAGTTCACCCTCTGTTTCCTTCAAGCAACTTGAGCACCAGCAAAACCCTCCAGGAATTGGCTTCCCAGGCCTGGCAGGAAATGCCAAAGGGTGGGGGTGAGTAAGATTATGTAGAGACAAAGAATTTTTAAGAGGAAAAATCATGGGTGAAATTATTTAGGATAGGTTTTGTGGGATCCAGTTGGACAGGATGGTTTCACATTGGGGTTCACAAATACAAATACACAGTTAGAATATAAAGAATGCCTGGCAGTTTTATTTCCTGTGACACAAACACAAAAAAGAAAAAGAAATCCAAACCAAAACAACAACAAAAATAACCTAGCACCAAGTGGCTCTCCTGTCCCTAGCAGTCAGCAGATAAATGGGAACCCAGGAGAGGCAATTCCTGAAGTTACTCCTCCTCCTAAGCCCTGATCTTGGCCAAGTCCAGGACTTTTAGAGCCCAGCAGAATGCCTCTGCTCTCTGATGCCAGCTCAGAGCCTTTGCTTATAGCCCTCTCTGCCAATCATCATCTGATCCTGCAGACGTAAGACTTCTCTCTTTATTTCCCAAATACTCTCTCTTTTCTCCTCTCCTTTCTTGCCATTGTTCTGCCATTATCATTTCCATGGAAGAGGCAGGGCACAGAAGTTGGGAGTTTGAACAGTTTGAAAAATAATAATGGAAACGAGACTTGTGAATAAGTTCTAGGTTTCACCAGCTATTTATTAGCCCTTATCCTCTTCCAAAAGCTCCCCATTCTTCAAGGTTCTACCTCTTCCAGGAAGCCATCCCAACTGCCTTCTGTGGAGCATCAACTGTATCACCTAAGTGTCCCCATTAGAAGAGCTGCCATGCTGTAGGATATTATCCCTTGCATGAGTTCATGGAGTAATTACTCCATGAGTATTCCCCATGAGTTCAGACACGGTATGTTTTTAGCTTTGTGGGCCCAGAGTCAAGCAGAGTTTAGTATGTAGGAGATGCTCAATAAATACTTGTACATCCATTGAATGAATTTAATTAAAAATAATTATAGCTACACCTTTGTTTTAAAACCAAGAAACAACTGTATATTTATATATAAAAAACAGTAAATAGTGCTGACAGTAATTTATCCACTTAAAAATCATCTGGCTGTTTTAAGTATGGAAATTTTAGTTTCTCATCCACATCAACAGATAGCATAATTTCTATAATTCCGTATGGCTATGTTAGGCTTGATGCACATAATATCTTTGTAAAACAGGAATTATGTCCAGGGATTTTTAGTGGTAAGAAGGCAGACCTAGGATGAATGAGGCTATTCTGTCTTGGCTGGAACAGGAAATCCCTTTTCCCCTTTTCTGTACTTTAGGTTTTAACTGTTAATTAAATGTAGTTTTCTAGCTTTCTCTTGTGGTTCAGGTTATTCTAGAGTCCCAAAGAGTACACAGCATAGTGGGAACCCAAGTCAAACACACTGGTTTGAATTTAATTGACATTAAAGTTGTAGCCCTATTTTATTGGCTCCCTGCCCCTTCTCATAGGCACTCTAAAGCTGGAGCCATTTCATTTGCTTTCCTCCTCCCAGATCCCAAGGAAAATGACCAGAGGACATTAGCTATGGGCAGTGTCTGCTTGGAACAGAGAAGCCCAGATCTCTCTAGAATAATAACTGGGCCATTCCATCGGGTACAGTGACCAGACCTGCCCCTGCCCCTCGTGGCTGATGCCAGGTGGTCTCCACAATCACCTCCACCGGTCACCAGATCAGGTACGGTGCCTGCATCTTACAAACGTCTGACCCTGTGGGGCAGCCTGCACGTGCCACGTGGCCTGCATCCTCATGCGATCTACCAGGGAGTTCTCAAGGGACACCCCTTTCTTCCCACACGCTAAAAATCTAAAGCTCACCAAAAAATAATTAAACCTGACTTAACATTACTGCTGCTTTGCGTGCTATAATCAAACAAGAACGAAAGAAATCTTAATAGGATTGCAATCAGGTTTTTGAGTTCCTTATCCATGTATTAGAGTCTTAGTTGAAACCACATTTGTGGTGGCTCAGAAAAACCCTCCTTTCTTTTCAGTTAAAGTAAACTAAAGCAGGACTGAGCTGTGGTTACCGAACCCAGCTCCCATTCCCACCCAAATCCTGTCCAAATCCTCCCCACTCTCCAAAGCCTGGCTTGAGCCCCCTCCCTTCTCTAGACCCCCTCCTCTGAGGCCTCTTGTGCTGAATACCCCCACCCAGAAAGTGACTGCTCAATGCTGTTTGTTGCTCTCTGTTTGCTCATGGAAGTTAGTATAATCTCCCAATCCCTAATTCTGTAGGCCCCTCCCTGTGGAAGTCATTTTCCTTTTTACTGGTAACACCCAGTACCTACCACACACTCAGGCAAATGATAGCTACCCTTTAAAGCCTTGACTATTTGCTATCATAGGAAAAGTCACATTTTTTAGGAGGTACCAGGGATTGAACCCAAGACCTCATACATGCAAAGCAGGCGCTTAACCACTGAACTACTCCAGATTTTTTAAAAGCTAATTTGGGGGTTAATAAAATAATTCTTCATAGGACTGCTTTCATTTGTAAGTTAACAAAATGACAGATTTTCAAAGAATTTACAACTATTTGTAAAATAATCTTCCACAATGCACAGAGGAGATGATTGCTGGTGGTGAAGACATCTATTCCCACTCCCTCCCTCATTCATCACGAGACATAGGAAAGTCGACCTCCGACAGGGCTTCCCAAGACCCACCAGGTGCAGAGGCTCCGAGAGGCCTCCTCCACCAGGCCAGGCCTTTCTTAGGATGCTTAGAATGGCCCAGAGAAAGAAAGCCAGTGCACCTCCCTACCCAGGAAACCACCTCAGAGGGAGAAGGGGATGACTGCCTCCCGGTGCTAGAGGAGGGGGTAGCTCCCCTCACACAGGGGCCCTGTGAAGGGTCAGGGTGATGTCAGAGCGCCACTGAGTTGGGGGCCCAGGGACCAGACGTCGGGTCTGACTCTGCCCATACAGAGTGTCTGTGGGCAAAAGTCTTCACTTCTCTGAAACCCGATTTTCTTGCTGGTGAAAGAAAAGAACAGTAGAAGAGATGATTCTTCAAAATTCTTCTAACCCTCAGAATCTGATACTGAGCCCCTGCCAGCCGCGAGGCTCTATAGGTGATAAAGACATATAGTGCACACTTCCTTTAGTGATGGGAAGAAGAAAGTTGACCTCATCATTGAGCCTGTTATCATGCTGGACTCTGAGTATGGCCACAGCCACACACATGCCTAAACCCATAAATATGAGGCATCACACAACACACACCAAAAACAAGTATAGTTAATAGTCCTGCACTTGTTCAGAAAAGGGGTAGATTTTATATTTCCTTTGTTCCCCGAGAAATCAGAGGGAGAAGGAAACTTCCATTAGATCAGTGTTTCTCAATGTGGAATAGGTGCCGTATATGTGTTGGGGGTGGGGAGGCTTGGGATAAAAAAACTGGGAAATAGATGAAACAAAGTTAATAATGCCCTCCCCCCTTGCAGGTCAGGTCCCCTTGGGGACTTTGATAAGCAAATGTGCGTTGAGAATCTCTGAGAGGTCAAGACTGCAAGCTCCCAAACTTGTGAGCTACAGAGTCCTTTACCCTCACAGCTTCTCCAGGGATTAGGTTTCTGAAAAACTCCTTTTGGGAAGTGGTATACCAGGGAGAATGTAAGCTCCCTGAAGACAAGGATAGGGTCTTGCTCATCACTGCATCTCCAGCACCTGGCACGTTGCCGAGCACATGGGAAGGATTCAATACATGTTTGCTGAATGACTAAATGAGTGACTGTTGAACACTCAGTGGAAGGACTGGCCTTCACAACCACTCGAGGTGAGAGTATGCCAAGGAGCAAGGGGCTGCCTTGCCGTGATGCCACCCCTTCAGGTAGACAGAAGGAAGAGTTTCTTCCTTTTCAAGAAACCAGGGGCCACAAGGCAGTAAGACATCCTAAAAGACTTTCATTTTTCTCCCCAAAAAGGGTGAATAAAATGAAAGCTTCATAATAAATATTGGCATTTATCTTCTTCACTAAGAATAAGGAACAAAGCAGTTATGATACGCATAATACTGTAGTTACAGATTATCTTTGTTTCTTTACTGCCACCTTCTGGTTCCTATGAACCTATATGGTAAATTAAAAATCTGTACAGGCATTTCACTCTGAACTTTTAAGCATTCTTTCACATCCTTCACCTCATATGACGTTACACAAGTTAGAAGAGGTTAGGGTGACCTTTCCTCTTTTTCATTTGACCTGAAGGCAATATAGAAGTTAAGTGATTTGCCTAGTGATAGAAAGCTAGGAACAGAGCAAGGACTAACCACGCCTGTTGGTTTTTCTTAAGAGCAAACACGGGGTTTAGCCATTTGGTCCTGCCCAGCCACATTTGCAAAGAGTTCTACTGCTCCCTCATCCCTTCACAAGCACAACCTAAGTGGAAAATTCCTTGCCCTTGAAAAAGAAAACGCTGTTCAAATATACCCTGATCTTTTCAAGGGTAAAATCCATTCTACTTTACAAGGTCTTTGAGAGAAGAATGTAGAATGTCTATAATTGACTTTTTATCTGATAGTCAAGATCCAGAATGCCCTGCAGAGCTGCCCAAGGTGGCTCAGCAGGCTTCTACCTCAACATACCTTGGTCTGGAAGCAGCAATAGAGTTGGGTTAGATACGGGTGTTTCCGCGCCAGAGCCAAAATCCTCTTCTCTGTCATCGTGCAGTCTACGTCGTCATCCTGAAGGATGACATCCTTCTTTAAGACCTTCACAGCATAGACTTCATCTTTACCCTTGAGTTCCGCTAACATGACCTGCAATCAACCCAAATGGCTCTCATCAATCGATTCGTGTAGGGAACCAAAAGGAGAAACACAAGTCAATATCAAATGCTTTAAAAATGAAAGCTTTTTTCCTTTTTAAATTTTAAATGTTATAATAGCATTAAAAAATGTTTAGGAAAAAGCTGCCATCCTAATACAGCTGCTACTTTCCTTAACCCAGCACAGTGCCCAGGCAAAGAAAAGAGAAGCTCAATGCATATCATATGTGCATATACATTTTTCATACTTGCAGTTACGGTAAAGCAAACATCCTATAGATTTTTTCAACTGAACATTATTTCATAAGCTTTCTTCTACATGTTCTCCATCATTATCATGGTTGCCAATACTTAATTCAAGTAAATGTACTAAATTTAACAATTTTCCTCATATTAGACACCTAAATCTAATTATTAAGCATTATATAAAATAAATTACATTGAGTATTTTTATACATAAAATTTTTTTTCTTTCCTTTGGATCACATCCTTCTGATAGGAATTCTTGAGGTGGGTTATAGGGATAATGCTTTTTTAAAAAAACTTTTTATTTATTTTTTTTTTACAGTTTTTCATGCACATTTCCTAACTGCTTTTCAAAGAGGATGTACAAATATACTCTGCCACCAGCAATGTAGAAGTGTTTTAGTTTCATGGCAATTTACTAATGTGGGGTCTTTTCACTTTAAAAGATTTTGTGATCATTTGATAGGTGGGAAATGTTACCTCGATGCTGTATTAGCTTGCAATGAATCTTTCCAATATTTGTTTTCCAATTGTATTTCTTCTGGTTTGAATTATTCATCTATCTCCTTTGTCTATTTACCTGCTGTTTTATAATTTTATTTCCTTACCAATTTGTATGCGCATGGGACATAAAGATATTAACCCTTTATTTGCCACAAAGATTTTTCTAAGATGGCTTTATGGTTTTCTGTTATTTTTCTTCTACTGAACAGAACCATTCATCTTTATATAATTGAGTCTGTCCTTGTTTTGCATTAAAGCTGGGAAATTGATTCCTTCTCCAGAGGGCTAATAAGAGCTCTCTTTTCTTAAAGTTGTCCTATCTTTTGATATTTTATACTTGTTCCCCTATAAATGTCACAAGTCTCTCTTCTAATAACTAACTCCTGAGTATAATATTCCAATGTAAGTTGTCAAAGCTAAAAGCAACAACTCAGCAACGTAACGAGGGAACTCGTGATGTTAACCTGAAGACCTTTCATCGCCCACATAGAATACAAACTCTTTCAAACTGGCACAAACTCTGGCCATGGTTTTTCCTAAGAAACCATCTAAATACTCCAGAGTCATCAAAGTTCCCATTTGGCCTACACCATATGGAAACTTGGAAACTCTGAGTCTGCTTGTTTCCTTTGAATCTTGCTCAAAATTATACCAAGACCTGCTTGGGGCCAAATTATGCCTAGCCAGGGCACTGGGGTCTATTCCTTAGAGAGCCAGTCTCGAAAGAGCGAGATTGCTTCTGCCTTCACTGCTTATGTGACCTCTAGTGACCTTCCTGCCACAGCTCTCAGCATGAGATGAGGGCTGGTGAGATGGCTGGAAACCAGGACCTGTCCCCTGAGGGCTTCGCAGAGCCATTCCCCTGGGACAGAAGTGAAATGGGTCTCAGGTCAGGTTGTTGGTTGACTCATAGGGCTGCTGCTTCCAAGAGTCCGGGACATGCAAGGACATGTGGCCCCCCGGGAGCTGCCGAGCCAGGCACCTGACCTCCCGAGCAGGGCCCCTCTGCTCTGGGAGGTCTCAGAAAGACAACTCCGATCGACTCCCAGGCATGGCTTGAAAGAGCCAGGGGGTAATCAGAAGTGTCAGCTAAAATGAAGCTTCCTAAGCTCTCTGCCCCTCCATCTTCTTTCTAAAATGAACAGGGGTCATTTGCCCATCTTTCCAAGCCATCAAATGGTTGACCTGAGCACCATCAAGGCTTTATTGGGCAGAGTCTGTATCCACAGCCCACATGACTATGTTCACCTAAGTGGGGAGCTGGTTATTGCACATGACACCAAGGACAGAGGCCCCCGATCCCAGATATGAATTGATTATTCTCATTTTCTGGCCACATGCAGAGGACAAATAAACATTTGTAAGGGCCAGAGAAGACACGTAAACAGCATTTAACTTCCAAAGCAATCAATGCTAAGATTTACTTTGAACCCTAAGTCACTGAGGGCCAAGATTCTGGAGTTCATTTTCCAAGTTTTCATAGTGACTTAAAAATAGAATTTCAGCTCCATCTCTGAAGAAGGGAAGAAATGCATTGTTGCAGTTATTGATAATGGAATGCCAAGCACAATTTTCAGTGTTTTCTTACCCACTATCTCACTTGCTTCCTGTCCCCAGTGAACAAATGAACACTGCATCCTGAAGAGGTTAAATGACTAACCTAAAGGTCCACAACTAAATTAGCAGCAGAACCAGGATGGCTACCTGTGTGGCCTCAAGTCATTTCCACTCAACAATGAAGGAACACTTAACAAGACCAGGTTGAAATGTGCATAATTTAAACTTAGAACAAATGAGGCAATGCCTCTGCATAGGGAAAATCAGCACTTCTACCCAAGCCCACCACACACCTTGCCAAAGCTGCCTTTGCCCAGCACCTTGATGAAGTTGAACTCATCCAGGCCCAAGCGCTTGGCCTGGCCATGCCGGACTTCCCCGTTCTCTCCAGGGCTCGCCTGCTGGCCATCGGTGGACGAGGCCGCCCGGTGCTCCTCCCCTCGGTTGTCAAACGACAAGGCCTTCCGGATGTTGTTTTCAAGCTCTTTTATTTCTAGGGCCAAGGTTGACAAGAGAGTGCATTAGCACACACCTGATGAGCCCTTCCCATTTGCACTGGAAACGGAATTTCCCTCTCAGCCCTCCAGGTACCTGACCCTCTCTCCCACTCTTCATATCAATGGACATAGCGTGGCATGACTTATTTGTCCCTTCATTGGTTCAACACTTCCATGGGCACCTAAGGAACAGGGCTAGGTCTACGAAGAGGAGGAGGACAAGGTCCCTGCCCTTGGGCGGTTCACTGGCCAGCAAACTCCTTTAGATCATGCTGGGGGCGCAGATACCTCTCTGAAAAGCCATGGTGGCTAGTAGCCTATTCCTTTATTTTAGTTGTCCTACAAGAACCCGGGACTTCTCTGGAACCTTGTGGAGTCAGAAAGCCAAGAGGTAGCCTTAGCCTGTTTCTTTTAAAGATTAGGATAACAAGTAATTAAGAACAGTCATCACAGGCATCATCAGTGATATAATTCACCTTCTAAAGGACTTTACCTGGCCTCCTTGCAGGGTCTCTTCTAAATACCCATCTCAGGCAAGGTTATCGAGCAAAACAGTGATGGGCTTATCATCAACAAAAGAATTGCTTCCCGGAGTGACATGTTGCAAATTTATGTCAGACATGGCAGGAATTCCTCAGTACTGTTTCACAACTCTGAGGCAGCCTTGTGCCCCTCCAGAGAATGTGACTTGAATTACCTGGGGATGATAATGCTGGATGACCCTTTGACCTTTTCTATTTGAAGAAGCTTTATCCTCAGCTATTCATTCACCAATACACACACTCCTCTGTGTAGAAATGGAGATCTCCAGCATAATCCCATTTTAAAATATGCTCGTGAATAACTGGGATTATAGGAAGGGAGCAGGGACTATTAACCCCTTGGGATCAGAATCAGGTGCTGCTTGACATAAAGAGGTCTTTAGCTTCTTTCCAGAAGGACAGAGACCCATTAGGGCTCACTTAAGGAATCCAGAGATCTTTACTGAGACCCAGAGTTTGGCTGCTCTGAGATGTGTTGGGGCAGAGTGGAGGGGTGGGGAGAACAGCTGCCGAGTCTATGGGCAATGCCTCCACCACCACCAGCTAGCAGTTATCTATCACTTACTATTAACTAAGTTTGACTTCTCCATCTCAGCATAGAGCTGAAGTCTCCCCAAGACTGGTTATTAGATGGATTTTGGAAGGTAGGACTTGGGTGTTTGGGGAAACCAAAGCTTGAAGATATCCCTCTATGTTTTCTTACAATGGAGGAAGGAGAAACTCTGTCTTGTGTCTGTCCTGCCACAACTGTGTATCTTGCTAAGAGGGCTTTCACATCACTGGTGGGCAGCACTGGTACTTCCGAGGCAGGTTGGTACAGGGAAAGGGAAGACCTGGGTCACAGCTGAGGCTGGCAGTCCACAAGGCCAGCAGACCACATGGCCGTGGGGCCCCCGGAAACCTCCTGAGGGGAAGGCTGCTGGAAAGATCCCATGAGACCCTGGCTACAAGATCCCATTTGGAACTCTTTCTGAGGTCAAGGAGAAGCCCCGGGTAACCCCAAACAGGCCTCCTCATTGGCCCCTGAGAGCTAACAGGCAGGATTGTAAGGCAACCAATCAGAACAGCAAACAGCTGGGGCCCCTTCCCGACATTATGAAGGGGGAGGAGTACAGGTTTTAAAAGGCCCAGCCTGGGTCCCCACATGCGCGACTCACCCTGCACACCCACATCCATGTCTAGGACTGTGTACTATTTCCTTGTTTCTTAATAAATTCTCTACTCCCTTACCAACCCTATGGCATATCCTTAAATTCTTTTATGTGACATGAGCCAAGAACCTAGAAGCCCAGAACCCAGAGCCTTCTGCTAACACTTTCACTGAACGGGGATTGATAGTGGCCCTGAGAGCCATGGGGTCCTGCCACAGCCAGGAAGCACAGCAGGGAGCATGGCAGGGAGCACAAGAGCATGGCAGGGAACACAGTAGGGAGCATTCCAGAGAGCACGGCAGGGAGCATGGCAAGGAGCAAGGCAGGCAGGAGCCAGAAGCTGGGCCTGGAATCCCAGATGCCTCACTGCTACTTTGGGTCTCTTTACCGTATGACCCTCTATTCTTGAAGCTTCCAAATGAGGTCTCAGCATTTAAAGGAACCATTAAAAACACCCACACTGAGAGAGTGTGGTCTACAATGTGAACTATGGTCCATGCTGAATGGCAAAGCCGTAGGATGTGTTTATCAATTGCAATTAATGTGCCACACTAATGAAGGATGTTTATGTGGGAGGTTGTGGGAGGTGTGGGAGGCAGGGCGTATGGGAATCCCTATATTTTTTGTGTAACATTTATGTAATCTAAGTATCTTAAAAAAAAACAAAAACAAAAAAACACCCACACTGGTCCGGGGTAATGCCTGCTAGTTTGGAGGCCCCAGGGTACTGTCAGATTACTTATGAATGAGTCAAATCTCCTTTGGAAAGAAGCAGAGCATAAAATGCAGAAAGTGAATGGAGCAGCACTATGAGTGACACAGACCAATTATTTCATGGCCTCGGGGCCTGGCACACCCACCCTGAAGCTGTTTTATTTACTCCTGGGTAAGAAGGGCAAAGTCCAAGTGATCTTTTCCAGGGAGGGTTTGATGGCACAGATTCTGAGAGTAGGGTCTCTAAGCCAGGATGGCACAGTCCTACGCCTACCATCAACTTAGATCCTGACTTTGGGACGATCCTTTTAAACTCTCCAAATCTCCAGCCTTATAACACGGGGATAATAATGTGGCACAAACAGAGTTAGTGTGAGCATAAAATTAGGATAATGAATACGAAAGTGCTTTTAAAAAGTGCAAAAGGGTTATGGAAAATGAAGACGTTATTTTGCTATTATGTTCATGCGTCCCTTCCCAGTGACGTTTGGTACAGGTCACCAGCGTGCAAGGCTCTAGCCCCTCCTCAGCCTTGGCTCCTCCTCAGCCACGGATGCCTACAGAAGGCTTTATTACTACTTTAAGCATATTCTTAAGGGGAAGGAGACAACCTGAGCTGAGATTTAGAAGGAGTTGGGCCCAGAGCTGGCTTCCTCCCCACTTTTTCCAGTCTCTTCTCCAGATTCATCTGTCTGTCCCCACGCACCTACAGGCTAGGATAGGAGATGTTCTCCCTCCCCCGCCCCATGCCCCAGCTCATGATCTGATGGGATTTGGGTGAGAGGACTAGAGGCAGGAGGAGACAGGGATCGAACGTGAGTGAGGGGCACTGCTTGTGCTGGGCTGTGCCCCTCTCCATCCCCTTCACTTGGAACCAGGGAAAAGAAAGGACCATGACATTACATGCCCTTTCTCTCATACCCTGGTATGGAAGGAATTTCAGACAGGCACAGCTGTTTAGCACCTAGCACTCAAGAAATCCTTGCCGAGTGAAAGAACAGCTATAAAATGGACAAAGAAAGGGTATCTCAGCGAAGAAGCTCATTCTGGGTGGAAAGGCCTGAAGCTCCTTAGTCTGTCCAATGACAGAGCCCAGGGGTTAGGAAGCATATCTGAGGGTCTCACCCTGGTCACAAGGGGAGGTGGGTGCTGACTTGGATCGGTCTTCCTCAGAGGGTGAGCTTCCAGAGGTAGGCTGTGGGGACTCGGCACCAGCAATGAGCTAGAGAGAGGGAAAGAAGGGGGAAAGGCATCAGGAGGGAGGGCTGTGAGTTTCCCTGAACTTACAGGCATCAAGATACTACACCAAGAGCTGGTAGGATCCCTGGTGCACAACAGCCTTTGCTAAATTGATGTTCACAGACTCAAGGCTTCATTTGCCAATATAAAGGAAGAAAACAAGCGATTTCAGTTTACTTTATTTTTATTCTATCTAAATACAACTGACCTTTCTAAGCAAAGCCTAACTCCACCTCCTCCATCAAGCCTTCCTCTGCCTATCCAAGCAATGTCCAAGTCACCTCAAAGTAATATGACACTTTTCTCTAACACATGCCAGGCATTTATTCATTATCGTAGGCAGTTTTACATTAGTAGGAAAAGGAAAAAGGAAAAGCTCCTCTAAAAGGAGAAGAAGCCTGGGAAATGAAGGGCCCTTCAGGAGGTATTGTGTATATTGTATATTCAGGAGGTATCTGTATATATTGTGTGGGGCTCTCTACTCAGGTTCTTTGGTGGCAAGATCCCATCTACTATGTGTATTCCCTCCTAGGATCTGCACAAAGTGATACTCCTAACAGGTGTCCAATAAATACTTTCAGGTGTATTGATATGTGTTGGCAGATTTTAGAATATCCACCCCCAAATGAAACATAGTTTCTAGCATAGATACTGGCATATCCATTTTATGTCCCCATTAAAATTGGTGGTTTGGCCTAAGAGATCACAAGCATGTCTACGTCCTTCTATCTTGAGCTACCAGCTGTGTACCCGTGTGGTTTCTGCATGATGGACTACTTGTAGGGGCAACATGAAGGGAACCAGTAAGCTTGGCAGTCCTGCAAAGAAGTCCTTTCAGCTGCAACGGAGGGGCTTCTCTCTCGTTCTCTCTTGCTAACTTGAGCCACTACAGATTCTCACTTGGCTCTTTCCAGCTTCTATATCAGAAGCATCACAGCAACCAATGTGGTAGACTGAATCCCTTCGTCTTCTATTCTGTCCCTTCCTGAATTTCTCCATGTTGGCTTCCTACCATCAGGTCCCCCAATTCTAAAATAGGCAGATGATGTCTGGCTACTAGCATTATAGCCTAAATAAATACTGGGAAGAGAACAGTTATTGAGTTTGTTTGAAATGTTCACAACAATAAAGGTCCTGCCTTAATTTACTTCTAGAAAGGAAAAAGATGTCTCTGCAAAGGGCTCCAGAGCTCATAAATGTATTAGTCAAACATCGTCATCACATGGCATTTGCTAACCAACTTCTGCATGGACTCCTGGCATGCTTGGCGGGTGGTGTGCTGCTTGCACTTTCAGCTCTCTGAGTCAACAACTGAAGGCCCATTTCCACCATCACGACTTACAGAGCTGAAAAGAGCCATCAGAGGTATAACCCACAGTTAACTCAAGTAGTGAGAAGGGAATTTTCTCTCCAACTATTGCAAAAGAACTTGGTATACTGGGAAGGTAGAGAAGAAGGAAAGGTTAAGAAGATGAAAATAATCTAACCCTTCCCGTTCAAGGTTCTTTGGAGAGGCACCAAGGAAAAGCTCCTCTAAAAGGAGAAGAAGCCTGGGAAATGAAGGGCCCTTCAGGAGGTATTGCAGGGCAAAATTCAGGGAAGACATTTAGGAGTCAAGATTGTAAAGGCACCTAAAGTCAGACATGCTTTTCTAGAAAAGAGCTTGAGAATGCCTGACACTGTGCAATGAGAGCTATCCCCACTTCATGCCCCACCAGGATTTCTTGCTCAGTAAAAATGGTTCTGATCTCATTATTTACTTTTTCTGAGACTACCTAGATTTTCTAGGCTAGGCAACAAGGCTAAAGAAGAGCCTGCATCTCATAGAACACCAAAGTGGATATCACCCCACACAGAGGGACTCCTGAGGGCTCTGGAGACACCCAGGTCCTATATAAGGGGGGACAGCCCCAGAGACTGATGCCTTATCAGTGGGCTCTACTTTGGAATCTGTGCTCCTGAGAGCGACAGAGTTGGACTCAAATAAGTCCTCCCTGCACATGGACCATCTGTCCCTTCTATTCAAACCTATATGTGATGCTAGAGTTTGTAGGTGTACTTCCAGAGACTGGAGTCTCTGCCAGCTGTGCCTGGAATCTCGGTGGAGCTGCAACTCCTACTCTACAGCTCAGTGGACTCACCCAAGTCACCTGGTGAGGAGACAATGATGGACAACAGCCATCCCAGGGAATGGAGAGAGCCTGCAGCTGCAGGCAGGATAATCCCATCCACCGTATCCATGGGATATAAGCCCCCCCCCCTCACTTGGAGGTGGAGTAGATAGACATCACCATCCCAGTCCCCTCAGGATTGGGGGAAGAGCTATGGACTAGAGTGGACTCACTGGTATTCTGTTGTAGACATATTGTGATTCAAGCAATGGAAGAAATTATAACAGTGAGGTAGAGCTAGTGGCCACTAGATGCTTTCGGGGCAGGGAAGGGAAGGGCGGTTGTAATATAGGGGCTTTTTCAGGACTTGGGGGTTGTCCGGAGTGATGTTGCAGCAACGGATATAGGCCATCTTACATCACCATATACCATGCAGAACTGTGTGGGAGAGAGTGTGGTCTACGATGTGAACTGTGGTCTATGCTTGGTAGCAAGGCCCCAGGATGTGTATATCCATTGCAGGTGATGTGCCACACTGATGAAGGATGTTTATGTGGGATGTTATGGGAGGTGTGGGAGGTAGGGAACATGGGAATCCCTGTAATTTCTGTGTAACATTTAGGTAATCTAAACACCTTTTAAAATATATATATATATATATAAATAAAATAAAATGAAAAAAAAGAAGAGCCTGCAAACAAAATGCTAGAGATACTTTTACGTCTATTCACACCTATGGGCCTTGATTTACCAAAATAACATTTTAGCAAATGAATCTCTTCCTACTGACATTCAGAATGTCACATGCATAGAGACAGGGCTTTGGCCTCCAAAGAAAGGCCCAGATATTTCATGTGGTGGGCCCTTAACAAGAGTCCGTGGGCAGCTGAGTGCTGAGGCCATCACAGATCTTGTTGACTTCCTCCCTAGAAAAGACTGTGGTTTCAGCTCTTCATCCTTTTCCCCTCATTACAGTGCTACCGGGGGCGATGCTCAGTCCAGACGCTGGCCTTGCTTTCATGCCAGTTCAGGAGGCAGAGGTTACATTTCCTCACCCAAAGTTGGTATGTGTGTGTGTTTTTTCTAGAGGGAATTTCAAAGTCCCCATCTTAAAGCTTATGTTTCTCCAACAAACATAACTCCTGAGGCTTGCCTTGTTTTCCCTCCACTTTTGGAACTGAAGGAGACATTGCTGTTACCTGCCTGTTCTCTTTTTAAAAAAGAAAATTGAAGCACACACAGTTTTGAGTGAATGCCAGAAATCTTCTGGACCCTGGAATCATTTCATTCCAGGGCCCTCTCGGGGAGCCAGTGCAGAGACGCCGGCTCACCAGGAGCTCCAGAGACTCCACAAAGCAACCAGTTACCTTTTTCCTCCTCTGGCCACTGTTGGTGATTTTGTCTGGAGTGACGCCTAGGTCGGCAAGCACTTTGGCAATTCCTCTGGCGTCCACTCCGCAGTTGGGAGCCACGTTGGTTTCACAGCGACGGTGAACGTTCATCTTGCAGACTGTAAGGAGACACGGACAGACTTCTGCATGTGCACGGCCTAAGGCATTACCTTTCATCCTGACTGTAAAAGCAATACGTGCTCATTTGATAATTTGGGAAATGCAGAAAAACAAAAAAAGAAAAATTAAAATCATCCCATCACACAGAAATAAAATTACCCTTCAAACGACCAGGCAGAGATGACCACTGCTAACTTTCTCAAAGTTACTTCTTATGAGTCATTCTTCCTATATATATTACATATGGCTAAGCTAATAAGCATCACGCTTCCATTTCCTTTCAGGGAGCAGAACACTGACTACAGAAGGACTTGACTGGTTTAGCTGAAGAAAGTTCACCTGGATTCTGGACCGAGGCAGGTGTGTGTACACAGCCCACTCGATTACTCTCCTGCAATGTTGACTATCACCCAGAGAGCAATGCCCAAGCTAGAGCCTTTCAAGACACTCATCTGAAAGCAAAGAGATTTGAGTGCAACCTCCTTTCAGATCTAAAAACTGATTCCAAAGGAACAAAGGCCACGACTTAATGCCTGTTTTCCCCACAGCACTTAGTTGTCTTCCGTGCAGCACTTCAAAGGTGAACATGTAAACAGTTCCTAGAACAACCCAGGTAAGATGGGCTATTCCTCCAGCTTGCCCTGGACTGCCTGTCGCTGGCCTGGGGGAGGCACAGCATAGCCCTCTCCCCACCTGCCTCAGGCTTGAAGAAGTCACCTGAGAAGCAGAGGAGGCACAGGGCTGGCTTTCTTAGACAACATAAACAAACAAGAAAGCGCCATCACTGCCGGCCATGGCACTGACCCAAGTAATTGAGTTATTATTAACGACTGCCTGAAGATCCTCAAGCTCTGGCTGAAACTGGCAGGACAGTAATAAGACTGTAGACTTGGGAAAAGCACACTCTCTGCTCTGAAGTCTCTGTCCCACTCCCCTCATCACAGTCAGTTCCCCTTACCTGCTCCTGCCCCCCAAGCACCCCCACCAAAGCCCTCTCTCTGCCTCTCGGTGGGGTGGCAGAAAGGACAAGAATAGAGCAGGCACATTAAGGCTCTTGACCAGACAACGTGTCTACATAATTTAACCGCGGGCGCCCTCTGGTGCTAAAAGACCAGACCTGTCCATCTTGACAAAAACAATGAACTCGGAAGGGCAGGTGAGCAGCTAGAAATGGTCTTTGAGGACTTGTCTTTTTATTTTATTTTTTTAACTCTGTTGTTTCCCTGGGATAGCTATGTAGTTGTCTAAATATGTTATATATATATATCCTGACTGTCAGTCAATTAAAGTGGATGACATGAGACAGTGACTTTGGAAAGTGCCCGGAAATGGTGAGGGCAAAGCTGGCCAAGGAAGGGGACCTCTGAGATAATTCAGGCCAGCACAGCAGGAACAGGGGCTCTCAGATGCTAGTGGGCAGCACAGGAGGCTGCAAACAAGTGAAAGAAAGTGGACGTGCCAGCTGGAACCAAATGAAGCCTGAGCTGTATTCACATGAATGAAAACCTATCAAACCATTGCACAGTCATGGGGTGGGAGCCTGGGCTGGCCGGAGCGGGAGCCTCGGGCTGCCCATCCACTCACAGCCCTGGCGGGTCTTCCAAGCCCCTTAATGTCATTTTCAGCTGATTTCACCTGGATGAAGTTCTGCAGGGAAGAAACAGTGTGTCTTGGCCTGGGGCTCTCTTACGAGGAGAATCATTTTCTCTGGTTACCCAGTTATTCCTCACGCATTTGTTGAGCACTCTCCACAGTGCTGGGTTGTCCTCAGGGTGGACCAGGGTTGGGGCATGCTGGCCTTCGTTTTCTCTTGCACATTCTACATTTCTCCTGGGAGACTTTGTTTCTCCATTTTCCCAGCCTTTTGGAAGCTGAGATTAAAGCTAGGATCTGATGTGGTGGGGCAGGCTATTGGGAATTCCTCCAAAGCAATAGCCAAAGGCATGCCTGAGGAGCAACTCAGGCCTCTGCACCCTGCAGATATTTCTTTAAGTTCAGGTAATTAAACCCTTGAGGGTGAGCCTGGACAATGGTTTAATTTCATGTCTGTCTACCGACCCATGCCATGCTCAGGGGCATAGAGAACAGACCATTGCAAATAGGAAGTTGTTCAACAGTGAGGTCACACTGGGGCACCAAATGGTCACCAGAAAACAATCTGGGAATCTCGACTGCACGGAAACCATCCCTCAAAGCTTCCCAGGGACTATGATTGGCCAGTTGTCTCCTACCCACTATTCCTCAGACCAAAACCCTGACTGGATTTTCTAACAACCTTCCTACCTGACAGGTATTCATGATGGTCCCTAGACGTTGTTGGATGCTACCGCAAAGGATTCAGAATCAACCAAGAACCCTTCCGCCTTCCCTGACCTCACTTATGCTGGTTGCACACCTAAAACACGCCCCCTCATCCAGGTTCTTCTCCCTCATTACTCAAACCCACCTCCTTCAAAAAGCCTTTCCTGACCTCCCCAACTCCTGTTGGCCTCTTTTGCCCATGAATTGCTTACACTCACTTCTGACTCACTGCTCAAATCACTGTCTATTAGATACAACTTTTTATGTTCAACGCCCAAATAGAGTGCAAGTTTCTAAAAGGCTAAAGTAATGCTTTACCTCCAGGCTCCCCATGATGCCTTACACAAACCAGGATGGCATGCTTTTCAGTATATTCTAACTCTATGGAAAGTAGTATACTTAGGCAGTACAAATGGCAACTCTCAGACCAGACCCCAAAAGATAACAGGTAACAGAAATCCTAAACTTACTACACAGTGTTTTACTGAGCATGAAAAATTGAATGTCAGTGCAAAAAGAAGGTAAAGTATCAGTTACGATGGCTTGATTTAAAACAAACAAACGACATCAACAATAAAAAGAAAAGCATCTAAATTATCACAGGACTTCTATGGACCTTTCCTCTATAAATATTTATACATGTGCAAGAAGATGCATCTGAGGATTTTTGAAGCAGCACCAATTAAAGTAATGAGAATACAAAAGCAAGTAAAGGTCCATCAATAGGGCAATCTTGAATTTGTGGAACATCCAGACTATGGAATATTATGCATCCATTAAAAAGAATCAAGTGGACTTCCATGTTCTGAGTTGGAAATACTCCAAGATACATTGTGAAGTGGGAAAAGCAAACTATAGAACAATGCATATAGGATTCAATTAACAAATATTTATTGGGTGCCTACTATGTGCCAGGCAGTGTTCTAGATACTGAAGAAACAGCAGAAAACAAAATTGAAAATGACAATAAACAAGCCCTGCCAACCATGGAGCATATATTCTGATGGAAAGAGAAATAAGCATATAAGTAATTTGGAATATCAGAAGGTGATAAGTACTGTGGAGGAAAAGAAAGCAGAGGAAGGAAAACCGAGAATGAGAGATGAGAGCTCCAGTTTTTAAAAGGGTGGTTAGGGTAGACCTCATGGAGAAGGTGGTCACAATTGTGGCAGGGGGGGCAGTACAGGCAGCTTCTAAGAGCCCCCAGTGACCCCCCCTCCTGGAATTCATGTCCTGTGTAATCCCCTCCCACTGAGTGTGGGCTGGAACTAGTGACTCTCCTCTCACAAACAGGAAGTGTCAAAAGGGATGAGATGTCATTTTCGAAATTAGGTACAAAAAGATGTCTGTGGCTTCAGTCTTGGGTGTCCTCTCTTGCTCTCTCTTCTCTCGCTCTCTCGCTGTCAAGGAGGCTGCCTGCCGTGTGGTGATGCCCTGCTGGTGATGCACATGGCAAGGAACTGGTGTCTCCAACCAACAGCCGGCAAGGACTGAGGCCTGGGCAGCAGCCACGTGAATGAGCTTGGGAGGGGATCCTCCTCCCATCAAGCCTTCAGATGAGACCGCGGTCCCACTGTCAGCTGACGGCAACCTCATGAGACACTGCAAGACAGAGGATGCTGCGTCCAGCCTCCTGACCCTCAGGAACCCTGGTAATGTTTGTTGTTTTAAGTCATAAAAGTCTTGGGGTAATTTGTTATGCAGTTAGAGATAACTAATACAGTGTGTGTGTAAGTACCCATGCAGCAAATGTACACAAAAAGGCCAGGGGGACTCATACAAATTGTTAATAGCAGTGAAATTGGGATAGAAGTAGGAAGGGAATATAAGGAAGGACTTTAATATCATTTAGTATTTATTATTTAATAACAATTAAATATAATTGTGTATATATAATTGTGTGTATATGTATATAGACACACACAATTAATTCTTGCTTGACTCTTTTAGAGAGAGGATGTATTCACATATTACTTGTGCTTTTTAATCCTAAAACTATAAATAAAAGTTGAAATTATGGCAAAGGGTCTAGTTGATAAAAGCAAAAAAAGATGGCAAAGGACGGATATTTTCAGAAATGATGAGAATAAAAATCCTTTTTCATGTCTTAAAATATCCAAATTACTTTAAAGAAAGAAATGAAAAGAACAAAAAATTTTTTTTAATAAAGGAAAAAGGAAGGAAGGAAGGAAGAAGTCCTTTCCTTCCTCTTGGCTTTACGGCTCCACAAGGCTGCCTCACGAGGTACGTACATGCTGAGAACACGCTGGTGTCCTCAGAAGGCAGGAGGCAGCTGGAGTTAAAGGCAAGCCCAAGAGCACCCAGCCGGGGTGTCCGCCCTCAATCTCCAGCCTGGAAACAACAGAGCCGGGACCAGGACGGCTCTCCAGACTCCTGGCCTGTGACCTTCAGGGGCCACAGCCCTTCTAAGGAGTTTGCCTCAAATAAACAGGCCTGTGCGTCGTCATTCCTGGAGGGTAAGTGACAGTGTGGACTGTGGCCCTCGGCCATGCCGCTCACGGAAGAGGCCTCAAGACCAGGGTGGTCACGAGGACGAGAGACATGCGGTCAGCTAGGGAGCCCTTGAGGAAGCTCCTTCCCCAAGCACATCTCCATCCCTGCCTGGGCCTTGGAGCTGCATTCGGGGGAGGCAGAGGCAGGCACGGGGCCCCCTCGGATGGGGATGAGAAAACCCGGAGCTTCAGTAGGGCTCTGCAGGGCAGAGTGGGCTGCGTAAGGAGGTCTGGCCTTGCTGTTACATTGACCCCAGAGCCTGGTGACTTCAGGGCTGCCGTGCCGGGGATGTGAGCGCGGGGGTGGGTGAGACCCCATAGCTCCTTTTACAGATGGAAACACAAAATCACAAGATACTGGGTACCTTTCCCACCAGGGGGATGGACCCTAACATGACTCCATGTGTCATTTGGAAAATAAAACACAGGGGAAAAGGGCCCAGACAGGCTCACTGTGCAGATGAAGTCAGGCTGGGGAAGGTGGCTGAGTTAGAATCAAGTGTAGCACCGAAAGTGTTCAAATGCCTCAGAGACTAGTGTAGCTCATTTCTGGGCTGCCTGACAATGGCTGAGGTGGTCAGACTGCCTCACAGGGGGGTCTGGAGAGGAGATTCAGAGAGCCCTCCGGCACTTGAACCATAAGACCAAAGAAAGGAATGGGTTACTCGGCCTGCTACTTAGCGCCAGTGTTTTTCTGCCCCGTTGCCCAACACCTGTCCGTGAGCAACCTCCAGAGGCCTGAGCCCTCTCCACACGCCGAGGTCCGGGCCCCTGGTTTTATGACCTTGTGCACTGGCCCAGTTTCTCCAGTTCTTGGCTTCCCTGCCAGTAATGGGGCCCTCTGCCTGGCTGACAAAGGGACAGTCCTTGGAAGAGGACAAACACAATGCTCAAAACCATGTGGCTTGGACAAATTTTTAGCTAGGGGGAAAGGGACCAGGGCCATCTCTGGATCCTTCCTTATGCGCCCACACTTTTGAGAAATCTGTCTCTGAAAATATGAACCTACTCCCAGGAGAGGCACCAGCACAAAGCTGAAGCCACAGACTAGCAGGACAAGTGGCTGATCAACACCATGACCAGGGACCCGGGTCCCAGCCCAGGAGGATGGCCGAGCATGGCCAGCCACGGTAGGAACCTGGCAGGAGGGAGGCGGGAGCATCGGTCAGAGCAAGGCACAGGAGCCGGCAGCCTATGGGTACCAGCTGTGGGACCTAGGCATGTTTTGAAGCCTTGATTTCTTTGTCCCAGTAAGTGTAGCAGCAGAACCATGCTTGGATTGGGGCAGGAGGGACCTCTGCCTTGGGCCCCTACAGGCCTCTTCTGGCCAAATCCCTTTCCACAGGGCAGGGAATCTGCAGGAGCCAAGAGACGTGAGGATGCAAAAGGATGGAGAGAGATGAGGCTTTGGAAGCCAGTGAGTAGCCGGAGGAGAAGGAAAGGCGCAAGTCACAATAACAGAGCGACAGGAGGGAGAAGACGTGTGTACTTCTGCTGGGGCCCTAAATTCTGAACAGCCGGTGCCTGCCCGTCTCTGTGTGAAGTGATGCCCTCCCATTCTCTGAGCTCCAGTGAACACAGGTCCTTCCTCTGGGCATCCTCCTTCCCCTCACCCTTTACGTAGCAGGCATAAGGGCGTTTCCTGCCAAACAAAAGTCAAACACACTGGCCCTCAGCCCTGTCTTCTGCCAGGGCCACCCAGGGACCCTGGGCCGGAGCAGCCACTTCTGGGTAGCTGGGCTGTTTTCTTAAAATATCAATATGTATGAGATGACAGTACCCTGATTCCCTAGAGAGATCGTTAATTAATATATTTACTAAAAACCAGACGTCACCTCATCAGGGTCCCATCCAAAGCAGGCTCGATGCTTCTCGGCAACCACACTCCCATGCATTTCAAAAAACCACATCACTCCTCTGCCAAAAACATTCAAGATTCCCTCTCCACTTCTTTCTTCCTCTTCCATTCTTTTAATCTCACATAAAGCCAAAAAGGACTTCAGGGAGGCCCTTTTCTTTCAAAGAATACTAGAAAGGGAGAGTCCCCAGCTGTGCTCCCCAACCCCGCAGGTGCTGGGAAGCCACACGGGGCAGCCCAGGAGTCACCACAATCGGCGTGTCCTCCTGTCCTGGGCCAGGATGTCTCTAGTCCCCTCAGCAGCTACGTCCAACCTTCTTTACCCTCCTCAAGCCTTTCTGCCCCCATGCCTTCCCTCGACTTCAGAAAGGACCTCCTATATCAGAATATGAAAGAAATTGCTGTGCAATTTATTCAAGAGATCCAACATTTAAATGAGCCTTTTGCCCCACCTCCTCCTGGATTCCTACCCAGCCACAGAAATGTACCAGCTTCAAGGCCAGGCCCTCTTGAAGGAGCATATCCATCTTTCTCCCCAAGACCAGCGCCTTCTCCGCCCCTGCCGTGTCAATGCTCCTCTCTCCCTCCCGGCTCATTGAGGTCTCCTTTTCTACTCTCTTTTCCCTGGCTAGGTGAAGCACTCTGAAAACAGCTCCGATCTTAAAACAACAGAAACCCCCTTCATTCCTTGTTGCCCTCTGGCTATTGTGGCTCTTTCCTGGCCTTGACAGGCAAACTGTACAAGCGCCACTGTGGACTTCACCCTCCATTCTCACCTCAGCCTCCTGCACTCGGGCTTCCATCCCCACCACCCACCAAGGCAGCTCCAGTCCAGCCCGCTAACGACCTCCTACTTCTTAAATCCAACCCCATGTTTCATTTTGTACCTTAAATAAAGTCTTGGGAGCACTGGTGAATATTCTCTATTCTTATGGCCTCTGTGATGTCATCCCTCGCTAGTTTTCTTCCCACCTCTGAGATCCTTCCTCTCAATGCCTTAGATGTTGGTGCATCTCCCCAATCCCACTCCTTAGACATTGATGGTCTCCAAGTCGTGATCCCTGGCTCTTCTCTCTTCACACTCAAGGTACATGCACTGGTGAATGACATCTACTTTATGGCTTTAACTACTATTTAGACACTGACAAATCTCCAATCTAAATGCTCACTTTAGACTTCTCCCCTCATAGAGTTTCCATGAGATTGTCCAGGAGCTACTGGGCAGCTCCAGGTACACTTACCACAGGCACCTCAATGTTAACATGTCCCAAACTCAACTCACCCTTGTTACCTCCAAACCTGTCCTCCTTCCTGTATCCCCTAGGTCAGCGAATGCCATCACTGTTATCCAGCTGGACCTGGTCACTAAGGCCAATAAGCTATTCCCCCTCAATATCTCTTATGTCAATACCCTCTCTTTATGCCCACTGCAGTCAATCCTTTTTTCCAATTCTCATAAGTTCTCAACTAGCATCCCCAATAACCAATGTGTTCATGGTTCAGTTTTTCTCTTATACTGTACCTGTTTTTCCATTTTTTTCTACAGAATTGTATTAATAAAATATTTTGTACAAACAATAAAATACCATTTTAAAAAATTTCCATGTGAAGTCCATGCCCCATAGTCCAACTCACTGAGCAGGCTGGGCCAGCCTATAAGTCTGGACACTCTACTGAGGCCCCAGGACATGTTCCCCTCTTCCCCCTTATGTGCTGTTGTTACCTGCATCCCTTAGCATGCCCATTTGAGCAGACAATTCACAGGCTGGATAGCTGGAAACAGAAGGAAGAGCCTTAGACTCCAGATCAAGCTTCAAATCCTACTTCTTCTGTTCACAAGCTGTGTGAGGTGAGAAGTTACTTAAGTCTCTGAGCCTTGGTTTCTTCACCTTGCATATGAGGATAACATCCCCTAATACCATAGGCTTATGAAAGATCAATAAGATCTCTTAGATGAGAATGTTCTAGCATGGCTCCTTCCAAGAGTGACTCTGAACCCTGGATGGTGATAGAAAAACCCCAGTTCATATACACTACCTACTCCAGGGCCTAACTCCAAAAACACGTTTGCCTTTATACTCTGATGTATCTTTGCCTTAAATGATTTCCATACTTATGTACCCTCATCTTGTCTCCCCTGCTTGCTTACTGTCTTAAAAGGTGGAGTCATGACTTCCTCAATCTCAGAGTTTTCCTCCACAAAGTCTTGGACGGGTCTCTGCACAGAGATGGCTCAACAAATGTGCAGAGTTACTGCCATGGGCTTAATGAGTGCTTGTGCTCAGTCCTCCAGCCAAATCTGTAACTTACTTTCCAGACTATGAGAACAGACAAAGAGTTTTTAAAAAGAGGAGGGAAAGGAGCATGCGGGTACGGCGGGAGGCGGGGGACGTGGGCAGGCAGGGAGCTCCTTACCTTTACACTGCAAGCCCTGCCGCAAGAGGCCCCAGAGCAGGGACCCGCAGTGGTCGCAGAAGGTGGGGACCTTATAGTTGTGGATACCGAATTTGTGGGGCATGTTGACGCTGAACCGCTGGGAGCCCACCTGCAGGGACAGCAAAACACAGTGTCACCACAGAGCTCCTTCATGCCCTGGTGTGCTTATGGTTGGAGGCTTTCAGAGCTTCTCTCCCCCAAAGTATAGTCCCTGCAGGCAGCAGGCCCCAGCTTGGCTCAGAAAGCAGCCCTGAGCAGTGAGGTAAGGAGCCTCCTTCCTGCCCCAGAGCCTTTGCACAGGATGCCCTTAATCCTTTCTCTGCCACTGAGTTTGGATTTTCATGGCGACCCACCCACCCCATCCTCCCCACCCCCCAGGCAGTCTCCTCTAGGACTTGCAGCCTCGAAACTCTCATAGCACATAGCACTCAATGTGCACCTCACAACTTCGGGATTAATGAGCTGTCCCCTGTGCTTTCAGTGAGGCTTTGTGCCTGGAAGCCTGGCCTAGGCAGGTTTCGAGCCTCTTGATGGTGGAAACAGGCTTCCATAAAGCATCCTGTAAACTCAGCACAGTGCTCTGGAAACAGTGGGTCCTCCGTTAGGACAAGCAATAATTCTGATGAAGATTCCCCATACAGAGAGCTGACCACACTCCAGGTGCCATGATCTCAGTCGGGCCTCACTACCACCCTACTATTTTCCCAACGGATGAGGAAATTCTGTTGCAGTGAGATTAAGAAACTTGCCTGTCAGCTGATGAGTGGCAGAGAGTCAGGATTCGATCCCCACAAGTCTGAATCCAGAGCCCAGGCTTTTTAACTTCTATGCTGCCACTTACGGATTTTTAAAGAGTACAGAGAAATGGGAGGATGGCGGAACTAGAGTCCAGGCATCTGATTTGTAGGCCCAGATCTGCCATGAACCATCTGGGTGGCCTCAGCCAAGTCTCCTGACTTCTTTGGGCCCCAGATTTCTCACCTGGCAAGTGACAAGGGTACCCCCTGCCCCACCTAACCTCACAGAACTAGGGGGAGGTATCAGTGGGGGTAGAAGAGGTGGGACGCATTAAGTGTTCAGAGAAGCAAGGGGGCATCAGCACAGTGTGCCTTTTGGGGTCTCTTTTGCCGCTCCACGGGGCTACTTTCTGCCTGTCTCCACTTCAGCTGTGCACAAAGCAGGCCCCTCTCAAACCAGGCAGGAGACCTCCCCCAAGGAACTGGGGAACACGGCTGCTCTTGCTCCTCTGGGAATCAGGGCAGATGTTCTCCAAGGAACGGTCAGCAAGGCCACAAGGGGGCTCTACCTCAGCCACCTGGCTGACTGGCAAGCGAGATGAGCCCACAGGGCTGCAGGAGGGAGAGATGGGAGCCAGACCTGAACGCGGACATGGACACAAACACACGCACATGAAGACAAGCACAGGCCACACACGCCTGAAGGGCCCAGGCTTCACAACGAGTTCCCTATCAACCGACATGAGGAATGACTGAATTTCCACTGGACCAGAATTTCAGATCCCTGCATGAGACCCATGGGCTATGTCGCAATACAAGAGTCCCAGATACTGAAAACAATTGCACTTTCCCCTCCTTGGATTTGTAGCTTAGGTGTGCCTATCTGGGAATACAGAGTTGTGAAAACTCTACGCCTGCCTGTCCTGCCCAGTGGATGCATGAGATAACTCTGCCCTCTCTATTGCTACAAGTCCTGAAGCCATGGTGGGCCATACTGACAACACAGTCTTAGTTTCAGGAATATCCTGACAGGGAGATGAATGACAGCCAAAGGTGAGGAGATAGATAAGTTTTCCCAGGTGGGGTTCAGTGTAAGGCTGGGGAGAACTGTGAGACCCTTGGCTGTGCCCACTGTGGACTCGAAGGTGTCAGAGAAGGGTGGGAGGAGGATGGAGGAGCACAGGTGAGAGCAGGCCTCAGAATCAGACAGCGAGACACACCCAGAGACCGCACGCATACTTGCATGCACACACGCAAGCTCATACATACACATGCACACACAAATGCACACATGTGCACACACATGTGCACATATTATTGATGAAGACAAAGACACAAAAGGGTGAGTGAGACTAACAGAGAGATGATAGAGAGGGGGAAAAGACAGAAAAAGATAGAAATAGAAAAGAAAAAGGAAAGGAAAGGGAAAAGGAAAAGGAAAAGGAAAGGAAAGAAAGGAAATCCAGAGAGAGATGGCGCATTCCTTGGTTAGCAGGGCCCCCGGGGTGTGGGCCATGAGTGCTCACGCACACGGACATAGACAGCGAGAGTACATTCGCCATGTGCTCATGGTGCCAAAGCACCTTGACATAGGAGGTGCCAGAAGCCTGATGTTTAGAGCTGTGTGTTTTCTGTGGTGTGGATGGCTGGTGTGTGTGGGCACAGTGCCTGCAAGTGCATCATGCTGCAGGTGGCTACACACAAGAACAGATGCAAAGGATGGTCCCAGGCAGTGATGTGCGTGGCAGAGGATGTGCCATCATCCTCATGGGCCATGGATCCAATGACACTCAAGCAGACTGGCGTCAGGTGTGTGAGAACCAGGACAGGTAAGCAACTCTACCCAGCTCAACCCAAAGCCTCCCTTCCTCACTCTCTGGCCATTTATCTCCCTTGAGACACATGCTGAGTTTGGGCACACACCTACTGGAGAATCCATTTCACTGCTCAGTATGTCAGAAAGGACTCAGAAGAGCTAGGTCACAGGCTCAGACCCCTTTAACCTGCACAGTCAGGACTTTTATGAGACTTTTCCCTCCCGGGAAGTGTGAATAAGCTTTAGAAATTTGAAGAGGGTCACATCAATTCAAAGTTGCTGAGACCTCTGAGATCCTTGAAGGCAAGGATCTTATATTAATCCTCTTTGTTCCCAAAGCGCGTGGCACAATGCCTGGCACACAGGAAGTGCTCAATAAGTGTTCATTGAAGGGTTCATGAGGAAGGAAGGCAGGCAGGCAAGAAAGTAGGAAGGAACAAAGTCAGACAGCAAGCAAGCCATCTCTTTCTCTCATTTACTTGTGAAAGGAATGAGGGTAACGTCATTTGGGTTATGGGACCTTTGTGATGGTTTGCAATTTCCACCTTGCCAGTAGAACCCTGCAGAAATCTGGCTCAGTCTGGTCTCAGTTTGCCTTTCAGGGACCTGGAAGATTCAGTCTAATCATTGTTCCATGATGCTTTCCAGATGGAGACAATGTGAAAGCAAAAGGAGACAAAAGATGGGAAATTTGGATGCCAAGATGCTAGGTGGTTGAATTATCTGAAGAAGCAAGTAGAAAGTCTCTAAGTCACTCCTTTTAGAAAGCAAATTATAAGCCCACCTGATTGTAAACCCATCAAGGACCTCTCTCTCTGGGGTAATGCAGCTCTGACCTCTGATTCTAATGGCCTGTTATTACATAGTATTTATTTCACCTAGAATTAAAAGCATGCCTTGGAAATCAACTGTTCTGAACACAGATACACCTAGACTTGCGTACACATGTTATCTTCCTCAAGAAGGATTTTAATCTCTTCATGGTACCACTATTCTCTCAACCTCTTGGTTAGGAGACACATAGCATCACTGTTGAATTTTCTTGCTTCCTTACCACAAACCACTTTCCCTAAGAGTCAAATTTCTAGGACTAAGAGACAACATGGTATAGTGGTCAAGGACACAGAGTCTAGAATAGATGATCTGGGTTTGAATGTTGCTCTTTCACATACTAGCTGTGTGATTTGGGGCAAATTATAATTTGACCTCTCTGTGCTTCTGCTCTCTCTGTTGTAAAATAAAGACGATGCTATCTATCTCGTTATGTTGTTATGGGATTAAACAATATAGGTGAAAGTGCTTAAATTAGTACACGGTAAGTGCCTGATGATGTTGGTTGTTTCCGCCTCCGAAGTGTCACTTGGATTTGCTAATTCCACAGCATTCTCCCACCACCTCAGAAAGCTGAGGTTCCCGATTTTGTGTTGTGTCTCTATCACTGTTTACAGGGTACGTGGAGCCATTCACACAGTTAGCCACTAACAGTGCTCAGATGAGATCGTGAATCAAATAATTTACATTTTTCTTTTGGGCTTAACTCTGGGATCACACTACTCTTGGGCACACTATCCACAGATAGTAGCCGAGTCGGAGCCGCTGTAGATTGTGTCTCATGCTGGAAGACTGTGGCCAACTTCCTTAGTTTTTAATCAGCATAATAAAGAGGGAGATGGAACCTCAGAGAGAGAAGGCTTTTCTTGGGGACCCCGGAGAGGCATTAGATGGAGGGGATGGCAGTAAAGAAAGCCCAGAATTTCAGTGTTATAAATATTTACCTCGTCGGGAGTTTCCTGTTTCTTCAATCCAGCACACTTCGTAATGATGAGCTCATGGCACCGCTTGTGGACCACACAAGTGCAAACTGCAAACAGCAAAAAACGGGAAGGCTGAGCGACAAGTGCTGGCAGGCAGTTCCCATCCCAAGATTTAATCGGGTCTCAGTGTGGGACGAGGGAAGCCATGCCTCTTCTGCAACTGGGTCTTCATTTAATGCCCTCCCTAAAGCCCTTTATGCCATTATTTCAAGCACTCTGCAATCAGAGCCATTAGGGTTTCCTAAATGCTCTGAAGAAGAATGAACCATTTCTATTGAAAGGTTGTCGGCAGTTTTGTCTAATTCCGGGAGCAATGATCCATTTTCTTGCTTCTGATATGCCAAGGTCAGGAAACAGCACCCCCCCACACTGCATTGTCTGCGGCAGGTCTTACAGCTCCCTCATGCTCTACACCGAATCACGCGGGGGTGGCTGATAGGATGGGGAGTTGCTGCTGGTGAGTGGGTGTTTTGTGACACAAAAGTCCTTAGACTTAAAAAAAAAAAAAAAGCCAGTTGTGCCCCTACAACCAACCTTTAAAACTTCCAGTTATTTAATATTTAATATTTCCAGAGTTGGGAGCTCTCTGACTTACGTGACATGGGGCAGTGTAGACCGGAGGTTGCAGAAGAGGTAAGTAACTGTTTGCACACATGCTACCCCAAGGACACGACATCTTCCAACAGAATCTACCCAACTTCCCCCACGGGTGAGACCCATGTTAAACAGGGCTGGGTGGGGAGAAAGAACAGCCTCCTGGCTCCAACCACAGAGAAACCTCGACATGACCACATCACATCTCCACTCTCCAATTCTGTACAACTTAACCTTGTACTTGTAGCCAGTTAACTGAAAAAAATATAACCTTCAGTCCCTTCAAGTGAGCTTTAAAATTGTTAAGAGCTAATGATTCTACAGTAGAGACAAAAAAGGGAGTCGGCAAGGACCATACAGCGATGTTGAACAAAGCAGGTGAAGGAGTTTCTTCAGGGAGCAGGAGAGCAAGTGAGCTGGCAGAAGGCACGCACGCCAGCGCAATTCAAAGCGGGGCTTCTGAAGAGCTCGAAGAGCTGAAGTATTCTGTTTTCCTAGGCAAGATGCCATAACTGCCACAGCTGTGCAAAAAGGGTGGGTGGATGGGGCTTCCTGAGACCTCTGGGACATTCGGAGATAGGTGGTACCCATGAGGGAGACATGTATGTGGGAGTAACAACAGGCAGGACAAAGGACAGCAGGGACCCGCTTCTCAGTGGGTGGCATGAGCACACAAACCGCGACGAGCCTCTCGGTGTAACCAAGCCCCTCACCACCTCCTACGGGCCCAAGGATTTAGTTCATACAATACCTCTTACCTTGACATTGGTAGCCCTGCTTTCCTATGACACCCCTGAAAAGAAGAATATAATCCTTTGAGAGAATAAAAGTTTACTAGGTCAAAAAATAAACACACAAAGCCACCCAATTCTGGTCTGGCCACCACCCATGGTACACCAAGGATTGTCAAGTCCACCGAGGAACACAACGTCGTGTCGTCCTCACTTGCCAGGTACCTGGGAGTACCTCCTTTCAGAAGGCCACAAGGGTGGCCCAGCGCCCAGAGCAGGGGCAAGGTCTGGTTAGGTCTCTGTACAACATAACACACACATACACAGCCATTTAAATATCCATTTTGAGCATTCTGGGAAGCCACAAACTACCCTGCCTGCTCTAGGTGGGCCTCAAGCAGTGGAATTTGCCCTTCCTCATGGATAAAATGGGCTTTCCTTGACTCCGAGTACAGGGCATGCTCTGTGAGTTCCCTAATAGTGGAACAGTCAAGGTTTTGGGTCTGTCTGTGGCCAGGACTGGGGGTTCAATCTTTAGCCTGGGTTGAGGCCAACATCAGAGGCTTCTTCCATGGCCAGAGAAAGGGTCCCCCTGGGGCAGTGTTGGAGGTCAGCAGAGACACCGGACAATCCAACCAACTTGGCCTTAACACTGTCCTCGGCATGCTGAAAACCACTGTTCAGGGAGCTCCTGAAATTCCCAGCAGTCACTGAGGCTACACCTCAGGAAACCTAAAGCTCATGACATAAATCCACAGCACTAAGTTTTCTGTGCCCTGGCACCCATACCTCATGCCCCAACCACTCAATTCAAGACCAAAATAGAGAAAATGGAGGCTAGAGCGTTGCCCCAGCCCTGGGAATGTGAAATGTGTGCAAGTGGGGAGTAGGGCATGGTCTCTGCTTCAGTAGGGTTGAGTTCACTCTGAGCCTGTCATCTCAGACCTCTGTGCCAACCAGTGACTAATTCTGGCACACCAGGAGGATAAGAAAGCCATTACTGGACACCCCAGGATTCCAGGGGTCCTCAGAGCCCAATTCAAGAGTCACCTGGCTGAGTCCATACCACACCTTGACCTCACTCACTCTCCCCTACCAGACTCAAGTATGTTGGTAACCTTGGCACCAGCTTCAAAGAGCTCAGAGATTGCTAGAAAGGCTGGTGGCCTGTCAGGAAAAACGTGAGCTTTGAAGATAGCATGGAATCGTGTCTCTGACACTTCTAGCTGGTGGACCTTAGCTAAGCCTGTTTTCATTGCTAAGCCTTGTTTTTGTTGTTAATGGAGTAGAATTAATGATACATAATTCATAGGATATTAGGAAGATTTAATTTGATATTGAATAAAAGTCAGTTCCCCTCCAACCCCCAAGGCCAGTGTGCATTACCCTCTACCTTCCAAAAGGCCTATTCTATACCTGCCAATGATCAAAATCCTAGTCATCTTGAAAAGAGAAATGCCACCTCCCCCAGGCAGCCTTCCCTGAACACCCGAATCAAGGCTGTTTTCTTGCTCCTTTGAAATCTCAACATCCTAACAGGGCCACTGCTGTGATACTTACTCAGAACTGCTTTGTATTACAGATATCAATCAAGCAGTTTTTAACTATTATTATGGAAAAATTCAAATATATGCAAAAAGCAGGGGGACTAATGTAATAGACTCTCATGTAGCCATCATCCAGCTTTAACAATTATCAATACCTGACCAATCTTGTTTCATCTCTACCCCAGCCCCTTCTCTCCACCCTCCAGATTTTTTAAAAAATAATTCCAGACATCATATCATTCCATTTGTAAACAAACTGGTAGGTGTTTTTAAATGTTAAGGATTCTCTTTTAAGAAATAAAAACCCAATACCACTATTGGTTATAAATTCTTAATTCCTTAAATATAATAAGATAATATAGAATATATACCATAATATAACATAATCTGGTATTTCCTAAGCAACTAACACATACTCAGCCTTCCAGAAAAGTATTCTCTGCAATCAAATAAAGAAGAAATAAAGTACATCAGTGCTTTCCAAATGAAGTTCAAAATCTCCCTCACTCCACTCCCCACCACCTCCCCACAGAGAAGGGGTAACTAGAGGTTTCCAGTAGAAAGGGGCTTACCAGATAAAATCTCTGCAGTGGGAGCAGTAGGTGGGTTGCCGAAGGTAGGTGGCCATGAACTTGTGGCCGTTGACCTGGTGGACCCTGCGCCTGACAGCCCCCTGTCGCTTCCTCGGCCGCAAGCGCTCCCTGAACACACGCTCTTCATTGTCTTTAGGGGCTGGAGAGGAACAAGAGCAAAGAAGGAAACAGGGTCTTGGTTAGTGCACCTTAACACACACTTTCTGCAGGAGGGTTACTCCATCCTTGGGTGATTGGGTTTGGGTGGGAGATGCCTTCCCTGGTGTGGGGGCTTCAGGGGTGGGGGTACCCAGGCATTTTCTTGCATCAGCTGTGTCCTCAAGTGCACCCAAGTCCAAATTCTGCAACAAGTTTGGCCACATCTTTCCTGTCCATGCCACCTGCACATTTCAAGGGTGAAGGGGGGAGGAAAGGCTTCAGGCTGAAATCCTAAAGCAACCTCTTCAACAGCATGAGCTTGGACAAATGACATTTACTGAGCCTCTGAAGACATCTCCGTCTGTAAAAGGGGGACAACAGTGCCCACCCCATAGGGGAGCCGTGAGGATTTAGTGACATCACTTTCCTTGGCACCTAGCTCTCTGGTTCAGAGAAGTAAGTGCTTAATAAATATTCCTTTTCTTCCTTCTCCCTCTTAACCAGACTAGGACAACCAAGAACATGTTCCAAAGGTCAAAAGTTTAGGGAAGTATAACACTGTGAAACTAGTTTCCCCAAAGCTCAAGACCTACCACTGTGACTGGGCTTTCATGTCCCATTAGAGACAAGGACTGTCCTCATTTCTTCCTTCCTTCCACCTCAGAGATTGCCCCAAACCTAAAAGTGTCCTGTAAGGGGACTAATAGGTGACAATAAAAATAAGAAGGGTGATGATAATGGCTGGTGTCTACATAGGGCTTACTCTGAGCCGTATTAACTACTGAATCCTCACAACAACCCTAGGTGAAGGACACGTTATATCCTCATTTTACAAGTGTGGAAACAGAGAGGAACAGAGAGTTTAAGGAACCTGCTCCTGTTAACACAGCTGCTAGGTGGTGGAGCCCAGATTCTAATCCAGAGAGGGGAGGAGAAGCCAACGTTCTAACGTCCAGAGACTGCTCTGGGGAGCAGCCCACACTCCCTGAAGTATGAGGGGCTCTCAGTATAGACGGGGCAAGCTGCCTGTGCTTCCCTGAGAGCAGAAGAGGCAGCTCTGGGTCTCCCTCCAGGCTCCTGGCATCTCCACGTGGGCACTGGAAGGTCAGCTCCGTGAAAGCACACAGGGCAGGCTCTGTGCCCCCACATACCTCCTGCCCTGGCCACAGTGCCTGAACCCCCACTGTAATGGTGTCATTCTTCGGGGGGAAAAGCATTGCTCCTCTCTGGACTGTTTTGAAAATAGGGTTCCCTGCAGTGAGGTCACAGTCTGACCCAAACAGCTGTTTAATTCAAGGGCATCTTGTTATTACAGAGAGAGGAGGGGTGGAAGGAAAGTAAAACTGAAGGAGGAAAAGGGCAAGGATGGGGACCAAGCGCCCAGTGTGTGCACTTAGAGAGAAACAGCCTTCAAGCAAAGGGGGCTGCCTATTGGGAAGGCTGCCCTCGCGCTCCCAGGACCACTGTGGCCCAGAGGGGGTCTGCTTGCTGGGCCCTGCTTCAGGTCTCGCAGCCTGCCTGGGTTTCCTATGTAACGGGCACTTACTGTTTCAGGAAGTCTCTGGCACTGGCTACCTTCTGGGTATAGAGAGCCATCTCAGTCCAGGGGCCTAGACCCAGCTGACAAATTCTCCCTGGAAGATCTTAGTTCTGTGCTAACATAGAGACATCTACACACACTCACACACGCACACACATTCCACAGACACATGGTGCTCATCACTCAGCTGTGTGATTATAGGTGACCTTTAGTCCCACTTTAACTTTTCACTATATCTAGAATGTTCTAAACAAACAAAAAAAAGTTGCATTATTAATAGAAAACAAATCTACTCAGTAGCCTTATCTGTCACAAGCTTTATCTACAAATATTGAAACCCAAAACCCCAATTCTGGGCATCTTAGGCCAGGATTGAGAACTCTCTTTGTAAAAGGCATTATTCTTTCAAAGAAGAATTTGCTACAGAATATGTTTAAGCAGCAAGTTAGCTCCCTGATGCATTTAAGATGTAATTTGATTTACAAATCCCTTAAATTTACTAGGTGTTTTGATCCTGGAAAACTGTATTCTAAGTTATAAAGGGGAGTCCAAACCAATTGTCATAAAGGAAAACCACTGTAATGGGGACTAGAGACATCCCATCCCTGAGGGCCTCATTTCTCAACTTGTACAGAAATTACCACCAACACCAAATCAAATATTCTAAACTGCACTCACAGCAATTTAACAGGACAATATCAATGAATTCAATTCCATTAATTTTTAAAAAAGATTTATTTATTTACTTTATTTATTACCCCACCCTCACCCCACCCCCCAGATAGTTCTCTCATCTGTCTGCTCATTGTTTGCTCACCTTCTCCAGGAGGCACTGGGAACCGAACCCGGGACCTCCCACATGAGAGGTGAGTACCCAAGGGCCTGAGCCACATGCACTCCCCATGGGCTGTGGCATCTGCTGGCTTGTGGCATGTGCTTGCAGTGGGGGTGGCATCTGCTCGTCTTCTTTTAGAAGGTACTGGGACCCAAACCCGGGACCTCCCATGTGGTAGGCGGGCGCCCAACTGGTTGAGCCACATCTGCTTCCCTCCATTTATTTTTAAAGACCTCTTGGGGTACAATGGTGGTCTGAGAGAAGTTGCTTAAAGCTTGTGGGGGTGGGGGTAGAGGGGAGGGCCCCGGGCACAGGTTCAACAGAGCACCAAGGGAAACTCCTGGAAGTCAGGGTCTGTCAGAATTCAGCTTCCCAAAAGGTTTCCATTGCTCCTGCCACGGGAGCACATCTGCACTGCCTTTGAAATCAGGCTTGATGTCAAAGAGGTGGGAAACAGAAAGTCGGAGGAGACACAAGCCAACTTAATGCTCCAAAGGAGGTCTGTGTGTGAAGCTACAGTGACAGACAACAGGAGAGGGGTCAGGACCCTGCGGCTGGTGAAAACACCCCCATTCCACCTTCCTTCGAACCCAGGGATACAAGGTGCCAAGGGTCGGGCCAGAGCTCCCTTAGTCCTCTCCTAGAAAGCAGCCTTGTCCCAGGCACAGAAGGACGTGGCCCACATAATGGAAGAAGGGACCCACGAGGTTCTTCAGCCCCAAAGAATTTTAAAACTGTAAAGCAGAGTAGTCTTGACATCCCACTGACGTATCATTTAATACCTAAAAAAGCAACAAATTTGTTTTAAAATGGAATTATCTATAATTGGCAAGGCTGCCATGAAACTGATTTATTCATTCACTGCTACAAGCGATGTAAGTTGACATAACACTTTCAGAAAGCAATATTATAATATATAGCAAACATCACAAAGAGATCCGCATTCTTTGACTTGACAATTCCTGAGGAATTAACTCTAAGTCAATAATTAAACAGAAACTAAATGCTATATACTTACTGCTTCTCTATTGCCTATCTATATTAGCCATGAGTCAATAGAAATAACATAAATGACTAACTTTAAGGGAATGCCGTAATGAATTATACTATATAAATAGCAGTTTTAAATAGTGAAGAAAGATGATGGAGAAACATGGAGAAATTTTATACAATACTACTATGAAAGCAATACACAATAACACAACTCATGTAAAATATATTTGCAGGTTAAGGTCATATCTAAGTAAAAATTATATCACAGTAGAAAGATGGCATTATATAACATTTGAAAAGGTGTTCTTCAATGCTATTTAGGTGGATTTTTAAAGCAGTTCTGTCTAGATCACCCCCATGCTGTGGAGGGGTGCTATTTGGCATGGTTTGGCAGAATCTGAGGTGGGGGGGGCAAGGGTGTAATGAGCAAGGAGGTACCAGAAGTCGCCATACAGAGTGAGAGACAAGAAGAACTGCAGCGACTCCCTAAGTGCCGGTGACTCTGAGTTGAGCCAGCGCTGAGCCCACCACGCCCAGCAGGGAAGCCCTCTTCTGGAGGATGTTTGTCACCGTCAAGAGACAGCACTCAGCCAAGCACATCTGCCCGGGCTGCTCCTCTGTGGTAGCCTCTGAGGCAAAACCAAGGCTGGCCGACCTGCCAGAGGGACCATTCGACCCTTTTCAGCTCCTGTTTCATGATATCTGCTACAGGGCAGCCCTTCAGAGCTGGCTGCCCTTTGTGAACGTTTCTGCAGAAACGAAGATCCCGACTGGTCAGATATAACGACAAGAATCCACAAAGCCTAAAGGTCTGCAGACTCGTCCTCTGAAGCAGCCACAAGGTCCTCAGTAGCCCAACCTCCAGGTTGTTTACCAATGAAGATTTTACTGCCCCAATGCTCAGAAGAATCTGTGACAGATCGTGGGCAGGTGGCGGGAACAGCAAAAGGGAGTGCCCACCTTGCTGTTACTCTTCCCTGTGTCTAACCTCACCTGGCCCCGTCTCCTCGGGGTGAGACTTCTCAGGCTAGGTGGCAGGAACACTCACACACAAGGAGAGGCAGCCCCTAGGAAGAGCCCCACAACACTTGCCTGGCTGCTTTGGTCATTGCAGGTTTCACTGGCCCATCACCATGTCTGTCACCCGACCTCATCTCCACCTGCACAAAGAGGGGCAGGACAGAACTGCATGTACCCCCCCAGGTCATGGGCACGTACCCTTGGTGCTCTTGAGATGCCTTTGAGTTTAAGAATACCTAGCAGGGAACTTCTAACAGGCCCAGACTTAGGAACTTCTGGATGCCAGCACTTCCTCCCAGGGTACACATAGCAAGAACTGCCAAATCCAAGGGTCAACTGTGCCGAAGACACTTGATCCAGAAGCCTGGGCCAGACTGGCCAATATGCGTGACCGCCACCTCTGGGCACCCTGCCACTCCTCACTGCAGGCACACAGGGTCTCTCCCACGGCAGGTGTGCTGCAAGGTCTCCTTTCGTTTTTGTGCGTGTGCTCCATCTTTTTTCCTTCTCTTTCCCACCAGCATGGTTGAACTAGGTGTTAGGAGGCTGGACAAATTTTGCTTTTGCTCCGCCTCCCCCAACTTGCTTTATGTCCTTGAACAAATCATTTAATCTCTTTGGATTTGTTTGCTTATCTATCAAAAGGGGTAATGCAATGGCTCAGCCCAAGCCCCAAGCAGGCACAAGCAGGGCCGAGCCATGTTGGAGCCTGAGGAAAAAGGAAAACTCAGTACTACAGATCATGTTTTTATGTAAAATATTGACCTCTTTTCCTTAATTCTGATTTTTAAAACTATTGCACCAAAATATTATTTGATAACCAAGGTACCCTGATTACCTACACTTGACGCCCCCCTAGTCCTGACCGTGGACACGGGGATCGTCACATGCCCATGTGAAGAACTTTCAAAAACATACTGTGCTTTTAGGGTGGAGGGCTGGCTGCTGGGGCCGCTGTGGGGTGCCCTTCTCCCCCCACTTGGTCTGACTGTGGATTGGGGGGAAGAGGGTATCCCAGGAACTGACTGTATAAGGACTGGATGTGGCATAAAATGGAAAAACAATTTACTGCCCAGAAGTGATGGGTTTGGCCCGTGACTTGAATTCCCTCTGCAGCTCGGCACGCCCTCCTGTGACCACAGCAGTGAGGGCAGCTCTCCCCATGTCCGGTGATGTCACGGCAGTGGCTTGAAGTTGCCATGAAAATTGACACATACCACAAGTAAAAGCTTTTCGAGGGAGCTGGCTGTTAAATGTTTGCCAGCATATCACTGACTCCGAGGAGAAGAGATAATTATAGTCATGGTTCAGGCCCTCCTTTCTCTTTCCAAAAGCAGGCTGCACCCGCTGAAGCTGTGGCTTCCTTCATCCCTCTCCCTGGAGGCACCAGGACACTTTGACACTCTATTAGTGAGAGAGAGTGAAGTGGCCTCATGCCCCCCAAAGCCTACACTGACACACCCCCCCCCCGCCCTGCTGGGAGCCAGCTGCCTCCAGATGTTCCACACCTGCCTCTGTGAGCAAGAAGTGTCTCCCTCATCCCGTCCACCAGGGGCTTTAGAAAAGCAGAGAGGATTTTCCGACTTGGACAACCATCGGGATGATCAGGGTGGCCAGGGAGCACGGACTCGGCTCTAGAACAAAAGCAGTAAGCCATGCGGCTAGCGAGAAAAGGCGTGGGCGCCTCCGCTGAGGCTCTTCTTGAAACCCAAGCACGGAGCATGGCTAGTCCTCAAGGCACGTAACTTCACATGGAAACAGCAAGGAAAACATTTCAGCCATCCCCGCATCTATCAAAGCCGAAAAACAACAGCCTCCATGTACAGGGCACCTGCTTTGTGCCCAGTCCTGGGTTAAACACCTTCCATCCAGGACAGTATTACACGCACATGGGACACTGTGGCGTAAAAGTGAAGTGTTCTTTCCTGTACATGAGGTGTGAGTACATACACATGAGATGTGAGTACATATACATGAGGCATTGTGACATATACATGAGGCACGTTAAGTGCCTTATGTATATCCTCTAATATGGTGAAGTATTATTCTTCTCTTTTCAGATGAAGAAACTGAGGTTCCAAGAGGTTAAATAAATAATTTGCTGAAGGTCACACAACTAATAGCAAACGTCAGTTCTGGAATTCCCATCCTGAGCAATCTATCCAGGCATCCCAAAGATGACAGAATAGCCTGGGTCCCACTGGACCCCACAGTGTGTATGGAAGTCTCCTCCCAGCTGCTGCCCACCCACTTCTCCACCAAACTGCCCCTGCTACCACCTAGAGACTTACAGAAGAAAGCTTACGAAGACCAGTTAATTCATGGTATACCCAGATAATGTAATTTAATTCAGTTGTTAAAACAAGCTGGCAGGCTACATCTACCAAGAAACAATAATTAGAAAAATAAAACCAAGGAACACATTATAGCGTGTATCTACTTGGATAAAATAAGAAAGAGAAAAGAATGAATATATTCAAACACACAAACAAAAACACACGTTGAGAATTTCTGAATTTCTGAAAGGGTGTATAATAAAATTCAGGTGCTGTTCTGGGCTGAGATTGAACTACTCTTGGCCACAGTAGGATAGACCATGGTCACCCCTCAATCGTTGTTCTCAGAAGTCCTTAATAGACAGACCTCTACTAACAAAGCAAGGAGCTACCTTAATATTCCACTCAGCAGTGGTTATGATTAGCTCGGGGCTCCCAGGAGGAGCCAGGATGGGGCCTTTCCCACTCAATGCCTGGGGGGAAGATTTAATTCTCCCTTTCAAAAATTATCAAATAATGTCATTATGGATTTATTGGTGAAAAGTGAAAGATCAATGAAAGGAAAACAAAACTAGGCACTGAAAATCAAAGAAGCAGTTTCTTTTATTTTTTCTGGAGAAAAAAAAAGATGATAATATTTTCAAGTTAAATGCTTCATGATAGTGGTTTTAAATAGTAAGTAAATATTTATGTGGCACCAAAGAATACGTTCCACATGTTGTACTCACACAATACATTAAAGAAAGCTTCTGTTTAAAACAGGAAAGCGGAAACAGTAATTAATCCCCCCAGAGAGATTATTCTACGCTATCTATATCAATGGGGACCAGAAACGACTGAGAGGAGAGGGCTGCAATTGTCTGCGTGTCTTATTCTGTGTGTAATCTAATCAGAGCGTGCTGGGGACACTTGAAGATTAGCATCTCAAATTTAATATAAACCAAGGCTTTTCTTTCCCTTCCTCACTTTCTGAATGATCTTTTCCGTGTTCACGGCAGAGCTTCTGCACTGTCCAGTTATTAGAACAAAACAAAATAGTTTGTGCTTTTTAGAAAAAAAAAAACGTGAACAGGGCAGGCACTGATGGGGGTGGGGGGACAGCAGCAGCGTCAACTGGAGGAAAACTTGGCGACTGTCTGACAACAGCATGATCTCTGAGGGACATAGCTCCAAGGCGATTGGGCAAGGCAAGTCCTCATTCCCACCACCCCACACTGAGGTGGGGGCTGGGAAACAGTGGTTTAGTTTGAAGCAGGAAGTCTGCCTGCCTGTCTGCATTCATTCATCATTCAGTCATTCATTCCTCCATCCAGTCAAGGTTACATATTGGGAACATCAATGGTACCTTCACTGCATGCCTCTGGTACCCAGGAAAAGTCACTGCTTGCCAGGTGGAAAGCACAGAGCAAAAGCCTGCCAAGAGCTCAAAGAGCATTCCTGGCCTGGGAAATGCAGGCACAGGCACCAGCCAAGGGCGGGGCCCGAGTCCCTGCCGGTGCCAGTGATGGTCTGGGATGAATCACAGGAAACTGAGCTAGGGCTGAATTCTTGGGCACCTCAGCACTTTGGAGCTCCTGCTCCAAGAGGCCGGGTACTGTCCATTGTTTGCATTTCTAAAATGCCGTATTTAAAAATCCCCGGAGGTGAGCAGTGCTGCAGTCACAGCCGGGCGCCTGTCGGTTCCCAGGTGCTATTTGGCAGTTGTGGGGAACGGGGTCAATGTCAAGTGAAGTTTGACATCCCCCATCACCCCCCAAAGTAACCAAGAAGCCTTTTTACGCCACTGGCCAAAAAGGTTAAGAGGTTATTTATTGGAAAACGCACGCACTCCCCCTCCTGTTTCCATCAGCCACTGCACCTTCACCCAGTGAGCAGCAGGGCGGTGTTCAGGAAGGTTAAAGCAGGGTGAGCTAAAACGCACAGCCTCCAGTGCCCGGGGGACCCTGGCTACCTCATCTCAGGCTCAGTATAACGTCTCAAATTTCCCAAAATACCACAAGGAACTAACTTTCTGTTTTCCCCAAGCTCCTTTGCTAAAGCAATTTTTAGCTCTTGTTAAGATTTTAACGTGAAGAAAAAGAAAAATCATGGCCTCTCCCAAATAGTTTGGGACTCCTGGGGGAATTCTGAAGCTGACTGGGTACTTTTTAAAATGATTATTATTAGACTATCTGGGAATGGAGGAGAATTTCAGGGAGTCAGAGGATAAAAAGAAGAAAATAAAAGGCACTGAAAGACGGTTGAGTCAAAGGAGATGGAGAAAGAGAAATTAAGAGGATAAAAAGAAGTCAAGATGATGAAGTCACAAAGCAGTCTGGTAATTGCCTAAATGCACCCCACACCTTCCCAGATGGCAGCTGGATCCTTAGGTAACACAACCTAGGCTTCCTGTCCTCTAGCAGTGTGGTCCACATTGGCCCTCTTGCCACCCTCCCTCCCAGTGACCTGGGCCCACCCCGACTCCAGGGCAGGGCACTGGGAGGATGGGTTGTCCGCTGGCAGCTCAGCATAGGTGAGCAAGCACCAGGTCTTCCTACTGACATACTTGTAATGGGCATGGCTGGTGTAGTCCTTGTCTTTTGCGGTAGCTTCGAAGATCTGCCCTAAATCAACTTTTTTTGTACAAGTTTTGTGTTCCACTAAGACTGAGGCTAAAACTCTTATCCCTCTGGAGAGAGGGATAAGAAAGTCAAAAGCAATAATGCTTTTAATAACTGACAGCATCCCATGGTCCAATCCACACTTCTTCAAGGCTCACAGACTCTGTCTTCAAATACACACACACACACACACACACATATGCTCACACACATGCTCACACACGATGCTCACCCTGGCTGCTGGAATCTCTCCCCAGCCAAGGGACACTGCGGTCAAGCAAGACTGCCAAATTCCCAGTTTTTGCTTCTTAAGGCCCCAGCAACTGCTCTATCTCTCAGAACTGTCTTCCATAGTGATATGAGAAGATCAAGAAAAGAACAATCACTATGTGAAGAGAAAAAAATCTCTTTCTAGTAACTTTGCAAATCAACAGAGACATCAGCTAAATTTTGGGGTTGCATATATATAACGCTTCCAATACAGAGAAAATGGGAGAGAGGAAGCTTTTTTCTCCCAGCTTAATCAATCTAAGAGAATATTCAGAGGCTGCAAAAGCTTAAGGGAAATCCAGTCAACTTAGTTCTTAGAGCTAATGAAGTAAAAATGGAGGTCAAATTCCACAGAGAGCCATGCCTTGACCCTCAGCCAGACTTCTTACAGACATGCTCTTGGTCACCAGAGCCCTGAGAAGAAGTAGGAATGGTTCAACATTACCCAACCTCTCCCTTAAAATCACAACTTCCACCCCATATCTTAAGGATCTGAGAAAAGCCCAAGAGTGACTTATAGGTGGTGGCACTTTCTTAACCCAGAAACCTGGACCCTGTAAACAGTGCAGTCACCTACCTGCCCTTTTGATAGGTCTTGGCTTAAGCAATAACTGAGAATAGGTGGCAAAGGCCAGGTTGGGGTAAAGCCTACCATGTGGTTAAGGACCAGCCCCCCTCCAGCAAAGGGTCAGCACAGCAATTGGCCAAAGCAAGCTGCTCGTCTCTGCAGTGCTGGGAAGCCTGGCAAGCCTGAATAGGTCATGAGATGCTTGGGAGAGAATTGAAATCGATCTAGAGGAAAGATAAGAGGTAGAACAAAACGTCAGAGTTTCTAGGGGAAAGTAGGAAGGGGTGAATTGAGAGCATTTGGTAGCCAGCCTCTGAGATGACCTCCAGGGATCCGTGCTTCCTGGAATTCACACCCTATGTGGACCCACACTGAGAAGGGCTGGCCTGCTGGCTAGTGTCCTCAGCAAGGTACTGCAGAAGTGATGGAGTGTGACTTCCTAGGCTACATCATAGAAGACATGGCAGCTTCCGCAACGTGCAATGCTAGGGGAAGCCAGCAGTTGTACCATGAGGACTCCAGCAGCCCTGTGGAGAATCCAGGTGGTGAGAAACTGAGGCCTCCTGACAATGACCAGCACTGGCTTGTTAGCCATGAGGGGCAGCCTCTTGGAATCAAATCCGTCAGCCCTAGTCAAGGCTCCAGGTGACAGCAGCCCCTGACAATGTCTTCACCACTACCTCATGACAGACCCTGAGACAGAACTGCCCTGTGAAAACTGTTCCTCAAACAGTGTGATATGGTAAAAGTTTGTTGTTTGGGGTAACTTGTTATACAGCAATACGTAGCCAATTCCAGAGTCAATAGATAAACCAAGCAGGAGAGTAAACATTGAAAAGAAAAACTTAACTGTGAGAATTGTTCATTCACTCAACCAATATTTACCAAGTGCCTCCCAAGCGCTAAGTGCTGTTACACTGTTAACAAGTTAACAAAGTGTAACTTTGTTACACTCTATCCTGCCCAAGGACAGAGGCAGAGGAATAATAAATACTGTCAGGACAGATCATATTGGAATCACCATCACTGGTTTCCAGAGCCGATGGAGTGAGTTGGACAGACGCGACTCCTAGGGGTGGAGAATTTGGGGACACTGGCAAAGTGGCAAAGTACTGGTTCCTGACAATTAAAAAATAAATAAAATAAATAAAAATCTCTGATGCCTCCAGCACCACCATGTAAGCTTTATCTCTTAGGCTTGAAGCTTTAAATCTGCTAAAATACAGATCTCCTGGGAGGGCCACAGTGTAATGAAGCATTATCAGTTTAGTATGGGTGAAATTCAGATCATCCTTTGAGAGGTTATGTATGAAGGTGAAAAAATTGTGGGACAGAAAATGTTGCAGAACCAGTGTGAGACTAGTGGTAGGAGATAAATTTTTTTTAAAATTTTACAATCAAAGGCTGTTGGGTACTTGGGATATCTAAAGCAAAATATAAAATCCATTAAAAATATAATAATAGAAATAATAGGTACCATTTAGGGATAGTGTGTGATTGAAAGATATCTCTTATTCTCAAAACAACTCTAAAAGATTGGTATTACCTCCGTTTTACAGATGAGGAAACTGAGGCCAAGAAAATCAAAGCAACTCACCCAAGTCCACACATTCATGTCAAGTATTAGAACTTGATTTTGTACCAAGATCTGACCAGCTCCAGATGTTGTTTTCCCCACTACACTACACACCTTAAGGAACATGAAATGGGCACTTTTTCCCCTTTGCATCTCATATAGAAAATGGAACAAATACTCAAGAAAACTCAATCGCACTGTTCATATTTCTCTAACAGGTGCTTTATAGATTTTTAAAAATGAAGTTTCATTTTCAAATGCTAAAAATGAAAACTATATGGAAAATTATTAGCAGATTGGAAGGAGAGAGGCCGATTTCTTTTGAGTGAATACTGGGTGTGATGAGAAGTTCTGAAAGTTGTTTTGGAAACCAGACTTCTGGCAAAGTAACATAAAATGGAAACTCATATGGGCAAGCCCACTATCTCATCCCAATACGCAATCCAGCAAGTGCAAGGGAGCAGCTAGTAGGCCAGGGCCCCCACCTGCAGCTAATTCGTACCGACCCCAGTCATTGGACATGGCATTCTGAAAGGCAGAGGGACACGTGAGGTGTGAGGTAGGAGCAAATATAATCATCACGTTAACAACAGCCTCCTGGGACAAAAACTTTATATCTGATTGAGCTAGACAAGGAAGAAAGTTTTCAGGTCAAACTGTTCCCTAAACCTGATCCATGTCATCTTGTCTCTGGCAAGATTACCTGGCCATGAAGAAAAAGCCTGTTCCCTTTTCCAGGTTGGTTTTCTCCTCAATCTGAGGCTACAAAAATTGAAGTTAATGCTTCCATTTCTTTAATAAGCATTAACCTATTTCTCAAAACAGAGCAGTTACCAGTGGCCCAGGTCAAGCCTATTGGTGAAAAATTAGAAGAGAAGTTAAAATAATGTTTTGAAAGGCAGAAGAATTAAGGCAAAAATACTGTATCATTTTTTCTTTCAAACTACCTGCCTGAGAAAAAAGATTCAGTGTCCAGGAAGGCCCCCATCCTTCATCCTAGAGCTGCCCTGGCTTCCAGGCTAGCTAGCAGCCTGGTCCAGGTGGCCTGTAGAAAGGGGAGCTCTTACAGCATTTGCCATACAAATGGCCAATGAATATGTGAAAAGATGCTCAGCACCATTAGCCATCAGGGAAATGCAAATCAAAACCACATGGGATGCCATTTCCCACTCACTATAATGGCTACTATTAAAAACTAGTAATATGTTTTGGAGAGGATGTGGAGAAACAGGAACACTCATTCATTGTTGGTGAGAATGTAAAATAGTGCAGTCCCTGTGGCTGTTTGGCAGTTCCTCAGAAAGCTAAGTATAGAAGTACCATATGATCCAGCAATCCCACTTCTAAGTACGTATCCAAAAGAATTGAAAGCAGGGAGTCAAACATATTTGCACATGGATGTTCCAAGCGGTATTGTTCACAATTGCCACAAGACAGAAGCAACCCAAGTGTCCATCAACAGATGAATGGATAAACAAAATGTGGTATATAAATACATTTGGATTATTATTCAGCAGGAAAAAGGAATTAAGTTCTGATGCAGGCGACTTCATGAATGAACCTTGAAGACATCATATTGAGTGAAATAATCCAGACACAAAAGGACAAATTTTGTATGATTTCATTGCTATGATTAGAATAAGCAAATTCACAGAGTCAGAAACTAGAAACACAGGTTACCAGGTGTGGCAGTTTGAGATTATTTTATGAATCCCCAAAAGAGAAAGATTATGTTTGTAAACTAATCTATTCCTCTGAGTGTGATACCCTTTGATTGCGCTAATTTCAGGTGAGGTGCCTTTGGTTAGACTACCTGTTAAGATTGAGTTAGGGATTTTTAAATTTGACTATGTCAGTGGGCATAGCTCAGTTTGAGTCCCCACCCCCTTGCTGGGTCTGATATAAATGGACACTCACTCAAGAAGGCACAAAGAAAAGAGAGCTGTCTTTTTTTTTTTTTTTTTTTTTTTTTTGATCCTGCCATGTGACAGAAAGGAGCCGGCTCAAACTGCTAAAGCCCCAGGGAGAGCTGAACCATTTTGCCTGATAGCTTACAGCTGGCCTTGGGAAGAGAGCCAAGCCTGATACAGGAAGCCCTGAGAGACAAGCCCTCTGCCAGCCTGCAGCTGAGATCGGGAAGAAGCTGAGCCCACAGAGCCTCAAGAGCAGGGCTTCTTAACCTTCTTTGTTCCATGGACCACTTTGCCAGTCAGGTGAAAACCACGGACCCCTTAGTAAGTCCACACTGTACCATGTATTATTTAATAAATCTATCACACCCGCACCAACACATCCCTACAAGAATAGCATTTTTTTGAATTTCAGTTCAAGCTCAGGGACCCCTGGTCAAGAACCCCTGCTCAAGAGGAAAAGGAAGCCCAGAGGGGAAGGCAGAGACCAGCCAGAGATTGGCTACCATCTTGCTTCAACATGTGGCAACGACTTTGGTGAGAAAGCAACCTTGAGTTGGACTTTTTATGGCCCTTTAACTGTACGCTTTTAATGCCAAATAGATACCCTTTATAAGAGCCAACAGATTTCTGGTACTTAGCATCAGCAGCCCTACTGGCTGAGTAACACACCAGGGCTGGCCTGCAGGTAGGGAATGGGGGAGTTGATGCTTCATTGGTGCAGAATTTCTGTCTGGAGTGATGGAAAATTTTTGGTAATGGATGGTGGTGATGGTAGCACAACATTGTGAATGTAATTAGAACCACTGAATTACATATTTAAATGTGGGTTAAATGGGGAAATTTTAGATTGAATAAATGTTAATAGAATAAAATTTAAAAGGAAACATAGGATCATACAACCCAGAGAACGCTAATGTAACTATGAACTATAGTTAATAGTGTAATTATAATAATATTGTTTCAGCAATTGTAGCAAAGTTACCACACTAATTCAAAATGTTAATAACAGGGACAACCGTCTAGGCAGGAGTTGGGGGTGGGTAGGATATGGGAACTCTATTTTCTGCATGCATTTTCTGCAAACTACAATTTCTCTAATAAAAAAATAAGTTAAAAAAACACAATAAGAAAAAAACCCAACTCATTAAAAAAATGAGAAAAAGATTTGAAAGACACCTCACCAAAGAAGATATATGGATGGCAATTAAACACATGAAAAGATGCTCAAACTCATTAGTCTTTAGAAAAGCAGAAATTCAAACTATGCAATAAGACTATATACATATTAGAATGACTAACATTAAATATAATAATAATATTGGGGAGTGGATTTAGCTCAAGTTGTTGAGCGTCTGCTTCCCGCATATGAGGTCCCAGATTCAATCTCTGGTACCTCCTAAAAACAAACGAAAAAAACAACTGTCATTGGGGAACAGAGATAGTTCAGTGGTTGAATGCCTGCTTCCCATATACAAGGTCCTGAATTCAATCCCCAGTACTTTCTTAAAAACAATAATAATAAAAAAATAAAATAAAACATGGAAATACCAAGTGCTAGAGAGGATGCAAAGTAATTGGAACTTTAATACACTGCTGGTGAAAAAGCAAAAGATTCAACCACTTTGGAAAAAGTGTATTTAATTATAAAATTAAATACACACATAGCATATATGATCCAACAATCCCACTCCTAGATATTTATTCTAGTGAAAGGAAACTTATGCTCACACAGAAAAACCTATATTCATAGCAGCTTTATTTGTAATCACAAAAACTAGAAGCAATCCAAATGTCCCTAAACTGGAGAATGGCTAAAAAGCAAACTGTACTGAAGTACATCAGTATAGCTCCTCAGGAACAAAAAGGAACCAATTACCGATACCATCAGCAACATGGATGAGTGTCAAAGGCACCATGCTAAATGAAACAAGCCAGACTCCAAAGGCTACAGGCTCTATGATTCAACTTAAATGACATTCTGGAAAAGGCAAAACTACAGGCACTGAAAAGAGGTGAGTGGTATTGCCAGGGGTTGGTGATAGGCCAAGGGTTTGAAAGGGGAAAGTTATGGGGAGGATTTGGGGGGAGGGGTGTAGAACATGTTTTGATTGTGGTGGTGGTTATGTGACTGTATGTCTGTCAAAACTCATAGAACTGTACACTAAAAAGGGCTTATTCTTATGTCTGTAAATTATACTGTAATTGAGGGGGAAAAGAAATAATGAGGGAGGGCCCACTATATCCTCAGCCTTATGCCAGGAGCTACTTTAGGTACAAAGGACCACTCTATGGATAGTTTAGAATGAACGTCTGCCTAAAGCATTTACGTGGGCTACAACCGAGAGCTCAACTGGGCAGGCTGGGGCAGCTGGTCTAAACCTGGTCCCCTTGGCTGTCCGGTGCCACCTCATCCAATCCGTGAGCTTTCTGTCCTTTCTCTCCTGATCTCTTCCTCCTGACCAGGTCAGTCTCCTGGTTTATTCCTCCCTCTGAGATTCTAATTGCATCAGTCCTTCTTTCCAGAATACTTATATTCTCCCATCTCTGGATCTAAATCCTTCCCATTCTTCCCAACCTCTAAGACCTCACTCTTCCATGAAACCTTTCCTTATCAGAGCAGTCCATAGGGACCTTCTCTTCTGTGAACTATTATAGTACTTGGAGTCTTTACTGCTCATTCTTTAAACATTTAACTATACACTTTTTCTGAGTGCTTGGTGTGCACTCATAATTTCCCCTGCTAGATTGCTAGTTACTTTAGGAAAAGTAGCTCTTAAGATTTTTTTTTGGCATCTTTCTCCCCCCAACCCCCCCCCCACTGCCTATCATTAATCATTATTAGTTAAATGAAATACCAGCATTGTGGTATTAAACACACTGTAATTCATCCACTTATAGCTCAAAATATGTCTATTATTTCCTCACTTACAATGTAATTAAATTGTCTTTTTACAAAATGAAACACATCCCAGGTTCTAAACAATTAAAAAATCCCTGAAGGACCCATAATAATGCAGTAAGTACATGCATTTCTTGACATGTAATTGTTTCCAGGTATAAGATTCTTTTCATGGTAGCACATTGAAATGAGTGTTTGTGTGTGTGTTGTTTACATTTTACAACAATCAGCCAATTTTTTATTTTTTATTATTATTATTTTTTTTTACTGGGAGGTCCTGGGGATCGAACCTGGGTCCCTCCATATGGGAGATGGATGCCCAACCATTTGAGCCACATCCATCCCCCTCAGCCAATTCTATACATTTCTTTTCCAGATGTCGATAGCCAAGAATCTTGAGTTAATATGCACCCACCATAGATGTTTTCTATTTTCATGCATGCTTATTTTTAGATTATATAGACCGATTTAATTCATCTTTTAACCCTCCAGAACTGGGATGCAAGGAAAACATCATGCTGTGTTATTGCCATCATAATGCTACATTTCAGTAGATGTTCTTTAGTTATTTTATAATAATAGTCAAATGGACAATGCAGTATTGAAAAGGAATTATTTGATCACAAGGAAATTACCTGTTCTTCAGAAACTTTCAAACTGGCATCTAAACTCTTTGGAGTCTAATTTGCATTTTTGGAGAGAAGGAAGCCACAGGTGCTCATTTGGTTTGGCTATACAGTGCCCTTTCAACAATACCATAGAGACATCTGTGTGGATGTGTCAACAAACTGTTCTCTTCCCTGCCTAGAATCATGGGACTGCATGAAGACCCTCTGTGCCCCAAGGCCCCCCTCAAATGAGAGCCTTTAAAGTGGGAGGGGAGCAGTGGGAAGGCTGGCAAAGTTGAAGAGCTCATCCATCAAGCTGATAATTTTGCCAAAGGTTAGTCCTTTCTAGTTAGAGGTTAAAGGTGGGACTGGGGGCAGTAGCCCCTGGTAAGCTAAAATAGACATGTACTAGTGAGGAGAAAACCAGCCAGTGGTTCTCCAACTTGAGCTTGCCTGAGTCGCCTGGAGGGCTAGAGCGCCAGAGCGGGTCCCACCCAGGAGTTTCTGATTCAGAGAGTCAGAGGTGTGGCCCCAGGATCTGCATTTCTACAAGCTCACAGGTGACAGCTTCAGCTCCTCCAGGACTGAGGGTACATGGAGAACCACAGCCCGAGGCTATGGTCCTTTGGGTCACCAGGATCATTGAAGAATTCTGTACAGAGAGACAAGACATAGCCCCACAGTCAAGAAGAGCAACAGGGAATTTTAAAAAAAATCATGTTGCAAATCCTCCCATCAGGGTAGCGAAGAGCCCCGGGGAAAGACATCCCTGAGGCATCTCCAATGAGCATTGTGCCTAGGTGGGCTCACAGAGAGTTGGTAGCCCCTGCACCCATGAATTTCTGAAACAGCAAAAGGCAAAGTTTCTTCTGTCCTGCTGTGGAGAGCGACTGGGTCAGCCAGAGAAGCATCTCACAAGAGCGGGCGACTAAAACGCCTTTCGGCTGTGGAGGGACCAGAGCGCGAATGGGAGGGTGCATGTACGAGAGGGAGAAGAGCACCTCTTCATAGGAGGCTCCCCCAATACTACGTCCCACTCCCAGAGCACCCGGGTGTGCCAGGAACCGCCAGCAGGGTGAGGGACCGTCCCTGAGCACTTGGCAGCACGTCCCATGTGGTCCTTCATGTTTCTCCACCACCACAGAAATCCAGGGGAAGAACTTGCTCACGATTAGCTGCTTCCCAGGTCCTCCTACCGGAGACCCTTAAGCCTTTAAAACAGTGGGGGTGGGGGTGCTTTCAAATACATTGATAACTGGGTCTCACCCTCAGAGATTCAGATTTCAATGGTCTGGGGAATGGCCCTAGCATGCGGAGTTTTAAAACATGGAGTCAAATTCAGAACTGCTGGTGGGCCAGGTCTAGGTTTCTTGACCCAAAAGAAGTCTGGGTTCTCCTTACTTTCCTTGCCCATTGCCTGGAGATGAGGGCATTTTTCAGAGCCAGGAGATGCGTTTTATTCCAAGAACCAAGAGAGCTATAGAAAATGGCATCTAAACGCATCTGTTTTTTAATAGGCAAAGCCACTGGATACGATTGTGGGGGAGAGGTGATGCAGCTTATGTGCATTAGGAAAATAGCTTTGTGAATCCATTTACCTCCTTGGAAGTGTGACTCCCTCAATTTCGCCCACATCAACTGGTAAATTAGGTTCAGCAGGTACACAAAAATAATTAGCACTAATATTGCATGGCACTGGCTCTCAGCCTTGGCTGCACATTAGACTCCCCTGGAGAGCTGCTGAACTCTGCTTTGCAGCTGCCCCCACCTCAGACAACTGAATCGCAATCACTGGGGGTGAGGGCGGGTACTGGCAGTTTGTTTAAAGCTCACCGGGGGATTCTAGTGTGCAGCCAAAGTACTGACATAAAGGGTGGGTGGTGGTGCAATTAAAATCAGACAATGGCATTGATCCAGTCGGTGGTTTCTGACTCAGTAGAGGACAGTGACATTTTACAAGAACTTGAATATCATTTCTGGGGCACAACTCAGAATTGAGTGTTTCAGAAGAGGCTGGAAATTCTAAGGGCCAAAAAAGCGAAGGGGGCAGGGAGCAAAAAGAGGAGAGGAGGGGAAAGAGAGGAGTGGGATGTCGGGGGAGAGGGAAGAGACAGCGGAGAAAGAGAGAAAGTGGGAAGAAAGAGTATATAGGGGTCCTGGGGAAAAAGAAACAGAAACTGATAGAATGAGACAGAGTGAGAATGTTCTATCCAAATTGCAAAGTGCTTGAAAAGTGCCCTGAACTGAAGTCTGGTAATGGAGGGTAAAGCCTTGGCTCTGACTAATCAGACCTGGAGCATCTGGGTAAGCCGTATGGCTTGCCCTCAGCTTCCCCAAAATAAAAAGAGACAGGATGGGCTCTGCTGGTTCTCAGATTCTGGAGTGAATCATCCAGGCTGTTAAACGTACATTTGCCTGGGCCCCATCCCTACAGGGAGGGGAAGGGGGCTTCAGGAAGGAGTATTTCCCAGGTAATCTAATGCAAATGCTAAAGTTTGAGAACAATTGCTCTAGGGTTATTTTCGAACAATGATTATCTGAGAATTTCTTATCTCGAATAGCCCTTCTTATCTCGAATAGCCCTCAGTAATGTCAAGAAAGGCTACTGACTTGGGAAGCGGATGTGGCAAGGGAGACAAGTAGACACAGAAAAACGCACAGCAAATGGACACAGCGAGCACAAGCAGCAGGGGGGGGGTAAATAAATAAATAAATAAAATCTTAAAAAAAAAAAAAAAAGAAAGGCTACTGGCTTGACCTTCCTGTCCTGAAATGAGCATTAAGGGTGAACGAATTCAGCTTGCTGTGTAACACAAATTCTCATACTGTAATCTAGTTTTATTTAGCTACTACTGTGCTTTGTCCTGTTAGTTTATAAGATACTCGAAAGCTGGTACTGCTTGTACAGTACGTGGCACTTTGTGGTTTTAACAAAGCACTTTCTGCATCCTTTCTCTTTCTACAAAAGTTGTGTTCCTAGAAAGCTGCAAGTAGATGGAATTTCCATCAATCAAACCCAATTTAAAATGTACTCTAAATGTTAAATACTGCTTAAGGGAGTCCTGTGGGGAGTACTTCTGAAGAGTGACTAAATTTTTTGGTAATGCTAATAATTACCTCTTAATTCAACTGTTTGGTAAATCTAACTTTCAACCTAGCAATTTCCATGTAAAATAGAGGTTGCTTTATGCTCCTTAATTTGAACCCTTAACAAAAAGATTGGGGTATTTTATAATAAATTCTGCTTGCTGAGAATATAAACTTTCAGCAAAAAGTGTTTCACTGATTTAAACTTCAGTGTGCTTCTTTGCGTTGAGGCACACACATAAACACACAGAGTAGAACAGCCGTCGCGTGTGTTTGGTTATGAGCCTGGGAGAAGCATGGTGTAAAAAAAATGAGCACAATTGTTATGAGGCAGAGACCTGGGTTCTAACCACCGCCTAGCTGTGCAGGCCTTGGGTGAGTCACTTCTCTTCTCTGGGCTTCAGTTTGTTTACATGTGTGATGGAAATATTGTACAAGGTGATTTCTAAGGTCCCTTTCTAGGGATAGTCTAGGATTGGAGAATCTGAACCACCTGAGTTTTAAAGCCCTAGAAGCACTCTACCAGTGCTTTGATCCAGCTCAGCACAAATTAGGATGATGAAGTGTGGAAAAATCAAGCTCGCTGGGTATGGTTGTGTAGGTTGCACACTGTACAAAAGCGCTCAGCCTTTGCTACGATTGCCCCCAGCACAGGGCTTCATCGGTTGACTTGGAGCCTTATTTGCATAGGCTAGCCTGGCCCTGGTGAGGGCAGGCCTTTTGAATCCAAGGGCAACAGAGCACAGATCTGTGTTTAACACCTACGTGTGGGCCCACAGCAAAAGAAATATACAGAGGACCATCGGACAGGTGTGGAGACTATGGACACATAAATATTGCCTAGTCTCGGCGGGGGAGTCAGGGTTAAGAAGGAATTATGGAAGCCCGAATCCCAAAAAGGCAGAGGGCCATACCAGAGGTGGTACCTGTGACAGGAAACATCACTTACTGCACAGTCTAGATGAAGCTGTGTCTGAGATGACCTGTTTCTCACCAGAGCCTACGTTCAAGTTGGGTAGAGCAGTGGTTCCCAAACCTGGCTGCCTGTTAGTCGCCTGGGAAGCCGGTGAGGCTTGTAAGTCTGTATTTTTAGCCAGCTGCCCAGGATATCCATTGCAGCCTGCCCAGCATCACACAACTTTACAGTATTTGAAATTGACCAGGCACTGGGTAGTACGCTGTGGGAAGGAATGGAGCATATAATTCACAGGCAATAAGGGGAAGTGGAAGGGGCTTTCTCTCGAGGTGGCAAGAGAACATGGCCCCAGGCAGAAAATCTGAGGGCCACCAAGTGGGCAAAGATAAGCCAAAGAAATGATATGGGTGGTTTCAGGACATTTAATTAGAGGCATTCTCAGAGGTACAGCTTAAGGAATGCCAGCCCTCCCACCTGTCTTCCGGCTGCTGCTCCTCATCCCAGAACTCTGCTCACCTGGGGCCAGCAGGCGCGTGTAACAGAGACCGGCCAGACACTCGGCTGATTTGCCTCTCACTCTCTGACAACATTTCTCTCTCTCTCTCTCTGCCCCCCATGTGCCTGAAGTAATCATTTTCACTCCATTACTTATTAGACATCTGGACTGGGGCATCATAAAATAAGACCTCTGGTATTCCCAAGGGAAACTGGGGCAGAGTCAAGAATAAACCCTGGGGATGACCTTGAAAGCTATTTTCCCCTCACCCTGCCAGAGTTGCTCATGCAAATGCACTGACATCTTTATCAGCTACCGTCAAAATTAGAAAGTGAGAAACAGAAATCAAATGAAATCTCAGTGAGTGGAACTGAAATTCTGCCAGCAAATTTCAAGATAAAGCTTTGATAAAGAAACATGAAGAGCAAATGTCCTGACTTTCAGTTGACCAGGATGGCAGTGGAGGGTGCCCCAGGATTCTGTCCTCCCACAGAACATTTGAACAACTAGCAAAATCTGGCAGAACCATCTTCCTCAGAGCTACAGAAAACAGTTAAAGGGTTGCAGTAACAGGGTGAGCAGTGAATCAAGAAAATACAGCTTAAAAGCGGTGGGAGAGACCCCCATGGAGCACCTCCCCCATTATCCTTGGCTCCCCCATTCCTTCTTCCTTCCAGCCACAGCTCTCAGTCACTCCATTTAATTACCCTCAGTATGCCCTTCTCTCATGTCTAGCCTCCCTTCCTTCATCTTCCAGAACCCTGCCTCACCCCAGCACACCCCTCTCTCCTTCCCAACCTTCTGCCACACCTACCAGGCACCCCCCTCCATCCTTTAGTCACTTGCATAACAACCCCTAGACACCCCTTTGCCATTCTTAGGATACCCCTCCCTTCCCTATGAAAACACATAGAGACATACACATACACACCTCTTGTCACTCCCACAACTGTCTGGTGACTCTTAACCGGTCCCCTCGTCTCTACTTTTGTTCTCTACTTCCCAGTTCTCTACTTTTGTTCTCTCATGGTTATTTCAGACCATTCTCAAGCTAGCCTGGTTACTTCCAACTGTATCAGTTCTCAATTGCAGCCCTGTCCCAATACCACCGCCTCCGCCTGCAATCATCTGTGTTTGCAGCTGGCAGTCTCAGCCGAACACCTGCTGGCCTCTCCGGCTCCTTTTGGAACCACCCCCTTTCAGTGGTCATATTCTGGGCTGAGACTGCCCCTATTACTTCCCCTTTTCCTGGGCAATGTGAAGTGGTTCTCCTAAGCTGGCAAAGCATTTCTTTTCTTTGCCCTTTTTCACCCCCTTGCCACTCCTGCATGGGAGGGTATGGACCCATTCCTGACCCTACGATCCCTGCCTGGCACCTGGATAGTGCAACCACCTCCTCTCCACTCGTGCAAACTTCTTCCGGTTATCTGGCTGGGAGCAGGATGAACTCACCAACCAGTGGCTGGAACGGGATGCAATGGAGCTGCAGCCAGCTTTGTCTGCCACCTCATACTATTCAGTGGTTCAAGGCAAGAAGGGGAGGATGCTCGGAGAGCCCAGCTCACACTGTCCACAGCTTGAGTGGTTGGAGCTGTTCTTTCCTGGCTGGGGAGACAGACTCTCTAGCTGGCACTGTTTGGTGGGGAGCACAATACCCATTACTCCAAGACCCAGTTCATCTCCCTGTGGAGCTGGGTGCCCTGTGCAGCTCAGTTCAGATGCTAAGTCCCCAGGAGCCAGGTCAGGAAGCTGCAGAGAGGCTGTGCTGCAGCAACAGTGTGCCCTGGCCCTCCCCCCAAAGCAGCCCCAGCCCAGCTCCCGGAGGGGAGGGCGGCCGCGGTGAAGCCGAGGAGGAGCGCCATGGCTCTAACTGCTTGGGAGAAGCGCCTGCGATGATTGCCTCCCCGCCCCTTTGGGCCCAGAAGAATCCAGTGGCTGGGGAAAGGCAGTGTTCATCCCCAGAGCCCTCCCTCGTGTCAACAACATCCCCACCTTGGTTGTGTGTTCAGTGCCAACGCTTGTGCCGACAGTCTTGGCTCCGCCAGTGGAACACCGTCTGCCTCTGTGGGACATATGAGAACGGTGCAGCGACAGGGGCCATGGCTATAGAGGAGGGTCGAGGCCCCTAGAAGAGCTGCCCGGGTCTGCTGTCAGATGTTAAGTTTTGTTTTACAGCTAAAGCAATGAAAATAGTCTGGTATTGGCTTAGAGATGGAATAGAGGAATAGAAATAAAATAAAATAAATAAAATAAAAGGAATAGATCAGAACAGGATCAATGGGGAAAACACAGACCAATTGCAATATGGTTCTATGTCCACAGGTTGTTAGGTTGGATTTAAAAAAAAAAGCAAATTAGACCCACCTGTAAAATGCAAAACACTAAAACTTTTATTTTAAAAAACAAATAGCAAAATATCTGTCATTTAGGTAAGGAAGGATTTATTAAATAGAATGCAGAAAGCACAAACCAAATGTAATCATATTAAAATGTATAACTTCTGTGCAGCAGAAGATGCCATAAATAAATTATAGTGACAAGCCACAAACACTGGGAGAAGATATTTGCAACACAGAATAAGTCAGATTTAGTGGTTCAGTATACATCAAAAACTCCTACCATCAATAATAACTTAAGAAAAAGATCAACAACCTAAAAAGAAAATAAACAAAGGATATAAATAGCTATTCCCCAGAAGGACACACTTAAAGGGATCCTCACCCTTATAAGTTATCAGGACAATGCAAATTGAAACAATAATGAGATGCCATGCCATATCTTTTGGTTGGCAAGAATTAAAATCTTGCATTACTAAGTATAGGTGAGGAGATAAAGAAATAAGCTCTTACATACTGCTGGTGGGTGTGTGTGAACTGGTATAATCATGTTGAAGAGCAATTTGGCAATCATTAACTAAGCTGACAATGTGCATATCCTACAACCCAAAAGTTCCCTCCTGGGTAAATGCGCTAGAGAGAGGTGAATACATTTGCCCAAAGAAACACACACAAAGATGTTCACTGGCTGTAGCGGAAAAAAACTGAAAACAACTTAAATGTTGTTGGGAATTGAATAATGTTCCCCCAAAAAGGCATGTCAGGTCCCAACCCCTGGTCGTATGAGTGTGAACCCATTTGTACATAGGATCTTTGAAGATGTTTTTTGTAAGGTGCGCCCAAACTGAATGAGGGTGGGCCTATGGCTGAAGTCCTTAAAGCCAAGGAAACTGGACCCGGAATGCGAAGCCATGGGAAGCAGCCAGAAGCTGGAAGTCAACAGAGCCCAGAAGAGAAAGCAGACACTGCCATTTGCATTGTCATGCTATGGAAAAGCCAAGGACCAAGATCACTGGCAGGCAGCACCAGAATGCCTAGCTTTAGAAACCGTGAGCCAATAAATTCCTGTTGTTAAGGTAACCCATTGTATGGTATTTGTTTTAGCAGCCTGGAAACGAATACAAATGCCCACAGTCAATAGATTTTTTTTAAAAAGTGATATTTTCCTGCATGGACTATCATATAGCAATTAAAATGAGTGAAACAGATCTACATAAAGCAATACAAATAAACCGTAAAACATAATGTTCCCTTAAATAAGGAGGCTACAAAAGCATATGTACAGTGTAATAGCATATACATAAAATCAAATTCACAAGACAAACATTTGTGAACACACAGACACGTTTTAGAAAAATCCACCCATAAACTGGATAAACACCACCTTCAGCCCAGTGGTCACCTCTGAGGAGAAAGAAAGTACAAAGGAATAGGGAAGGATGCCAAGGGGGGGCTTCAATTGTATCTGGTGTTTTATTTCTTGAACAAAGCAAAAACAAAAAGATGCAAAGCATATATTAAATGTGTACATTTGTTAACTATGGGTAGTGGGTAATTAGGTTGCCATTAAATTAGTCTTGCTTTTTCGGCTATGTTTGAAATATTTCAAACATTTTTAAAGGCTCGGTGTGTTTTGAATGTGCCACATCATCCTATGCAAGGATTTAACCTCAGGCATTGATGGGGAAGATGCTGACAACTGCACACTGACAAGTGATGGTCTTGCAGAGCACAACTTTAAATCAGATGCAATTTATGGATTTATTACTGTGCCCCCAGCTGGCGTTATTAGCCAGCACCTAACATTTAGACATGAGACATTTATGTGTGTGAGCAATGGGGCTGGGGGAGGGAGGGAGTTTTATTACTATTCAGAGCAGACACTGCTGACTTCACAGGTACGTCTTTCTCTAACTTCCTCCTGCTTCTAAACTATTTACAATGCCCCCAAACTTTATTGAGTAAAATAGGTTGGAAAAGTAAAGAACTATAAAGTTAATAGCAAGAAACTTTGACTTAAGAGTGCCACTCCCAAAGAAATAATCCTTATTCTAACAATAGCATTGTCGATAGGAACCCACCACCACAACAAATCTGGAAACCTGAGTGTCTACCAATTGGAAAATATCAAACTGATAGACTACAAATGGTAATTCTAAAGACTATGGACCAACAGGGGGAAAATTTTTGCTAAAAAGGAAATGGGAAAAAGTATACTGTGACTACAACTACATAAAAAAATATCTACAAATAGCCAGATATTAGAAGATGAGATGCATAAGTTAATTAGCTGTGTTAGCATTGTGTTGTTATAAGCATTATTTAAAATTTTTCTTTTACACTTTTGACACTTTTTGTTTGCATCATTTATTTCTTCATATCTTTTCTGGTTGCAGCTTTATTGAAGTATAATCCACGTACCATACAATTCATCCATTTAAAGTGTACCATTTAATGGCTTTAGTATATTCACAGATGTGTATAGCCATCTCCACAGTCACTTTTAGAACATTTTCATTGTCCCAAAAAGAAACTCCATACCCTTTAGCAGTCACCTCCCATTCCATTCTCCACACCCCCTTATCTACTAGGCAACCACTGATCTACTTTCTGTCTCTGGATTTGCCTGTTTTGGACATTTTGTGTAAATGGAATCATATGATATGTGGCCTTTTGTGTCTGGCTTCTTTCATTCAACATGATTCCCGGGTTCATCCATGCTGTAGCATGTGTCAGTACTTCATTCTTTTTTATTACCAAATAATATTTTATTGTGTGGATACACCTCATTTATTATGTGGTGCTGTTTTACAATAAAAATAAATACACTATGTGATGGAGAGGGGTTCAGAGAGATCTCCATCTGCGCTATTCTGGCAGGGATTATTTTCGGTGGCTGAGGACGTTCTCAGGGGAGCTACATGTCTCTCAGCATCTAGGTCTCCTGGGTCATAACTGGGATTTGGCTGAGGGGTAGGACAGATCAGACCAGAGCAGCTGGGGTCCAGGTGGCAGCAGTCCCTAAGGGCAGAGCGGACCATTGCAGAGTTCGGTAGAGGAGAAAGGGGAATGAAGGAGGGTTTCCAGCATGAGTAGGAGGAGGCTGAGCAGGTCGGGAGTTGGGAAGGAGAGTCCAGAGCAGACAAGCAGCAGAGGTCCACATCGGTGGCGGCTGCCTGGGAGATCTAGCCACCAGAGGAGGGCTCCGAGCACTGGACTCGGCTCAAGAGCAGGTCCCAGATGCATAGAAGGCCCTGGGACTCTGAGCGCGAGACCAGGACATGGGCCTGGATGTGGGGTGAGAGAAGCTCCCAACTACCAAGAGCCTGGCAGAGCCAGTCAGTGGCCAGAGGCCAGAGGAGGACTGAGGGCAGCAAGGCAGAGGAAGGCTGCCCCTGGGTCCTACGGCTGGCCCTTCTCACAGGAGTTCCGGGCTGCAGAAGCCATGCAACCTACAGGGCTGGGAGGGAGGAAACAGCTCAACAATCGTCCTAACAGCACATGCCGTTTACTCTATGTACTGAGCACGGGCCAGGTGGCTTAAGGAATGTTGTCTCATTATCCACCGCCTACAAGGAAGGTACCATTGCGCCCTGACTTTACAGATGCAACAATAGAGACGCAAAGAGGTTAGGCAACCGTAAAATAGCAAGTGACCAAAAAGGTTTTGAACCCAAGCACCTCTGACTCCGAAGCCTGTGCTTGCAATCCTGAGGGCGGTGGTGAAAGTTTGCTGAGAAGCCGCACCAGCCGGCAGTGCTCGTGGGAGTCACGTCAGCCAAGGCAGGGCCACTTCACGTGCCCAAGGTCTGTAGGAGAGTTGAGACCCTCGGAGCAGTGGTGACAGCTGAGGAATTCCTAACTGTTCAAGAACAGGGCCATATCCATCTTCATCCTGACGTTCTTTCCACAGAAACCCCACACAGTGGGCAGGGGAGGTATTATCCCAGTGAATCAGTGCTGGGGAGCAGATCACAAGGGGGTTCTCCCGACCTTTATTTAAGTCTTCTCCTCCATGGCACTCCAAGATCCTCTTAAACTGGCTATTTCTCAGGGCTGCCGCATGGATCTCTCCAAGACTAAGGGCAGTGAGCTGGCAGGGCAACCCTCGCTGTCGTTGACCTTCTCTGAGCAGGAGCTGGAGGGCTGATGTCTCTGGGATTAGACAGCGCTGTTCGCCAGGCCCCCTCCTCCCCTCTCCCAAATGCACAGATATTTCAGCAGTATCTGCCTTCTTTGTACACCCTTGGGAGGGGTGAATCAGCATTTCCTCTGGTTCTGACTTGGGTCATTTATAACCCATTTCATTTCCATAAAATTTAAATGGAAAAGAGATTCAAGTGAAGTGAGCCAGAAAACAAATGGGAAAGCAAATAGGCAAGTGGCCTTATTGCATGGTTAGTCAGTTAGGCAGTCGCAGATGGAAGGAGTGGGACTCCCAGCCACCCCTATCTAATCCAGGGTCTGCAGGCCTGGGGGCCCGGCAGTGGGCAGGAGTTCAGGGACATGGTTCCTCTCCTGCACAGAGTTGTTCTGCAGACTCTGTCATTTTGGTTGCTCTTCAACCAACATCCTACACCCTGGGAGGACCCTGTCACATTCGTAATCAAGCCCGTCATTGCAGATGGGGGATTTACAGCAGCTTTAGTCATTCCTGAAAAGGAACTAATTGGTATGTGTGGAGCACAGAGCCCACTCCGGTTTTTGGCTGATCGGCACCACCATCCAGAGCTGGCTTTCCACACACAGAGGCGGGCCTTGGTTTGGCATAACATTTCAGGAGACAGAGAGGGCCCTTCCCCAATTGTTCTTCCCCCTCTGCTGCCTGGCATTCCACCATTAGCAAACCACGAGCCTGTGTAAAGCAGCGCTGACGGGCGCTGGCTGTGGGGTCTGCTGCGGGGGTTCTCCTCCAGCCAGGGCCTTAGCAGGGGTGTGCAGTCACACAGCCCCTCTAAGATCTCTACAAGGAAGGGGAGTAACTGCTCCTGCCTCACAGGTGGTCGTGGCGTTGAATGAGGCAAGTCAAAAATGCACTCAGCACCGGGCCTGCACACAGGAGGCGCTCAATAACTGGTGGCTGTGGCCCTCTCTAGTTTCTCCTCTGGACTGAAATCCCCCTGGAACACGTGCTGGTCTCAGTCAGTTCCCTTCTTGATGCCAGCTGAAAGCTCAGGGAAGACTGGAAGCGGCGCTCTAAGTGGAGGGGGCGAGGGCACTGAAAGGGAAGGCCGGGGCATGGGGCAAGCGTCTTCCCCAACTCTACTGAGGGCCAGCCCTGTAGCCATTGCAAAATGGTTTGGGTGGAATTCATGCAATCTAAATGGCCAAGGATGTTCTGATTTACAAGTGAGCTCATTTAAGTGAGCTCTTTGTTTTTTTTTTTTTTTTTTTTTTAATGGGTTCATTTACATAAAGTGAAATGCAAAGACCTTAAGTGTGCAAGCAGATGAGTTCTGGCCAATGTATGCACCAGTGCAGCCACGGCTCAAACTGAGCTGCCTTGTGTATTCTGGCTCAGCAGCATTCCACGCAGACGGAGCTCAGGCGTCGGGGGCGCCTGCTGGGACACACGGACCTCTCCCTACAGCCCTGGCACCCTGAGGCAACCTGCAAAGTGCTGAACAAAAGTGGCATCAACAAGTCTGAATGGAACAAATGGAACTTATGCAGTTAAGCAGAATAGAGAGTGGAACTGAGCCACCAGACAAGTGATTCAGTCCTAGAAAGCTGTGGTGTCAATGAATCCAGGCAGCGCTCTGCTTGCAATGGCCCTGTGGTAACCCCTGGATTCTTTCCCCACCTAACCAGCCCATTATCTAACTGTCTTTGAGCAAATCACATCACAGCTCAGTGCCTCAGTTTCCAAACCTGCAAGATAACGAGAGAGGACATAACATTTCTCAGTGCCTTTTCTGGCTCTAGCAACTGATACAACCCTGTGTTGACTGCCTAGACAGGGCAGTTTCACTCCCCGGTGACTCCAGATACTCCTTTGTTTGCTTAACACAGACGCGGCTCCCTGTGGCTGCGAGGTGCATCCTGTGAACTGGGAGCTGAGGATACAGGGACGCAGGAGAGGAGGCTGTGTGTACTCCCAAGTAGCGTAACTTTGCCGACACATTTTTTTTATGTCCTGCTGTCTGGTGAGAACTTTATATTCCCGTGTCTTCCTCAAAGTCATTTGGAAAACATCTAAGGGGGAAAAAAGGTTCTGGAAAGAAGAAACTTTGGTCTGTGTAATCGCAACAATTTCAACTCTTTGTAGGAAAACATCTCGTCTGCCTAAATTATAACCAACCCACAAGGTCCTGTTCAAAGTTTACCACCATCCCCCAAGCCTTTCCCAAGCCTTTCCCAAGCCCTGGCTGGAGGGGTCCGTGGAGGATTCCTGGGGCCCTCTACCTGCACCCTGTCTGGACTGCAGACTCTGTATCACAGTTACTGTCTGCAGCTCACCTCCCGGCTGAGGCTGTGTGGTCCTTTCTACTCTTCTGCAGGCTGGTCAAGTACTTGGCACGTGGTAAGTGCAAAATCATTTATTTTAATGGGGGCGCAAATGAGTGATTGTTAGTCTGGTTTAGGGTAAATTTAACTATGTCCTTTAACAAAGGAGTTTACCTCCTGCAATATTCAAAAGTAGAAAATGACCCTAAAATGAGCTCTTAAATCCTCCTGAGTCTCCATGGCTGAGTTCTAGCCCACATGATGCAGACATTCTCCTTGGCTAAAATGATCTGTCAATTTATCAAATACTACAAACGTGGAAATATTATATAAAATAAATAAGAATTATAATAATCACATGTATTTGTGTAGCACTTTAAAGTACATAAAGAAAGGGATAGCAGAAGCAGATAACTTTTGGGCCAGTGGAGTAAGAGTTAGGGAGGTCAGGTAACTCTGATTTTATACCTTCTTTACATTCTTCTGTACTGTTTAGATATTTAACTTTCAGCATATATGGTTTTTATTATTTAAATGATGTCTACTGAAAAATAAAGTTCACAGAGAATTTGTCATATATATTCATTTAATCACACACATATTATAATTCATATAATGTGTAATAAGGCATTTTAGTGCTGAAAAACTGAATCTAAAGAGAGTAAATAAATTGCCCAAGAGCTAATCACAGAATCAGAAGACAGAGTGTGCTTATGTAACAAAGCACAGGAAATAGATGAATTCAGATTCGATTCCTGTTCCAATCCTTCCCACGAGGACTTTATCACTCGACCAACAGTGATTACTGGGCACACACTCTGTGCAGCCCCTGCAGTGGCCCCCCGAGAGCTATAGGGACCTTCCATATCACAAGGGCTGCATGTCCCTCCATATATGACACACCGTCTGTAGTAGGATAATCAATAGCACTGACTGCAATTAAATATACAAGAGACTAGCTCATTTTGATCACCTAAATGGATTCTACAAAGGAACATGTTGCCTCTACTGCTATTTTTTTATCCTCACTGCACAATTTGGAAGTTATCAACCTAATTATATTATTCTGTTATTCTCCAAGCCCACCTCTAAATTTTTTAGGCATCTCAGGGAATAGTCAGATAAGGCATTTTCTTTATATATAATACTAATATATATATTATTTTTAAAGAAAGTTTAGATTACATAACTGTTACATCAAAAACATAGGGAATTCCCATATACCCCACCTCTCCCCCACTTGCCCCCATTAACAACATTCTTCATTAGTGTGGTACATTTGTTACAATTGATGAACACATATTGAAGCATTGCTGCTAACCACGGTCTGTTGTTTACATTATAGTTTGCACAATTTTATAAGTTTTGACAAAATGTATAATGCCCTGTATCTGTCATTGCAATGTCATGCAGGAGAATTACAATGTCCCACCAAAGGGCATTTTCCATAGCATGAAATAGTTCTTCCATTGGTGTTTTTGCAACACAACTAGTACAACATTTTGTTCTATTAACATTTTTTTAGGAGGTATTGAGGATTGAACTCGGGACCTCGCACATGTGAAGTGTATACTCAACCACTGAGCTACACTCATTCCACAGTTTTGTTCTATTAACATTTTACAGGTAAAACTAGCATCAGTATCTTACAGGAACTGCCTCAGTTGAATACGAGAAAAAAGATTTGTCTTTAATCCTTGATCCCTACACACATTTCTCTCTAAACAGGAGTGCTCATGTTTCATGGACTGTGCCAAGGGCGTCGTGGCTCAAGAAGTAACAAATTCAGAACAACAATTAGGTTTGGTTTCCACGAGTTTGCTTTGACAGCTATTTAGAAAAATGGAGCTAGCTCATCCAGAACATCTGCTAACGGTGGTGGCCTCTTGCCTGGTTCTCCTGTTTTAATCAGTGTAGAAGAGGTAAACCTCTCCAGCAACAGTGTCTTTTACCCCAACAGCCCTCCCCATAACCAGTGAATGTATCACGTAGCTAGGGCCAGGGAGGGAAAGCTGTCCTGCCATTGTTAAATCCCAGCACTCAAGTGCATTTGGGCCATTCAGGTCAAGAATGCTGCATCACTTGAAAGTCCTCCTTGCATCCTCCAGTGCACGCCTGAATTGCCCAATGACCAAGGCACTTGCTTCCTTCTGAATAAGCTACTTGAGTTCAACAGGCCCTCAGTCCCTCAACAGGTGGAACTGTACTAATGGGAATCTTCCCTTCCCTGTCCTATTTTAATCCACCTATCCATCCTTCAGGGCCCAGCTGAAGTCCTCCTTCTTCCTCTAGCTAGCCCTTCCACTCAGGGCCTCTCCTTCCTCTGAACCATAGTCCGCCGCATCATAAACACCTGCCAGTGCCTGGTAAGATGTAGGTCTGTATTACCTCCCAATCCAAATGTTAAGTTTCTCGGGGCAGGAGACCAGGTCTTTTCCTCTCACCTGCCCTCATATCATCTAATATAGAGACGATTACACCAACAATGCCGACCCAGTCCTGGTGAGTGTGCAGCAAACACCCTGGCCTCTAAATTCCAGCCCCAGCCTACACGTCATGTGCCACCTTCCTGAGGCTCAGGTCTGACCCAGTCATCAGCCATCAGAATGGGTGAGGTCTGCAGCAAGTGGCCACACAGTGTTTCTCCAAGGGCTTACCCGTGCTTCTGCTTGCCCTTCTCTGCTCCTCCTGAGTACCAAGAGTCCCCAGTTAGAACACCTGCTTTGGGGTGATGCATAAGCCATTTGTTCATTTGGGAATGGATATGTAAATACACATGAGGTCTACCATTAAATTTTCAATCATTGCATGTTGTTAAGCGAAAAGTATAGGTATGTGTTTGAGAGTGTGCGTGATGTGTGTATGTGACCAAGGGGTGGGGCTGGAGGTTTGCAGGGAGTGGGGAGAAGGGGTTGTGTTTGTGTAGGCAAGTGAGTGTGATATGCATGCTATATATGGGTGTGGTGTGTGTGCAATGTGGGTGTGTGTGTCAGCACAAATATATGTGGGAGCACATGTCTGCATGTGCCAATGAGTGTGTGGTGTGTGAGTGCTTGAGTGCATATGTACATGCCCTTGGAGGCACTCAGCTCACTCCTGCTCAAATCGATATGCTCTCTGCTTTTCCCTTTCCTTGGACCTACTGTTCTGATCCTCTAAGCCAGAGGTCTCCAGATATTTTTGACTGCAAATATCAGCAAAATATTTTTGATATTTTTATTTTCTCACAAAGTATAAACATATACTACTGTCAATCCACATATTAAATATTAAGCCTAAATTGTTTTTTTGTTTTTTTTTTTTTTAAGGTAAAAAAAAATACAAACAAAGGTCTTCCTTTGCCCCCACATCCCAGGAGCTCACCTTGCCTATCCCCTGCTGTGCACAAATTCCACTTTGGAGACCACTCCTCTGAGCCACAACTGTCCCTAATCTGGTCTCTCTCCATAGTCCTAGATACACATATTCTCTTCCTGCTGAGAGTTCGCTTTGGATGACTTGAAGCAAATGGCTGGGCCTGCGTTCTTTTGCACATGGAGAAAGACAACCTCCAATCTGCACCACCAAGGCAGAAAGATGCAGGGATGAATTCTAAAAGGTCAAGTCAACCAAGCAAGGCTCTGCGGTGATATGGGGGGCTCATATGTTTTCGAGTACACTGCCAGGCCACCTGGTGAGGGCTGGGTCACATCCACACTTCCAAAGTGATGGCAGATCCCCACAATTGCCAATTGCTGCTGGCGTCACAAAGTGAAACATTTTTTTCCAATGTACTGCATTTTCTATTAATGACCTGAAGTTGAAAATGTCTCTTCTTAAGCCTAAGCAATCTCGTAGGAGAGAGTACCCAGATTCTTCTCTGTACAGGAGATTATAGTATTAAAGGAGCACAGAGCAGCAAGTGGGGCTGAGGTTTAAAGAAGCCTGTCTCTTGTTTATCACTACTGAGGTGCTACCAAAATAAACTGTTAGATCTTTAAAAACAACACTTCACACTGTCTCCCATTTCTCTTTCCCAAAACATGCCTCTATTATCCCGCTGAAGCCTTGCCATGACCCTATGTGGGAGGCTCAGAAGCCTAAGATATACAGTTCTGTTTTGAACTCTTACATTTTCCAAAAGAAGAAATCAGCACAGAGAAGTTGCAGTCAAGCACCTCCTCCATCTTGGCAGAGCGTGCTGGGGCTGGATTGCACTGGACAGCGGGAGCCAAAGGGGAATTAGCCTACTGCACTGGATTCCAGAGTGCTGACTCAGCCACCAAACTCCACGAGGGCAGAGAGCTCAATTTGCTAGAGTTAGTTACAATAAGTTGCCCACTGTGCACAACTGAGTGGAAAGCCTGGCCTCTGGCCTTGGGAGTTTACAATCTAAAACATCGGAAATAGGGCTGAGGTTTTTTGAGACTTAAAAGTCTCAAAAAGAGTGAGAAAGAAAATTGGCACAATTTTGCAAGCCCATGCTTTCTAAGTTTAAGCAAATTTGTACATTTGTTCCTTTGTTCTTAAAGGAGCTGAACTAAGAAATGATACGAGTTTATGGTCAGTCAATTAGGGAAAGGCACCATTTAGACAAAAGAGAAGGGGTCCATGAATTAGTAAAGAATGCAAACTGGAATCCAGAAAAAGGTCGTAAACTGGATAAATAGCTGCTGCAAGGATTGGTAGGGATGAGAAGGATGAGTACAAAAATGTTAAAAAGGCATCAAAAGGTCAATCATTAAACCAAGTGGGAAATCCAGGGCAATTTTTACAGTGGGTAGGGAGAACGTAGATTTGAATTGCCAGGGATAATTCTAGTTTTTGCCAGTTATCACAGAGTAATCATTAACAGTGCCACCTTCCATTCTCAACCGTGTCCTCTCTTGGAGGAAAAACTACGTGGTCACCCTAGTTATCAAAAACCTGTAAGATGTAACCCCAGAATTGCCAACTAGTGCCCCCTTCAGCCAGGCCATCTACACTGGCTTCTACACAAACTCTCCCAGGGGCTAAGATATCACCCAGACAGCCCTGAGGCCAGGAGAGCCCCCATTTTTCTCCAGAACAAAGGGGGCACAGTGAGAATGTGGATAGTCTTTCATTCTTCATTTCCAGGCCACAAAATGGATCCCACTGGTTCCAGGGAATGTAAGAGGAACAGGGGCAGGACATAGAGACGAGGTGGAAGGGGAGGAGACCCTGTGATTTGGGAGTCGGGGCCCTCTGACCTACCTTAACGGCAAGTCAAGAAGCCAGCGGGACAGCGAGGAAAATCAGTGAGCCTTGAGCTCAGGGAGACCCAAGTCCTGCTCCCAGATCCCTCAGCCATTTGCTGAGCCTCAGTGTCCTCAGTTCAACAAAAAGAGATAGCACTATCTGCCTTCCTGACTTCATGGGACATTCAGAAGGTAGTCACTACAAAGTGCTGGACACATAGTAGGCACACAATAATAATATCGATGATGTACAATACATATGGTAAGAGGAATTTTCCAACAATCAAACCATCTAAAATCTGGCACCCATCACACTTTAGCCCCCACCCCATAAGGCTGTGGCTCAGGTCACGCTCATGCAGAGATGCAGGAAGCCGCAGGGGTATGCTGGGTGGGCCAAAGGATAAAGCTGGAGCTGAAGCACCACCAGAACTTGCTACAACCCCCATAACGGGTACTTTTATTTATGCACAAGTATAAAACTACACACAAAGGGACAATTTTAAAGGAAGAGTTTAAAAAGGTAAATACAGATAAAAGATTCATCTTTTCTCTCCAATTAAAGGGATCATCATGTTTATCCCCTGGGGAGCACATACTCCTCTCTTTCTTGATCACTGGCTGCGGGACACATAAAAGAAGGACCAAGTGCCAGAAGAGTTAAAATACAACCACCAAAGATCTCCTGTTTGTATACCAGGCTCTGGTCTTGAGCTGAACACACGATGCAGTAGCCCTAGCAGTTGTGTGACAAATGTCTACCGGCCATTAATTTTACTCAAAGTGCAAGGGGGACAGGCAAAACCTTAGCTTTGGTTCCTGCCCCTTTTAATAAGAACACATTACGGGGAAGCAGATGTGGCTCAAGCGATTGAGCTCCAGCCTACCACATGGGAGGTCCCAGGTTCAGTTCCCGGTGCCTCCTAAAGAAAACGATCAAGACAGCAAACTGACATGACGGGCTGGCATGGCGAGCTGATGCAACAAGATGACACAACAAGAGACAAAACAAAGCAGGGAGCAGAGGTGGCTCAAGTGATTAGGCACCTCCCTCCCACATGGGAGGTTCCAGGTTCAGTTCCCAGTGCCTCCAAAGAAGGGGGGGACAAGCACACAATGAACAGACACAACAAATGCAAACAATGAGGGGCTGGGGGGAAATAAATTAAAAAATAAATAAATCTTTAAAAAAGAAAAACAAAAAAACATGTCAAGGACCTGGAAGAGGCTATGGCTTAGAGGGAGACTCGCAGAACCTAGGGAGGGGCGAGGAGGGGCCATCCCACACCTACAGACAAACCATAGGTCCCCAAAAAAACACGCTTCCCACCTCAAGTTAAACGGGACCTTGAGATGCTTCCCCACTAAGAAATAATAAATAATCAAAGATTATGCAAAAGGCCTATTTTTAAGAGGTGGGTGCAGGGCTGCAGGCCACCCTCTGCGTATTCTCTGGCCTTGGTGTAAGGTCGGGAAAACTTGGCTGTATTTTCTACACCAGCCCACTGTAGCCACGTGGGGGCGCGCGAGTCAATGCCTTGGATCTGGGGCCGCGGCTGGCTTCCTCTCCAAAAAGCGAGAAACACTGAGCCCAGAGGAGGATCTCGGGGTGAGGCGCCGCTGGATGTTTCCTTGCTTGGCCCAGTGCCACCCAGACAGTGACTCAGGCTGACCCGCCTTGGTGTTTAAAAACTGTGGGGTGCCGTCCCAAAGGGGTACCCCCTCACTTTCTAAGCACTTTCCCAGCACACGGCCTGGGGCACAATTTTCTTAGTTATTAATAAGAAATAGTAATATTTCTTTTTTTGGGGGGGGTGGAGGGGAGGGAGAAGGGAAAGGTGGAGTAAATAAATCTGATTTACAAATAATCTCCTAACCTGCCACCAGGAGAGCAAATTAATAAATAACCCCAAATGAGGGCCTTGGAGGAGGAAAGCAGGTTAGGGGTGGGGGTGGGGGTAGGGGTGGGGGACAGAAGCAACAGTCTGTTCCGTCAGTTTGTCACTGTGGTGCCCCTGTCATGAAAGGCAGATGGGTCTTCCTTGGCTGCCTCTCGGGGGGCAGGGCAGTGGGCTATCTCCCCAGCAGGGCAGTGCTGGGCCCCTGGAGCAGAGGGGACCTCACACCCCCTCCCCACCACATATGGCCGTCCCAGGCGCCAGGCCAGGTCTACTCTGGGATCCACACAGCCCACATCACCAGGCTCCACGGTGGCAGGATGCCTGCTCTCCAGGCTCTGACACACCTACCGGCCACTGTAAAGAATGTGATGGGTCCAAGGCACACTGATCCCCGGGTAAATTAGGAGATTATGTCATTTACCAACCTTTAATCATTGAAGAATTTGGCTAAACCACCATTTTATTTGATGATTTCAAAAAAGAAAAGCATTTATTTTTATTTTTTAATAAATATGGAGTAAAATGCAAAATGTAAAGTATTATGATTATTATTTTTAAATTGATAAAGCAGTATCTCAAAGAACTTCCTAGCTTGAGGCCAGCTGCCAGGGTAGGAGTTCATTCGGCTCTGCCCCTCCTATCAGTGGTGAATGAGACAAGGCTTGATTAGAAAGAAATGAAGTTCTGATACATACAACTACATGGATGAATCTTGAAGACATCATGTTGAGCAAAATAAGTCACACACAAAAGGACAAATATTGCATGATCTCACTGATATGAAAATATCAGAATTGAGTCAGAATCTAGAATGTAAGTTACCAAGGGCTGGGGAGAGGGTATGGAATGGGAAGTTAATTCTTAATTAGTGGTGAGTTTCTGTTTGGGGTGATAGAAAAGTTTTGGTAATGCATAGTGGTGATGGTAACACAACATTGTGGATATAATAATTAACAATTCTGCATTAAATTTGGGAATGTGGTTAAAAGGGAAAATTTCTGTGGGTATACATGTTGCTAGAACAAACAAAAAAAAAAGAAAAAAAAAAAAAGCATAGGACTATACAACACAATGAACCCTAATGTAAACTATGAGCTATAGCTAATAGTACATTGTAATAATATTCTCTCATCACTTATAACAAAGGTACCACACTAATGCAAAATGTTAAAAATGGGGGCGGTATGTGGGAACTCTATTTTGTGCATGATCTTTCTGTAAATCTACAATTGCTCTAATTTAAAAAAAGAAATAGACATACTGTTAAAACTTGAAAAAAGTCAAAGCAGAGAATCATGAAAAATGAGACATGTATTCTTTAAATATCTTAACTAACGACATACATTCAAACTTAAAACATTTACCTGAAAACAAATATGTACACTCATTTGCCAGTAACGTAAGGCCAAGCTCTGCCCTGAAGGTACGGTCCCTGTTGGGAGTTCTGCATTGTCTCTCATAGATAATGGGTTATCTATGATTTCCAATTTCAGTTTTGCTATAGTAGAGCAAAAACTTAAAGATATTTATGATGCAACCTGAATTCAGAATCTTTTTAATACCCAGGATTTTATTGTTTTCTCTCTCACACATAATTCAACAGTAATTTTATTAACAACTCATTTTATTGACTCTACCCAACACATCCTACTTAGTTTTCATAGAAACCTTTTTTCTTTTTGTATTCATATTTCATTAAAGAATATTTAATTAAAATTATTTAATTGCAAAAATAAGAAATGCAAGTGACTTTTTTCAAATGAAAATTCTCACATATTATTACTGAACTAACCTATTAATGCAGAAGCATAAAAATAAAGAAAAAAAAAACAGTTATTTTCCCAATAAAGTAAGTCCAACTGTTCAGAAAGTATAGCCTTTTCAGCTTGAAACCACAAGATGCGAGTGACTTTGACACAACACAAACATGTGTGCCGTCACATGTGCAATTGTTTAGAGACCCAGCTTGGCTATTCTTCAGTGTCACCTCTTAGAGTTGTAACTGATTTTATTGCCAGTTTTCATTCGAACCCATTAGGGAATGGGATGATTCTGTTCTTGTTTTTGGGCAAAAAGCACTTGATTCTAAAAGTCTTGTGAGAAGACATGGCAAAGCACACACCATGGTGGTGGAGGAAGGGAGAGAGAGGGCCACAAGTAACTTCTGATAAATATGCAACTAAACTGATGGGAACAGGAGTGCACAAGACTATGGAGCAGGCTTCTCCACTGTTCATTCGGCTCTGCTCCTCCATTCCCTTAGATAGGACTCAACCAGTGTGGCTGAGCCCCTATCAAAGGGAATGGAAGGCAGCTATAGTGGTGGTTGGGTAGAATGGAGGTCCTTTAGCAAGTTAAAGTGGAGATCAGTCAAGAGAACACACCCTGAACTTTGATAGAAATGTCTGAAAAGCCACAGACTCAACATTTATTATCTGACAAATCGCTATATAGAATTTGCATACACCTCCTCAGAAAAACAAATATGATCCCCGAAGTGAGGGGAACCTATAGTTGGGTATGCTTCCACCAACCACCCGACCCCGTCACCACTGGCCAAAGCTAATGTGCTCTCCCTGCAGCGCTGCCCAACGCATCAGCTTGAGTTGCAGCAGCTCAGTCTCCCTAGGGTCAGAGGACTACTCCTAAGTTACAAGGCAAGTTGCGTTAGGTGAAAGGTAAAACAAAAGGGCTTTTGGAAGAAAACCTAGATGAATATCTACATGCCTCTCCAGTAGGCAAAGGTTTCTTAGGTAGAACCCACAAAAAAGTGCTAAACCATAAAGAAATAAATTGATAAATTGGACTGCATTAAAATTGAGATTCCAGATGGGGTGATGAAAAAGTTTTGGCAATAAATAGTGGTGATGGTTGCACAACATTGTGAATGTAATTAATGCCACTGAATTGTACACTTAAAAATGGTTAAAATGGCAAATTTTGTTATATATATTTTACCACAATAATCTTTTTTGAGAACTTCTGTTCTTAAAGGAGTTCACTCCTTAAGGAGTGAAAAGGCAAGACACAGACTGGAAGAGGATACTTACAATTCATGTCCAAGAAAGACTCCTATATAGAGTAGATAAATCTATAAGAAAAAGGCAGGCAGTCCAATAGAAAAATGGGCAAAAAAACTTGAGCAGGCCCTTCTACAAAGGGCTATCCAAATAGTCAGCACACATATAAAAAAAGTGCTCAACAGAAATGAAAATCATCAGAGAAATGTACATTAAAATCACAATGAAACACCCTTACACAACCACCAGAACAGCTAGAAATGGGGAAAAGATGAACAATATCGGGTTTTGGCAGGGATGTGGACAATTGGAACACTCACACAACTGCTGGTGGCATGTTGGTACAGCCACTTTGGAACATGGGCAGTATCCAGTAAAGCTGCACACCTGCAACCCTACAACCGTGCAGTCTTATTCCTGGGCATGTATTCAGCACCAACATGTACATTTGTTTACCAGAAGACGGGAACTAGCATGTCGACAGCAGTATTATTTGTACTAGCTCTAAACGGGAAGCAACCACATGCCCATCAATAGCAGAATGGATAAATATACTCCCACCATGGATTACCATATAGCAATGAAAATGAACAAACTATAAACTACCCACAACATGGATGAATCTCATAAACATATGTTGAATGAAAGAAACCAGATAAAAAAGAGTATATACCATATGAGCCCATTTGCTCAGAGTTTGAAACTGAGCAGAACTTTTCTATGCATTTGTAAGTCAAGAAGGTGGTAGGAGGAGGTCAATGATGGGAAGGGAGCATGAAGGGGACTTCTGAGAGGCTGGTCTTGTTCAGTTTTTTCCTCTGGATGCTGATCACATGGTGTGTTTACTGGGTGAAAACTGAGGGAACTGTACACTTGTGATCTTTGCATTTTTCTGAGTGTGTATGTTACTTTAATTTAAAAGTTTAAATAAAATAACAAAGTGTTCAGTTACAGAATATTTAGGACACAAGAATCTGGGGAAGCTAATCCCCAGTGGAACGATGGTGAAGGCAAAATAACACGTGGCTTCAACTAGATTGTAATTCACCATCAGGAGTCGTTTAGGATCGGGGAAAATTCAGGTCAATGAGCTGATGGCACCAGAAAGTGTTGTTGGAGCATTCACCACCTATGCCATTTACCTTGGCATCTGGTCATGTGTGCCTCGTTTTCTTAATTAAATTTCTGATGAGTGTTCACCTTAACTATAAGCTCCCTGAAAGCAGGGACTCCAGTGTTGATTTCTTTAGCATAAATCACAGCACCTAGCACGGAGCTGGGCATGTCAGAAGTATCAAAACAACTTAGTACTGATATACCATAATACTAGAATTATATTATAATGATATAAGAATAAATTGTGTCATAAGGTAATGCAGGGACTTAAAAATATTAAAAGATCAAGGGGCAACTTTATAGCAAAGAGCTTGGGCTTTGATGAATGACAGATCTCGGGCAAGTTATGGAATGCCCCTGGCCTCAGATTTGCACCTACAAAGGGGAGACAGGGGTGACCTCGTAGCATTGGTGCGAGGATGAAATAAATTTTATGAGGTACAGCCGAGGAAGTGGGACTCAGGGACATGACTGTGTGCCAAGCAGCACAGGGGCCAGTATGGTAGTTGTCTTCTCCTAAACCTCATGTCCAGCCCTGACCCTAAGCAGAAGAGAGGGTAAGGAGAAGAGTCTGGACACCCCTCCACAGTTCATGCCCTCAAATCTACCTGAAGCCAGGTCCCAGGGGTACCACATACCATGCTCTTCTGGCTCATCACGTGACTCACCTTTTGCAGCAACACATTTTTAAGTCAGACAAAGCCCAAAAAGATAACTGATTCTAGGTTGACTAAATCATGAAGTGATGGTGATCTGTTCCCAACCAGGAGGCAGCAAAGTTCCTTATGGAGTAACAGCAACGGCCTTGCCCCCCGCAGCCTAAGCACAGGCGTCCAGATGGGAAGGTCTGCAGAGCTTCCTGGGTGCGAGATAGCTCCCTGCATCAGGGATCCATGGAAGCTCCTTCCTCAGCAGCAAGGGGCAGAGTGGCACCTGGGAAGGTGGTGCCCAGAAGGGTCTGAACTAGGATCTGGAGAAAGGCTGTGCATTTGTTTGTATGGTTTATTGAGCATCCAACAGGAGCCACCAGGCATTGTCCTGGATCTGCAACTAATCATGAAGCTGCTGTCAAACTTGCTGAACCTCTAAGCTTCCTTTCTTCAATTCAAACTGATAAGAAGTGCCAAGTCATCTCCAACCCTCTTAGCAACCTTTGATTTTCTAACACGGGCGGGAGTGCTTTCCAAACTCTGGAGTTAATCTTCCTTTATTTCTAATTCACTCCAAGACATCCTGTTCAGCTATCTTTTGAGCCCTTGTGTGCTCATTGTGGGGTGGCACACTGAACAGTACTCAGGTGACTGAGGTGCTGGGTGGAAGTGTCATCTAGAGCAGGGTTCATCTCTCACACTATGTTTTCCAGAAAACATGTCACCATTGGTTTGCCTATTTATTGGTTCATTGAATGATTCATTTCTTCAATGGGCAAGTATTTGCTGTTCATCTTGGCCCAGGCCCTAGGCTGGGCACTGGGAAAATACAATGATGGGTTAATCCCAGGCCCACACAATACGGCACACCACCCAGCACACCAAGGGAGGACTGAACACACAGGTTCACACACACACACACTCCAGCACGCTGAAGGAGGACTCAGTGCACACACACACCATCCAGCACCTAAAGGAGAAAGAGCATGGTATAGGTAGAGGCAAGAAGCCACAAGAAAAAGAGATGAAAGACAAGAGAAGAGAGGGGTAATTGGCTGAGTGAGGTCTCAGGGCAGGGGGAGCAGATGGGGATGGAGCTGGGAGCAAAGGGTATTCCCTGCAGTGTTTAATAAATCCCTAACATTAACTAATTTCCAGGGAAGAAAGAACAATGCTTTGATAACGCAAGTCTTCTGTGCTGGGCTTCGGAGGAGGTCAGAAATGAGGGCTTCCTTTGCCATCATAACGCCTGGCTGCACACCTAGCCACCTCTCCTGGCCTCGAGGAGACATCTGTCCATCTTTTCTTTGCTGCTCCCTTAGTCTTGGCTTCTACTGTGCAAATTCAGCCAGGTGGGGTGCTGAGTGGGAATTGCACAGACACATGCATTGGTTAAAAATCCAAAAAATGGAGAATACGCACAAGAGTAAAATTATTTTTATATGTGTATCTTCAGCTGGAAGAAACTGCTTCCCTATCACTCTTTGGTACCTCAGACTACGGCTAAAGCACAACTCATTTTTTTGCTTTTCCACTCCAATTAGCTGCATATTTTTAGCACGTGTTATGTAACGCTCATCTGCCCAATTCATTGGCTTGGGGCCTCTCCTTTCTTTCATTTCACTGGTGGACTGACCCGCGTGGTGGGATGATGAGCAGATCATGACAAGTCTGTAAATAGCCCACCCGAGGAGGGGTGGACGGGAAGAGCGCTCTGGAGATGAAGTGAGGTTTGTATTTGGCATGCCAGGGCTAAATCCATCCCTTCTAAAAGGGGAAAGTAGAAAGAACGCACAATTCCAAATTGAACTGCAACGCATTTGGAAAGGGCTGCTCCGCCTACAACATGCATACGACGAGAAGCACAATTCAAAGGCAGGTGGAGCTGAGCACCACCAGAGAAGCCCCCAGCCTTCCCCTGCGGCGAGGCGCCGAGGGAGGACTGGGCACACACACAGCCCAGCGCTCCAAGGGCCTCAGGTACAAACGCTCCGTGGGCTCCATCATTAAATCTTCCCATTAAACAGGTGGACACATGATTGCTAAAGGGCAATGCTGAGGAAAAATACAGCTTTACTTTCCCTTAGCTCTACAAAGGCTTCTCTGTAATGATTTCATAGTCTTTTGAGATACCTAAGGCTTCATTCAGACGTGTGCCTTCCGAGGTAACAGTTACCTATTGCATAAACCTTTACTGGCTGGGAAGTGAGAGAGTGAGTGGCCGGGGCCAGGGACAAATGCTCCAGGAGCATTTGTGTCTGCAGAAGGGTCAAATTCTGGCCGTGAATGTCCTGTATGCATGAGTTGCAGGCCTTTCTAGGAAAAAATGCTCACCAGGAAGTGGGATTGAGGAAGCCTCACACCCAACCCCCATTTCTGTCATCAACCTTGTGAGTCCAGGGAGGACACTTCGCCTCTCCAAGGATCAGTATCCTGTATTAGAAATATCTACCCTTACTTCTCTACCCAGGGTTGAGGATGGGACTCAAATGGAAGAACGAGTATGTCCCAGGAAGTATAAAATTATATTCAAATGCAAAGCACTATAAACCATGACCACAGTGAAATCGGTGGCGGTCATGGGGCTCCGCCACCTCCTCCCATCGGTGACAATATAGAAGTCCTTCTAGAAGCAGTTACTTAAAGAGCCAGAGCCTGGAGGAGGTGGGAGCGAGGGGAAGGGAGTCTTAGAAGCCGAGGAGTTTACTCCCAGGGCTGCTACTACCTTAGAGCCCAAAGGAGCACACGAAAGCCAGACTCCCTTCCCAGGCTCATGTCTCCTCAGCAGATAAGTCACCTCTGCCCACCCATTCTCTCTCTTTCCAGCCAGCCAAGGTGAGGCAGTAGGCAACAGTTACCTGGGAAGGCACATCTGAACGAAGGCTTCGGTATCTCAAAGACTATTCGAAACCACTAGGGAAAAGTCTATGTTTTTCCTCAGCATGCATAACCAGTTAGCAATTATGGGTTTACCTACTTAACGGGAAGACAAATATTCACATCCAGTGCAGGAGAGAGTAGCAGCCTAGATGAGAGAGATCTGACCTTCAGTTCAGGAGATGAAGCACCCTCTACCCACACTGCTCAGCCTGAGCTTCAGAGTCGCATATGTTATGCCAGGCTGCATACCAGAGCGTCAGCAGTCAAACACCGGTGCTTGGCAAGCCTAGGTACTGGGTAGGCACTGGGGTATAGAAAGTTATGGCCTTTAGGGTCGCTTGGATTCATATGGCTTTACCATGTGACCTTGAAGGAGGTACTTATTCTCTTTATGCATCAGTTTCAACTCTATAAAATGGAGATAATAACCCCTGCTTCACAAGGAAGCTATGAAGATGAAATGAGATAACGTACATGCAAGTGCTTAGCACAGGGCCTGGCACATTGCATGGGTCAATGAATATTAGTTTCCTTCCTTCTCTAGGTTTCCATCCCAGGGAAAGCCAACTCAGTTGTTTACACATTACACCTTTAATTTTTAATTTCCCCTTTCTTTCACAGCACACACTCACACACACACACACTCACAGATGCACAAATATACTTTTTCACACAGTCTGGACTGTCCTGTGCCCTATTTTCTCCAGCCCACTCTTCTAATCCAAATTTTATCCCTAGTACACAGCAGCCCCTCTGACCTCTGAATACCTCTAAACACCACCCATGCCACTCACTTGACTCTCAATGACAAGAGACACAGTGGCATAAGCAAAAAAAGCACTGGCTTACAAATCCCTCTGAATTTTAGCCTCCATCTTTCAAATTGATTCAGCAATCACTGCTCAAATACCTCGAAGTTTCCCCTTAGGCTCAAATAAGATTACCTGTAGGAAGAGCTTGGTTATCTGCCAATACTATGTAAGCACAAGCTCTCTTCTTTATCACCACCATCAATACCACCATCATCTCCATCTTCACCTTCAATGCCATCATCACTGCCATCAGCTTAACTACCACCTCCACCTCTACTACCATCACCACCGTCACCACCTTCATGGTAATAGACAAAATGTCCTTAGGATGCAGGCACTCACATGACTCATTGATCCCATTAGCTCCTTTCTCACTTGCAGTGTAATGGAAACCCATTTGTGACAGGCTTTTCTTTGAAGAAAGTGCTTATGTATGGTGGTTGCCCTGAAACAAGGAGTGGATTCACTCTCCACACACCACATACACCTCTTACCATGGTGCCAGAGAAAGGAGAATTCAAAATTATCCAGCCACGCTTCCATGCATATCATCGCAAGCCCCAGTAAACTCTGTCAGCTGCTGAGCAGCAGACTGAAAATTCATGCCTGCCAACCTTGTCATCTCTCAAAATTTCTGTGCTATTTATATTGCAGAAGTCTGAGATACAAGCCCCCAATTTCCTGGGATGTAGGGAAAACTGGCTCAGTATTCTTCTAGAAACTCTCAACCAAAAGTGGATGATGGTACTGAGTTTTCTAATATTTTGTCCCATTGAACTCTCTCAATCTGATTCTCCCACCAACTTAGCCTTGCCTCCCCACTGAACCCCACACCCAAGGTGTCCCTGCACCTAGGCCAGGAATGCCTACCCATCACTGTCTGCTTATCCAAAACTTTTAAGTCCTAGTTCAAGTGCCACCTGTTACTGAAAGTCTGTCCAGGTCTCACCAACCCACAATGACAGCAGCCTTCCTGCGTCAATATCACAGATCTTAGCACTTATGATTACTACAGTGATCCTTGACTTGCCTGGAGCTTATGCCATAGAATTCTCCCTTGGGTTCATTTCTGGTCTGGCTGTATCTTAGGCACACAGTAAATGCTCACTGATAATAATTGAAAGTGAAAATGCAGGATGCTTAAAGGTGGCAGGGCAAGTAAGTATCAGGACAATTTGCTTGCTTATTGCTTATAAGGCACTTGAGAAAGGAAAGGAAAACCCCTCCCCCTTCAGTAAAAGTCATGAGTCTCAGAATTGAGAAAATGGACACCCCATACAAGACCTCAAGTCCCGGTCACCTAGGTGTCTCTCTGTTTTAAGACCTTAGCAAGCTTACCTTAGAGGCAGGGCTAGAACCTTTAACCAACTCTCTGACCCCATATATCTGATAAGGGTCTAGTAGTCAGAATAAAGAAAGAACTCATACAACTCAACAACAAAACAACAAATGGCCCAATTAAAAATGGTCAAGGGACTTGACTAGACAGTTTTCCAAAGATATAAAAATGGCCAATAAGCATATAAAGTGCTCAACATCATTAGCCAGTAGGGAAAAGCAAATCAACCCACAATGAGATACCACTTCATACTCTCTAGAATGGCTATTTTTTTTTTTTTTAAAGGAGAATAACAAGTGTTGGTGAGAATGTAGAGAGGTTGGAACCCTCATAGTTTCCTGGTGGGAATGTAAAATGGTGCAGCCTGTATATAAAACAGTATGGTAGTTTCTCAATAAGTTAAAAATAGAGTTACCACATGAGCCAGCATTTCCACTCCTAGGGATATACCCAAAAGAACTGAAAATAGATGTTTAAATAAATACAAATGTTCATAGCAGCACCACTATTCACAATACCCAAAAGGTGGAAAGAACCCAAATGCCCATTAATGGATGAATGGATAAATAAAATGTATTATATCCATACAATGGTGTATTATTCAGCCATCAAAAGCAAGGAAGTACTGATAGACACTACTACAACATGGATGAAATCTGATTAAACATTACACTTAGTGAAAGAAGTCAATCACAAAAGACCACATATTGTATGATTTCATTTATCTGAAATGTCCAGAATAGGCAACTCTATAGAGACAGAAAGTAGCCACTTAGGGATGGTGGGGGTGGTGGTGAAGGGATGAGGGGCTGGGGGTATAGGGAGTTGATAGAGAAAGGGTACAGTTTTTCTCTTTGTGGTGATGAAAATGTTCTAGAATTGACAATAGTGATGGCAGCACATATATACGAATATACTAAAAACCACTGAATTGTATGGTATGTGAATTATCTCAATAAAGCTGTTTGCCGGCATTATCTGCCCTGGCTTGCCCAGAAGTCCTCAGTTTCCCCTCACTGTGTGTATCCCAGAACTGCCCAGCCCCAGCTGCTGTGGGCCCTCAGGCTGGTGCCATGGTCCTCTGTCCCAGACCTGGCCACGCCCCAGCTGGCTGTTGAGCCCTAAGGGAGCCAGAGCTCTGCTGTGTTCTGCACAGCCCAGGTCTGGCTTTCGTAACCCGTCCCTGCCCTCCACTGTATCTGCCCTCAATCCAAGTTCTGCATCCAGCCTCACCTCTCCCACAAGTCAAGTTCTGTGGAACTCTTTGTTACAACTCGTGTAGACTAAAGCACTCATTTTTCTCAGCATTGTGTTTGGGGCCAGCAAGATGACAATGGTATCTCTAACATTTACTGAGTGTGTACTATTTGCCAAGCACTGTTCAAACACTTTGTTGGCGTTCCCTTTTAAGCACCACAGTAGTCTGATGGGGTGGGAAGGTGGGCACCATTATTCTGCCAGTGAGTTAAACAACTAGCCCAGGGTCCTACTGCTAGGAGGAGGTGGAGCTGCATTCCTGCCTTTCTGATAGGGTCCTCAAAGAAACCCACCATAGACAGTGAGAAGGCTTCCCTTCAACCTCTCTGCTAGGGTCCTCAGAGAAACCCACCATAGACAGTGGAGAAGGTTTCCTTCCAACCTATCTGTTAGGGTCCTCAGAGAAACCCACCATAGACAGTGGAGAAGGCTCCCTTCAACCTCTCTGCTAGGGTCCTCAGAGAAACCCACCATAGACAGTGGAGAAGACTTCCCTTCAACCCAGAATCTTTGTTTTGTTAATGTCTCCTCTGACTTCACACCTTCATCTTCCTATTTAAAAACAACTGGCTTTGGTAAAGAAAGCCTCTGATTTGGCTAAGGATTTCTTTCTTCTGGCAGTTGCTGGTGGTATTTGATTTACCTCTCCCCAAACAAAAATACATTTGTTTCCCTTGTTACGAAGATCAAGAAATAAATTATTTATCAACTAAATAGCTAGGCCAGGGATAAACAACAATTTCATGGCCCTTTCCCCACTCAAAAGGAGAGGTTCTCATGGAAGTTCCTGACATATTTGTCACAGGAAAAGGGAGAATGTGGCCCAGTTGTTATTTATTGAGAGTAGAGGACTGTGAAGACAGTTCTCTCTTTCCCTGTCCCTCCCTCTCTCTGAATACCTCCAAGGAGACGAGAACACAGCAAATTCATGTTTAAGTGTTGGTTTTATTCATGCCACTCTTCTCAAAACTTCCAATACCCCCTTCCCCCATTGCTCGTTACACAAGAACATTCAACTCGGGTAAGCATGGTTCCCACACATTCCTAGCACATTCCAAGCTCACTCCAACCACTTCACCTTTGCCTGCAGTTCTCCCTGCCTGAAATTTCCTCCCTCATTCTCTCTGCTAAGAGAAATCCCTCCTCCAAGGCCAGCCCCAGCCCCACTTCCCAGGGAGCCTTCCCCAAGCTCTCCGGCCTATACACAAGTCAGCCCTTCATCACACAGGTCCGTACACTGTTCCACGTATGTCTTCTCAACTCACTGGGGGCAAAGTCATGTCTCCTACCCTTCTGTCTCCACCTCCAGGCCTAAAGCAAGGCCACTCACAGTAAACGTCACACAGGAACAAACTTGGCCGGTTGATGGAAACTGGGAATAATTCCGGCTCCGCTCCACCTACCAGACCCATCTCCAAATGACAATTTACAGGCCAGAGTCACATTTCCTACTTCTTAGCATCTCTTCCCTGTAGGAGGAAGAATTCAAACCCTCAGACACCACTCTGTGAGCCTCAGCGAGTCGGACTGACAGCTTCTCCACCAGGGCTCTGTTCTGGGCACGCAAACACACTTGTCAACAGAATGACTGGTTAAATCCTCCCAAATTATCTAGCACTCCCATCTCCAGTTTTGAAAGCTGTCAAAACCTTAAGAAGAGGCGAATGTGTCAAAATAGGAGCCCAGGGGTCCAGGGACCTATAATTTCTGCATTTTCTACATGACTTTTAGTGCCACAACTTCACCCACAGGAACCTTCTGAAATGCTCTCCACTCAACGAGGCCTCCGCCTTTAATTTCTTCCCAGGAAAATAAACAGACACTCTGGGGAAAATTCAAAAGCACCATTTTCCTGCCCTCCATAATAAGCACAAAGGCTCAGTTTCTTTTCCTTTCCCATTATCCTGCTTTACAGGTGTGTGATATTTTCTCCACTCTTGTATCCTGAAGAAAGACGCGTCAAGCCCTGTAAACCCAGGGATATCGGAACATGATCTTTTGTGCACTTATTATTTCCATGCGTAATACGGGAAGGATGTACCCTCAAGTTACAGGGATTTAACATAAAATCAGAGCTGCAAGAGAAAGAGTTAGTGGTTCTTAGGCGTTCAAGCACATCGCAGCCCTGGATGAGATACACATGCTTTTCACTGCGCAGCCTCTGCTCCATGATAATCTCCAGGCAACCGAAAGCCAGCTGCTTAGCAACACAAGCTGGAGGATCAGCTGGCACGTCTCTATTAAAGAGCTGCTCTAGCCTCCTCGTAAGTGCAGGCCTGAGCTGGAGGTGTCCTGGGCTACAGCTGCCAGTCAGAGATGAGCCATGTGGGCTTGGGGTGGGGCCAGCCCGGAAAGACAGGTTTAAGATAGTCAGTGGGAAGGCGGTAGGTGGCAGGTTGTCCAGAAGTTAAAGGAGGATTCCAGAACTGAGGTCCAGGTAACAGATCCAGGAAGGGCACTAACTCCTGCCATGAGGTCTGAAGCTCCTGGGGTACTCCCTTGGACTTAATTCTTGTTCCTCTGTCTCTTTCTCCAGACCCTAAACCCGTGACATGCACAAGGGGGCTTCCTTTAGTGGGTTAGCAGCCCAGCCGGTACAAAGAGCTTTCGGGTCTCTGGCCCAGCTCTTTCCCACCAAACCATACTAAATACAATAGGAAAGCTAAGAGTGATTGTTGAAACCATTATTGACCAGATTTTTACTGAGCTCAAGGTTTCCCAGATACTGTGAGGGATAAAAAGAAGAACAGAGGACCATTACGGGGGCCTCATCAGCAAAACAGGGACAAGGGTCCTTATCCTGTTCTCCCTCACGGCTGTCGCAAAGATCCCACCAGAAGACCATGGTATTAATATGATGATAAATCAACATGCCTGCCCTAAGAAGGCACTAAACTGGATGGAGAGAGGCAGCAATGTGGGAGACCACGTGAAATAGCAAACAATTATGTGACAAAGGCTGCTTAGGCTGTAGGAAAGGGAAATAATCAAAAGAATGGAGTCTCCTTTTCCTATCGCCTAGTTTACTAACCTCTCGCCTGAAAGCTGGGCAAGGAAAAGCCATGCACACCAACCCAGAGGGACCCTGGGGACAGCTCCTTTGTTGGTGAACTCAATTTTATGGATTTTAATGATCGGACTGTGGCAAACCCCCACGGTCAGAGACAACCTCAAATTGATGCCAAGAGACATGCCTGCCACCTCTACCCCAGGCCCGTCAACGTGACCTCCCAAAGGAGCATCGGCTCACGAGCTGTCACAGCCACGCCAGGGGAGCCCTCAGTCCCTGGAAGGGAGAATGCAGAAAGGGCTGCGTGGCGACTTCAGAACACCTGTCTCATTTGCACCTTAGCTCACTGTCCCTGTACTAGGGAGCGTGTGGATAGAAATCATTTATAAGTATAACTCTACCCCTACTACTAAGCCAAATACCAAAAACCGTCTAGAAATCCTTTAACTGCCTGCATGTATTGGGCATCCAAATCAATTCGGTCCGAGACAATCAGTGGGTATTGAGCCCTCTCTAAAAGCCAGCAGGCATCACACCAGGGGGCGATATTAAAATGAAGGCAATATTACGTCTCTCCTCAGAGGTCTGACAGAAGGGTTACAGCCCAGCACTCCTCCGCCTGTTACATGACACATCCACGTGTGGAAAGTGATAACGTTTGCGCAGCACATGGGGTAACCGGAGGAAGGGCTCCCAGAAAGGGGTGCCTGGCCCAGGGCTCGGGCCACCAGGGCCACCCTGTCAGTTTACCCTAGCTCTGCCTCTTACTGTATGACCTCGGGCAAGTGACCCCACTACTCTGTGGCTGAGTTTCCCAATCCAGACAATGGGGACAACACTAGTAAATATCTCATTGGGTTGTTGTGAGAAACAACATGTAAATACATTTACATATAAATACATGTAAAACTTTTTTTTTTTTTTTCCATGTAAAACTTTTAATCTAGTGCCTGGCACATAGTACGTGCTCAGTTAAGGTCAAGGACTATTATTTCCCTCCTGTTTTCTTTTAGGAGGGCCCCATTAACTCTTTCACCTCATTAACTCTTTGTACACAACTGTACCTTACCCATTCTTTATTTCCTCTAGTCCTTGGCCACAGTCTCTCTCAGGAACCGTAGTAGTTTCCGCGGCAACAAGTCCACACACCTGTCCTCCTGAGAAGCACATCTTCTCTTCACAAGAACTTCAGGAATTCCACCCGGGGCTTTGCTGTGTAAAATGTCCCTTCCCTACACACCTTTATTTGGCCCATTTTCTTCAGTCCCCTTCAGTTCACTAAAGACTTTTGCCTAATCAACTTATTTCTGTTTTGTGGAAATGTTTTTTCGGTATGTTTTTGAGTCCACGCTTGCATAGAGGGTGCTGCCCATCTATCTCGTCTCGTCAGTTCATCGCCACCAGGGATGAGCTGAGAACCTGGCTGGTCATTTGAAATGACAGAAACATGCATGCAGGGGTAGAGGGGGGGAGAGAGGGGGGTCTCTTATTTGGTTATTTTTTTAAACCAGCTTTATTGAGATATAATTCACATACCACAGAATTTACACATTTCAGTGGCACAATTCAACAGTTTTTAGTGTCTTCACAGATAGGTGCAACCACCACCACAATTTTAGAACATTTTCATCACCTTGAAAAGAAGCCCTGTACCCTTTAGCTATCACCCCACTATCCCCCCGCGTACCCTCCCTGCCCATCCTAAGCAGCCATTAACTTATCTACCTTCTGCCTCTATAGATTTCCCTCTTCTGGACATTTCATATGAATGGAATCATATAATATGTGGCCTTTTGTGACTGGCTTCTCTCACTTAGCATAATGTTTCCAAAGTTCATCCATGTTGTCTCATGTATTGCCACTTCATTCCTTTTCATGGCTAAATACCGTCCCATTGGATGAATATATACCACATTCTATTTGTCCGTTCATTAGTTGACAGACATTTGGGTTGTTTTCATCTTTTGGCTACTGAGAACAGTGCTGCTATGAACAGCTAGTCACAAGTTTTCAGGTGGGCATATGTTTTCATTGCTTTTGAGCATACGCCTAGGACTACGTAGAATTGTTGGGTCATCTAATAACTCTATGTTTAATCACTTGAGGAACTGCCAGGCTTTTCCAAAGCAGCTGCACCACTTTACATTCCCATATTTGGTTGATTGTTGAGAGAACAGTTAGCCTAAATCTGAGGCCTCTGTGTATGCTCCTCCATCTTCCAAATTTTTACCAAATTTTACCTTCCACCGTGAGACTTTAAGGAATATTTTTCTCTTGTCAAATGGAATTTTTGTTGTAAGATTGTTCAGACCCTGTGTGAACATCAAAGAGTGCAACTGTGTCTTCCTGCCAGTGGGGCTTTTATTTCTTGCCCTACCGGCACCGGGAATGCCGTATTAAGGACACAGGTGCCTCTGAACTGGCACACCCACACGTGTGGTGACAGGACCTAAAGAAACCCATTGACCATCCCAAGGTCACTCAGCAACCAGCAGGGCCAGGATGGAGAAGCCAGCTCTAGTGTTCAGATTCCTTCCTGCTCCGCACACCTAAGCAGCACTGGGACTAGTGCTGCCTGAGCAGCGAGGGTGGAACACACCTGTTTGTTTACCTCTTGGGGAGATTTTCTTACATGTATTCCTCCTGCTTTCATGACACCATGCAGGCCGTGAAAATGCCCATGGTGTGTTCATTGAGCCCCAGAAGGCCTGGATCCGAAAAAAAAAAAAAAAGCCGGTTTGTGACAATGCTTTGTGTTTGCTTGAGCTGCTTTCCTCCTCTTTTCCATGGCTTGTCTAGTGGTAGCCTTCCCCACCCCAGATTGTCTCCATGTTCTCCAAAGTGTGAACCAAACAGCACTGCGCATCCTGCAGGGTGCCAACTCAACGTGGGAGAGAAGTGCCGGGGGGGGGGGAGCCAGATGCTCAAATCCAAGGCAAAGGCCAGGTGTGCACACACTTGGTGGAGAGGCAGCAAATGAAGAGACTGGGGGTAGAAGGCAAACACCTTGACATGCACCGGCTTTCCTGGTGTCTCCCTTGCCAAGAAATTTGGAGATCACACGCTTCGACGAGGAAGGGGCTGTCTGAGCCAAGCGGCGATGGAAGCAGGCTCTGCTGGCTGGCACCTGGTTGTCCCAGTTCTTGACTAAACTGGGGCTGACGACTCAGCTGCCCGTTCTCATTCCCTTGATGGGTTTTCTGTGCTGCGTCATCCCCTAAGTCCAAGTCAGTGTCCCTTTTCCCCTCTGTCCACCCACCTCCCATCCTTGTCTCCCACACCCCTGAGGGCTCTTGTTGTCAATTAAACTAAAGTGAAACCAGCTGTTCCCATAAATTTACATAAACCTTCTTATCAAGCCAAACTGGGCTGGCCTCTTTCCCCTCTATTGGAAGTCTGGCTTCTCTGACACCCTCTCTGGATGGCTCTCCCTTCCAGCTGTGGGACACTGGCCACTGCCACAGCTGCCAGCCCTGTCCCCTGCCTCCTCTGGCCAACCACTCCCCTTCCTCCCCAACCCAGCCCGTGTTTCTGATCCACAGAAGTCTTCCCCATGGCTCTGGTCCACAACGACCCCATCCCACTCACTGTCTGTACCACCCCTCTGGCATTTGTTTTAATCTGCCTGATGGTCTGTGACACTTCTTAAATAGTTACCTTTTTATATTATTTTCATCATCAATATAATCCATGATCGTTAAAGAAAATCTGGCAAATATAAGCAAGGGTGCGGAAAAAAAAATAATTCAAAATTCCGCCATCCATCAGAGCACTCTTAATTTGCTTTTCAGGTATTTCCTCTCGGGTGTGTGGTATGCGTATCCACACTCAGATATCACATTGTTGTTTGGCTTTTCACTTCTGAGCCTCCTAGCTTCCTATTCAGAAAGGAAGCTCCTTGAAAGCAAGGATTGTTCAACAATGGGGAACAAAGAAGAAGCACTGAAAGGAGCCACTAGACCTCCCAATCTCCAGGCGTTCTATGGCACAGTCAGTCCTCTGGGTTTCTACAAAACACAAAGACACTAAAGGCGCAAGCTCTGAAGATGCACACGCCCCCTCCCACGACCTCCTGCCAACCTCAGCCCCTCCCAAACTCCTACGGGGCCTCGGCCCCAGCCTTCGCCAAGCCCACCACAGAGCAGTCAAGCCTGCCATAAGCTTGGCCAGTGAGAAGTAATTCCTGCGTGTGCCTTTAGTTTCCAGCTGGAGGCCAGATTGGTTTACTATACACAACCAGGAAAGCATCAGGGATCTGGACGGAATTAGAATCATCTGGCTTTACAGTAACTATAGAAATCTAAAAATTATTTATAGGGGGATTTTCTCTCCTCCAATTGCATTTATTGTCTGAACCCTTTCCTGGTCCTTAATCCTATGCCGCCTTTCACGGTCATTATCTAAATGTGAGTGTTCGCCCCACGGACCTCAGTGACAACACCGACACTAATGCCTCGTCTGTTTAACAAGCCAGGGTGCCTCCTGACTCTGGCCTCTTCTCCTCCAAAATCCTTGCAAAGTATTAGTTGAATAGCAGGGGCTAAAGCTCAATAAATACATATTGTTAATACTGTTTTGCACAATGATAAGAGCTTAACTAAAAATAAATGAGTTACAATTTTGAAAACAAGTTAGAGCAAAGCCCTATTATAGAATAGACATTGAGAGAGAAAGCTAATGCCCACGTTGCTCACTCCCCTCTGTGTGGTGGGGAAGGAAATGTACCAATTGTCCCTTCTACAGCTGGCACAGAGGAGTTCACCTGCAGTCTGCCATACCTCTAGGAATAACAAGCTACTCCGTAATGGGGCTTGACTGTGTTTGGATACTAAGTTCTTTCAAAAGGATAGCCTAGAGGAGTCAGAGCCTCTGTGATTCTCAATTTGGTGAATGAAACAAACTGAGAGGTTGGGGAAATTGCCCAAATTACACATTAGTACATTAGTACTGTAGACTTACCTTTGTCGAATAGAAATTTCCTCAATACAAACAGGAAAAAAAAAAAAAAAAAAAAAAAAGAACTATTTTTCTCTCTAACACTATATCCTAGAAAATTTTCAGGGAAAAATAAGCAGTGATAGAAAAAACAACAACACAAAACCCACTAGCTACCAGATCCGTCCTTCTCTACATCTATAGAGTTCCTTCTTGACATGGCATCTCCCATGCGAGGCCCAGAACCATCCTAAACTCTCCAAGTTCTACCATCTTTTCACAGTAAGTTGTAGGCTCCTCAGACAAATCCTGGAAAAAGGCCCTAATATTTCTTGCTGATGACAATTCTGTTCTGAGAGGGTGTAGTTTCTGCAGAATTCACCATGGCAGGACACACCCCTTCTGCGTTCTCTCTCTCAGGTTTCCTTAAACCACCCACATCCTCTTCCATTTCACCCTTGAGACCAAGAGCTCATGTAACTGAGTCACAGCAAAGAAGGCCATGACCTTGGCTTCACCAGCACCACCCTCTACTGTGCAAACCAGCAGACTTGGAAAACATCATATAGGTTTGGCAAAACTTTGAAGAGACTTTAAAATCCACATCCATTGTTGGCTCTTCAGGGAGAAAGTACTTGCTCCTGGAAAGATCCCCAGGGGACCTAAATCTCTAATGTTGGGGGCCTGAGTTCTTTAGGGCTCACTGGAGCTTTAATGAATTCCAAAATTCTCATATAAGACAACCAATTCCCATTCTTATCAATATTTACAACATTTCTTCTTGCAAATCTTATAAGACATGCTTAGCAGCTAACAACGGATTCACTGGCTGAACCCTTTTAAAAATCTATGTAGTCCTAAAAAAAAAAAAAAAAAAAAAAAAAAAACAAAGACTCGCCTAGGGCTGAAAGAACAGCATCCCTACTCTCCATTAATTATTTTGCACAAAATTTCAGGTGTAGGGAAAGAAAAAACATCCCTTCAGTCTAAATTGCACTTTGGTAAATCCTAACCAAAGGAACTTTTTTCCAGTGGCTGATAGTAAGGGGAAAGACAAATTTGAGACAGGAAGAACAAGCAAAAGCTCCTTATTGGGTATGCACCTTTTTGGCACCCTGCAAATTCCTGCCTCTGTAGTGCCCACCCTCAAGGTCACAAGGAGGACAGTGGAACCTCTTCTTCCCAAGAGCGCCTGCAATTTTCCAACTTCACACAAAGAGAGGTATCAAGACAAAGAGGAGAGAAAGGGAGGGTGTAGGAATTTGACACACTCTGTCATAATCAACTCACTCTCCAGTGTTTATCAAGACGGCATAATGGCAAGATTATCAAACATGCATTTGACACACAGCTGAGAAGCTGGACTGAAAAAGAATTCAACAAGCTGAAGTAGATGGGTCAAAGGGAATTGGACAGAAAGACATACATGTCTTATGCATATCTTTTTAAAAAAAGACTTTCCATAACAGACCTGGTTGAACAGGAGCCAAGGGTTGGCAGCAAAGTCCGTTAAGAGTCAACAATGAAATGAGGCACTTAAAAGAGCTCCTTGTGCCAGAGAGCTCTGGGGGAAATGCTGTCCCATGGAGCTCCCTGGCCGATGGAGGACACACATTCTAAAAGGGATACTGACAAGCAAAAGCAGCTCAGAGATGCTAAAGAAGGAAGAGGAAGAGCATTGCTGCCACAACTGATGAGAGACGGTAGGACCTGGGAATTGCTAAGCTTACAAAAAAGAAAGCTTTAGGAGGAACCAAGGCTGCTTTTTGTTTTGTTTTGTTTTAATTATCTGATGGGCTTCAATGTGGAAGACATGACAGATTTATTCTGTTGAGCTCCAGGGGGTTGACCAGGGCTGGCAAGGGTGAAAGTCATGGGCAGGAAGGATTTGAGTCAGACCCGAGAAGTTTCTAGCAAGATACATCCAGCAAAGGCATGGGCTCTGTGCTGAGTCAGGGGGAAGGGAGCTCACACTCTTGACACATACCTCTGATGCGGAGAGGATGGTGGCACCCGGAGGCTGGATTATCACCTGTCAGAATTAATATAGAAGGGAATTCTCTTTGGGGTGGGAGTTTGAACCAGACAGATCAGCAGTTCTTAAGCACGGCTGATGGTTAGACTCTCTGGGGATGCTTTTAAATACAGATTCCTGACTCCACGGATTGAAAATGGCCTGGAAATTGTGTGCTTGTTTGTTTGTTTTTACACATTTCCTATATGATCCTGATGATTCATTTGATAAATAGGGAATCAATGAACTGAAACAGAGGCTCTCACACTTTTTGACCATGACCCACAGTATAAAAAACATTTTTATATAGAAATTTGGAATACACAACTGGAACAGAAGTTTCACAAAACAATATCTGCCTTTACTGCATAGGAGGTGCTCTGATAGTTTCTATTTTATTTCATATAGTTTTTTAAAAGTTGGTTGAGACTCGATGATTCATTTCATAATCCATTGGTGGGTCATTTTTGAAAAGACTGAACTACATTACCTCCAAGGACCCAAAAAGAAAGTAAAGGTGAGAAAAAGAGTGTGCCCGCAGAAAAAGGAAGCATAAGTTTAGTTTCTCTTGGTGTTTTACCTGTGGTTTGGTTGTTCTGGCTGATGAGAAGGGACCAAGAAGAGCAAGGAAGGGAGTGTTCATTCAAAAACAAGTATTCAAAAAGGCGGCTGCTGTAATTAAAAAACATCACAGGTGGGCAGTTACTGACTCCTCTAGAAGCAAAACATCAGAGGAAAAACTCCATTCCGCATGAGTTATCTTCCTTTGGAGAGCTTTGGAGAGGCAGCAAAGATCAGACTAATCTCTGTGCTTAATTATGCTAGCAATTGAAAGGGTGTTTTCTTCCTTTGCACCTGCATTATTATGGAAAGAAAACGTGAGCTAATTAAACATTTAACAAAACTTGCCCAGAACTCAGTGTGCACCACCAGCCAGTGGAGAAGGAGGACTCCGGGCATGGCAGCCACGGGATGCCCTCCCAGTGAGGAGTAGCTCTGCAAGGCCACATGCCACACGTCCCTTGGAGAAAGAGGGAAGCTGCCTGACTCTTCCATCCATTTTCCCGCTTTTATGTCAACCTGGTGATTCAAGTTCTCCTTCCTTCATGCCTAGATAACTACAACCAGCGCATCTCAGACTTTAATGTGCGCATGACTCACGGAGGGCTTGTTAACCTGCAGATTCTGAGTCAGTGGGTCTGGGGCAGGGCCTGAGAGTCTGCATTTCTAACCACCTCCCAGTGGATACCCTCGTTGCAGATCCCTGGACCACACACTTGGAGTAGCAAGGACCTAGACTTTGGAGCCAGGTATATTGGGATTTGAATTCCTACTCTACCACTTTCTATTTGCTGTACCTGGGGAAACACTTTTAATAACCTTCATTGAGGTGAAGAGGCTCTGCTTATAACAGGAATGTAAAAAAGGGCAAATATTTCCCCATTCTGAGCTGAGTCTCCTCTTCTGGAAACAGATATCAAACCATTTCCACCCTCTGGGAGGTTACCGAAAGCTCTCACTGTGCTTCCTCCTTACAGTCCTGAAGGCAGTGTCTCCTTGAGCTTTCCTCATTCCTTCACCGTGGCTTCTTTCTAGTCAACTCAGGGCACGCTGGCCTCTGCCCTTAGCACTTGACACTTCCCCTCAAGAACATTAGAATCCAAAAGATCCTCCTCAGTTCTCATCTTGGCCACTTTGAAGACCTGAGACTGTTGACCACTCATTTGTTCTTAGGACATTCTTTGGTGTGAGGCTCTTTCCCTACCCCCAGGTTTTCCTCCTGCTCCTCTGGTTACTCCTCCTGGTCTACTTTGTAGGTTCTTCTTCCCATGTCCATCCCATGCATTGGGGCTTTCTGGGGTTCTATCCTTGCCTCGACTTTCTATCAAATTCTTTCAACACGCACTTTCTGGACCATCTTGGCTTTGGATTATCCACCTGTTGATGATTTCCAAATCTAGATCTAGAGCAGAGAACACTCCCCTGAGCTCCAGACCCATGAGCCCTCCAGGCAATATGACCCCAAGACATATCCAATTCTACGTCAAAACAGGACTTCTCACTTGCTTGTTTTCCCACAAGTGGATCTACCATCCACCTAACTTATTAGCTACCTGGGCACTCTGGCACTCACTCTCAACCTAGCCTGCCCAGGTATTTTTAAAATTCACACAAGGATTTATCTCCCTATTTATACATGTAAACTCCTTAATGCCCTTTCAGCATCTAGCATGTACCATACACATATTTGTAACAATAAGTTATTTCAGGAACTAGAATATGAATTGCACTTTGTTACACATGCGGAGGAAATAGAATCCACTAATCACTCTCAGCATTGTTAATGGTTTCCACCCAAGAAAAAGAACACTAGGTTCCATTAGGTGTGTAGACCACAAATAAGATATCGATAAACTCTGCATCAGAAAAGGGGGGAGGGCCTCTCAATTAGAGGTAAAGAGGGCATCACCATCACAGAATCCTCAGGATTGAGGAATGGACGATGGACTAGAGTAGACTTAAATTGTTCTACTGTAGACTTGTTGTGATCTTAGCAATGGAAAAACTTTTATCATGGATGTGGAGGCAGTGGCCACTGGAGGCCCTGAGGGGAAGGAGAGGGAAAAATAGGTATAATTTGGGGGCATTTTTGGGACTTGGGAATTATCCTGAATGACATTGCAATGACATATACAGGCCATTGTAAATCTTGTAATAACTTGCAAAAATGTGTGGGAGAGTGTAAACTACATTGTAAACTATAATCCACGCTTAGTGGCAATGTTCCAAGATGTGTTCATCAATTGTGGCAAATGTACCACACTAAAGAAGGATGTTGTTGATATGGGAAAATGTGGGAAGGCTAGGGAGCAGGGCATATGAGAATTCCCTATATTTTTTGTGTAACATTCATGTAATCTAAGTTTCTTTAAAAAATAAAAATAAAAAAGTATATTTTTAAAAAGGGGAGGTAGGGGGAGTGGATGGTGCTCAAGCGGTTGGTCATCTGCCTCCCACTTGGGAGGTCCTGGGTTTGGTTCCTGGTGCCTCCTAAAAGAAGAGCAGACAATGATTGGACAGAGCAAACAGACAACAACAAGCAAACAACAAGCAGACGAGAGAGCCATCTCAGGTGCGGAAAAAAAGGGGAAGGGGAGGGGAGTGGATATAGCTCAGTGGTTCAGCGCCTGCTTCCCATGTGCGAGGTCCTGGGTTCAATCCTGAGTACCTCCTAAAAAGGGGAGGAGAGGGAATCCTTGTTTTTCTTGGACTTTGGAGGAATAGACACTCACTTTCTGGCTGGCTGACATTATTAGTAAGGCCTGGAAACATCGTGGATAAGAGGTACGCACTGTATTTTGCCATAATGTATCTGCTCATACATCGTCAACCCAGGTCTGTGCTCAGTATCTTAGCTGTTCAACTGAGTAGGCAGATGGACAGAAAGACAGAAAAACTGGTCTACCAGTGCTGAAGCAGACCTTTGGTCATAAGTCCTAAACACTGGAACTAGGGAGATTAGGCCGGGCCTCGAAGGCTTCAAGCAGCTGTCAGCTGAGAATCATTCAATCCAAAGAACACCAGAACCCTTAGCTCCACCAAGCTGGGCATGGCTGGGCAGGGATTCTATACCATGGACCATGTGTTCACGCCTGGCTGAATAAAAGGAAACACACTTCTCAGGAGCATTACCTCCTAGGCATCTGATAGTACCTTCACAGCGTTCACAGATGCTATCTCCCTTCATCTCCACAAATATGGGGTCAGAGAAGACATATATGACATGGAACTGGCCTAGCTCCCTCATTAAGTTAAGAGGAAGAGAAATCCTGAGCTCCAACTCCATATATATCGACAATGGCACCATGTTCCCTTCACATCCCCACAGAGTCCAGTAAGGCATGTGGGGAGTTGAACATCATCAGGACACTCACTCCAGGGTCTAGTGTGGATCTGCTGGTGGCCCCCAGGAGGCATCTAAGCAGCCAACTCCAAATGCACACATGGCCCTTTTACAAATACTATGCTAAGTTTATTTTGTCATTTCCAGACCTTCCATCTCACAGACTCGTTTCTCTCCAAAGCTTTTTCTTTAAAAATCTACTCTGTGTTAAAAGGCTTCAAGTTCCATTTGGCTGAAGCCAGAGGCCAAGAAGGGTCTTGGCTGCTCCAATGATAGTTTCTGGCAAGATACACTTCTCTGGTGCCCTTCTGAGGCCACTCCATGCCACTTGCAAAGCCTGCCCCTCACTGTCTCCAGGGAGGCTCCTTTCAACCTCCTGAATTATCTACACTGCCAGGAGCTGTCAGCCACCTTCTCCTCCAACACAGGCCCGGGCAGCGAGTTTCAAGTGTCTACCATCAGGGTCCCGCAGAGGGGCCAGAATCCCTGCCCCATCCACCCAGAAGGAAGCAACACCCCCAAGGCAAAGCATGCCCCCTCCACGTGGCTGCAGGCAGAGCGGGCCCAGGGTGATGCCATATGTGACTTCCTTCCACTCATTTCCTCCTTGCACCTGGAGCTCACTCACAGGGCAGTGCTGGTGCCAGGCAGCCGGGAAGCCACAGCACGTAAAGACTAGTTGCATAGCTTCAGGCAGGTCGCTTATCCCCCAGCTTGTCTCTAACACCTTCCTTGCCTAACTTTCGGAGTGTTGTAAAGATCCAAGGAGAGGATGAAAGCACTTTGAGGAATGCTTGCCCTTACTCCTGGTGGTATACTTACTGCTATGCTGACTAAGCCTCACTGGTAGCACTGGTAGATTGAAAGCCCCCCCCCCACCTCCGAAAATAGTCATTCCCTTAAACTCAGGCACGAAAATGCTTGAGGAACCTTCTCCCAGCTCCCCGGCAAACTAAAAATTATCTATTTTCCTCTAGTTCCTTTGTCATCCTAAAGCAAAAAGCACAATAAAACAACAAGCAGCAGCAACTTACATAGCAGCATCTGTAAAAGAGCAGAGCACACACGATCACCCTTCCTCCACCTAACAATTCTGCCAAGAATAAATCATTGTTAGAGTTGTTATTTGCATTTATCAAATGCAAACCCTAAACTTTGAAGAAGTTAAGGTAGCAGAGCTATCACATGGCAGTGCAGGGCTGAATCCAGCCCAGCTCAAAACATGCCCACGGTCACGGCGCCTCGCCGCCTCCATGCCCCTTGGAGCCCAGTGACGTTATTCTTTGGCCGGGAGGAGTCCTAAGGCCTCAGTAAACTGGCTGAGAGGGACTGTGAGTGGTCATCTAATCGATCCATCCTTCTGCCTCCAGGCGGGGCTCCCAAAGGATATTCTTTAAAAGCAATTTCTCATCTGGTCCCCAGGGTTTAGGAGAAATGGGGCCATGTGCAGCCCAGGATATGGCTTCTCTGGAAATGGAGAGTCACAGCTGCTTCAATCCACATTTGGGATTTGTTGACCTGTTGTCCCCAGAGACAGTGCCATGTTCTGCACTCATGAAGCAGTGCTTCTGCACAGGCCAAACACTCATCAGCCAGCATGGTGCGGCATGATCTACCCAGGCTGTATTTTCTGTCATTTGTGTTTTGAGAGGAATGGTGGGGCTGGGAAGGTGTTTACAGGAAAAGGATATGCTTTCCTCCCTCCCTCCCTCCCTCCCTCTCTTCCTCCCTCCTTCCCACTCTTCTTTCCCCACATCTTCCTAATATTGATTGTTAAGCATTTGACCTGGATTTTAGTCAGAGGAAATTTGTAAAGAAAATCCCTTTTGGATGAAAAAGCCAACAGAATCTCTTGGGTGAAGAGGGGCTACTTAAGTCTTGGCAGAAGTCTGAACAAGCCCCACAAAGGCGAGCAGCTCACAGCGATCTCTCCAGCTCTTCAACGCTGAGAAAGCCCACGAACAGTGGCTCCCACTTTTCATTTTGTGATCAACACCAATTCTTGCCCTATTTCCCACTCCCCAGTTTCCAGGTCCTCTTCTACACATCGATGCCCTTCAAAGATCTCACCTACTCCACCCTCACCACGGGGCTTTCATGCCATGTGGGCAGCTGCGCAGCAGAACTCAGCGTGGGACCCTGCCCAGCACGCCTCGGGGCCTGCTCAACTCTCCCTGTCCCGGCCTGCAAATCCAACCGCCAAGCCTGCTCTGATCTTCCCCACCCTTGGAACCTTCTCTGCTCCTCCTTACCCCACTGCTCCAAGGTCCTCTAATGGGTGGGAAGCAGAAGGGGAAAGGAACTAGTGTTTGATAAATGCCTGCTATGGGCAAGATACAGTGCCAGGCTCTGCAACAGACATCATTTCATTTAACACTCATAACGACCTCACTGAGAAAGTATAAAGAAGCCAAGACTGCAATATTAAGAGACTTGTCCAAGGACACCAAGCTAGTAAGTGGAAGAGCTAGGATTTGAACCCATGCCTGCCTCTGTGCTAGGTGCTCCCAGGTTACCCTTTCCATTGGACAGACTGTATACCCAATGTATTTGTGTACACAAATGTCCCCACACGATGGCAAATCTTTTCAGGGCAAGGTTTCTGTTTTAGCAACCTCTGCATTCCTCCCCCACCCCGCCCCCTCCCCCCCACACCCCCAGTCACTCCTAGTCTGGAATTCAGCACACAGCTGTTGGGACTCAAGAGATGTTCTGCCCAACTGGTTCACAGAGACAATGGCCTTCAGAGACAGTCTTATGGTGAGGCTCCAGTTGTGCATGGTGACAATGTTTAACTGCAGTTTAACAATGGTATTCCTTAAATCATTAACGACAAATGGAACTATCAGCAATTATTCTTAGGCATTTTGCTTTACTTTGTTTTACAAGTACCTTGTAACGTGCGTGTAGGTGCCCACTCACACATTCCTGGGCGCCTGGCTGGGGCTGAGTTTACTGTAAAGGGCCATTTACAGACATATCTCTGTCACTTCTCTCTTGCACATAAGCAGAAGTGTGATTCCGGTTCTATTTGCGGGAGAACGCAGTAGACCGTTTCCATGGCAACCCCAAGCAGCATGTGGAATTAGAGCCTAAATAAGGTTTGGGGAAATTAAATTGTGGTTGGCCACATGTCTCTCTCACCTTGTTATGGGCAGTGGTTTGGGATGCCTCCCTGGCAGAAGGAGACAGGTAGGGGAACCTGGAAGGAGCATTCCAAGAACCGGCTCGACAAGCACCACACTACTGATTCCCACCTGGATGGCTTTTCCTCATGCCCTGCTGTGTTAACCTCCCCAGGAAACCAGCCACTGTGTGTGTGTGTGTGTGTGTGTGTGTGTGTGTGTGTTGGGGATGGGGAGAAAGGAGCAGGAGAGAGACTGAATAATTTAAAACACTTTTCAGTCTATTTCCCTATGGTGTTTTGTTTGTTTTGCTTATTTTGTTTGCTTTGCTCATTTAATGTTTTAACACCCTTCTAAACTTGAGAGTATTCTCAGCTCTGCACAATGTGGCCGATATCCTTTTGGGCTACAGGCTGGCCACACCTTAAGACTCTTAGTTGGTATGGAATCCCAATGTTTGGGACCAGGCAAATTAGTACCCATAACATCCGCAAGTGCATTAAAATGTTATTCAATATCAACTCTTACAAGAAAAGGAATATAAATCCCAGTTGTCTCACCCGCTGCCTTGTGAATTTTCAACAAGCTCTCACAAACCTCTCTGAGCCTCAGTTTCCAGGAAATGATCATCTTTCATCTCATGATGGCATGTTGACTATCAAATAAGATAATGACTGTGAAAGTACTTCTTAAAACAGGACATAATCCACAAATGTAAGGGAGTGGTACTATTGTCATCAAATAATTAATAAATGCAGGATGTGTTGCAAAAATGTTGCATTACTAATGCCAGCACATTTTAGCGAAACCTTTTTCTAAGTTCAAAGAGACAATAAAAGACAGAAGCTCGAACGGCTGGCTGGCATCAAGGTCAAGGTTCAGTCATGCATTTTTACATGGCACAAAGAGTGGCCAATCAATTGGACACAGAAATCAGAGTGCTAAGTAGAAAGCTGCCTACACAGATGATCACAGGGCTCAGAGAAGAGAAGAGGGAGGTAGGAATTTGCCTGTTGCGCAAACTGCCACTCCCCTCTCTCCACCCTGGAGGATTATCCTTTCCTCGCAAGGAGACATCAGCCATGCTCTCTCACAAGGGGTCCTCCTTATTGCCCAGTGGGGCCTCATTAGCCTCACCCAGTCTTGTTCCCATCTGGCTGATGTTGAGAAATCTGTGAGGGTGAGAGGGAAAACAGAACCAGAGCAGGAGACGGCTCTTAATGGGGATGGAGGCCCAGGCCATTGGCACGTGTCCTTAGCCCCTCACTACTCATGAACAGCAGAGCTGGAGTGGCTGGAGCTGGTTGGAAATGCAGAATCTGCGACCTCCACCGTCCCCGGGGAACGCCATCCCCCCAGGGGTTCACGTGGATGGTAAAGTCTGAGAAGCACTGCTCTACCACCCAAAAGCGTGGAGGGGCAGTCACACTCAAAGGGTTTGGGTTTTCACTGCTTCCCACCCATGAACCAGACACCTGCCCTCAGGAAAACATCCCCACAGTCTCCTGGCGCTTTCGTTATCTCAAAAACAGGTGATAATCACCCTTCCTGACTAAAGTTTGTAGAGGAGGAATGAAACAGAATCATAGGAAGTGAAAACCGTGCCGTGAGGGTTCCCTTCAGGTGAGTTGGTTTATTTTTCAGACAGTAATATAGGTGCCAGGCAGTTAATATAAATATTAGCCCATCTAATTGGCACAACAAAGCTATGAAGCGAGTACTACTATTAGCCTCATTTTAGGATGAGGCAACAGAGACCCAGAGAGGGTCAAGGAATTATCGCAAGGTCACCCAGGCGGTCTAGGGGCAGGGGTGCTGTGACCCCAGGCAGTGCTGGGAGGAGGCCTGAGGCTGTGAAATGACAGAAAGGAACCACAGCCGCCCAGCGTCACCCAACCTGCTGCACTTTCCCCTTGACGAGAACAGTCTATAGAATAATAAGGTCCATGAGGTCTGGCTCTGGGGAAGAACATGACAGACAGGGTAAGGGAGATGGGACAAGGGACCTGGCACTCAGCCACGCCCTTGCCAGCCCCCCTCCTCCGCGGTGAGAGCCTGGCGGGGCATCTGAGGAAGCCCGAGAGAAATGTGCTCTGTCCATGCATCACTACCTGCCTGTCAGGGACAAAAGGAGTCTTTTCCAATTTCATCCTAATTCCAGAGGAGAGGTGCCCCCTGACAATTCTTCAGAGAACACAGTGGGGGGTCTGAGAGATGTTCTTGGCTTCCAAACCCAAATGCCATCCAGTACATCCCAGTATTTCCTCAATATGCACTTTGACTACATCTAATTCCTGAAAGTCACTCAATAGCGGGCTGATTTGTTTCTCCTTTTGCCACTGCCAGTCCACTTAAAAACCTTTTACTCTCAGTCAGTTGCTCTGTGATAGCAAAGGCTTGAATTTCTCTCTGGCTTTCTCCTCCATTGCCCATCTAATTACTCCTAGGATCCCTGCCTTTGACCTTGGCACTTCAGCAATCTAATGCTGGGCGTCACCTCTGACCTCCTTCCACCTTCACCACACCGAGCCCCCCACTGCCTTGTGTGCAACCGACCAGAAGCATCACCCAAAGCAGCCCCGACAGGCAGCCGTGCGAGAGATGCGGATGTGTCTCCCTGCCTTCCCTCGCTCCCACCCACCAGGTCCCCTGGACCTGGGCTGGCAAGCTGAGGCCCAGTGCTATCCCTTTAGGATAGGGCAATGGGCAGAGACCCTATAAAACACTGCTCCAGTCAGGCAGGGGCTGTGAGCCATCACCAGAAATGGCCTGAGAATCAAAGAGAAGTTCCAGGCAGTGCTGGCCGCAGGCCTCCACTGGGTTTGCACACTCAGCCAGCATCGGGGAGGTGGGTCCAACATGCACCCCAGAGCAGCCGCTGGACGGGAGGGTGGGCTGGCAGCAACGATCGAGGCCTCTGCAGCTGCCCCTTAATAGGGGACACAGCTGGGGGGAGCGTGTCACCCAGCAGAGGGTAAGATCAGGGCATAATGCTGGAATCCCAATAGTCACGCCCGTTCTCAGAAACAGACGAAAGATATTCAGAGAGAACATCGGAAACCCTTTGCCTTCCTCCCGGTCCCTGAATTAAGCTGAGCCATGCACAGTGCCACGGGTAGAAAGGACTCACCTTGGTTTAATGGTGGGCATTTTGGTTTTGTTTTAGTAAATGAAAAATTTTAAACCTTCAGAGTACCTCAGAGCAACTCTGCAGCTGGAGATCTGCAGGGGTTTAATTAACCCAATTACCTTCAACTTCCTGCTGCCAGAAACCTGCGCGTGCCCAAAATGACCCGGGGGTGGGGGGGTGGGAGGGGTGTAGAGTGGGTGTAGCTCAGTGGTTGAGCGCCTGTTTTGCATATGTGAGGTCTTGGGTTCAATCCCTGGTACCTCCTTTAAAAATAAATAAATAAAGCCTTAGAGACTCCACAACTTGGCCTGAGCCATCAGCTAGTGGATTTTCATGAATGTGTCCCTTGAGAGGCAGAGTGGCAGGGAACGCCTGGCCTCCACCCAGGTAATGAGTAGGAGCGTTCACATTAGATTCCAGCCTGCGGCCAGTCAGCATGCATGCTCCGTGCCTGGGATTGGCGGACTGGGAGGAAGGTCCGAGGGCAGCACCACTCACTGCCCCCTGCCCCCAGCCACATACACACACACACACACACACACACATGCACATTGCACTGTGCAATCACATCCTTCCTCCCACTTGGCCTCTTGGACTAAGGACCTTAAAGGAAAGTATGTCCCATGGTGGGAGAGGAAAACTACTAAGCAAACATGGGCCTTTCTTCCTGCATGATAAATTATCAGTGAGAATGAAGGAGAAACTGAGCAGTGAGGACGGGGATAAAAAGAACACGATCTCTGAACAAATCTGCAGACCTGGTGTTGCCACTTCCTTCCTGCGTGAACTCCGGCCACTTGTTTAAATTCCGTGTACCTCACTTTCTTGGTCTAATAACGCCAGCCAGCATCTAGTTCATGGGAGTGTTTGGGTGTGAAGGCTAGCATCATCAAGGCACAGATCACGAGTGTGGGAAATGTCCGTGAGAGTGAAGAATAGAATATAAAAGCCAGGTTTTAACAGCGAAAACGCAATATTTAATAATAGCCAATGAGAGCCAAAAACAGTACTGAATTGATTTTCAGATGTAGAAAACCCCTTTCTGAATTTCCTATTCTGAAATCAGTCTTCACCCTCCCTGGAATAAACATGCTGTCTTCATACCGCAGCTCTCTTGCCTTGGCTCTCCATCCTGTCTCCTCCTGCTCACTCCAGCACCAGCAGAGGCTTAGGCTGGAGCCCTGGCCAGCCCACCTGTCCCTTGGGAAGAGCCTCCGAGGCCACGACGCAAGGCCCAGCCAACACCATCCTCTGCCTGGCTTTCAGGAAAGCGTAAAAGGGCTCTGGCTCGCTTGAGCTGTGTTTTACTAGACCCCAGGATGTTTTGAGCTGATTATTAAAGCCGCAGTCTACTATGGCCCATCAACAACCAATTTGGCCTGGCAAAATGGATTCTGAATCCCTTAGCACTAGTCTCCTAGCAATCAGCTCATCAATATACATAATGTTTAGAAGCTGGATATCGATTGTGGAATCTAATGGACTCATTACTCAGGGTTCAGCTTGACCTCTGGAACAACATTTTACTACAGCTTCCCTCTCCTCCCACTACCACATTCCAAAACCAGAGTGGGGGTGGGTAGTGGAGACCTAGCAAAGATGTTCCTGGAGCTCAGACATAAATCAAGGATGCTCATGGCCTGGGGGTGTTTCCAGCCAGTGTGAAGTAGCCTGTAACATTGCCTGTCCCCAGCTTTCCTCTGAATCAACGAGGAGCTGCTGTTGCCATAGGATACAGCAAGCACTGACGGTGCAATTAACATCAGGGCCCAGGCACCTGCTGGAGCGACTGGAGTCCCTGCCTGAGTCTGTACATGGTCTGCAGAAGCTGCAGGCCTTCTGGACTCCATGCCCTGGCCCTCCTGCTCGGCCCCCCACAGCCCAACTCCCCCAGCGCCCCACTGGCTCCTCACCCAGCGCCCACCAACACACTCACAGCACAGAGGCTGCCTGCCGCCAGCCCCATTCTCAGTCCCTGCTGGTAGGAACGCGCCCCCCGCCCAGCTTGGGAAAGGCAGGCTCCTGGAGCAGAGAAGAGAGGGGGCGAGAAATGGAGGGAAGCAGAAGAGCGGCACAGCTGGAGGGGCCAGCAAGCCGCCTGGCAGGTCATGGGGAGCCTTTTCCATAAAGAGGGGACCTTGATTTTTTCCCTCCTGTTAAGAGCCCTGAGCAGAGTCCAGCGGCGAGCCCCGGCCAAAGTTTAGTAGTCATCACGAGGCGTGGAGCTAAGACATTTGGCTTCCTGGCAGGAAAAGGAATACCAGAGCCTCCAGCATGCCAGGCAAGCCCTTTCCTCCCCTCTCAACACATTCATCTCCTCTAGAGTCAGACAGTTTTCAAACCCTGTTTTATCTTTACATGTGAGATAACTTGGCGTCCTCAAGTACATTTTAAATTCCAAAAAGGGGGGTGGGGGGTGGGAGTATCAAGAATCCCTATGTTCTTACCTTCTCCCCCAGCAGACACGGTACTTCTTTCTGTGAAACTACAAGCTTTCTGCATTTTCAGGAGAAGTTGAATATCTGGGTTTTTTTTTCTGTTTTTTTTTGTTGTTGTTGTTGTTGGTTGGTTGGTTGGTAAAATTTTTTGGATCTTACACTTGTTTGCTTTTAAAACTGTGTGGGCCAAATAAAACACCTCTCAGATGTAAACTCCCCCAAACTGAGGGGGATGTGACGAAAGCAAACATTAATAGAAGATGCGGGTGGGGAGGGAGCTTGCAGACTACTAACCCATCTCTACACTGGGAATCTCTCCAAACTACCTTGTACCCTGTACATTTTAAGTCACTTTCTGCTCTGTGTGTCTAGAGTTCCAGTTTTGGAAAATAAAAATACAGGATGCCCAGTTCAACTTGAATAATTATTTTGTATAAATGTGTCCCAGGCAACATTTGGAACATAGGTATACTGCAAGATTATTTGGCGTTGGTCTGAAATTCAAATTTAACTGAGCATCCTGTATTTTATCTGGTAGCCCTAACCCTGCCAGCTCTCTGAGCTTTACCTCCACTCCCAGCCCCAGCTGCTGCAACTCAGGGCTCTGCTCTAGTGAGATGGGGAAGCCTCACTGTTGACACAAAACCCTTCTCCACATTTTAAGACAAGAGAAGGAACGACAATAACAAAGATAAGCATTTTTAAAAGCCCAAGTTACAAGCTTATTAATATATTGAGAAACAACTTTGGAGCTATCTGGCCCTGGGATATTTTACGCCAGGCTGGGGTCCCTTGGATGACAACCGATTCATGGGTTTCTTTAAATGAAGTCCCCTTCCGATTAATTTCCTTTGGGTTTCCAGACCACTGAAAACATGACTATTGATTGATAGTGACTTACCTGTAGTAAAAAACACACTGAAATAAAATCATTTAGGCTAGCATTTCCCCAACTCAGTTATACTTCTGGATCCTCCTGGCTGGGGGATGGGGTGGGGCAGGAACCATGGCTCTGTGGTTGAATAAGCAAGAAACTGCAAGAAACCGCGAGCTGCATGTGCCTGTCTTGGAAAGTCACGGTGAACACACAGGAGGCCCGGAAAGCGCTGCAGGAAAAAGCTGCACACTAATGGTTCCAGCACTATCCAAACTTACTGACTGCAGAGCCCACTGGCCTCCGCTTCCCCTAATACGTATTAAGTCCCCAAATTCCTGACCTGTAGAAACTGTGAGAAAATAGATGTTTATTGTTTAAAGCAGCTAATGTGTTTTTTTTTTTTTAATTGGGGATGTTGCAGGTTTACAGAAAAATCATGCATAAAATACAGATTTTCCATATACCACCCTGTGGTTAACACCTTCATTAGCATAATGCAGCTAACTTTTGGGGAAATTTGTTATGCTACAATAGAAACCTAATATAGTTTTCTGTCACTTAAGGAATATTTGTACTTTAAGGTGGGTTACTTTTTAAAAAACCTTTCATTACTTATTTTTATACCACTGATGTACATTTATTTTATAAAAATTTTAAATAGAGATAAGAAAAAAAAGATATATTTTTAAAATTACCTATAACCTCGTCATCCAGAGATAACTAATTTTATTGTTTCTATGTATAATTTTCCACATATTTTCTATTAATGTGGGTATGTGGGTATGTTTATTTTCTTATAACAATGAGCTCATATTATTTAGAATCTGATTTTTGTCACTTGACATTTAAACTATATACTATTTAAAGTCATTTAAAAAAATAAAAATAAAGTCACTAAATATAAAAAACAACAATATTTGGAGTAGTCACATAGTATTTTACTGGGAGAGTACACCAAAATATATCTAACCAATCCTTTTAATTCATTAATTTATATATATTTTACAGATTTAGGCCCTTACCAGCCAGCTCTCCCCTTACAAAGGCTGCAGTGGATAACCCCACATGTGCCTGTTGTGCGCTTGCTGAATTATGTCCTAGGCATAATTTGAGAGAACTGGAACTGCTGGGTAAGAAAAGGTATATATTTCTTAAATTATTGTCATACATATTGCCAGATTATATCAAAGATTGGACAATTTTACACCCTACAGCAGTTTATCAGGCTGTCCCTCCATCATACCTTGGCAAGCAGTGGTTATTAGTAAAAGTCAACTTGTAACTCAACAAAGTGAACCTCTAGCAACAGAGTGTCAGGCAGACCAATGAGAAGATATCTAAGTCTCCACCCAACTCACCTCTACTCCTCTTCCTTCAGCCAGGCGGCAGCCAGGCGAGGGACAGAGACCACCTCTGCCACGGAAGTCACTGAAATGCAGACGTGGAACATGTGGCGCCACCTCCTTGCGCGCCTCCAGACAGACGGCAGTTTTCTTGGGCAGAAGCGCCCTATTTTCCCCTAAAGATGTTCAATTGCATTATGTTCTATAACATAGAACACTCATCCCTTTGAGCTATATACATTTTTTCAATTTTTTAAAGCATAAAGATATAAAATAAAAAACATCAAATGACTTATTTCTGTTAGTATGGACAGAGATGGGTGGGCCTCCTAACCAAGAAGGGGAGCCTTAATTCATCCAACTGCCTGAAACAACTGGGAAGACCAGGTCCCCACAAGCGGTCTACAGGCAGATGTGCAAAGGTCGGGTCCACAAGGTAGTCTGAGGAATGCTGGCCGAGATGAGAAGGGCTGGTGGATGGATGGACAGATGAAGCAAGTATTAAGGCCAATACTTCTTATTGAACTAAAGAGGGGACAGCTCTCTACATTATTTGGGTGTGTGTTTAATAATAATTTCAGATATTCCAAAGGACAGAATATTATATTTAACTATGTCACCAATACAGTCAGTAACGGTCATATTTTTCTCTTATGTGCTTGCTTTGAAGGTACCACATGAAGCTCTGGAGCTCAAGCAGGTCACCTCTGGTTACTTACAAGCACAAACATATATTTTTATCTTAGATTTATTTATCAACTGTGCATATCTTCATGTCAGGTTTGTTTATAAACAGTTTATATTTTCTCTGTAATCCATTCAAATACAAATATTTGTGTACTTGCTACTTAGATAAGGGTAATAATGACTCAAAATTGCCCACTGTCTTATAAGGAAAATATGTACATTATGCTATTTATTTTAAAAAGCCAATTTCTTGATTCAAATATGCAAACCCAATATACAAAAACCAGCAAAGGGGAACACAGGAAGAAAGCTGAAAGGAAAAAAATAGGCACTTAAGCAGTCATATCATCCTTTCAGGATGGCTTGGGGAGACAGGATGGAACATCTTAAGGTCCTTCCCAGACACAGCTCCTTCAAGCCTGTGGGCTTTCGAAGTTCTTCGCTTGAGCCTGTGCAGACCACCTACAGCTGGGTAGAGAGGACCACGGCCATTGAACCAACCAAGCAAGAGCTATGGTGTGCCTGAAAAGGGGTTAAATGACTTGGACAAGGTAGCACAGCCAGGATGCAGGTGAGGAGCAGAATCCAGATGCTCAAGTTTGCTGCCCAGTGTCCCTTCCTCCACACCCTGCAGAGGCAATGTTGAAGACAGCAAGCACCTTCATGGCTCTCCTCTAGGACAACCACCCTAAAGTGCCGAAACCCCACCTGAGCGCCCTTCCACCTGAGGCCTTCCAGGTGGACATATCCTCATCCAAAGAGCCACAGCCCAGACCCCAGCCATCCCCCTACAGCCCCTTACCAGTGCCCTCCAGCCTTCCATATCAGCAGCTCTTCCTCCTGGCCCCACAGCACTTCTGCACCTGCACAGATCTTATCTTAAGGAGACGGCTCCTGCTTTCCTAATAAACTGGGATGAGAACCACTTCCTCTTCAACCTGGTTTCCCCAGCCCCTAGCATAGCACTAGGGCTCAGTAAAATTGTACTCAGTGGAGATGGAAAAGCTGACATCATCTATCCTGCATACCATAAGACTGACTTCTACCACATGATGAATAAAACATGATCATTTTGCATAAACTCAGACAAGCATTTTTTTTCCTAACCAAGCTGAGGAAGTAAAGAATTAACTGTTTTTCCTGGTGGCCTACAGTTATTCTTTTCTAATTCACATGTGGCTGTCTTGCCTTGGTCGGCTGCATCATTTACACCCACTGTCCAGGCAGATCATATCAGGGTGTGGAGAGACAGCTAGGCCTCCCCTCCCTGGAGAAAAGGGGCTTTTTGTTTATGGTTGTGGTGGTGGTAGTTGTAGAAAAGAAGTCCCTTTTTTTTTTTTTCATCAAAACTCCCCAAAGTCAGCTCACTGTTGCTAAGAACTACTATTTTGATAGCTGTATGTGTTCCAAAGGAACGCACTTACAACTTGTAGAGACTGGGAGTGAACAAAACAAAACAAAACAAAACAGAAGTCAGTATGTGAAAATATGCTTACCACATCATTTATCCTGGAAAAGAGGTATTTTGTTTCTCAGCAGACACTTGTAAGCCTTTCCATTCTCCCCTGCCTGCTGCCAAACCCTTATAGCTCATGGCCTCAGCAAGCAACTCTGTCTTCCTAAGTTCCTAAATTTACTCAGGAAGAGACAGAGACACATGGGCTCACCTTTAAAATAAACATCGTTTTCTACCTTGTAGGAAGTAGAAGGGAGCTACTGTGTGCCTGGCACCACGAACAGAACTTCACGTACACTGTCAAAATGCACCCTCATAGCATGCCATGAAGTGGAATTAGAAGTCCCACTCTAGAGTTACACAAACTGCAGCTCAGATGAGTTAAGTAACTTGCCCAAGTCAGCCTTCCTCCACACCCTGCGAGATTCTCCAATGTTAACAGAATACTCAGGGCATTCGATCTATTTCACCCCTTACTTTAAGCTTATTCCATTAATTTTTATTGTCCCCTCCCTTGAGATGTCTCCACCTGTCATTAATCAGGTATTCATTGCTCAGCATAGTAACTCGTTTCCTTAATCTTTCTTTATCAAACAATCCCTTTCCTTAATCACTCTGAATAAGACAAGTAAGTCCCTGGCTTCTGCCGCAGCGGTCCTAGACTGAGGGCTTGCTGGCTAAACCCAGACAGAGCTCCAAAGGAGATCTTCAAAAACTGATGCCATGGGAAGCGGATGTGGCTCAACCAGTTGGTCACCCGCCTACCACATGGGAGGTCCCAGGTTCAGGCCCCGCTGTCTTCTAAAGAGGACAAGCAGACACTGCAACCTGCTGCAACGAGCCGGGCACCGCACCCGCCACAACGAGCTGGGCGCCGCACCTGCCACAACAAGCCAAGTGCCGCACCCGCTGCAACGATCAGATGCCACAAGCCAGCAGATGCAGCAGCCTGCGGGTAACAGATGTGGCTCAGGCCATTAGGCACTCTTCTCCCAAGTGGGAAGTCCCAGGTTCTGTTCCCGGTGCCTCCTGGAGAAGGCAAGCAAACAACAAGCAGACAAACAAGAGAACCATCTGGGGTGGGGCGGAGGGAGGGGATAATTTTTTTAAAGTAAATAAACAAATCTTTAAAAAAAACAAAGAATTATTACCAAAAATAAAACCAAACTGATGCCGCAACAGCCCTCATCACCATTAACCCACAGGCGTGTATTGACTGAACACCTACTATGTACCCAACCCAGGATACACGCCCTTCAGATACCCCTACTATGTATCCAAAGGGTGTGGGAGGGGTGGTGATGGGGACAGTGTTTGCTGAATGCCTGCTAGGGACTGGTGCATTACCTATGTCACCTCTTTTAATCTGTGGTATATTTATATCCATGTACAAATGCGCAAACTGAGACTTTGAGAGGCTAGAAGAGTCCTTGGTCGGGATGGAACAGCTGAAGCAGAGAAAGTCACTTTTTTTTTTCATCAAAACTCCCCAAGCTTGTGCCCCATCCTCTCCAATAGCCTCCTGCATGATGCTGGGCACGGTGCTAAAAGTTCTTGGACATGCAAAGAACAAGCCAGGCTGCTCATTAGAAAAAGAACCTACAATTGCAGTGAGTGTTTGCAGTGGGCTCAGTGTTCCAAGAGTGTCCCCTGAGGGGGCTTGGGTGGCTGGGGCAGTCGGGGAGGCCCCAAGCAGGCAGGCCTGAGCCTGGATGGAGTGGGGGAGAAGAGCCCGGGGGAGACGAGGTGATCCTAAAGGGCAGCCCCTCCCTGAAAGTCCTCACCACCTTGACCCCACCAGGCAGCTGTCATTTTTACGGGTCCTTCTCCTCTATCACCACCTCTCTCACAGGTTCTCTAAAGGAACAGGGCCCATCTTTCTATTTCCACTGAACCACCCAGCTGAAGGCTCTCGTGTCCCCCGACCCCTCCCAGTTCCTCCTTCTCATTCTTCCTTACTTGAGCTTTGTTGTGGACTGGCCTCCAGGGTTCTGTGAAGGACACTGCAGCCAGCCTAGCTGAATGAGGCTGACGGGAAAATGGGCAGGAGGCCCAGGCTGACTTTCATAGTGAGTTCCCTGAGCCACCTGGACATGACATTGCCCTTGAGAGGGGGCTGGGGGTACATTACTGAGTGTTATTCATTTCTAGTCACTATTTCTGCAAAGAGCACAATGACACATATCTAAGTTCCATACTGGTGCAAGCTGAGGACAATCCATCTGCTGTCAGTGTATGCTGGTAAATCTATAACCCACTAAGGAGGCAATTTTGCTCCAGCACATGACACTTTTACCTCTGCCTATACAGATGTATGTTTGAGTCTCCGGAAAACTCTAGGCTAACTACCAAGCATCCTTTTAAACCATGCGGGCACTCAAAGTACCCCCAGGTAGCATACACCTGCCAACCAAAGCATCTCCATTTGGCTTACACCATCAACAGGAAAAACTTAGCCACTCCAGCTTTTGAAACTTATCTCCCACTCTTTCCCCGTTCCAGCATGCCTGATCTACTCTCTATTCTCAACTTATACCTTACACTTTTCTACCTTTACATTTTACTTTCCTTGTTCCTAAATTTCATCCTCTGTTCTCTTCATTTATGAAAAACCAAATCATCAAATATGTTGTGAGTCCCCATGTACCCACCACTTTATATAAGAGAAATACAAAGAGCTGTAACATGCTGTCCAATGAGCTCATCAGTCCAAATGGACACACATGAAACCTGAAAAGACCTAGTGAGCAGTGCACACATATGCCATGGGAGCTCACACGAAGTGGCCACCTCCCTCTGGGGAAGTTGGCAGAGCCTGCATGGAGCAGAGATTTCACTAGGTAGATAGCAGAGGAGAGGGCCTATAGACAACACAACTATCGACATGCAAAGCAGAGAGGTGACGTGGTATGGGGCGTGTTCTGGGACCTGCTTAGCTGCAGAGGAGGGTTTCTGGAATGACAGATAAGACTGAAAATGGAGGCCAGATTCAGCTGCAGAAGGCAGGGTCGATGTGAGGAGTTAGCTTTTGTCTTCCAGGCTACAGGAGAATCTCAAAGACTTTCGAACCCCAGTGTTGTTTTGGTTGAGATCGACGCAGCAGTGGCCCTGTATAGGAAGGTTTGGAGGTGGGCGGACTAGAAGCAGGAAATCTGTATAGGAGATTCTCTGAGGCACCTGACAGGAGCACCTGGGTGCACTCAGTTGCCATGGGAATAGAAAGGCAGGAACAGCAGATGCAAATGGCTTTTTTCAAGGAAAATGAAGACTTTGTGACTGTCTCTTTGCTAGGAACAAGGGAAAGGAAGCAGTCTGAGATGACGGTGATATTCATGGTGGATGCTTCTCTTTCTGGGTGTTTAGCATTTAAACCTCCTTTCTATTTGGGGTGGGGGGAATCCCCTATTGTGTGACTCTCGATGGAAAGCAGAGCCTCATGTTTTCTACAGAAGCTGAGGGAGCCAGACACTCCTTCCCTCCTCCCACAGACAGCCACTGTTCAGGCTTGTGAGCTACCTCGGCCAGTCAGTTGGTCCCACCCAGGAATTTGAAACTTGAGAAGTATGACAAGTTATAGGGACAGATTAGGATTCAGTCCCAAAGCAGTGGCTAGCGTCAGGGGCAGTGGCAACTGTGCTGGTGATCTAACCACATGTCTTTGAGCTTCTTGTGGACTGGCAGAGTGTGGGTCTCCAGCCACACTCCAGCCTGGCAATTCTTTACATAGTTACCCAATGTGCTTCTAATAAATCCCTTTAGTCAGAATCACTTTCTGTTGCTTTCATCCAAAAACCCTACAGGATAACACTATCAAACCCAATCCATCCTTTAGGCTTCTCCTCAAGGTCCTCATCCCCAAATACCCACACCACACTGACCTCTTTCTCTACTGAACAACTCTAGAACATGCGGACAGAAACAGCCACTGAGCACCTAACTTACACTCTGTTCTGCTAGCCAGCGTTTCAAGGGCCACCTGGACTGTAAACTCAGCCAAGACAAGGGCCAGCATCTTCTCCTAAGCCCATTCCTGTTGCCCAGCTCCCCCCCCCCCATCCAACAAAACCTGACCTTATCCCATCTCCATGCAGAGTGCCTTGTGCAGGGTAGGCACTTGGTATATTCCTACAGAGTGATCTGAAGTTTATTTATTCTAGGCAAAATCTGAAAAGCCTCTCACATGAGTTAAAAATCCTTATTGCTGCAATGTTTAGAAAATTATGTAAAAATACTAAGAAATAAAGTAGAGATGTTACAGGGATAGAATAAGACATACAACTATTTCTCAATAATTTGCATAATTTTTGCTTCAAAATAATCCAGGGGGAGAGGGAATTGGGTAGAGGTGTAAATGAAACATTACTGGAAGAAGTATATAACTCTTTAAGCTAGGAATGGATACATGGGGATTTATTTATTATAATATTCTCTCTACTTTTGATGTTGAAATTTTCTATAATAAAAACTTTAAAGGGTTACAAAATAACTATCAAAATTAAATAACTGTCCTTGAGAGCCTAAGCACTAACAGAGAGGGGATTAAAATCTCTGATAACTGTGTGATAAGTAATTGCTCCAGGACAAACTGCTAGCACTGAGCTCTGTGTTATTAGGAAAAAGCTGGGATTTAGCTAATAATGCTAAACCTCCATTTATTAAAGTGCTTACAGTGGGAAAGAAAAGCCACTTCAATAAGGGACTTGGCATTTAAGTATTTGAGCCAAAGAGAATAGAGGGGAAAGAAGGGTGTACTACTACCCACGGCATAGGTCATGCAGTTCCGATTCACATCTCATTCTTTATGGTAACTGGAGAAGGAATGTTAAGAGGTTGACACCATGAAATAACCTTGCACACATAAGAAACTGGTATTGTTCCCCTAACTCCAGGATCAGTAAGTCAAAGCACCACGTAAAAACTTAGGGAGTCAGAGGGGAGCGGAAGTAGCTCAGTGATTGAGCACCTGCTTCCCACGTATGTGGTCCCAGGTTCATCCTTGGTACCTCCTAAAAACAAACAAGGGAAAAAACCAGCTTTCATTCGGGAGCAGATGTAGCTCAGTGGTTGGGTGCCTGCTTCCCATGTATGAGGTCCTGGGTTCGATCCCCAGCATCTCCTTGTAGCAGTTTGATATTACTGATGAATTCCAAAAGGAAATATTGGTTTATGTTTGTAAACTGGTCTTTTCCTCTGGGTGTATTAGAGTGTATTGGATTCAGAGGTCTTACTTTTACTTAATTAAATTATGATTAGGGCTTTTACTGGGCCACCTCAGTAGGGTGTTGAGTTCCCACCCCTTGGTGGGGGGGGGGACTCACAGATAAAAGACATGGCAAGGACAGAGTTGGAGTTTTGATGCTGGAGTTCTGATGCTGAGTTTTGAGCTGGAGCCCAGGAAGTGAACACACAGGAGAAGAACAGAGGAATAGAGACAGCTCTTAGATACAGCAGAAGCCCCAGGGAGAGACAGAGCCATTTGCCTGATAATCTACAGCTGGCCTTGTGAAGAAAACAGAGGAGCTGAGCCTGGAGAGAAATGAGCCCCAGGAAGAGAGGAACCCAGGAAGCCTGAACCCTGGCAGACTCAGCAGCCATCTTGCTCCAACACATGGCAACAGACTTTGGTGAGAGAAGTTATTTACGTTTTATGGCCTGGTAACTGTAAGCTTCTACCCCAAATAAATACCCTTTATAAGAGCCAACAGATTTCTGGTATTTTGCATCAGCACCCCTTTGGCTGACTAATACACTCCTTAAAAAAAAAAAAATTAGGGAGTCAGAAACTTGCTCATGACTCTGTGCAGACATAACTTCCTCCTTTCAGCAAACTCATTTACTCCTCTAACTCCCAGTTCCCCATTACTAGGAAGGCAGTGGATAAATCTATTTAAGGCATGTCTGAATTCCTATGGGAATCCAACCATTGCTAAGAAGCGGAGGTATACACTCAAATTCAGAATCTTTTTCAAATAGCCAGTATTCTGCATAAACGCTTAAACTGAGACTTTAAAAAGGATTTGCTTGAGAATGATACACACACATCCCACAAACTCTTTGTTAGACAGTTAAGGCGGAAAATTTAAATCAATTAAAGATGCACTAAAAAACAAGAGTTCACCTCTGAAGGTGTCTTCTCCTACCTTCTTCTGCATCATCCATGTTTTGGAGGGTGCCAGCTGACGACATTTACTCCTAGTTTCATCCGCATTATTACCACTAGGTTCTGCTGCCCTGGCTTCAAACCTTCTAAACTGAGGTTGCCTCCTCTGGGCCTCGCATTTCACTTCCCACACCCCACCCCCAACCCCCAGCCCCCAAGACACTGTCACTGGAGATCCTGGGCTCCCTACCTGCCGCCCTTATTTTCCTTGAGCTAAATGTCTAAATGATTAACCTTTATTATTTTTGTAATTGCTACTAGTGATCAGCAGCCTGCCTCCTTGGAAGCCCCCAAGATGACTCTTGGGCTAATTGGGTCTCTCAGGCTGGTTTCACTGGCCACAGTCTCCTCCTTTTTGTTCTTCTAGAGGGCAGAGAGCCATCCTCACTTTAGGAAATTCTATCATTTTGACAATAAACATTCCTGTTAGAGACTATTAAAAAGGTCAACTCTACAGAAATGCAACAAACCTTTTCTCCAAGGTGCTCTCTGGCTTCCTTTCTGAAATAGCATTTCCCACATATGTTAGGAAACACTACTTCAGCATTTTTAAATGGGGCCTTCCTGTGGTCAAATAAGTTTGGGGAACCCCCGCCTGCTGTATCTGCATCCTGGAGATTCACAACACACATTAGCATAGTAAAGACTCTGCAATTAGGACAACTCTTTAACCCATTGTTTTCCCTAATAAGATCCAGTGAACCTAGAGCTCTCTAGAATCCCCTTGGGAGGCTGCAGCTACAGCTAAACAGTCCCAAAGAAGCCAAGCAGAAGCCAGAGGAAAATTCTATGGACTTTTGCTGCATCTAACTCTTTGCTGCCTGTTTTCTGGGGCTACCACCCACAAACCCAACGAGATTTGTAGTCACACCGTGCCCTGACTATAACCTCAGTTCTGTCCTCTGGAAATCAAGGCCCATTTCTACTGATCACAGACCACAGGGAATATAGTGCATTGGTTTTCACAGACCCCTTTGCCAATCAGCATTCTGCCCTCCTTCTAGGGTGCTCTCCAGCCCTCCTGTAGTGGCTGGAAAGCTAAAACCACGTCTCCCAGATCCCTTACAGCTAAAGGTTTCAGATTTTATTTATGTTTGGCCAGTCAGATACACTTTTGTGAAATTTGGAAAGCAAAAGTGAGGCAGAGACCACACCTGGTTCTTCTCTGACAGCTTTAGCCCAAGTTCCAGCATCCAGGGACCAGCTTCATGAGTGGCTGGAAGCAGGACTGGGGCACTGGTTTGCAGATGTGGCCGGGTTCTGGAGTTGTCAATATCATGGCCTCCTGATCATGGGAGCCTCCTAATGTTGGACCCACGTTTTTCTGGAGAGGCTACTTCAAGATTGTAGATGAGGAAGCTGCTTCTTTGAAGGTCCAGTTTTTCAGTTTGGCTTTGGGACACTCATTCCTGACAGCTCCACCTGGAAACCCACGTCTTCAGAACTCTTAATAATTCCTTAAGCCCTTTAATTCCCTGTATAAATCCTTTTTTTCCCCTTATATTTGCTAAAGTAGAGTCTGTGTTCTGCAACTGAGCCATGATCTACACTCCAACTCAAGCTGTGTCCAGCAAGGATGCTCTAACTTCTCAGTCTCACCTTGACGGCTTTAGGATTCCAAACACAGTCACCGTTTATCCAGGTGGGAAGCCTCCTACAGGGCCGATTGTAACCAAAATGCTAAAAGCACAAGCAGCAAAGCTAACTTTCTACACCAACCAAGCATCCAGGGTTAAGTCAATATAGGTGCCTGCCTCCTAGGCAGTAACGATGCTAAGGCTCCTTCTGGAGTAAAGACTTCATGCTATGAAGCCATCGCAGGTAGAAAGCATGTAAAAACCCAGGCAGCAGAGTTTACAGGCAGGAGCAGTACACCTGGGTTCTAGTTCCAACCCACGTTCCTTAACCTCTCTGAGTTGCAGACCCCTGTTCTGCCAGATGGGCACAGTGATATAACCCTCATAGGATAGGAAGGAAGAGGGTAGAACTGAAAGGGTGTTGAAAAGCATTTTTTCAAAGTATTCTACCAAAGGATGGCACATATTATTACTAACATTAATATTATTACTAGCATCCAGAAATCATAATCAAGAAAAGAGAGATTTTTTCCCCATGCTTTTAAAGACTTTGCTAAATCTTTAATACTCATAACTTTTCAGTAAATTGGCATTTAGAGACTAAGTTTTATGTGCTTCATTAAAATAGCACTCAAAGTGTAATGCTTCCTTTTGATTATAGCCAAGCACTGGAAAAGTTTTTTAAAAAGTCATTTCACTCCAATTGTCAAGACTCATTACAGGGTCATTGTCTCCACATCAGTTGTCATTTTGTGCTGCCTTACAAGATGGCTGGAATATCTCCTGTACCCAGGTAGTTCTGGCTTTTTACTGTTGGTGTTGTCATTTGTTTGTTTGTAAGCAAGCATCACTCCCATTCCTCTAGTTCGTTTGTTTGTTTGTTTTTTGAGGTACCAGGGTTGGGGATTGAACCCAGGACCTCATATGTGGGAAGCAAGCACTCAACCACTGAGCCACATTGATTTTTTCGTTTGTTTCCTTGTTTGTTTTGTTTTTAGGAGGTACCAGGGATGGAATGTGGGAAGCAGGTGCTCAACCATTTAAGCTGCATCAGCTCCCCTCCTGCAGTTTTTGATGCGACAGAAATCAGTATGGTGGGTTTGTTTCACTGCGTGCCTCAAAATGCCATGCTCCCTCTAAGCCAGGGATTCTTAACCTTTTTCTGTTCCACAGACCCCTTTGCCAGTCAGGTGAAAACCACGGACCCCTTTTCGGAATGTAGTGGCAGATAGTTTTATGACACTGAACATGGGAGGTCAGAGAAAATAAAGATAATAAATTGAGTTTTTTCAATTCAAGTTCACAGACCCCCTGAAATCTTTAACCCCTGGTTAAGAACCCCTGCTCTAAGCAAATCCTCTCACACAATCTCAAAGCACTGCTCCAAGACAGCAGACAGCAGCAAGGCAGGGGTCCTCAGAGAGAGAGGCAGTTCCGGCTGGCAGCAGCCAGAGGGGAAAGAGCTCAGAGAGCTCAGCGCAGAGAGGGGCGGGGCTTAGGGGTAGGGGCTGCTGAGATTCACAGCCACTAGAGCAAGCTGGGCTGAGGAAGATGCAGCAATCAACTCACCCTGCACTCCATGGCCAAGAGCAGAAGTCATCCAACAGGTGGGGCCCAGAGCTCCCGGGCCAGAGCAGGTAAGGGTGACACCTGCTGCAGGAGCTGGGAGGTGGCAAGAGGCCCAAGCAAGTCTGTTGATGAGGAGGGGGCCCAGAAGGGCGGTGGCCCAGCATGCCTTGCACACCTGATTCTTGGATTGATTTACCAAGCAGCCTTCAGTTAAAACAAATAAACAAAAAAACCTCAGCAGGATTCTTTCTAGGCTCCCTAGTGCATTGAAAATGGGATTTAGCTTTTTTAAATGGTCTTACACATAATCTTTTTGGGAAAAAATTAATATAAAAATCAAAGCACTAGAAACCCACAAATCTGTGGATTTTTTTTAACCATAAGAGAAAGCATTTCGTGCTACAACATGAAATCACAGGAGTTGCTCTAACCCCAAAATATTCACTTTAGGATGTTTGAAGGGTTTGCTTTAACTAGAGAACTAAACCCCATTTGTTGTCAATATCAGGCAAAGAAACTTGGTTAGGCTCTGGTTATACCTTACCAAAATAGCCAGGTTAGTCAAATGCAATCAAACTGGATACGTGAATTCATGTATATTAACTGTTGTTTTGTTTTTGTTTTTGTTTTAAATGAAGTTGACCAGACTTGTTTTGGGTACAGAAAGATGTCTTTTAAAATACACATAGCCACCCTCTGAAACCCAATTGAAAGCAACAGCTTCCTCCAACAACACTGGAAAACAAACTGCAAATATAAATGTCCCAGAGAGAAGGGTTCTGAAAGCAAGGCCTTCCATAGAGAGCTTTACTATATCTGTATTCTTTAGAATCTGAAAAAGGGAAGCTTTGTCATGTTCTTTCCCTCCAGACACACACATCATTTTATTTGCAGGTCACATGGTGTGATTAAATTTAACTGGGTGGAGCAGTGGAAAACCACAATATTAACAACATAATTATTTTTAAGTAGAAAAATTTTTTCTGCCAAGTGCAGAAAGAGATAATTCTGAAAGCTCTGAGCCATTGGTTTTCAAACATTTGTTTTAAATCCAGGGATACGAAGATATAAATACATCTCTGCTCACTGTGGCATTGTTTCTAATAGCCAAAATACTGGAAATTACCTGGATCTTCATCATTTGGGCTCTGAGTTAAAGACTATGGCCCATTTATAATAGATTAGACACAGCTTGTACACGCACATATATAATTGTATATCTAGATATATTCACATCTGTGTATGTGTGAGCACATAGACAATTCTGGAAGGATACACAGGAAGTCACCTCCAGGGAGTAGAAATGATGGGTGATCAGGGGGACATATCTTTTATTCTTTATGCTATACCCTCCTGTACTATTTGGATTTTTACCACAAGTAATACTTTTATAATTAGAAAAACTAGCCTTGGAAACCTTTTTTAAAAATCACTCTATAAGTCCCCAGGCCAGGAACCCTCAAGAGCTCCATGTCAGCCCTGCTCAGTCACCAGCAAGCTGTAAAGGTGGGAATGTTTTCCAGCTGTAAAATTCCTTCCAGTTTACAAGGCATATATGACCTCCCTTTATTCCTATAACATGGAATGACGCAGCAGGCGTCATGGTAAGTCTGTCCGAGACGGTGCCTCTCCCATTTCACCTACAAAGGGTGGTTCTGGAGTCTAAATGGCCTGCTCGGGCCCACAGGGGTTATAGGGGGAGGACCCAGACTTGAACCCAGGCCTGCTCCCTCCCACCATTCTGTCTTCATACTATAAATGATGAGCAGGTCACTTCTTAGTCTTGGTTTACCCATCGATAAAATGGAGACATTATCACATGAATCTTTTCAACAAGTCAGTAAATAGTATCATCTCCATTTTACCAAAAAGGAAACTGAACTCAGAGAGGTTAAATAACTTGCCCAATGACAGGGACAGAATCTGAACCCAGAACTCTCCCACTCCACTTCCTAGCCTCTGTTTAAGGGCTGCCTCTCCAAGTCTTTCCCCTCCACCTCAAACAGTGCCGGTTTCGGACCCCCAGACATTCACAAAAGTCCCGGTTTGTGAAAATTTGCAAAATTGGGTGTCCTAGAAAAATTTCTTGGTAAGGACAAGAGCCAGTGGCAGTCCACAAAGCCACTCACTCTCAGTCATCTGCCAAGAGACAGCTCGGTGCCCAGAAGCCCTGAAGCAGCCTCACAGATTCCAAGCTGCTGTGCAGAAAAATAACCAAGCTCTGCAGAGCACGAGTAAGGAAGCAAACTCCAAGCAAAGATTCCCAGGACCTTTCTCCAGAGCCCGTGCCTGAGCATCTCCCCAGGCCGGCGGGGAGGAACAATCTCCCGCCAACTCCCCTGCCTGTGCCATGACCCCACACCCTGTTCCCACAGTGGCTGTGCAGAAATGGACATGCCAGCCCAGCTTGCCCTTCCTGCAGCATGACAGGGAGGGAGGACGACTCCTTGGTAAGGAACTGACTGACATCATCCGTGCAGGGAGGCCAGGGTGGCACTGCACTTGCGTGGGCTCGCTTTCAGCACATGCACAAGAATAACTCTAAATGCGTAAAATATGAACGATAAATTTAACTCTTCCCACCCAAAAGAGAAAAACCCCATACAGATGAGCAATGGGGAGAAACCAATCAGGATGGCAAATGCAGAGAGAGGTAGCTCTGCTCTGCCTGCACCCCAGCTCGACAGGGCGCTCACCCCCAGCAACCTTTCGGCCTGGCTCCTCTAGGACATTAGCCACTGTCAGCCAGGGGCTGCACTGGGCCTCCTGCAGCCACTTACACACCACAGCAAGCCTGAGCGTAAGCCCTGCAGGATGCCCAGAGGCCTTTCCAGATTACTCTGCAACGCTGCAGTTTTCCATCAATGCAAACTCAATGATCAGTTAATCTCTACAAAATCAAAATCCATACTTGGCTCTATGCATGAGCACTCTGTTTAGGTCAGCCCCCAAATGGCAGGTTGAAATGTACTGAATATACTGAATGAACACACAAGCCATTGAGGAGTGACAGTGAATACTCAGAAAAGCACTGAAACAGGAATCTGAATATATGAGGACTTTTTTTTTTTTAACACCCCACTAAGACGGAAGGCCCAGAAAGCCAAATATTTTAGCAGTGACTGGCCACTGTCACACACTGCTGGGAGTATGGTGTCCACGGCTCTGCCAGATGAACAGATGTCAAGCCTTCACATTTCTTAAGGAGTGCTCAGCTCCATCGACAACTTCCAAAGCCTTCCTCCACACAGGTTTTTCCTGCCAGAGGCTGTGACAAAAGGCAGAGCTGCCCTAGAGCCAGCAGATTCAGAGATGCCATGTGGACATTTAGAAGGAAAAGTTCTGTGCAGCCCATGGAGCAGGATTCCAGTTCTTCTGCAGTCCTTTCCTGCCATTCTCTTTCCGCTTCACCCCCCTCCTCCACTTATGGACAAGTCTCCAGGGCCAGAGGGTCATTGACAATTGGGCCAATTTTTTGATAATTCAGCTAAGAAAAATAGCCAACAAATATCAAGGTGAAGTAAAGCATCTGGGAGAAAACCAATCAACAATGACAGTTTATTCTGCAGTGATGATTGTCCAAACATCATTTTTCTCCTGAGTTGTTGAACACAAGTCCCTATGACAACTTTGTATTCTTCAATTCCAGCAGTTGTAGACAGATGGGATCCCACAGAATAACTCATCCAATAAAGCACTATCTAAGGTCTGTGCCTCAGACCTTTGTGCGATTCAGTCTTCAGAAGAAGAATGGTACATTAGTCCACCTGGGCACCTTCACAGCGTCTATGTGGAGGTGAATCAATGTGGCATCCTCACCCTGAAATTCAGGACCCCAGCTCCACATACCATTATATCTACCATGCTGATGGCAGTAGCTTCTGGTCTCTGGCTAGCCTGCACCACTGCACTCAGCACTGGGCAGCCTGGGAAAAGCCACTTATAATTCAATCTTGCTCCTTTCAGCAGTAGAGCATAAGACTAAGAACATAGGCATCAGGGCCAGATAGTGGCTCTTCGTATGATTTAAGGCAAGTTACTCCATCATGCTGGGCCTCAGTTTCCTGATCTGTGTAAATGGGGATGATAATAGCATTTGCCACATAGTGTTGTTGAGATAATTAAATTATATACATAACATGATTAAAGCCATTCCTAGATCATAGTAAGCACTCTATAAGTGTTGGCTCTTATTAATTATAATTCCTTAATGCACATTGACTGAGGACCTACCAAGCACTGTGAACACAAAGATCTAAAACTTACAATAATAGTAATAACTGTATTCATAAATTTCTGCTTGGATACTTAAAGGTTATCCATGCTATAAATTATCAAAAAATAGTATGATGTCTGGAAGTTTTGTCATTACTGTATTAAAAATGTGTATAACTAGATTGTAACATTTGCCTCATTCTTTGTTTTTCCATTTATATGGGATAAAATTAAAACACAGCATGTTCTATAAACAGATTGCCTTAACTCCATGGTTCTTCTCCCAACAGATAATGCACAGAAAGAGCAGGAGTTGGTGAACACATGAAGTATGCCAGCTGTGGTCCCTGAAGGCAAATGCACCCAGAAATCTTGAAAGAGCAGTTCTGAGTGATCTATGAAAATGTGACAACCAACCCATAATTTATCTAAATGGCTTCTTTATAGGGCTGTATTCAGACCACAATAGCCCTTTGCATCTAGCCAGCACATACATACCAACAACTACCTGAGACTCATTTTTCTAGAGACCAGCTATTTATTTTGGGCCTACTATGAGCTAGTAACTGGGTTAGGCAATGATCTAGATATACTCCCTGCTCTCACATAGTCATTGAGGGAGTAGAAAGATTTTTTTAATCATAAAAATAAATTTAAAATTACAAATTGAGATTGTTGTCATGAAGGGTAGGACAGGGCTATGAAAGTGTATAACCAGATCAGGCTCAGTAAAGTCCCTGGGAAGAAGTAACATTCAAAATGAGACCTCTAGTTTCTGGTAATGGCACCTAGGCCTATCTGAGTCAACTATATACTAAAAATAGCAACCAAAATTAAAATGCAAGATAAAATAGTTAAAATTCATCTTAAGAGCATCAAAGTATAGAGAAGACAGTTATGAATAACCAGGGAAACTGAAGAAAAATAGGAATCAGGGAACCACTTTTACCCTGAGGGCATTTGCCAAACTTGGAAAATTAAAATTTGATTTAGAAAATCTTTCAAGATGGGGATAGAAAAGATCAGGGTCTGCTCAAAGAGAGGATCAAATGAGAGACACTTCCCGCAATATGCTAGAACCCAAAAGGGCCCAGGCCTCAAGTTAAGGCTGAACCTGAAATAAACCCTCAGTAGATTTGTAATTTGGGAGCCTCAAGCCCTGAAATTGGTTTAAGATGGCTGTGGATGACCAGACAACTAGCAGAATCAAACACTGGAGAAAGGCACCTTCATAATGGGCCACAAGTAAGATTTTCAAGCACAATGAACAGTAAAAAGATAGCCATGCCTACAAGGGAACAGGACACCAAGAACAAGAACCAGCCAAAGAAATAAAATAAAATAAAATAGCCAGAACAAGAAGTAAAAACTTCAGGTACTGGAATTATTAGACTATAAAACAACCATGCTTACAATATTAAAGGATACAAAAAGATAAGTTTGAAAATATCTGCCAGGTACAGGAAATGATAAGAAGTGACCTAGCAGATTTTTTAAAAGAACTAAATGGAACTTAGAAATAAAAACACAATACCAAAATTTTAAAACACAATAGAAAAGTTTAGTAGTAAATCAGATAAAGCAGGAGAGAGACTTGAAAGGTCAAATTATCCAAAGTGTACCTTGGAAAGACAAAAAGATGAAAAATACAGAAAGAAGAGAGGGTAGGAGATATAGAAGGAAGGGTAAGAGGAAGGAATATACTGAATCAGGATTCCAGAAAGAAAGGACAAAAAGGATGGGGTAGAGGTAATACCTGAAGAAATAACAGCTGATAATTTTCCAGAACTGTTGAAAAAACCATTCAATTCTAAGAAGGAAAAATTTAAAGCCATACCTAGACACATTACTATGAAAATGCACACCACCAAAGACAAAGAGAAAAATCTTAAAGGGACCCTGAAAAAAAAAACTTCAAAAACATATTACCTTCAAAAGCATGACAGACTGCTAGATGACTTCTCAACAGCAACAATGCAAGATAGTGGAATGATACCTTTAAAGTGCCGAAAGAAAATAACTCCCTACTTAAAATTCTATACCAGCAAAAGTATTATTCAAGAACAAAGGTGATTGAAAACATTTTAAACAAACAAAACTGAGAGTATGCTATTGTCATGTTTAAGTAAGGGAATTTCTAAAGGATGTACTTCACTTTTTTTTTTTAAAGGAGGTACCAGCGATTGAACCCGGGACCTCATACATGGGAAGGTGTTGAACCACTGAGCTACACCTGCTCCCCTGAAGGATGTACTTTGGGCAAAAGAAAATGATTTCAATTGGAAGGTCTAAAGTACAAGAAAGAATAAAGACAAAGAAAGTGGTAACTATCTGGATACATCTACAAACATACTGACTGCATAAGACAATAATTATGTCTTGTAAGGTTTCCTTTAAAAGAATTAAAATTCTCATCCATAATAACATGCATGTTTGGGAGTAAAGAAGTAAATGTAATTAAATTATTCTAAGGTCCTTGCATTATCTAGAGGGAGAGTAAAAGTTTTGATTAACTAAAATTTAATAAGTAGGCATAAACTAATTTAAGTGGTAATTTCCAAGGCAATCACTAAAAGAATAGAAAGATAAAGTCCATTTCCCAAACTAGTCAATGGATCATCCCCACCACTGTTACCAAACTCTGTGGAAATCAGCTTAATTTTGACATTCCAAAGCCTGACCACTGTATGATTAATCAATGAACAGTTATTTATTTAGTATTTTCTGAATACTGGACATCTGCCTAGCATCATGGGAAATTCAAAAGACACAGAACTAAGAAGTTCTGAGACTAGGAAGAGATAATGCCATTGATTTTCTAAAAATTTTGTGATGTGTTTGCAAACTCATTTAGTCCAATCTTGCAGCAGTCCTAGAACACCTTTTTGGCTGAAGGTCATCTGACATTTGTATGAATACTTCCAGGGATGGGAAGCTCACTACCCCCACAGAGTAACCAGTTTAATTGTGAGGAAAAATCTTAACCTTGATCTTAAATTTCATCCCACTGGTCTTTACTCTGTTTTCCTGATTTCATTCTTCTATATAACTGTTCTTCCCTAATGTGGAGATGACTGCCTCGAGGCTTGGTACATGCCAGGTACCCCTTCCCCTGTCTTCCTCCATCAGAGCATCGGGCTTCTCTCCTGGTCCCTCCAGAATCGGTCTCTGGTATTTCAACATCCTCCTTAGCCAGAACTGGTCCCCAACTTGAAGAGTCTTCAATACAGTTGTGGACATTGAACGAACAAGCTTTAACTTGAGGCAATAAATAAAAATGCTAAATAAGACAAAGATCAGATGTGCTGTGCAAGTTTTACCATAAACACTGTTGGTTAAAACTTGGGTTCAAATGTATGACTTTCTCTATTAACATACAAGGAAATCTGCATTTGGTTGTTCTTTCCTCCCAGGCTCTGCTGCACTATTTCTTCCCTGGACCTCACTTGGGGGAGCTGCCTGAAAGGGACTGTCCATACCAGTCCCTCTTGCCCATGTCATCCACATGCTCAATGCCTGAAGTATCTAAAATGCAACTGCAACCCATGGAGACCAGATATACCTGTTTGGGGTTCTTCATATATATTGGCCCCTTTTGCAATAAGACCAGAAAAATAGGATACTTTTACCTCTTACCTGCTTGAAAGATAGACCCAAAATAGATATGTTATACTCCCAAATTAGGATAGGCCAAATAGAAAGAGGTACTTAATTCCCAAACAGCCCCAGTTGCTATCTGTTCAGTGGCTTATTCTGAAATCAATGAGATCCAGTGCCAGCAGTGAGCAAAAAAAATGGTACACCTGAGATAGATATTTGAAATATCCTGTGGCCATGCCCTCCCCCAGGTGACACTTCCAAAGACCAAGCAGAGAGAAAGGAGGCAGGGAGCCTAGAAGGAGAGTTGACTGGCAACTGGTTCAAAGAAGAGTTTGACAAGTTGGAAAAATAGCTCTGAGAGGCATTACCCAACTGTAGAGAGTACCTACTTAGGAGATGGCATCTCACTCCAGGCTGAGCAGCCTCCTCCCTCATTCAGCCTCACAGATGGAAGGTGGAAAGTGGGAGGACTGGCACACACTGTTCCGTTCGGGACAAGCCAGTGCAATGGCAAAAACCCCTGCAGCCTTCTACAGTTGTCAGTGAAAAACCTACATGGCAGCCCATCCAGCAACTTGGGACCCAGCACACCAACCATAGACTCCTACAGGTAGACAAGGCAAACAAGGGCAGCACAGGGGAGAAGAAGGACTGCCCCAGAGGTGCCCAGAAAGAGAGTTTGAGGTCTGGGGCAACTTTAGATTCCTAAGTAGGAGGTTACCTCACGGTGTGATTTGATAGAATTCTGTTGAAAACCTCTTCAGTGCCAGCGCCTCTACTGACACATCCCACGCACTTTTCATCTACCCACCCAGCTTCACTGAGGTGAGGATTACTGCCCATTTTATAGAGAAGAAAGGATAAGAATGTCATTTGTCCAAAGTCTGTTTCCCTCCAAAACTCCTCACTCTTTTCATAATAACTCAGTGCCTCCCTCTAGATTGAAACAAGCAAACAAGCAAACAAGCAAAATCTCCTCCCTGGACTGAAATGCCATAACGAGAGCCTCATGGACTTTACATGTCCTTGGTCAACACTGCTGGGATCACACTTTAAGGCAGGTTGGAGCTGTCCTCAGGGAAGACTGACTGACACTGATCTGAGAGACACAGTTTCCTGGGACGTGGGACAGCAGAGCCACAGAGCCTCCAGAAGGAAGGAGAGGGGAAAAGCTGTTTTCACCATTTGGCAAAGGGCAGGACCTGGGTCTTAGACAATAGAAAAAGAAAAGAAACACAAGGTTCTGCACTTACGCGTAAGTATTTACTGAGTGTTTACCTCAGAAGGCACCATGCTGAGCCGTGGAAGCTATCTGTGCTGAAGGACCATGTTTCTTATATATCTACTTTATTTGCAATCTAATGCATGGTCCTACTATGCATGACTAGTATGCAGCTTTGACACCCAAACTTGACCACACCCAGTTCAACAGGATGATTCCACCGACATGGTGGCAATGTCAAATTGCCATGAAAGTTTCTCAATGTTCCCTCTTAATTTCTGATCATATGTCTTCGCTGACCAGTAACAAACAGTTCATGGACTGGTACTGTTCTGCAGACCACACCTGAGAAGCACTCTAGGGACTGGGTTGGAAGATTGGGGAGGGGCCACCCCATATTAAGACAATGGAGTGTGTATGTGTAAGAGCCACCTCCCCTTGTCCAGGCAGACACCCGGAAACTCTGCCAGTTCTGTAGCTCCTGTCAAAACATTGGAAAGAGCACTATCTGGTAGGAGTCAGCAGACCCAGGTTCTAATCTAGATTTTCCAACCTGTGATAGTTGGGCTAATGTGTCAACTCAGCCAGGTAATTGTGTCCAGGTGTTTGGTCCAGCAAGCACTGGGCTAATTGTAATACAAGAGCATTTATGGACTTCGATCACAAGTGAGTTTACTGCGTGGATGGCTGATTACGTCTGCATCAATCAGGGAGATTGTATCAGCAATGGGTGACGCTTTTATCCAATCAGTTGAATGCCTTAAAAGGGGAAGTGATTTCAACATTCAGAGAGAATTTCCCAGCTCGTCATTGGACAGCTAACTTCTCCCAGAAACTCATCAAGGACCTTTCAACGGACTTTCATCGGAGCCCCTGGCTTGCAGCCTGCCTGCTGAACCTGGACTTGTGCATCCCCATGGTCGTGTGAGAGACTCTTATAAAATATCTTATTATTGACAGAGATCTCCTGTTGATTCTGTTTCCCAAGAGAACCTTGACTAATACTCAACCATTTCAAGGTATAACCCTGGGTAGAACTCTTCACTTTTATGTGATTAAGTTTCCCCTTTAGAAGATGATAGTTTGAACTAGGCAGCCATGAAAGACCCTCCCAGCTTCCACATGCCATGCCATGTTCTCCTCCATACACCCAGCTCCATAGACCACCTATACACTCATGGCATCTTAATTTGTATCCCCAGCATGGACCTCTCCCCGGGATGCCAAAGCCACACATCCAGCTGCCTACTTGACATCTGCCCTCGATACCTCGCAGACATCTCAAATTCAACACAGCCAAAATAGTGCTACAAAAACCTGCCCCCATCCCAGTCTTTCATATATTAGCTAATGGCAACTCCATCCTTCCAGTTGCTCAGACCAGATATCTTAGAGTCATTCTTGATTTTTCTCTATCTCACAACCCACTTCCAGTGTTATCAGTAAAATTCTCAACTCTACCCGATCAAAGTTTCCAAAATCCAACTGCTTCTCTTCACCCCTACCACCCTCATGGCCAGGCCACCACTGCCACCAGCCTGGATCGTGGCTCCTAATTGGCTTCCGAGTCTGCCTTTGCCCTCTGCTCTCCATTCTTTCACAGCAGCCAGAATGATCCTGCTGAAACTCACATCAGGTCACTCCTCTGCTCAGAATCTCACAGTTGCTCCCATCTCACTTCAGAGCAAGAGCCAGAATCCCAACTAGGATCTGGGAGCCCTGTATAAATGCTTTCTCTCAACTTCCAATCATATGTCTTCACTGACCAGTAAGCATCCCAGTGCTTCCCCAAACTCATTTTCTACTCCTCACCTCCTTGTTCTTTGTGCTCCTTGCATGCAGGACCTTTGCATTAGCTATTTTCTCTGCCCGGAATGTTCTTCTTTCTTTACCACATGGTTAGCTCCCTCACTTCCCTCAGGACTTTACCCAAAGGTCTCCCAATTCCCTCAACATCTCAGGCTTCCCACCCCCTACATCCACATTCTGCCTTTTTTTTTTTTTTTTTTTTTTTTTTTAACTTTAGCAGCTCTCATTATAAATAAACTATTACTTGCTTGCCTTGGCTGTGGCTCTCTCCCTCACTGAAACATAAGCTCCATGAGGGCAGAGCATCTTGTCTGCTTTGTTCACATCTATGTCAGTGTCTGCTACAGTGCCTGGAATATGGTGGCTGCTCGGTAAGTTTGTGGAATGAGGAAATGAGTTCTACGAGTCTGGTTGCCCTTCTCCACTTAGAGGCCAACCCAAACAGCAAACATCTCCACATCTGGGGGTAACTTCTGGGAGGTGTGAAGGAGGCCGACCTCCTGTTGTGGGGCACTGTTTCAGGAGGGGAGGTATGGAGAAGTCAGCCCCTCACCCTTGGAAGCGTGGCAGCCTTAAATCCTCTGGCTTCAAGGGCCGCTGCTTTGCGCCCTCATCTCTGCAACTGAAAATGCCCCCTAAGATGGTTTTTTAAAAACTTAATCCCATGTAAACCTTTCAGCTGTTTACCTGAATTTCATTTAATCTCCTATGGAGATGCCTCTGAATTATCTGCTCTCAAGGAATCAGAAAAACATCAGCTCCTCTTCTGAAGATGTTTTTATTGCTCTTGCTGCTGAGCAAACAAGCTTTAATTTTTATCAAGAGAAGGAGCAGGAAGAAACAGAACAATTATTTATAGTTTTGTTTTGTTTTTCCCTCAGTGCTAGATATCTAACCACAGGTCTCAGAGAATGTATACTCTCCAAAAGGTAAAGGGTTTTTTCCATTTAAATGTACCTTCAGACAAAAATCCTAGGCCCGGCTGCAACTGCATGTGTGAATCTGCTCGACCTTTGGCCCCGCGAGGGAGGGTATAAAATGCTCTCAAAACCAGAGCTGTGACACAAATGAGATTTTTCTCTCCAGGCGGCAGGGCCAACAGGCCAGGCCAGCCACAGGAGCAGCACGCCCTCTGTAGAAACGGAGGTGCCTGCTTGATCTCTGCACATTCACCCTGAATCCCTGAAGATAAGAAGCACTTGGAAGCTCCATGCAAGCAGCCTCCACTCTCTGAGAAATCCCTGACAACCAGGCTCCACTGTCAGCCTGGAGGCTTCTGGTGGCAGGGCCTTCACTCACCATCTTCTGGGAAGCCTGCTCCTCCTCAGTGCTGTTGGATCCAACGGGCTTATGATCTTCAGGGACAGAAGGGTTTTTGCAATCACTGAGTGCTCACTACATGCTCACCTCATAGAATCACCACAGCCGCAAGGCACAGATTATCACCATCCCATTTACAGGTGGGGAAATCGAGGCTTAGCGCAGTTAAAGAAACCTGCCCAAGGTTACACGGCATGAGCAAGGTGTATCTGGCTCCAGAATCTACACATTTGACCACCAGGGTGGTCAGCCATGCCTCCCACCTCCCCTACTGCCATTATTTTCAAACCTGCTTCCACAATGCTAAAGAGAGAGGCAGCTTGGAATTTTGCTCTGCATGGCTGATAAGACAGAGAGAAACAAAAAGACCAATGGGCAGTGCAAAACCTGAATGTGATTTTTATTTTATTAAAAAGTCTAATTGAAATGCCCAAACCAATAATTGATATCAAAATATGTAAATAATGGCTGAGCATAGTTTTTTTTTAATATACTTCCAAAACAGATCAGTGTCTCAAGAGCATCCAAACACAAAAAGTGGAGCACAATGCTTATAGCATGACTTTGCATAGGACCTTTCTTCTGAAGAGTGTTTCCGACTCTGAGTTAGGTTTACCTTGTCTCCCCCTGACTTTGCAAATTGCACTCTCAGTCTTGGGTTCACTTTTCCAGCAACCTAATCACCTACTGCGCTCCTTGACTTCTCCCCAGAACAAGTAGAATAAAACCCCAGGACTCCTCTAAACACAATTTCAGTGTTGTGAGGACTCCTAGGAGTCAACGAAGGGAACATCTAATCCGAACCCTGATCATTACACATGAGGACACTGAAGCCAGGAGAGGAAAGTGGTTTCCCCAAGGACTCAGGGCTCCTCCTCCGTAGAGGAACACAATGGAGCACTGAGACGGGCTTGTCCAAATGAGGATCCATCCAAGCCTACTAGGTGAGCACCTTTATTTTTTTATTTTTTTAATATACTTTAAAAAAAATTTTTTTTTTAAATATTTAGATTACATAAATGTTACATAAAAATGTGGGGGATTCCCACGCCCTACCCCTCCCACACTTTCCCACATTAACAACATCCTTCATTAGTGTGGTACATTTGTGACAATTGATGAACACATATTGGAACATTGCCACCAAGCATGGATTATAGTTTACATTATAGTTTAAACTCTGCCTCGCACAATTTTATAAGTTATGACAAGATATATAATGGCCTGTACCTGTCATTGCAATGTCATTCAGGACAATTCCAATGGGTGAGCACCTTTAGATGAGCAACTCAAACTCCTTGTGCTCAGGACAAAGGGAATAATAATTGTACCTACCTCACACAGTGCTGTTAGGAGGAAAAACTCAGCTGGCTCACGTAAAAAGCGCAGCACCATGCCTGACACATGATAGCGGCTAAATGAGAAGGAGTTATTGCGATGTTCATTGTTATTAGCAGAAGTACTGCAAGCAGTATTTTAAAATAGGATGTAGAACCCAGTGCTTTTGAGCCTCTCATCCAATGCACTCTCCCCTAAGGATGTGGCTGGACCACACTGTCACTGGTCATAATGGCACTGACAGTACCAATGGTGGTTAGCATTTAGTACAAGCCACATTATTCTAAAAATATTAATGAATCTGAGTCATCAATGCTGATTTTTATTTTTGAAGCATTGAGCCAAATATTCTAGAAAGTGTCACTGGAATATTCCACCAGCTCCTAAACCCAGCTATAAAATGGATCATATATCTCAAAGAACTAGAAGGCCAAGAAAACCCATGTACCCTGTAGACAGATGAACGTTTCTTCTTTACCTGATCACACAGCTTAAACCACATGGCTTAATATTCAGCCAATTATTTAAAATGCAAACATTCAGATAGCTGGGCTCGTAGCCATCTCTATCTTAACGTTCACTCTGTTTCTTGATCGAAAAGGAAGTTCTGGGCTTGAGGCTTCAGGGCTGATGTTCTTAAGCCAAGCTGTGCCTTAAACTCACCTGGGGAACTTTAAAGATGTATACAACAAATAGCTTTTCAGTATACGTACGTCCCATGCGATATTTGGGGCATACATATACTAAGAACTTATTTGTTGTTTATCTGATATTCATATTTAACTGCGCCTCCTGTATTTTTATCTGCTAACTCTGGCAATCCCACCCCAAAGCCTCACTGTAGAGACACTTGGCAAAAGGAAAAGCAACAAACCTCTTTATTTTGTTTACAGTGCTTGACATTTTACTCGAAGCGTTTTCATCTATTTTCTCTTTTATACCATGTCTGAGAGGGAAGCTGGACAGGAATCATCTTCATTAACCAGATGAAGGGAAAAAAATAAAGCAAGAAGCCATGTCCACCCCCAGGGCAGCCATTCATAAGCACACCTCAGGGTCCAATGTTTCTTAAGCACACCTGTTAATTAGTCAGTGGGTCACAACCCGGCCTGCACATTGGAATCACCTGAGGAGCTTTTAAAACACTACTGATGCCTGGTCTGGAGCAGAGCCTGGACATCTTTTCCAGCATTTTATTATGGAAAAATGTAAAGACAGATGAATGTAGTCAAGAAAGGATAATGAACCCCCAGATACTCATCAACTCACAGCCGATTCCACTTCATAGGTCAACACTGTGCATTAGAATTTTTGGTGAGGATTGCCGTGTCCTGGATCTGCTCTGTCTGAAATTCATACTTAACTGGGCCTCCTGTATTTTTATTTGCTAACTCCAGCATTCCCACCCTAAGGCTTCACTGTAGGGACACTTGGCAAAAGGAAAAGCAACAAACCTCTTACGTGCATAAAGCGCTTGGCATTTTTCAAAGCCTTTCATCTATTGGTGAAATAGATGTTTGTCTGTGTCAATTTGTTATATGTAACTATTGAGCAGTTGAAAAGGTACACCGAGGAACTGAAATTTTAACTTAAACAAATTGCTATTAATTTTAATTTAAATAGCCACATGGCTACATATTGGACAGCACAGATCAATACCCACATCCACTCCCATGTTCTCTTGAAGCAAATCCCAGACATCATATTATTTCATCCACGTGTCAATATCTTTTAAAGGTTACCAGGTGATTCTCATGTGAAGCTACAGTTGGAAACCAATGACTGATCAATTAAATATTCTATATTGTAACACTCCATTTAACCAACGGACAAATTTTCAGCAACATTACCACCTTGAGAACAAAGTTCTCAACCTTGACTGCACAGTCAAATCATCTGGGGAGCTGTACTATGCAAATCCCCCAGGCTCCACGTCCCTCGCCCTCCTCCAGAGATTCTGATTTATATGACTTGGGATATTCTTTTGTTTTTCTTTTCTTTTTAACAAGTCCTTCATGTGATTTGAACCTGTAGCCATCACTACTGCTTTAGAGTCTTTCTACTGAGAGTACCACAGGCAAGAAGTATCAGAGCCCCCTGGAAGCTGGCTGGAAACAGCAGATGCTCAGTGTCCACCCCAGGCCTTCCCAATTAGACTTTGCATTTTAACAAGGCCCCCATATGACTTAAGTGTGCATTAAAGTTTGACAACTATTGTTCTATAACAGTGGTTCTCTAAATGTGGTCATCTGGGGACTTGTTAGGAATGCAAAGGGTCCCTCAGACCCACAGAAGCAGCAACTCTTGGGTGGGACCCAGCAAGCTGAGCTCTAACCTCCAGGTGATGTTGACACCCACTCAAGTCTGAGAACCGCCCCTTGGGAGTCCAGAACAGAGCTCAACATCACCCAAGCAACAAGTAATGGTTCTAAAACCAAAGTACTTTACTTCAAAGGAGAGGTTCAGACTCCCACACAAGTGATTCTAGGTAGAATAGCATCTCTCTTTTTAATCCACGACAGGAAAAATAACTAGGAGTGGCAGGGAGGAATTAAAGAAGAAACAAAGCAACCTGGGATCCTTTGGTGTAGGGGTAAACTCTACTCCCCTCAATCTTTTGAAAAGTACAGGCCAATAATTGATGTTCATAAAAATGTCAAAGGCATGAAACACTTTTAATTATGTTCAGTACATTCTCCTTAAGAAGGCAACTAAGTTTACGGTTGAGAAATATTTCTATTACAACATTTTACATTTCTTTCAAGTAAAAAATAATTGCTGAAAACAGTCTCTTGTGTCAAGTACTTCATTCCTAAAGAAGCTGGGGGGGGCGAGGGAGGGACATGAAGAAAGTTTACAGCAGGGTGGCATGGTAGGATGCAAGACTGTTCTCCAGAATGATCACACTTAACCTTTTTGGGGTCTTGGATTCTTCCAACAACTGGAGCAAAGCTATGGGCCTTCTCTCTCTAAAATGCATGACCAGAAGGTACAGAAGACTTTGCATGTAGTGGCTGGGGGTTCAGAGTCATAGGTCTGAGGTTGAGGAGGATGATTCTAGGGAAAGAAGTGGAAAGCAGGCTGAGAGAACAAAGGATGGCTGTTTCTAGCTAGAATATTCAGCCCCAGACTGAATCCTGTCTTTCATGAGTTCAGATTCCTCCTCTACAGGAAAAAAAAAAAAAAAAAGGACCGGTGGAGGGCAATTTTATTGTGGTCACTCTACAGGTGAAGAAATGGAAATCTGGAGAAGTGAGGGCAAGTATAGGTGAGCAATGACAGGGATACTTTCAACCGTCCCATCCACTGCCCACCAGGATACGATGCTGCCTTCTATACAACGCCAGTACAGCCAGGCACACCATTCTCCTTCTTTACTTTTTAGCTAAACTTTGCCCACCCTTTAGAGCCCACCCATGACTGCCTATCCCCTCCCCATCAGGAAATACTGAACTCATTTCTAAGCATCTATTACCGACCAGGGAGAGTTGGCCAGTCCATCCTTTAAACCTCAGTGAATCCTGAGCAGAATGAGCTCCTAAATCAATGATGTTGTATTATACTCATTCTGTTTAAATGCCTGTTCCTACTACTAAAATGTAAACTTCCTGAGGTTAAGGGCTGTGTGTGACTCATCTTTGCCTCCCCAGAGTTAGCCAGTGCCCTCAGAGATCCTCCCTGTCTAGGCTCTCAGTTCATAACCCACGACTGCCTTCAGGCCTTTGCAAGGGATATTTCACCCAGAACTAAACTTCAAGGCCTTTGAAGGTGCAGATAAGTATTCCCACCTTTTTTTAGGAACAGCTGATGGCCATATTATCTAAGCAACAGACTGAGTGGAATCAAGTTCTTCCAAGCAAAGCAGCCAATAAGGTCTAGGCTGAATGCTAAGGAGATGTCAGGAAATGGGGAGCCAACTCTTCATAGCCAACTTCCAGGAACCCCAAAGTTACATTAACAGGACACATTACCAATCCAGCAGCCTTCTCCCACCACTCCTCTCTCTCTCAAACCAAACATTCTGTCCAGAAATGTTCCCTTGCCCTCTAGGGTCCCAGGCAAGCAGGGAAGGGAGCCTGCAGGCACCAGAGAAGCAGTGCTTTAACCTGGAGTAGAAGAGAGAACCAGTAAGGCTGCATGCTTCAAAAACGGTTCTCGGTCAGAATGTTCTAATCTGGGGCAGAAGAGTACCTGGGTTTCCAGTGCAGATGTAGCCCCTGTTGAACTCTGAGTCCAAGATCACATTGCACAAGTGATTGTGAACACACAAGTGCACATGCACAAACATGCATGCACACGGCCTTGGGGGCAGAACAGAGCTGGCTTTAGGTAATGAAGAGTTTACTGAGCTGGCCTCAAACTGATACACGACATGTAGACTATGGCTGAGAACTAGCAGTTCTCCAGGCCTTGGGCACTGCAACCTCATTCTACAGGGTGATGTGGAAATAGGTTTCCCAGCATCTAAACCTTTGGAAACCCTTGGGAATGGGTCACAGAGATCAGTGCCTCAAAGTCCAGCCCCCAGGGACACAGGAAGCCCAAAGAGCCAACCAGAGACCCCTACCCCTCAATCTACACAGGTACCTGATGCCATCTAGAACGCAGTACTGTTACCAACAACCGGGATGGAGAGCAGTGGACACCCAAGAAACAAGGTAGAAGAACCTAAGACAGGCCTGATGCACCGTTAAGTTGTATGGCTGGGGCTTCTGTGGAGCTACAGAGTTGTACTGGGGAGGGTCCTGAAGGCCATCTGGAGATGGTGAAACCTGCAAGGATAAGGAAGGAGGTAGACAGGCAGGGAAAAGGAAGTAGTCATGGCAGACAAGGGGCCAAAAAATGAGGAACTCAGAGCCCCGGAGTTTAAATGTTTATAAGCTCATGGGTTAAAAGGATACGGGGAGAAGCAAAAGTGCCTTGGCCCCCTTCTCCCTTCTCAGAGGTAAAATTTATTATGTGTACTCAAGTCTCGTGTGTGTGTAAAAATATGTATGTGTGTGTCTCTTTTTTTACACAAATGATATCATACTATACATACTATTCCAACTTGCTTCTTTTAAAACTCAGTTATACATTTTAACATTTTCCTAACTAATATATAAAGAAAAACCTAAAGACTTATAATGGTTGCTTATTATTTCATCATATGGAGGTTCCAAAATGCCCCTCAGCCATAGGCATTTAACTTGTTTCCAATATTTTGCGTTACCTGTGTAGGTTGCCCAGCGGGATAAATCTGAATTGCTGAGTCAAGGGAAACTACAGTTATACGCCCACCAACAGCTGGAATGGCACTTACTGAGTTCCTACCATGTGCAAGAAAGAAGTCAGAATAAAGGAACTCTTCTTTTAGTGACAGTGAAAGCTGGTCACTGGGAAGGTGCCATTTACTGAGGAATGGGTTAAGGGTGCTTCTACTCTATTTTTTATTGTATGTATATATTTTTGTGATAAGCATCAATTGTGCAACCTAGCACATGGTTTATAAAACATGACTGCAGAGCAGGTAATTGCATGACATATTTACCTCAGTCTATTATATATCATAAATTCATCTCCCTGTCTTCAGCACAACCTAGTGTGCTGTAAATTATGCACATGAAAATTCACCTTATGCGTTTCATAGAATTATCTCCCAGGGGTTGCAAGGATTGCCTGTGGGGGTCAGAACCAAATTAGTCTCTAGGTTCAAACCCACCCCCAGCCTTGAAAGCAGCCACATGAGGGAGCATTCACGTCAGGCAATAGCTCAGCTTGCTGTTTCCCCAGCCAGGAAAATCAGTAAGTAGGAAGCAGGACTCCCTACTCGGGTTATGCTTTCCTGAAAAGACAAATTCCCCTTGTTCTCCCTACGCAGGCCCTTTCTCAGCCCCCACTCTTTCCGCAAAAGTGAAACCGTTTCTGCAACAGCGCAGGAGCCTCTGCACCAGAGATCTGTGGGACTCACTGGTTCCCAGAAAAACACTTGTCTGGGACACGGGTTAAGGAGCAGCCAAGAAGAGGTCATTGACCTCTGTCTCCAGGGCTCAGCGACTTTGGTGCAGGGAAGGGCCAAGCCTTTCCAGATGCTCCGCTGAAGGGCTAGACCTGCGTCAGGGGAGCCCTGCAGGGTTACAGAGGGCTGCCTGTTCCCCAGGTGTGTGCCACACAAGTGCCCTCCAAACGGGGCAGGGCCTTTGTGAGACCCTGTGGTGGCCAAGGCCATTCCCAGCAGGGGTGGCTGGCACCTTCCTGCTGTCCACACCCCCTCCACGCCCGTGGCCACCACCCAGTCCCACTTCACCACCACCTCCACGACCCCCACCCCCAGCACACACACACTCACACATTCCCCCCAAACTATCAGCTCTGGTTTCTATAGCAACAAAGCAAAGCCAACAGGGTTTGCAAAGCAGCAAACTTGATCGCGTCTGGGCAGAAGGGTAAAGAAAACAAATTTTAGCCTGGGAAATTCTGGCCTCACCCTAGAAAGCTGCCCTCTGAAGAGCAGAGCCCATCAGGGGCTTGGCTACAAGTTCTACAAGCCTAAAAAATGAGCTCCCAAAGGCACAATTCCCAGACTCTCTCCTCCCACCCTCTCAGAAAAGGAAAAGGCCAGAGACACACTGAACAACACACTACGTAGGTGTGAAAACTATCTGAAAAGTGAGCAGATCCTAAATACAGAATTCCTTCATCGAACAAATATTTATCAGGCACCTACTATATGCTGGAGCTTATTCCAGTGTTAGGGATGCAATGATAAACAAGTAAGATAAAGTTCTTGCTCTTCTGGAACTTACCTTCTAGAGCCAAACAGAGAACAAGCAAGTAAACAAATAAATAAATAAACCCAAGCAGAAATGGAAGCCCGAACATGCAAAATGAGTTGTTCAAGGGCCACCAAGTTGCATCCTTGGGGTGTCTATTTATCAATGATACCACAGAATGAAAAGACTAGCAGCAAATAAAGGGATGATCTTTGCAATACATGTAACTGTTCTGAATCCATTAAAAAACAGACAAAACATAATAGAAAAATGCACAAATGAAGTGAGCAGACATTTTCAAGAAAAGATAAAAAACCTGTAGACACAGGAATATCCTTTATAATTAGGGAAATACAAATTAAAACCATAATTATAAATTATCCAATACTGGCAAAAGTTAAAAAGTCAGACAATACCAAATGTTCATGAAAATATAAAACAATGGGAACTCACATATACATCTGGTGGTAACATCAACTAGTATAATCACTTTGGAAAACAATTTATTAAACCTATTAAACTTATTAAAGTTGAACATACACATTCCTATTGAACCATCAACTCCTTTCCTAAGATACATAACCTAAAGAGACTATAGATGCAAGTATGCACCAAAATACAGTATTGCACTGTCCCCAACAGCAAGAACTTGAAAACAACCCAGATGTCTATGAATAGGAGAATGGATAAATGAATGATGATATCTTCATGTAACAAAATAATATGATGCAATAAAAATGAATGAACTGCAGCCACACACATTGCTATGGGTATTTCTCTAAAGTACGACAGTGGGTGACTCACAAAAAATTTACACAGTATGATACTATTAAATAAAGTTCAAAAGCAGGTAAGACAAAACAATGTATTATACAGTAAAACATGCATACAGGTGAAAAAATCATAAAGAAATGCAAGGAAATAATTAACACAAAATTCAGGAAGACCAGTGAAGGGTCTATAGGGGTCTTCAAAGGCACTGGTAATGTTGCCTTCCTTAAGCTGGGTCACGGAGGGTACACACGGCCCATGATATATAATATGATCTATTTTCAGAATAAAGTAATGGGAAGGTGGGAGGAAAAGGCTCATTTAAATTAAGCCCAAAATAAGATTGATTCAAGGGAAACAACTCATAGAGGGTATTTTTTCCTTAAATTAAGCAAAGAAATCATCATCTGTTCCTTTTCTGAGGCAATGGGGACGGGTGAAGGACTCCTGCGGCATAGGAAGTGAATGGGTAAATGTAAACCACCACGGTCGGATTTGTTTTTTAAAAAGTAAAAGTAAAAGCCAGATAGGGTCCTGTTGAGGTGGAGCTAGGTGTTTCTGTGGGCCTGGCAGTGTGGTGGCTGCGAGGGCCAAAATTACAGCCTGGGAGAGGCGGGCAGCGGGAGGGCAGCTGTAATTACACAGGTGAAGTCTGCCTTGCAATTTCCAGCTGTTCCACCAGTGGCCCCGGTGACCCCGAACCCACCCATGACAAGCAGTTCTTGACTTTCAGACGTTTAGCCTTCAAACTACACACAGGCCATTCGTGGCTGCTAACCCACCAGCCAGCAGGCGAACATATCATAGTGGCACCTGCCTGCCAAGCAAGATTCCACCTCCAGGACTTCGCTGCTTCTAACTCTCCAGCAGTCACTCCTTAATTCAAGTAACAAACTGCTTGAGTACAGATCTCACCTGGCAATGTCGCAGACCCTGAAGATACCACGGAGATCAAAATCGACCCAGTCCTTGCCCTCATAGAGCTTAGACTCTAAGGAAAGTATACGATTATTTGAATATTGTATTAGCTCCTGCCCTTTTAAAAAAATAGTTGGTAAAAAAAAAAAAAAAAGAAAGAAAATGTTGGCCCTTGTGATGAGAAGGATCAATCTCTTCAGCTTCATAAAACAGAGTCTAATATAGTAAATCATCAAATCCTTAGTCTCAATTGGATGCCCCTAGTGCTTAAGCATGATTAACAGGCCATATAGAAAAAAACAATGCTGGAAATAGTATCAAACATCATGTCTAAACAACAAGACACAATGAGAGGGTTCTATAATATATTTTAGTTCTCTGGTAATGTTTATAATGCTTAATTCAATTACTTAATTTTCAGCCCTTTGACTTTCAAACACTTTTTCAGAAAGTATCATGTGCAAAATTAGGGACCTGGCTGCAAATCTGGCTGTCGGTCCTCCATGCAGAAGGAGGTTCAAGAAAGGTGTAGGATTCCATCTTTCGAGAAGGGCTGGCCTTTTTTGTTGTTGTTGTTTCTGTGGGGGGGGTTTTGAAAGGAGAAAGGAAGAGGAGAGGTTAGCTTTTTAATGGGCATCAACAGCTTAACTACCATCAGCAAGAAAGCTCTGAAGGTAAAGTTTCAAGCATTAGACAAGGTTTGGCAGGGAGAAACCTGCCTTCTTGGTGTCCCCTGAAACCCCCTCATACAGGTAGTAAATAGTGTGGCCATTTAAAAACAATGCACTACCCACAAAAGTGAAAAGCCTTCTACGAAAATAAAACCCTTCTTAGGGCAAAAGACTAAACTCTTCTCAAAGAAACCTCTGTCTCGTCCCACTTTGCTGAGTTTGAGGAGAAAATCCTTACCTCACAGCATATATGAATGAGCATCATGAAATGATATTTCCCCTAACATCAGGGACTTCTGTTGCCAATTTTTTCCCCCCAGATGGGCCTGGTCATATATACACACAAATGGGCCACCTTTAAGCAAACTCGACATGTACATCCATGTGGCAGAGAAATTAAGGAGCAAATATTGATGTTATAAGAGATTTTTCCACTTACAAGATTTCACAGGAGCGGGTACTGTGCCACAATTTGGGGTACATGCAAAAGGGAGTGTCTCTAGTTCTTTGGAAACAAGATTCAAGTTTTAACATTGCAAGTTTGCCCCAAAATTTCAAGGAATATAACTTTTCTGTAAATAGATGCTAAGACCCAGCCTATTCCTTTTCCCATTTTTTTCATACATTCTTTTTCTCTATTGTTTTACAGTGTAGGTCTTGTATTTATATATATCTAAAATGAACAGCTGCCTTATTATCCTGCATTTGTATATATTTCTGGAAGTATCTGTTACAAATATTCAGACTTTACAAAAGACCATTAGAAATATGGAAACATTTATTCACTAAAATCAGAAAAAGGACCACAAGTATCCAATCCAGCCCTCCAGCTAATGTATGAATCTTTTCTATGATGTTTTATTTCTTTATTTCTCCTCACCGCCCCCCCTCATTGTTTTCAGTCACTGTGTCTATTGTGTGCTGGTCTTGTGTTCATCCTCCTTTTAGGAGGCACCAGGAACTGAACCCGGGACCTCCCATGTGGGAGGGAGGCACCTAATCGCTTGAGCCACCTCTGCTCCCTGCTTTGTTGTGTCTCTCATTATGTTTTCCTCCATGTGTCTCTTATTGCATCATATCGTTGCATCAGCTCACCACGCCAGCCCTTTGTGCCAACCTGTTGCGTCAGCTTGCTGTCTTGCTCTTCTTTAGGAGGCACCGGAAACTGAACCCGGTACCTCCCATGTGGTAGTCGAGAACTCAGTCGCTTGAGCCCCATCCACTTCCCCCGCTACAATGTTTTTAAATGCTCATCCAGGCTTTGCTTGAATACTTCCTGAGATGAAAAGCTTACCACTTACTGCTAAAGTATATTTAACTGCTGACAAGCTCGGTCTGTTGAAGGCTTTTTCCTTATACTAAACTAAGCTTAAATCTGCTTCCTTGTAACTTCTACCCCTCTGCCCTACAGAGTCACAGAATAAGTTCTTCCCTCTTCCACTTGGAAGACCTTCAAGTTCTTGGAGGTACCTACCATGTCTCACACAAAACTACAGATTCTGTCCTTTGTCCAGAAATAATTGGGTCTGTCTCCCTCGTGATAAGTGTAAAGAGATTAGGAAAGCTTCTTATTAACTCATACTTGTATTCAGAAAGTCTTCAATCTGAGAATCCGAACTCCTGACCTTTTGCTGAATCTTAGCATATTCATGCTGTTAGTACAATCCAACTGAGGGCCAGGAACACCCAATGATTTACTCGCCTCCAACGAGCTGGTTAGTAGCCAGGAGGAACAGAATCCTGGCTTCTGATTGCTATAACAGAATATCCCTGCTACACCTCACCATAAAGCTCCTTAAGCCTCAATTCAACATAACCACAGGGGGCCTTATGCTCAGCACTAACAAGGTCCTGCAATGAGCAAGGCTCCCGGGGATTTCATCCAGGCCTCTGTGGTGGTCTAGGTTGTGGTCATCTGTCTCCGTGGCTGCCCACTGGACAGAGAGGCCCTTAGAACAGAGGTGGCCACTCATCCCAAACTGGCTTTGCGTGGTCAGAACGGCAGGACAGTGCTGCAGGCTCAGTGCTGCCACGTGTTGTGGCTGGACAGGAGCCTCACGTGCACCTGGCCAGCTCCCAGGCCTGGGCCCATGGTACAGAAACCCCTGCCCTTGAAGAAACCAGGACTCTAGCTATAGGGACAACATAAATATATGAATATGTGGACATACAGTAAGACAAAGAAGAGTGTGGGAGCAAATGCAAGTCATGAGCTGGGTGGGGGGGGACAGGCCCCAGGAGGAGGCAAGCTTGAAATCACATTAGGAAGAATAGAGAAGGTGTTGCAACGGGGGACTTGGTGTGCATGGAGCTCCAGGGTGTCCTCAGAAAGCCCCTAATAAATTCCCAGCACAGAAAGCTTAAACATTCCAGCCCACACCCACCCATGACGTTGATTGTACACTGGAATATGAAGCAATTGATTATCCAAAGCAAAGGCAGCCCCAACACCTTGTTTATCTTAATAGTTTCCTTTTAAAGGGACACTTTTTCCTGTTATTTTCATTGCCATGCATTCATTTATGCAACAAATAAAAATTACGTCCCTACTGTGTGCTCAGCACCTAATCCAGAGCTCCTGCTATGTTTCCCCATCCATAAAAGGCAAGTGTAACTTGCCTACCTCAGAGGAGGGTCACATAGAGGTAACTTCTGGCAAGTTCTCTGGATGAGTTACTTTAATTAAAGCCCCGGGAACCAGAAGAAAATAAGCACAGTTAGATCCAATGCAAGCACCACTCAATCCTTCAGGATATTTATAGAAAAACAAACGCAAAAACAAAAATCTAATATCCTGACTGGTTGCTTTTACAAGAGTTACTTAGTGCTTTGTTTTCCTGGTATAAATTGGTCCTTGTTCTTATATCTAAAGAACTGGTGCTGTCCTTTTTGACCTTATGCAGACTGTGAAAGCCAGAACTAGACGCTTCCCACTCGTCCTAGGAAGGCTGAGTGCCTCCTTGCCCTGTTTCCACAGAAGAAAGGAGAATGGGGGAAAGAAAGGAAATGGGAGACGGAAATAATTCACAGGTATTGACTTTTAAATGGACTGAATGAATGGCGGTTAGGGAGGGGGAAAATCAGTAGATTTCCCTCTTAATTTTCAATCAGGCAGGAAGTGGTACCTGCTCAGCATGGCTCAGAGGGAAAACCATGGCTCTTGTTGTCCCTCACCACTCAAAGTGTGGTCAAGGACCAGCAGCGTGAGCAAGGCCTGGGAGCTGGTTAGCAACGCAGACTCTCAGGTCCCACCCCAGGCCCACTGAATCAGAATCTGCATCTTCACAGGTTCCCTGGTGACTCACAGGCACCCCTAAAACTCTTTAAGCCTCATTTTCCCCATCTGTAAATTAGGGAAGGTAAACCTACCTGGCTGGTGCATTTAGGTTTACATAATATAATCTCTGTTCAGATTTGCTTTTGAAAAATTTGTTCTCTCCTACTTCCTCCCTTTCAGGTGCCCAGCTTTGTGCAAATTGCTCCTGGTTTCAACTCAGAACAACAGAGCTAGAAAGGCCCTTGATCCTGCCCACTGCCCCTTGCCCAAAGGAGGCCACCGCGTCCCAGGCAGAGTAAGTGACTTGTTGTTGGACATCCTCTAGCTCAGGAACCCCTAGAAGTCAGGGCCTAAGTCTTTTTCATCTTAGTTTCTCCAGCTTTCAGCACATGTAATAGACTCTCAGTATAGGATTGTGAATGAATCGGTAATTCAATTAAAATTAACTAATTGTGGTGCCAAACTGAAATACAAGCATCTACAAAATCCTGGTCCCAATAACAAATAGATACATCTGAAAGTGAACCTAAGTTCACACTTTCTAACAGTTTCAAAGAATTCACACTTAGCCAGATAGTAGAAGAGAACATCTTCCCACATGAACTAAATCTCACCATTATTTGCAATGCCAAGAAACAGGCAAACTTGAGTGCCTGGAGAGCAGGTCTAAGAGATTGGCAGCAGGCTTGCCCCGCTTAGCTGGGGCGAAGATACAAAAGCCAGTGAAGTCAGTCAGTCGATGGGGATGCCCAAACTTGGGACAAATAGCAACAGAGCCTGTGGGATTGTCCATCCAGCAAAACACGGGCTTTTCGACACAGCAGGACTGGGAAGGCTGAGCCAGTGGCTCCCTGGAATTAATGCTCTCTAGTGCCATTCATCACCCTCTCCTCAGGAACCCAGACTACCTGGCCCACCTGCCTCACATATCAGGTGCACTTGGTCCTCGATGACAGATTGGACAGAAATACCTAATTTCAACATCTCCCATTACATATTAGAGGTGTCTGTTTAGCAATAAGTGAGTGTCGGGTGTTATTCCTGGAGCTCCCTGTCCTTAACTGAGTTGTTCTACGGATTGAATTGGCCATTCCTCTCTGACAGGGTCTCCTGGAGCCTGTCATGGCCTCCAGCCAGGGGCAAGTCTCTGTCTATGCGTATGAGAGTGGCCACCCTTCTACCCAATTAAGTGGGTTTTTTTTTAATTTCTAAGTTCTATTTTTAAAAATAGTTCACATACCCATATGGGAAAGAAAAAACAAAAGTGCAGACATTTCCTCAGAGAGTTAAGCATCCTTACAGAGACATCCTGCACACACACACACACACACACACACACGTCCACTAGAATGAAAGCTCCATGAGGGCAAGGATTGTTCATATGGTTTGCTTCTATGCCTTGAGCTCTGAAAAGAATGTCTGGCACTATGTGCTCAATTGCTATATGTTGACTGACTGAATGAATGAATGAATCAGATGAATTCCTGAAAAGATAATTTTTGGTAAATCAAGTCCTAGTCCCCATTATTCTGTCTTCTGTTTGGATGGATCTTCAGTGGGCCATGGCCGTGTTTCCCCAATCCAAGGAAAGAGGATAAACTGTTAATATAACTATTAACAGTTAGTCAGGTTTGCAGTGAGTCCACCTGGAAGAGGGGGTGGTTGTCACTTATCAACGGCCTACTGCAGGGAGAGAGCCTCCTTGGTGGTCTGTGCTGCCTGTGCTGCCAACAGCTCCCCAATAGCTAATGTACACGACCTGCTGACTGCCCTACTGCATGCTTCCTTCTATTAAAACATGAGCTTCCTGAGCGCCGAGACCATGTTCATTAGCTCTAGCTCATTAAGGCCCTAGTACATATTAGATAAGCAAATAAATGGTGCAGCCAATGAAGGAAACTGAGGACAGAGAGGCAGAACAGGCAACTCAGAGACATCCGTTCTCATCGGTGTGGATGTGGGTAAATGCACCCACCTTCACAGACCCCCACAAGCTCACACCAAAGGTTTAGAATAAAGGAGGAAGATAAAAGATGCAGTGTTCCTTGTAGTTAACAACTTTGCATGTCCTAGGCTACTAGAAATTAGTATGTTAAACAACCAATTCAGTGGAAGCAAATATCCATAGGGCTGGTTTCCAAAGAAAAGTCTGTAGAGTAGCCCAATTACCAGCCCCTAAGTGGTGGTAAGGCAGTGCCCAGATCCTGCTCTGCTTTAAAAGGTTGGTAACATACTGGGGAATAAAATGAAAAGTTGTAAAAAAAAAAAAAAAAAAGATGCAGTGTGACCAGCTTGATTAGAGATGGTGAAGCACTTGATTGTGAAAATGTGAATGTTTCAACAAAGCTAGGTAATAAGGGAAATCAATAAAACTGTCAGCACTGGCCAGTTTCCACTGGATAAAAGAATAAAGTAATTGGTCCTGAAAGACAATGCTCCAAATTAGGTTAGATGAATGGAAATACCCTTTTCTTTTAAGCCAAATCATGAGGACATCAACAACAGCAAATGATTAAATTATAGGCCACTTTGACCCAGTATGATCTGAGCTGCAAACATGAATTTCCCGAAACAATCATCTTTTAAAATAAGGCACAGAAGCAATATAGCAAGACAACAGAGACTGAATCAGAGACCATGCCAGGAGAGGTGGAGCTCACTTCTCACCTAAGGAGCTATCAAAAACCCACCCTTTCTTCAATGTGACTGTTCCTCAATTATTTCGTTAGTAACACAGGCACACAAGTCAATAGAAAATGCACATCTCTGCTCCCATAATGGCAGAGGGGAAGGGGGCTACAGTAGTGATGGTACAGAGCTCTGCTCTCCAAACACTCAGGATTCAATTCTGTTTTTCATCTGCTAAGGGTTGTTATTTGGTGATGTTAACCGTGGACCACTCATTTCAGAGGAACTGCTGTGCATCTAGAGGCTCTTTGGAAGGAAAGGGTTTCTTGGCTTACTCTCATCCAGCATTTCAGCAATGTCTCTTTGTGACATTATAAACTCCTTTGCGGGGGCCTGGCGCTCCTTGTTTTCAAGCTGACTCCTCTTGTCTCATCTGGTGCAGATGGTCACTTCTAGGAACAAGATTTATTCCATCGGGGCACAGGATGGAGCCAAAAATCTGGAGCCTGAACAAGCCCACTCCCTAGGCCTGAGCATCAGGGGCAGCAAGCAGTTATGCTGGTGGGGGACAAAGAGGGGGTGAATGTGGGGTGCACAGGGTAAGATCAATGGTTTTGAACATCTGGGTTTTGTTATTCTCACTCCTATAAAACTCTGAGACAGTTTCTGTAATCTTCGTGCTACTGGAGTTGTGAAATCTTACTTGCAGGCATTGGGTGAGCAGTGCCGGGGGTCTCTTTGCCTAAGGCACTTAACAGAGGGACACTGCTCAGCCACTTGGGGCTTGTGCTGGCACTGAAGTCCCCCGTTTGAAACAGGAGCTTTCATATTAGAGATGGAACACAACTGAAAAGAGGAGTGGGAGTGTCTGGGCTTGATGCTGGGACTCTGATTAGAAAGACCAGAGAGGAGGAGAATGCTGAAGGTGCCAAGGGAGAAAAGAGAGGGAGAAGGAAAGCCCACAAAGGGACACACTCGGATGCTTGGAAAATGTGTCCTACTCAAGATTCCGGACTTGCCCAAACTAGACCTAGAACACTCCTCCTTAGGGTCAGGTGGGAGAGAGGCCTTGACCACGAAGACATACCCAGAAAGAACTGCCATCAAATTCAAGGCTTAATCATTGAAGGCATTGCATTTTCCTGTTTGCATAGCATGAAAATTTCTGCATGCAACACTGATGACTGTTTTTGTTTGGAAGCTCCTAGAGAGCACAAACAGCATCTGTTTAATTTAGCATGCCTAACTAGCCTCACCTCAAAATAAGAGCTTCAAAGCTGTCTTTGGTAATGATGACACAATCCCCCCTGCTCAGAATGGTCTCCCCACTTCCTCCCTGCTAATCCTGTCTGCTCATCTTAGCCTTTCCAGGCCAAGCCCTGAAGCTTCCCTGAAGCTCTTCCTTGAAGCTTCCCTGTTAGTCGAGCCCCAACTTATTTCCATTTGGGGAACTCCTCAGTAACACCCAATTATGAACTCAATGTTTAATGCCTTCCTTGTTCTCTAATGCTTTCCTCCTGCAAGTCTTGGATTCCTACTTGAATTGCAAGTTCCTTGATGGCAAGGGCCATATTTTATACTTCTGTGAATGCCTCCTCTCATTTTCCACTTCCCTCCTCACTTCCCATTCCCCAAACCCAACATGAGCACAAAGCTGGGCACACTTGCTCAAGTGCAGCAGTGACTCCTGTTCATTTGAATGAATGGTTCTTTTTAACTGTTTGATTACAAGAAGGCATTGGATTAAGTAATATAGAATTTAGAAGAAAAAAGGTAGAATTGTTATAACTGAAGCTTCAGCGGGACTCCGGCATCTAAGAGATGCCATCCAGTTATGGTGCCCATTGGCCAGCACTCAAGAAGCCTAGATTTCAACCCTGCAGGCAGCGCTCCAATGCTTGCCATGGGCACGAGGCCCTTTGAGTATGGAACTAATGTTCTTAACAAGAAGGGCAGGTCAGTAAGTTACTAACCTGCTGGGATTTGAGTCCGGTCTAGTTGCGGAACAGGACTTGGTTATGGATCTACAGTACAGTCATCCTGAGAGGGATTCAACCCTTCCTGTCCTGGGACCAGTGACGCTTTCATTTTTTGGGGGGTGGAAAAGAGATCTGATTATTTATGAAAGGGACTTTCTGGATCACATTTGTTTTCAAAGTAAAAAAATTAAGCTTTATATTTCTGCAACAAGCCTTCTGAAGGAAAGAACTAAAATAAGAAGAGCAAGTGGGGGGTTCTTTGCCATGTTGGCAAACATTATTGGGGCCATGACAGGGTGGGTAGCCTGGGGTCTGGACACAAAGGGACCTCTTAATAAACCTTTTGGCCTTGGGTACATCACTTAACCCCTTAAAACCCCTTAATCACTTAATATTGTCAAGAACTTGGTAACACTTAAAACTCTGGGCACACGTTATCATTTCAAAACCAAGCAAAGCTGGTTGATCATGTATTTCTACCTGTGCAACTTGGAAAAATTCCAGAGGACAATTGCAAAGGTGAGTTAAGATTTCTAAAAAATCCTTTCAGAAAGGTTAAGGGATGTGATGTGTTCAGCCTGGAGAAAGATTAAATAACTGTCTTCAAAGTTTTGAAGGGCTTTTATCCAGGGGCAGGTGAAAGTCAGGGGGCCACATGTTCTCAGTTTGCAATGAGCAGAGATAAGACAAGTTCAGGCTCCGACAAAGAGGATTTTATGACATTAAGAACTACAGGACAGGGAAGCGGATGTAGCTCAAGTGGTTGAGTGCTTGCTTCCCTCATACAAGGTCCCGGATTTGATCCCCAGTATCTCCTAAAAAAAAAAATTTTTTTTTTTTAAAACCACAGGACACAAACCAGTGACTGAGGGATATTAGAAAATGTCCCTTCTGGGAATCATTTCATTTGGGGATGTTATGAAGGAGGAAGAGAGAGAGGAGGGGACAAAACCGTGACAGGGTCTGAAACCCACCAGAACCAGTCTCATAGTCCCTGACAGATATATGATTTCCTCTAAGTTGCCTCTTTGTTACCTTACTGCAGGGGTTCTTAACAAGGGGTCTGTGATCTTGAACTGAAATTCAAAAAAAAAAAACCACATTATTCCTGTGGGGACGTGTTGGTGCAGGTGTGATATATTTATTAAATAATACACAGTGTAGGTGGACTTAGTAAGGGGTCCGTGGCATATACCTGACTGGCAAAGGGGTCCGCGGAACAAAACAGGTTAAGAACCCCTGCCTTCCTGTGCTCTTGGCTCTTTTGAAAATGCCACACCCCAGCATCAGAAACTTGTTTCCCCCTGCCCACTGCTTCTTCACGGAAACTGCGTAGCGTTATGCCCACCTCTCAGCCCTGGGGACTTCTAATGTCTCTAGTGCCTTAGAATATATATTGAACATCTCTATGTGCCAGGGCACCGTATCAAGGTTTTGTAGCAACCTTATAGCACGAGTACTGTTATCCCCATGTCATGGGTGAGAAATGAGACGGCCTAAGTCAGTGAGCACTGGAGCCAGCCTGTAACTCCAGGTCTGATGTTCTCCACTCTCTGCTCTCTCCACTCTCTGCTGCCAGTCCCAGGAGAAGACTGACTGCTATCCCTAGGAGGGGGACGGGCATTGCAGAAAGGAAGGAGGTGGAGCCCACTCCCTGCTCCCCTTCTGCTGCTTCCACAATACACAACCACTGCAAACTTGGTTTAACTGCTTGATTTGTGATGGGTATATTCCAAACCACATGCAAGTTATGTTGTATCTTTTGTATTTCAATTGCAGAAACAGTATGGTGATACTCAACATACCAATGAGGCCTATTTCCTGTTATTTCTATTGTTGGTTTAGAGTCTGAAGAACGTCTCAGGTGAACACCTACACCTGGTTGGAAGGAAAGGAAGAAGAGCCTAGAAATCGTCAAGTCAGGCCCTGACCACCCCTCATCTGGGAGCCAGCAAAGAATGGTCACTTACCATACTATAAAGAATAAGAAACAATACATAAATTACATCACAACAAAGGGAAAAATACTAAGGTACCCAGCAGAAAACAATAGTTTGCACATTTGAGACTTACATTCTGTTTATGCTTCTGTTACCTAAGCTAATTGTGCTCTGATTTAAATACATGCCAATTCCCAACTAGAGCACACTTACCAGGAGGCCAGGTTGTTATTAAGTTGGATAGAAGCCAAAGACTATGAAGTCCCTGAGATAGGAGGTCCATGCACTTGCATTCTGAATAGGTTTGTTACTTGTGATAACTGGTGAATTGCCTGCCACTGCACCTGTCACACAAGAATCCCTCTCCTCCAACCCCATCTACCTGCTATTAGCCAACATCCAGCCTTGAGCTCTGGCAGATGTCAATTTTAATTATACCAAAGGATAAAACTGCAAGACCGGAAATGACCTTAACTGCCATCCAGGCTGATCCCTTACATTTGGGGTTAGGTTTCCGGGTTTAACTAAAGCACACACTGGTCAAAACCCATTATGGTGAACTTCACAAGACATGCAAGCAGTGGAATATTATTAGACTGTTAGAAATCACATTAGCTCAAGGTCTAGCAGACGTAAACATACAAGCTTTCAACAGTGCATTAGCAAGAAAAAGACTCTCTTGGCACACCCTAGAAGAAGGGGGTGTCTTTTACCCAGTCTCGCCACCACACTGTCTCTGAACTCTTTGATATTTGCATGTGTTGTAAAGTTTGTACAATCTCTATGAATATATTTTTTAGCCATTGATGGGAATGGAGCATTAGAGAATGGTAGGAGAGCTAAAAGTATGCTTGATGGCAGAATAACAGAGTGGTGAAAACTTCAGTTATGCCTCATTTCCATTCTCTTTTCACTCTTTTGCATAGTACAGAATTATGTATTTTCATTAAAGCAATGGACTTAGACAAGGATCTATCAATGTCCATAGTTCATAGATCCAACAGGATATCTGTGACTATGGAGTCTCACACTGGACTCTTCCCACAAGGGCTAACGAACAAGTGCATGACTACTCATTCTCCAACTTCTCACCCTCCCAACCCTTCCAAAAGCAAAACCACTGACAGACCAGGGGCCCTCACAGTCCCAGCAGCAGGATTGGGAGAACAGATGTGTGGAACACAAAGAGAACACAACAGCTCAGTTTCTCAGAAGGGATTACTGAAAGTCCTTCCCACCTCCCAAAGCAAGGACCCCAAGTCCAGGAACTGCAAGAGAAAAACAGCAGAAAAAAATGCATTCTTTTCTTCGGAGCAACACATGTTAGCACTTTAGAGATTCTGGCATGTGTCAGCATTTCTGAAGTAAACCCTGTTTTCTTTAGATGAAAGAGATAGAAAAAAAAATAGACCAAGAATTTAGCCCAGTGAAAATGGCTTTGGCCATTCACATGCAATAAGTTACAGAAGCAAGAAGAAAAAAATCAATCTCTTCTGATTTATTTATTCATTCATTTGCCCATCTCCTTTCCCTCTAATGTGAAAAAAAGGATATCTTCTACAATTTTGCAAAGTTGTTAATCTTCACAAAGAAAAAAAAATAATCCAACTCCCCCATGGTTGCCAGGAAATACATATTTAATTGATTATCCTATTGCACATGGGTTATATAAAGAAAAAAAAAAGACTGATTTTGCCCATAAAAAGTTTTGCCAGTGTCTATACTCAGAAGGCCACTGTAACAAAAGTCTAGTGACTTTGGGATCAGATACAGTTTTAGTTAGATAAGCTGCTCAAAGCAAATACCATAAAATGGGTTGGCTTTAAGAATGGGAATTTATTATCTTACAAGCCTACAGTTTTTAGGCCATGAGAATGTCCAGATCAAGCCATCATCAAGACAATGCTTTCTTCCTGAAGACCAGCTGCTGGTGATCCGGGACTCCTCTGTCACATGGCAAGGCACATGGCGGTCTCTGCTGGTCTCTCCCTTCTCTTCTGGGTTTCGTTGCTTTCAGCTTTTTGCTCTGTGGCTTTCTCTCTCTCCATATTCATCATTTATAAAGGACTCCAGCAAGGTGAATAAAACCCACCCTGGGCCATGCCTTAACTGAAGTAATCTTATCAAAACACCTACTTACAATAGGTGTACACCCACAGAAAAGGATTAGCTTTAAGAACCTGGTTTTCTGGGGTACACACAGTTCAAAACCACCACAGATGCTATATCAAAAGAAACTGCAAGGCCCCACCTTACTGGTAGCTTTATATCTAAGGCTGTAGGTACACTGATGCTCATTTTATTATCCTTTAGGCCCTTATGTGGGTCTTAAATATTCTATATTAAAGACTGTTAAATCCTCAAATCATCTACAATAGATTCTATTCTATGCTGTTCAGAGGTGAGAGCAGAGAAGAAAGGTTGGAAAAGCCAAAGGGTAATTGATTAAAGAGCAGAAAATGTAAAATACTGATTTTGGAAGGATGCTAAAATGTTTGGACCTAATTCAGACGATTGAGATCTATACAGAGAGGACTGATTTCCATTATGATCTCCATGCTGACAGACATACAATTATTTAATTATTTTGGATAACTTTTGAAATTGGGTGATGAATTAGCCAAACGAAAATCATCAGGCATGACCTTCAAGTGGCATCATTTGACCAGCACCTTTGAATTTGCTCACATAGTCTCTCCTCCCACCATTCAACCTTATACTAGAGATCTTTATCTCTAAAATGGGGTATACCATGTGGGGTTGTGGCTTTATGCCTGTGACCCTCAATATTCTGGGTAGATGTTATGAAAGGCCCAAGTCTTCCAGCTAGGAGTGCTGAGGGAGCTCAGTGTCCATCTTTTCTCTTGGGAACAAACCACAAACCCTGTTTTTTCTCACTGCTAAGAGGAATCAGCTGTGGTCTTCTGACCTCTCCACCATGACATTAAGGTCAACTCTTCTGTCCCTCTGCCTACAGAGAGAGAAGGAGGAGAAGAAAGATGGTCCTAATAACTAAAGTTGAGTCCTAATTCCCAAACTCCCCTAGAGATCAAGTCTGCCATCATCAACTTGTTCCAGTTTGGACAAAGATTTATTTTCTGTCCTTCCTGTCTACTCAGTCTTCATCACCTTGCAAGTTCTTGAGAGGTATTAAGTGAGCAAAGAAGGCATCAAAAGAAGAGGGTATAAGAGGAAGAAAGAAAGAAAATCCAACTATCAGAGAAAATCTCTCCCTGTTTCATCAGTCATGGGGGAGCAGATGCTCCCTCTCCCCATTATTTCTCTTTAAGAGCAGTGCTTTTGACTGGGGAATGTACTGGGTGAAAGAAGTAGCTCTTCTATAAAAGCTCTAAAGAAATAAAATTATGAAATATAACACCTTATTTGTTTCATTTTTGAATACTGTTAGACCAACTGGTTTTACTTCCTTTCCAATACACGCACACACACCCTACACGGGCCTCCGCAGAGAGGCTGCCACTTCACTGATGACTGCTTTGCACACCAACATGCAAGAAACGCTTGTTTTATTGGCCTCACTTGGTAAGTCAAAATCTTCCCTCTGCTCCACCAAAGCTAACAGATGGCTCGTCCCTTTTGGTACACAGGCGTAAGAATTTTCAAAATAACCTTTTCCTTTCAACTGTGCCAATTAATTAAACACGACTTTAACATGTCTCAGTCAAGGAGGGAAGGGAGAGTTCCAGAAGACAAAGGTCAACATTAGAGAGCAAGGATGAGAGGTCATACTCTCCTACCTTCACCTGAGGACCCCGAGAGATCGATGATCACATACACTCTTCCTTCTGGCTCCAGATCAATCTGCAATTAAGAAAATGACAGTGACTCTGTTAGTGCATTCTGTGGGCAACCTGAGATTTCCAAGACATTTCCACCCCAAACTGCTAATACCTAGTCACAGCTCCATTCAATTCGTCAACCTACCATGTGTCAAGTGCTAGGTGAATCAGGAGGGAAGAATCAGCATTTACAAATGCTTTCTTTGTGCCATTGCTGTACTAGAAGTTCTTTGCATACCCAATAGAGTGAGCCCAGTGGCTCTCAACTGGGGGTGATTTTGCTCCCCAGGGGACATTTGGCAGTGTTTGGAGACATTTTTGATTGTCCCAATGGGTTAAGAGGGGTGTTGCTACTAGCATCTAGTAGGCAGAGGTCAGGGATGCTGCTAAACAACCTACAGTACAAAGGGCAGCCCCTCACACCAAATAATTATCCAGTTCAAAATGTCAGAAATACTCAGGTTGAGAAACAGTTAAGGAAACTGTGCTCAAAGTTATATGCTAAGACAGTCTAAAGAAACTCATGTTCTTAATACTATGCAAACTGTCTCACAGGGGAAATAAGAGACACATAAGACACTACCCCTGCTCTCAAGGTGTACAATTTCATTGGGGAGTTAAAACACAGAAAATAGGGAGCAAATGTGGCTTAAGTAGGTGAGCACCTGCTTCCCAAATGAGGGGTCCTGGGTTCAGTCCCTGGTGCCTCCTGAAAACAAAAAGAAAAAAACAAACAACAAGCGAACAAAGGAAAAAACCAACTCAGGGGAGCCAATGTGGCTCAGTGGTTGAGCACCAGCTTCCCACATATGAGGTCCCAGGTTCAATCCCCAGCCCTGGTACCTAAAAAAAAAAAAAAAAAAAAAAAAAAGGAAAGAAACTAGAGCTGAACCTGCCTTAATGATGAGTTAATTGATAAAGTATCTGCAAAGCTTGAAATCAGTGTAGAAGAGAAGTCTGGGAAGCCTTCGTGGAGGCAAGAAAGGGAGGCCCTAAGGTGGAAGGCACAGCAGAAGGACAGACTTGGAATGTGCATGGTGCTTGGGTGGGATTGAGGGACCCCCATGCTCAGGCTGCATGTTGCTACACATTTGTTTTGTAAACCCCAAATTTCCAGCACGGTTGTAAAGAGAGAGTTAATGCAGCTAAGTCCTTACCATCAACATTCTCTCTCCACTTTAACTTTTTCCCTCCTGTAGAAGGTTGAATTATGTACCCCAGAGAAGAAGCAAAAACATGTTCTTAACCTTAATCCCATCCCTGTGAGTGTGAACCCATAGTAAACAGGACCTTTTGGAGGTGCTATTTTTAGATAAGGTGAAGCCAGTTGAATCAGGATAAGTCTTAGTCCTACTGCTGGAGGATTTATCAACGAGAAAGCCACAGGGAGACATGGAAAGCAGGAAGTCAATGGAACCCGGAGGAGAAAGGAGGGCATCAGCATCTGATGGGAAAGCTACCGGAACCCAAGGATTGCTGGCCAGCTTACCATCTGTTCCTCACCCAGGTTGGATATAAGCCTTCCAGTCTCTGAAGCCATGAGCCAATAAATTCCTGTTGTTAAGCCAACCCATTGTCTATTCGTTATAGCAGCTGGGAAACTAAAACACCTCCTCACCTTCAAATCCAGCTATTTGTACTATTCAGAATCAGGCTGATAAAATCATCTGAGAGAAAAGTCAGAGAGGCTGGCCCTCTTCTAGTCAAGACACCTTTGCAAGGTCTGAACCACCCTTACAGAAACTGTTCTACATTAGGGACCGGTGTGACTCCGGAAACCCTGGATCACAAAGTACCCTGGGCAGCCTCTCTCGCCTACACAATCCCATCTGTGGAGGGAACTTTAATTGGCTGTTAAGTGCCAGGCTTGTCTCCCCAACAAGCTGTGAATTCCTTGAGGGCAGGAACCACTATTCCTTCTTTTTTTATTCCATGATCTCCCACAAAAAGCAGACAAGCATTTAGCAAGTAATACTTAGGAAAGGCCAGCCTTTTGAATGCTTCCTCCTCCTTCAAGGTTGAGGTCAATGAACACCTCCTTTCAGAAGCCTTTCCAGGTATGCCCAATCAGAATTAAGTGCCCCCTCATCTGTGTTCCCATAGTAATCATAAATACCTTCAACATGGCTCCTATGAAATAGGAATCCATCATCCATATATTTACCTTACCTGCTAGACAGAGACCTCAGAAACTATATTTGCATCTACTGCTCAGCTCACTGATCCTCACTTCAACATCCACAGGAGTGGAGGTGGAAGAAGGCTCTGGGATCATTCACCCCTCCAAGCCCCTGTCCCAGAAGGGAAGGCAGGTGCCTGAACTGTACGAAACTGATATGAGATGACGGGACAGCACCACATATCCTAGGAGGTGACGAGACCTAACCCGGTATTCTCTGGGTCCCTTCCCCCCAGCATCTCACTGTGCACACTCACTGAGTGTGGACATAGAGCCAGCCCCGCTCTATGTCCACACTCAGCTGTGCGTGGTTGAGAAGCACTTAATGTTTCCCTCAAAATTTCCTTTTGGTCAACAGGGGTCATCAGTGCCTCACTGGGGGGGGGGGCGGTTTGGAGGCGGGGGACACATTGCTATTCCAGGCCTCTGTCAGGGCAGGGAGTGAGGGACTGCAGGCCACAGGGATGCTGCCCTGGGCAGGCCTCGGAGCTTCTCTTACAGCTACTGGAGTTTGGGATCTGGGTGGGAACCAAACAGCCAACTGATGATTCCACTAGAGGACTCTTGTGGTCCCTTCTGCCCCCAAGAGTCTACAATGCTGTTTCCCAGTAGAGAATATGTTCTTCAGCACCCTCCCCACCAGGACTGACCCCGCCACAAGCATAACACAGGCCCTGCGCTGAATTACAAACAGGAAAACCAACAATCAGCTCTGCTGAACAGAGCCAAACCAGAATTATGTCCCTGCCAAAGTTCAAAAATATCAGGGGCCCTCTTGTCCTAAAGCATGGAATTTAAATAATGGGTGTCTTTTAGAGATTAGATCATCCCTATTAAACCCCGCCGGCAAAATGAAACACTTTCTCATATCCTCCAAGTCAAAGATTTCCCACGGCTGTGGACTTCATTGGCAAAGTACAATGCTATCTGTGAAAAGCAGGGGGAAGATGGCGAAGGAACGAGCTGGGCTGCGCGGCCTATCCAGAGGCAGCCAGCGTGCCTATCTTTGCAGAAGGGGAGTGAGAACTCGTGGCAGGGAGGGCAGGTCATTGATGATAAAATGTATTAGGATATTAACATTCAAGATAGCAATCAGAATCCATTTTAGCACCCACCGCTGCCTCATGCTGGTGTACTGCAGTCCCAAAGAGAAAAATAGAAATTAAGCTATTAAACATGCCAAAAGCAACAAAGAGCTTTGTAGCCTGGGCAGATGGCCGCAGCGCGGTGGCCCAGTGAATCCCTCCAGGGTGGTGGTGCACTGGAGAGGCGAAGGTGGGGAGTGTGGGGCAACTTCGGGGCCAAATCAGGTCAATCACAAATTCTGCTCATGATCACATGCCCTGCACGCCCCCTGTACGTCCAGTCCTGCCACTGCCAAGCAGCTGGCACCATGTAAAAGCAGGCCTCCTATCCGCTCCCAAACATTCCCTGGCAAGTTTGGAACCTCTCCTGTGCTCAGGTTCCTCTCCCAGATGTAATCTGATTTATCAAATCTCCTTGGACCTCAGGCCTTTACTTGGTGCATCTTCCCAGCTGCTCTCTGTTTTCTCTTTCCCGCTACAGTACCTCTGGCTTCCCCTCCAGCTGGGGCCAGAGGCCAGCACTATGACAGAGCAGGGCTGAATCCCTGTTTTGTCATGTACGGGCTGCGTGACCAGGTGGTTATCTCACCTCTCTCAGCCTCAGTTTCTTCATCTGTGAAGTAGGTTGGTGTGAAAAGTGCCTGAGACATACATGTAAAATTTTCACCACTCAGGAAACACTCCATCCATGGTGGTGAAGAGTGAGGGCTCAGGGTTAAACAGGCCTGAGGTGCTCTTGACTCAGACTTCCTGGCTATGTGACCTGAAGCAAACAATTACCTTCACTACGCCTCAGACTATTTCACCAGTGAAGCGGAGCTACTATAATATATCACTGGGCTGTTGTGAGGTTAAAGGAGATAATCCGCCATGCTGAACATGGAGCCTGGCACAAAACACTCAATAATTATCGGTGGTGTTATCATTAAAAAGTCAAGTCTTCACGGCTCTTCCTTCTAAGTCCAATCTTCCTCCCACCATGTCAAGGTTCTCCAAACAAAAAGAGGGATTCTCATGTCAAGCTGATAGTAATCAATGTTATTCCAGGACACCTAATGGCTTTATAGTGTTGTAAAGATCAAATAAAGAACTATGTATCCTAAGGAAAGAGGACTGCCTCCAGCCTAGGGGATACCCAGGGACAAGAAAGGGCACCCTGCTGGCCATACAAAGTCACTGGTGCTCATGAAAGAAGGGGAAAGGGAGGTGATCACTCATCTTCTGGGCATCTCCTAGCCCTGGACACCCTACCAAGTGCTTCCCCTACACGGGCTCATTCAACCTCCTGTGAGGCCAGGAATATTCCCTCCCCATCCTATGAAAACACTAGGGCTCAGAGAACCTTCAATCAGGAACCCTCCCAGGTCTGCCTGGAAAGCACAAAAGAGATGACTCTGATGGAGCTCACAAGTCCAATGGAACTCCCTCCCAGCACATGATGCCTTCTCAAAGAACCCAGTCCAAAGTGAGTTCTCCTTCCTCTACCCTCCAGGCTCTCAATCATGAGGGCCAGTTCTTCTTTTCAGGTTTAACTGACTTCCTTCCCCAGCCAGACCATTTTAAAGCAAAGCCATACCTCAAACACCTTGGTCTCCCCACAGAGCTCTTGGGGAAGGTCTGGGTAGGAGCCAGAGCTCAAGTCATCTGCGTTAAAAGCACAGCAATGGGGAGTGTAAGCCATAGAAACCTGTGAACAAGCAATCTTTGAAAGCTAAAAAGACACATGGGGACTTTTTTTTTTTTTTTCAGTAGTGCCCAGCTATTACCAAGCCCTTCACCCGTATTATATCATTTATTCTTCACAATTAACCTGTGAAGTACAGAGCATTATTAGCCCCATTTTATGTATGAGAAAACTGAGGTTAAAGAAGGTAAGTGCCCAATATATCACATATGCTAGTAAGAGCACATACTGCACAACTCCAGTGAGCACCGTCACACGCAGTCTCTGTCAACGAGGCCCCTGAGATAAGTGGCAGAGTTAGAACTCACACCGCCAACTCCTGACTTGCAGTCCAGTGTTCCTTCCACCACACCTCACCTGTCCAGCGGGAACTCTGGGCCAGAAGCCAGGCACAATGATGAGCCGCTGGACAATTGGCTCATGGTTGCTGGTTTGTGTTACTGTCAGCTCTCAGTGATCTCGGTGTCTGCATGTGTTTGTTTTGGGGGTGGTCAGGATTGAGGGAAGGGAGTTCAGAAATTCAAGGTCAAGCTTCCTTCTAACCTAATAGGCTCAATGCTCACCTGATACTGCCAATAGAGCCTTTCCATAGGACAGTCTGCAAAGGTCACACATGCCCAACGTGAGTTTCACTTCCATTTCCATCTGTTGTCAGGTTGCTAGGGCTTGGGGAGAGACAAAAAGTAGGGAAGGGGGCAGGAAAAGTTCACAAGTCCAGAAAAGATGAGAAGGAGGAAGAGAGGCTTTAAGTGCAAGTGTTTCACCAATTAAATCCTAGATACTTGACTCCTGGTTTCCTTTCCTTTTTTCTTGGATGAGGGTGGGGGAACCAGGGAGGGGGAGGCAAAAGGGAAATCAGTTAAGGTAGAAAGCTCAGGAGTTCTTTCTCAAAGCAGAGGACCTGCTGTCCAATCCCATGCCCTCTTTACTGTAGGCCATTTTCTCCAGGAAGCAACATGGCACCCTGTGGGTGTCTCCAAAGGCACCCAGAAAGACAGAGCAGGGGCCACACACACAACAGGGGCCCTCCGAGGTCTGCTTTGGGAAAGCACAAAATTGAGCAGTTGCTGGGTATTGGGTTTGAAGTTAGCAGCTTACTAAAGACTCTTCATTTGGAGACGAGTTTGTGACTAGCCCTTTTGGTAGAGTTCACTGGCTAGCTGAAAAGCAGAGAATGCCTAAGAAATCAACTATTTTAAGATTTCCATCCTGTTAGGCTTACAATAGCACTTACTTTCATAAAATAAGGCAAGGGAAAGACTGTCCTTTTCCAAACACCTTCTATAGCAGTACAGTCATTACACGGGCTTAAGCGTAAATCCCTGCCTTGCAGGACCCCATCTGTTATCTCCTCCGTCCTATCTCCAGCACACTGGAGGCATGTAATTTGTAAGTGTTGGCTCAAGGAATGAATGACCTTACTTTAAACTCCTTCAGTATCTGAAAAACTGGATCTGCACCACTGAATTATGGAGGTGATTTTATAAAAGAAGCCATCACCCTGTACACAAATGTTCATAGCGGCTTTTTTCATAACAGCCCAAAACTGAAAACACCCAAATGTCCAACAACAGGTGAATGAAGAAACCATGCTGCAGCCATATAATGGAATTTTACTCCACAATGAAAAGGAATGAATTACTGATGTAACCAACAGCAAGCCTGCTATGCAAAAGAAACCAAACGCAAAAGAGTATATATTGTATGATTGCACTTACACGATATTCTAGAAATGGCAAAGCTACTCAATAATGACAAAAAGCCTATCAGTGGTCTGCTTGCGTGGAGGTGGGGACTGACTGTAAGGGGCACAAAGGAGGATGTAAATGTTCTGTATCTCAACTGTGGTGTTGGTGAAATACATGCATACACTTGTCAAAATGCATCAAACCTCACTTAAAACGGGTGCTCTTTATTAAATGTAAATGATAGCTCAATAAAGTAGTTTTTCAAAAAGAAGTCTTCATTTCACATAAAGATTCCTCCACAAGTTTTCTTTAAATAACAAACCACCTTTCCACCCTCAGAGCATTTAAAATTTCATATCCCATTTTTTAAAAATAAAAGCATTCATTCAGAGTTTTTCAAGAGCACTCTGTCACACAACATAATGTACACCTACCTGTGTAGGCACACAGATTCACACACACACCCACGTGTGCAAAACACTCACAGGCACACAGCTGAGCCGCCTTCTTCTGTCTTCTGAGATCAAAATATGATAATAGCAAGAAAAGCATACCCAAAATGTAGGCTCAAATGCCTATTCAATTATTTTAAACTGTCTGTGCTTATAGGTCTCAATTTCCTCATAACGTAAACAAGACAATTAGACCAAATGCTCTAAAAGGTCTTAATGACCTAAAAATCCATGAAGAGGGGAGGGCTTAAATAAATTATGATACATCCATATGGTAGATTACTATGTAACTCCTAAAAATGAATGAGTCATCTAAATGTATTGAATGGCATGGAACTATCTCCAGGATATATTCAGTTAGGGTGGGGGAGTAAGGTTCAATATGCTTATTATGCTGCTGTGTGCTTAAAATGCATGTGAATGGATGTGCGTGCACACACACAGTGGTACTCAGATGATCTCTAGAAGGAGCCTTAAGAAATAGGAAACAGGGATTGCTTCAAGGAATAGAAACTGCAGGATTGGGGGACCAGTGATCAAGAAATGGGGCTTACTCTTCACCGAATGCTCCTTTTAAACCATCCGAGTTTTTAAAAACTGTGTTCTTGAGTTTACATGTTACAAAATTTAAATCAATACCTTAAAAATATATAAAACATCTCTTTTAGTTCACTGGCTATTTCTAACCTCCAGTCCCCCAGAATGCAGCTTGCTTCGGTTAACGTACATACCTTAATTAAAGGCCCTTCAAAACCGGCTGAACTTTGGAGAGCTTGTACAAGGCATGGGACTGTATAACACAGTGAGCCATGTGGTGGAAGATGGACTCTGTGGGTAACAGTACAAATATGAGAGCTGTCTTTATGAACTATAACAAACATACACTACTAATTCATGGTGTTAGTAATGGGGGGGTATGGAAAATATACCCTATAGACCACAGTTAGTGGTAAAAGTCTGATGATGTTGTTTCATAACCTGTAACAAATGTCCCACAACGATGTGAGGTGTTGGTGGAGGGGTGCTGATGGGAATTTTGCACATTATGCATGGATATTTTATGAGCTCACAACTTCTCATATTCATGTACATATACATACACACATATAAACCCAGCTGAAACTCTGCTTTCACATCACTCCTGGACGGGCCACAGGAACCATCTGAGCAGCAGCCACCATCTCCTCGTGAGGCTCCTGTCGGCTGGACCAAAGTCCTGCAATACAGATCCTATCTCTCAACATGCCAAAAATGGAGTCACCTCAAGTTAGCAACTTCTTCCTCTTTTCAACAGGCTCAGGAAGGGACCCAAAGAGCTTACACCCTCGTGATGACAGAGATGGCTAAAAACAAGCAACTCCATGTGTACACAAATGGCTTCCTGAGTTGAGAAAACATTCAAAGGTGCCAAGCCTAATATCGAGAGTGTGTAATGGTTTACAAAACATCTCCGTCACACTCCAGCTTTTCTATTTTCTTTGAGGGAAACAGCAATACATGAATACGTACCCTATGAGGAAATGGTGAGTGCAAAAAGCAGGAAGCATAGCCACACCCCCCAAGAAACCAGGATTCTGAAGGGAAAAAGTAGCCCAGTACCAATTTGCACTCTTTGCCTTTTGTGGGGCGCTGGTCTCTGTCGCAGGGTGTATTTGCATGGATGCGTTATTTTACGCTGCTGTTCCTTACACTAAGCTCTGAAGCTAGCTTGCCCGGGTTCACATCCCAGCTCTGCCTGTTATATGCTGTGAGGCTTGCCTGGATCTCCTCATCGATAAATTGAGAACCCGCCTCGTAGTATTGAGAGGGCTGAATGAGACGGTGAAGTGCTGGGCGCTGGGCCTGACCCATGTCAGCAGCCTGTGAGCTGTTGGGGCCTTAGGGGCCACGCCCTCCCTTCTCTGGGTTTCCACAGCTCTTAGCCCATGACTTGGCACAAAGCAGGTGATTAGCACAGACTCCAAGTGGAACTGAATGAATCCATGTGACTCAAGAAGCAAGCTCGCTCAGGAGCTCAGGACGTTGCAACCAGAAATACTATCTTCATGCCAGGAACTTTTCTGTCTCTGTAATATGACACCCTGGCAGAAGCCTTCCACCAATGACTGCTTACAAAGATGTTTGGTTCCAGATCCCCTTCAAAATCCAAGACAAGAGGAGAGGCTGTTTTATTTGTAATAACAATCACAACTCTGATAAACGCCTTTACTGAGCACTTTCCATGCATTCTTTCTGTGAGGGAGACAATGTCCTTATCCTGAACCATTTCATGGATGGGAAAACTGAGGCACAGGAAGTTTAATAATGTGTCCACATGTCGCAACTCGAGGAAGAGGAGCCTGGATGAAAACCCAGGGCTCTCCGGCTGCAGAGTGAGTGCCCCTCACCGTGACCTTGGGGCGTTGCCCCCTAGCTGCAGATGGCATGTGCTCAAGGACAGTCTGAGGAAAGAACACGTAGTGAGTGTTTCTAGAGCGCATGCTGGGTGCTTGATAATGGAGTTGCTTCTTGGACACGAGAGAAATGAAAGTAAAGCTCTTTTCCTTGACCTCACAGAGCTCATAGTTTGAAGTACCCCATCCTTAAACCAGACCACAGCAAAAGGGCACAGTGAAATGTAACACAAATACAACACAAGGATGCCTGACTTCAGGGAATAAAAGTCCTCAAGGAAATAGTCCTGTATCGTGATCTTCTGAATATCAAGTCGTATTTGCCATTGCTTTTCATCATATAATTAGAACCATGTCCTGTGAGGAAATTTAACAGTTTTAGAAGAATCACAGAAGCCTGAAATTTAAAAGCCACAAGCAACTTAGAGCCCTTAGTTCAAATAAGTAAAGAAATATAAATGAAAGCAAGGGTAAGATCTTTTTTCTCTTCTTTTGCCTGTCAAATTAGCTGACATTTCTTTGGGGTTCCATATTTCTGTGTTTGCTTATTAAAATAAAACCAAAGCTAAGTATCGTGAAGTGTTCAGCTGTCAAAAAATCAAACACTGCAGGCGAGCATATAATGAGAAGCAACGGTCCTAGGCCCTTCACTCCCCAGAGGGAACCAATTTTAATCATTTCTATTTAGGTTTTTCTGGTGGTCACTGCCATGTCCCTAAATAAAATGTTTATACCTCAATTTCCTGATTTCTTATTTTAGCCATTCACTCACGCCTTGTTGCTACGATAAATGAGGATTTAGTTCACGTACCACCTCACTCCTCTTCGCCCCTCCACAAAATAATTATACATCACAATTTTCAGTTCCTTCTCTGATCTTCTCTATAACTGCAAAACACATTCTAAAATGTCCATTTCTTGGCCCGTCGACTATAGACAGTATCCCTCGACCCCCCACTGAGCAACAAGAGGGCTTTATTCCTCCCAGCCCACCCCTTTCACTAACCCACTTCTACCCTTTTTGTCTTTATTGTTAGATGACCAAGGTAACAACACTGTTCTCTAACCAGAGTTAAGTTCCACATTTTGTCTACACATTGATTCTAAAATCTGATAACCCATGTGCCACTTGATGGAGAACATACCTAGCATCAAATTCAAATGGAAATTTTTTTTTTTTTACTCTACCAATTGTCTTTCTCAGATATTCCAGTTTTTCCAGGGTTCTTTTCTCTCAGGGTTTGCCCACCCTTCTGGAAAACCCCACAGTCCTAATGTGAACTGGCTGATCTCTGCAACTGTAGCCCTGGATCTTCTCTTCACTGCTCTGCTGGGGGCAGCCACTGTTGCTAGAATCCACAGATTCCTTGTTCTGGGCCATTCCTGTGTTTTTTGCTAGTAAAGCACATTCTGAATAAAATATTAAGAGTGTTTAGAAAGGCAGATTTCCAAAACATTACATGCCTGTCCTCATGCATAATTGATAGTTTGGCTAGATGTAGAATTCTGGGTCAAAAAATCATTATTTATCAGAACTTTCTTCTAGCAGAAATGTTGCTGGTGGAGTCTGATGTCAGCCTGATTACTGTGGCTTAGTAGGCGACTTTCGTTTGGTTCTGTTTTCACATTCTAGAACTTTTAGAACCTTATTTTTATCTTCAGGGTTCTGAAATTTTAAAATAATATGTCTCCGGGTAGCTGTTTTAAGAAAAATTATTGTGTGGAATGAAACTGAGCATGTGGGAGATACTCTTCTATTTGGTTTTGTTGTGTGTGTGTCTCTGTGTGTGTGTGTGTGTGTGTGTGTGTTTAAAATACTGCCCCCTTCTCCATTTTTCCTCTTTCTTAAACTCCTATTATTCAGATATTAGACCAATAGAATTGATCCCTATGTCTTTTACTATTTATTATATATTTCACATTTCTTTTATCGCTTTATTCCATATCCTAGAAGGTTTACTTGACTTTATCTTACAACCTTTCCACTGAGCTTTTATTTCTAATATGTTGAGTTTTCAGGAGTGCCTTCCTATTTTCTGATGGCTTCTTTTTCATAGCATCCTTTTTGTTTGTTCTGTGGATGCAATATTTCCTCTAATATTTCTGAAGTTCCAGCCTGATCTGCCTTAGGGCTAGAGTATGGGACCATTCTATTATATCAGGGGATCTCTGCAGGAGGAACTAGCTTTGCTAGTTCTCCCCATGCCATTTTGTCAGTTCTTTTTAAGAGAACCCTCCAGTTTTTTAACCCTAAAAGTGAGAGGCTGGCTCCACATCCTTCTGCAGTGAGTCAGGGGTAGAGGATTCCACCCACTAAACTTCAGACAGTTACCCTGCATCCAGCTGCATGGCTCACTCCCACCCTCTGGGATTCTGCAGAGCAGCTGGCTCTTTACTAGACTCCAGTCCTCTCTGCACATTATTTGGGGCTGTGGTTTTCTCAGCACCTCTGTTCTGCTCCATCACTTGCTACTCTGCCCTCTATTTTCATCTTCCAGAAATTCATGGAAATAGTTTGATTGTGGCCTCTCTCTCTGATCACTGGGTTGCTGCAGATTTTTATCCTTTTTTTCCTTTTCTACTATATAGATGGGGTCTTGAATAGGTAAGGAAACAAACACATTTTTTCCTATAATCATCTTGAACGGAAATTCACAAGAATGTCTTAAATGGTAGTGTCCAGTGCTGGTGAGGGTGGGGGAAACAGACGCACTCACCACTGCTGTGGAAGGGTAAACTAGCATAAAATTGGTAGAGAGCATTGTGGAATTATATGATGACAACTCTTTGACCTAGGAATTCCACTTCTGAGAATTTATCCCAAATCACGCATGAGCAAAAAATATTTAAGTACAAGGTAATCGTTATAGCATTTTTAAGAGTGTAAAATTAGAAATGAATTGTCCAATAACAGCACATTAATTAAATAGATTATGGCATTTCATTAGATACCATGCCACCATGAAAAATAATCTTGTAGACTAATGACATGGAAAGATACACACAACATGGTCTTAAGTGGGAAAAATCAGATTATAAAGGAATATGTATTCTATGGTTCAATTATATAAAATTAATTTTGTACAAGTTAAATATGGGTGGGTACATATAAAAAGGATGAAAAGATTATCTATGGGGAAATGTAATAATGTGTGATTTTTTTTCCCTGTGTGCATATCTATATCTATAAAAGTTTTTGACTCTTCTACTTTCTACCATAACTTTTGTAATAAGAAAATAAATTAATAAATTTGTTGTTCTGAGAGCATTATGTAGATCAATACTCTCATTTATAGGTAAGTAAACTGAGCACAGAGAGGTTAAATAATCTATCCAGGCACCTGAGCAAATTACCCACAGTGGAGAAAAACAGAACTTATCTGGGGCTTTTTATAGGGCAGGTTTAAAATAGGACATATATATAAAGCATAATTTTCTGGCCAAACGGTAACAGTTCTACTCAACCCTAATCGCCAACTATGAATAATAAGTGGCCAGACTTTTTCCTTAGTTGGATACAGTTTAAACATATTAAGGAAAGGGAGGCGGCTGTGGCTCAATCAGTGGGCTCCCGTTTACCATATGGGAGGCCCCGGGTTCGGTTCCCGGGGCCTCCTGGTGAAGGCAAGCCCGCCCACACGGCGTGGTTAGCTGACCCAGCGAGCACAAGCAGCAAATGGGGGATAAATGAATAAATAAATAAATTAATTAATTAAAAAAAAAAAAAAACATATTAAGGAAAAGCTTCAATAGAGTAACCTAATAGAACACATTAGATTTTAAGTCCTGTGCTTTGATCAAATCTCCTTCTCTTTATTAAAGTGATCCTCCGTTTTGGGGGATGATGTAAACCACATTTTTTACCTTACGCACTGTTACCTCCAAACCACCTTTTATGGAACAAACTTACATAACATCATAAAGACTTTATTGCCCAGGGGATGAGTAAACATTTCTGCTATGATATGAGACTCCAGCCCACGGCCTAGCCATTCAGTGTCACCATCTTTGTCTCTACATGAATACTTTTGGATAAAGTCTCTCACTTGTTTACAATGTTTACAATGGGGAAAGGCAATGTGAAAATACTGATAACTAGGAAAACCAAACACAGGTCTCAAACATGTGCAATGTAGGAAATTGGAATCCATCAGGCACATTGAAATCGTGAAATTTCACTCTCAGTTGGATACCTCAGTTAACTGTGTTGAATTTTGAAGGAAAAGGTGATTTAATTTTTTTTTTTTTTAGATTTTAAGACGATGCCAAGAAGATGTTTGGTGTAATTTTTAGTTTTCTGGGATAGTGCCTGCCTTAACATGTTATCTAGTGCTCATGCTTGGCTATCCATTTGTTTTCCTTTCCCATAAATATATAAATGTAAGTTTTCAGGGACAAATTATATCTGAAAGTAGGGACGGACTGTCCTTTGAAAATGCATAATTTTTTTTTAAAGATGCTTAGATTACATAAATGTTACACAAAAATTATAGGGATTCCCATGTTCCCCACCTCCCACACCTCCCACAACCTCCCACATAAACATCTTTCATTAGTGTAGCACATCACCTGCAATGGATATACACATCCTGGGGCTTTGCCACTAAGCATGGACCATAGTTCACATTGTAGACCAGGGCAGAAAGAGCTGTAAAGGTTATATCACATGTAGGATGCATTATAGACCGTTTGAGAGGGAGTCTATGGCCCTATATCCAGTTTGTGAGGACCGTTTAGGGCCATTTACAATATTAATTAATTGAGGGGATGGGGCTTGAAATAAATAGAAAAAAGTAAACCACTACCCAAGCACAAAGAAAGTTCTCAGGCTTTCAAAGACATCAAAGGAAAATAAAGCTTAAAACAGTCAAGTCTACCCTATGTGTTAGAATTCGCCAGAGAAACCAAACCAACAGGATGTGAGTGTGTGTGCATGTAGACATTATGACATTTATTATAGGAACTGGCTCATGTGACTGTGAGAATTGGCAAGTCCACATTCCATAGGGCAGGCCACAAGTTGGGAACCCTAATGGAGGTTTTGATGATTTCCCCAGGAGAAGCTGGCTGGCTGAAATAGCAATAGAAATTCTTGTTTCTAACTGCTGAAATCATCAGGTCTCCCTTCAAGGCCTTCAATTTCCAGATGACAAGTCCTTCATTGCAGAAGGCAGTCTCCTTTGGTGATTGTAGATGTAATCAACCATAGATGCAAACAACTGACTAAAGATTTAAATCTACAAAATACCATCAGAGTAACAATCAGGCCAGTGCTGGCTTGACCAAACCACTGGACACCATAACCTAGCTGAGAGGATCCACGAAATTAACTATCACACCTTCTAATAGTCAGTGCTTTGCTTATTGCCCCGAGTAGAAGTAACTGAATCCTAGTTTTAGTTAATAGGGCTTTTCTAATGTGCTGACCTTTCTGTTGTCTATTATTTAGAGTATTTCATTCCTAATTTGCAAAAAGGCAGGTTTCAGAGATTAGGTTTGGTGAGTGTATGTTAATTTATAGAAGTCTTCCAGGGCGACTGGCCTGACAGATGAAGGAGCCAGCCCTAAAGACATCAAGGGGAATAGCAAAGCAGGCAGAGAGAATAGCAAGGGCAAAGGCTCTGGGGCGGGAGGAAAACTTGGCCTTTACCAGAGGGAGGATATTAGTGTGACTGGAACAGAGTGAGGGAAGGGCAGTAGGAGATGAGGTCAGGGAAGCCATGGGCAGCCAGAAAATACAGGGCCCTGAAGGCCAAGGTAAGGACCTCAGCTCTGAGTGAGGAGGATCTGAGCAGAGCAGTGACATGCTCTGGCTTCCACTTTAAAAGGATCACTCTGGCTGCTGTGGAGAATAAACAATAGGCACAAGTGGGGAGGCTGGGAGGCCACTTAGGAGGCTATTGCAATAATCCAGGCAAGAGATGATGGTGGCTGGGAGGGGGTCATAGCAGTGGAGGGAGGTGGGAAGGTGTCAGATTCTGGATATTTTTAGGAGATAGAACCAAAAGGATTCGCTGATAGATTGGACGTAGGGGAAAGATAAAGAAAGGAATCAAGGTTGGCATGGAGATTTTTTGACCTGAGCAAAATGGGGTCTTGCCCTTTGCTGAGCAGAAAAGCGTGGGAGTGGGGCTTCAGGAGCTGGGTTTGGGCAGGCCAGGTAGAAGACGCCTATGAGACAGCCAAGGGCAACTGGGTGCGTGAATCTGAAGTTCAAGGGAAAGGTCCAAGCTTAAGATCTGAATTTAGTGGTCACCAGCAGGTAGATGGTACAGATACATGATCCCCTGCCTGTAAATCCGATCTCCAAAAAGCTCTAAAAACTGGAAGTGTTGTGATTTGGGGTCCAAAATCATCTTACAAAAAACCTGACCCATGCTGACAAGAGGCTGTTTATGATCTACATTTATGCCACTTAGTTGGAATATTTATACCTTTGTGCTGTAAGGATCTTCATTTGCTTGAACATGAAGGTCTGCCCCAGACCCTGCTGGAGGTGTTACATAATATACAGAGCATATACTAGATTAACCTTCTAAAATCCAAAGGATTCTGAATTTCTAAATAAATCTGGCCCTGAGGGTTTTGCATGAGGGATGTGCGTATATATTTTAAGCCAAGAGACTGGAGGGGTGAGGACTGAGCTGGAGCCCTCACACATAAAAGGCGTTACAGCAAGGAGGACCTGTCCAAATGTCTGAAAAGACTTGATACAGAAGACTGACTTCTACCACCCTGGATGGGGTCACCTTTGACTCAGCACCTTTCTCCCTCCAAATCTCCACCACCACCAAACCCTCACACTCATTCCAGATGCACAGCTTACAAAGACCTTTTCCTTAAATTTAGCTTTCTCTCTGTCTTCAAAAGGAATAGCAAAAAACAACTCTATCACCCTCCCCACCCACATACACGCACCCTTGCCCTCACACACCTCGTAAGTCTTAATAAGCCTGTTGTAACACCTACTTCACGCACTAATGAACTAATGCTGCGCTTATTTCCAAGTGGGATCTGTGTGGAAAGGGGAAAAACGTAGAAAACTGAAAAATGCTTGAACGTAGCATAAAGACACTTGCTATTGCCAGAAAGACTGTCTGCTGCTGCTGTTGCTCTAAAACATTTCTGGGCATCCCTCCCTCTACGACTAAAGATGCAGGAGGTGAGCTGCAGTGGGGCTGAGCTGCGCTGGGGGTGAGCTGCGGTGGAGCTGAGCTGCTCTGGGGGTGAGCTGCAGTGGGGTTGAGCTGCGCTGGGGCTGAGCTGCACTGGGGGTGAGCTGCAGTGGGGTTGAGCTGCGCTGGGGCTGAGCTGCACTGGGGGTGAGCTGCAGTGGGGTTGAGCTGCGCTGGGGCTGAGCTGCGCTGGGGCTGAGCTGCGCTGGAGGTGAGTCGCGGTAAGGGTGAGTTGCAGGGGGGATTAGCTACAGTGGGGATGAGTTGCTGTGGGGGGGAAGGTGTGCTGCAGTGGGGCTCCCAAACCCCAAGCCTGTTGCAGGAAAACACTGGCACAAAGAGGAAGCTCTCCCTGACCCAGAGCCACTAGGTCCCCACAGATGCTGCCTCGTGTTTTAAGGCAAGTCAGAAAAGGGGAGAGAGGACTAGGAAGTGAGGCAAGGTGGAGAGGACACTGACATAGATGCCATCACGGGAGCTTTTCTTCCTACATTCAATCCTGTGGATTCAAAGCTCTCTGGAGTTGGCAGGTTTGCTGAAGTATACAGTTAAAATAAAAATGAAAAGGCAATCCCATTCACAAACCTGTGTAGTCCACCAAATGGACCAGGTTCCACTGCGATTTCCCAGGCTCCATTCCCAACCTCCCCCATCCACGTTTCCCACTCTGGCTATACCCTTCTGATTCAAAAAGAGGATGAGAAATCTCTATCAGAAGCTTCAGGATCCTCTTCATTCATAAGCAGACATGTAACACACAACATAGAAGAAAACCCACATGGTAATTAAATCCCAGCTGGAAGACTGGCCATGCGTTGGTCACCATGGAAGATGGGCGGTAGGTGCATGAGGGTTCATTATTCAGCTCTGCCTATTTCTGTATATGTTGGAAATTTTCCAGAATAAAACATTAAGAAAAGGAGAAGGAGGAGGGAAGAAGGAAGGGAGGAAGGAAATGGTCCATTTAAATCCCAGATGAGTGGATGTCTGAAGGCTACTCCTAGGTTTTCTCAATGATCTCAGCTGGGGGGCAGATGCCTCCTTAACCCAAACCTCCTCACCTCCTGGCCCACCTAATCCAACCCAGTGCCATACAGGGGCTGCAAGATGGGTAAACCTGTGCCACGGTGTCCCATCTGACCCGCATCAGGCCTGCTCCCGAGAGACTCGGGAGGCCTTTATCTGGATCTTCTCATGCAGGAGCAGTAGGTGGTAGAGGTTTGCAGTGTTTTGTTCAGGGCTCATGATAAGTGCTTTGGAGAAAAAGGAGTTGATTGCTTCAACCTTTCCTTTCTTCATAAAGATGTTTTTCCTGAGTTCAAAGGCTGTCTGCTTACCTTAGATGATTAGGGCGGATTAATGCAACTAATTGTGTTAACACAATGACTGTCCTGCTGAGGCCTGCAAATTATCCCTGCTTCCCTCTGATTGCCTCAGGATTACCTCACCACCGTCAAGGCTGGTAAACTTCCACGCACGGGGCTGGCCCCTGTGGAAAGCCAACTGTGCAATGTCAGCCCTATGCAGGGACAGGCGCTGTGGCAGCCGCCAGAGTGGGAAACCAGCCTGCCGACCTCCCCGCAGAGCTGAGGGCATTCCCTGGCTTTTCCCTGTGGGTGCAAAGCCAAGCCAGAGGCAGAGCCCTCACCCATCCCTGAAGCTGTGAGCCTCCCAGCTGGCATCTGCCATGAAAGAACTCCCCCAGGACAGAACCAGCTGCCTCAGATGCCTGTGGCTGCCAGCAGCAGAGCTGGGCATGCCCTCAGAGATGGGACTGGGTCTGGGGCACAAACTGGGGAATAAACAAAATGCAGCCAAAGGAACAGGTATGGAAAACCTGAGGTGCTCTGTCACAGGCAGGTGGAAGCTGCCCTCCTCAGATGCCTGCAGGTGGCATTCAAGCCAAGCAGCGGGGGGGGGGCTGCTGCCATGCCCAATCACGGCTTCCTTTCTCCTCCTCTCCCCCTCCCAACTTTACCACTGTGGGGTGATTCTTTTGGGAGTAACACACATTCTAGTCCCTAATTAGTCAAATATGAGAAAATCCACCACTTATTTTTCACAAGTCAAGTTACTCTCATATTTTGTTAATTCATTAATCTATCAATGAATGACGGGTTTCCTGATTTAATGGGATCCAAAGCTTGCAATATAGCCTGGCTGAGACAGTGAATTCAACAGCTCAACCACTTGATGGGAAATATCTTCCAACCAATTCCAATTTATTTTCACCCAGAAAGAGCAGAGGATAAAAAAAAAAAAAAAAAAAAAAAAAAGCTACTACTGATAAACCTGGTAGCCTCAAATTTGTTTTGATTTGTATTGTTTTTTTGAGACAGTGGCCAAACATGTCAAACCTTGAGTATTGCAGTCCTGGGACTTTACCCTAAAGTGCAGAACCCTAGTTGGGTCCATTTCACTCCTTGAAGTCACCTGGTACACAGTGCTTGAGAGTTAGCTTCTGGGCTTATCCAGGATAGAGTCTGTGATGGTTAGACTAATATGTCAACTCGGCCAGGTAATTGTGTCCAGGTGTTTGGTCCAGCAAGCACTGGGCTAATTGTAATACAAGAGCATTTATGGACTTCGATCATCAGTGAGTTTACTGCGTGGATGGTTGATTACGTCTGCATCAATCAGGGAGATTGCATCAGCAATGGGTGACGTTTTTATTCAATCAGTTGAATGCCTTAAAAGGGGAAGTGATTTCAACATTCAGGGAGAATTTCCCAGCTCGTCGTTGGACAGCCAACTTCTCCCAGACACTCATCAAGGACTTTTTATCGGACTTTCATCGGAGCCCCTGGCTTGCAGCCTGCCTGCAGAACCTGCACTTGTGCATCCCCACGGTCGAGTGAGAGACTCTTTTAAAATCTCATATTATTGACAGATATCTCCTGTTGATTCTGTTTCCTGAGAGAATCCTGACTATACAGAGTCCCATTCATCTTTGTCTCCACAGGGCCTAGCATGGGGAGAAGAGGCAGCTAACAAGTATTGTTTACACAGAAGTGACTACTAGAACCCAATCAGAAGACTAAATAGAAACTTCACTTATATGGTGTTAGGTTCTGATCCGGCAGTTATATATCAATCATAGGACCTGCTGTGGGGAATTAGGGACTTATTAATGGGAGTCTATGTTTGCCTAAGGAAATCATTACCAAAAAAAAAGTTAAGAAGCATTAAGTAGCAACTCTCCTTACAGAGAGAGAAGGTTAAAAAGTGAGCGCTCTTCAAGCAGAAAAGAGAAACTTATGAGAAAGAATGAGCCCTTGACTATGTAAGTCATTCAGTGAGTGACACAGATCCATATCTCTTGCCCCACAGCACCCCAAATGCACCCCTACCACTCCTAGATTGCCAAGTCTTCTTAGTTACCCAGTTGAATGTGCAAAGACCAAAGAAGCATAAGGCTCTCTACTCCCAAAGTCATTACAGGGCCTCCAAGTCCCAGCAAAAGAAAGTAACTGCACAAAGATGGGGATCCCTGGCAGTTACCCGTCACTCCTACCTCCAACAACAGATTCATCCACAGGTGTCCCTAACCCTGAGGCAGGATGTGGGGGATTCTGGAGGGCTTCCTCCCCTCAGGTCCTGAGCAGATCTACTTAGGCCCCTCATGGGTATGCAATTCGGGCTGCTTTCTAAATTCTCCCAAGAGGCCACAGCATTTCTCTCCAAGGTTGGCTCAGGGCTCATGCTTTGGAAACCAGCTGTTCTGAAAATGGCATGGACATTCACAAACTACAAAATTACTTTTATTCTCTCTGGAGATGTCAGAAACATTTAGCTTCTTTGTCTCTGTGTGCCTTTGTACACACACACTTGATATACATGACAACTGATTTATGCTGACTTTGCATAATAAATTTTGAAATGATATGGACAAAGAACTCAAAGAAAGAGCCCCAGACAAGCACTAGAACATTTGAAGGCTGTTGTTCCAGACCCGTCATGTGGAGCTGTCTCTGGGTCCTCCCACATCCTGGCCTTCATATCTAATCAGTTGCTAAGCCCCCTCAAGGCCTTCTTCATAAGTGCTTCCACCTACTCTTCCATTCCTCACAGTCACCAGCCTGAAAGCTCCTAGACCTTCCCTTGCTCTCCTTGACTCCAAACCACCTGCAGGCGGAAACCTTACTGACTGGTCTACAAGAGCGCCATCGTCACAATACCCCTTGTCCAAAACAGTTCAGTTCCTCAACAAACTCTGCACTGGGCCCTGGTGCTCCTCCCTTCCCTAACTGCCACTGCAAACCCAGTGATCCAGCCGGGTTCACCTTGTCACCATCCTGCCCAAACATGCCCACACACGCCAGACTCCAAATCAGCCTCACAGCAGGCCCCAAATGCAGTCCTGCCTGGGGCACTTCCTGGCTCCCCATGCCCTCCTCCAGCCTTCTCTTGTCCAGCATTCAGCATCCATTTAGGTTGTCAGGAACTCTCTTCTCACCTGTATTACCGGTCCCTCAGGGAGCTCTTCAGGGGTATCACCTACACTTATTACCCCCTCTCCAGCCCCCAGTGTCTTGCACACTATAACTTAAGGGAGATAATTATTTAAACTTCTAAGTGTTCAATGTTGAATAAAGTGACTCTAGACATAAACAAATATTTCAAATGCTGACCCTTCCTTCCATCAATCAACCAATTTCTAAATATTACAGAAAGATAGTGTGCCTGTGGCCTGTGAGATTAGCCTAAGGCATAGGAGGATGTTCAGGGATGAATCACCCCAGACTAGCCTCTGGAGTTCTGACTCCAAGAGGCCCCCTCATCTCCTCACCGCGCCTTAGGCCCCTAGCCCTGGAGGCTCAGGTCGCTGGCTCTGAAGACTTGTGTAAGATGATCAGCAGACCACAGCAAGTGTTCTGGAGGTTCAGGAACTCAAGTTAGGCAGGCATAGGATTTCAGCTGGTTGTCACTGGAAAACACTTTGTTACACAGCAAAGAGCCAGAAGGGCGGGTCTCTTGCCCTACCTCTGCCACTAAGGTCCACATGACTCGGGACAATCTCTCAACCCCTCTGTTGCCTCAACCATGGACTCTTTCTCACAGGGGCAGTGTAGAGAGCTTCAACAACCATGCATAAAACAGAACGTTTAGAGGGATCAAGAACTCAACAAATGAAGAGAAAAGAAGCTTTAGGTTTGAAAACCTAAAAGGCATTCCTGTCCCGGTGCAAGTCTCAAGGACGAGAGGGATAGCCCCTAGGGGTATCACTTCCAAATAACAAAGTTAAAATCTTCAGCTCTAATTCCTCCTGCCACAAGTCTCAGCTTCTCTTGCTGGCATCCAACGTTCTTCAAATCCCAGCCCCAAGTGAAGTTTCCAACTCAGTCTCCTACCCACTTAGGCCTATTGCCCTCCTACTACAACCAGGCCTTTCTCAGTCCACCCCCGCTCCTTAGCACAGTTTGTTCCTCCCAAACTTCCCCTTTTAAAAAGTCCAGATAAAATCTTTCTAAACCTTCAGGTCTCCCTCCACCTGGAATCGCTTCCCTCTTTCAATCCTGGAGACCCTTGAAGGCAGGTCCATGCCCGTATCCTTCTTAAATCCCTGGAGCATCCCTCCCCTGGCACCAGAAGCCCCTAGAACACTGCTAGGCACCGAAAAAGTGCTTAATAATCTCTTTTTCATTAAATGCAGTAATACCCAGAAAAACTGAAACTCAATGATGTCTCTATTACATTTTCAGCTGGAAAATGCCATTTAAGATTCACTCCTCAAATTCCTCAATATGATAAAAGGTATATATGAAAAACTCACAGCCAACATCATACTCAATGGGGAAAGGTTGAAAGCTTTCCCTTTAAGATCGGGAACAAGACAAGGATGCCCACTGTCACCATTGTTATTCAACATTGTACTAGAAGTTCTAGCTAGGGCAATTAGACAAGAAAAAAAAATTAAAGGCATCCAAATAGGAAAAGAGGAAGTAAAACTCTCACTGTTTGTGGATGACATGATTCTGTACTTAGGAAATCCTGAAGTATCCACAAAAAAGCTACTTGAACTAATAAATGAGTTCAGCAAAGTGGCAGGATACAAGATCAACAAGCAAAAATCAGTAATGTTTTTGTACACTAGTACTGAACAACCTGAGAAGGAAATCAGGGGGAAAATTCCATTTTCAATAGCAACAAAAAGACTCAAATACCTAGGAGTTAATTTAACCAAAGAAGTAGAGGACCTATATGCAGAAAACTACAAAACAATGCTAAAAGAAATTTTAAAAGACCTAAACAATGGAAAGACATTACGTGCTCATGGATTGGAAGAATAAATATCGCGAAGATGTCAGTCTTGCCCAAACTGATTTATAGATTCAATGCAATACCAATCAAAATCCCAACAGCTTACTTTGCAGAATTAGAGAAGGCAATTACCAAATTCATCTGGAAGGGTAAGTGCATCCGAATAGCCAAAAGCATTCTAAAAAAGAAGAGCAACGTGGGGGGAATTTCACTGCCTGACCTTGAAACATATTACAAAGCTACAGTGGTCAAAACAGCACAGTACTGGCATAAAGATAGACACATCGATCAGTGGAATAGAATTGAGAACCCAGAAATAAACCCTCACCTATACAGTCAACTGGTTTTTGACAAACCTACCAAGTCAATGCTAACAGGAAAAAATAGTCTCTTCAACAAATGGTGTTGGGAGAACTGGATATATATAACCAAAAGAATGAAAGAGGACCCCTATCTCACCCCCTATACAAGAATCAAATCTCAAAATGGATCAAAGATCTAAATATAAAAGCCAGGACCATAAAACTACTAGAAGAAAATGTAGGGAAACATCTTCAAGACCTTGTAGTAGGTGGTGGTTACTTGGACCTTATACCCAAAGCACGCACAACGAAAGAAAAAATAGATAAATGGGACCTTCTCAAAATTAAACACTTTTGCACCTCACAGGACTTTGTCAAAAGGGTGAAAAAGCAGCCAACTCAATGGGAAAAAATATTTGGAAATCACATATCTGATAAGGGTTTAATATTCAGGATATATAAAGAGATGCTACAACTCAAAACAATAAAAAGACAAACAACCCAATTAAAAAATGGGCCAAAGACATGAATAGACATTTTTCCAAAGAAGAAATACAAATGGCAAAAAAACACATGAAGAAAATGCTCAACATCACTCATGATTAGGGAACTGCAAATCAAAACTACAATGAGATATCATTTCACACCTATCAGAATGGCCACTATTAAAAAGACAGAGAACTACAAGTGTTGGAGAGGACGTGGAGAGATAGGAACACTTCTTCACTGTTGGTGGGAATGCAGGATGGTACAACCACTATGGAGGACTGTTTGGCAGTTCCTAAAGAAGTTGAATATAGACTTGCCACGTGACCCTGCAATACCACTACTGGGTCTATACCCAGAAGAAATGAGAACAGTGACACAAACAGACATCTGCACACCGATGTTCATAGCCACATTGTTCATGATTGCCAAAAGTTGGAAACAACCCAGGTGTCCATCAACAGACGAATGGATAAACAAACTGTGGTTTATTCACACAATGGAATATTATGCAGCTGTAAGAAGAAATGAAGTCGTAAAGCATATGACAACATGGATGAACATGGAGGACATTATGTTGAGCGAAGCAAGCCAGACACAAAAGGACAAATACCGTATGAATGCATTACTATGAAACAAACATATTGTGTAACATATTGTTTGATTCAAAAAAAATTTATATGTATCCATTACATTTAACTGAGAAATGTATATATTCATTCATCTGTGTTTACTTTTTAGTTTTTAATTGTTTATATTTTCAATTATTAAATGTACAAAATAAAGT
>JAKSZT010054030.1:41574218-41584330 GCA_026826555.1 Tolypeutes matacus
GATCAGTGGAATAGAATTGAGAACCCAGAAATAAACCCTCACCTATACAGTCAACTGGTTTTTGACAAACCTACCAAGTCAATGCTAACAGGAAAAAATAGTCTCTTCAACAAATGGTGTTGGGAGAACTGGATATATATAACCAAAAGAATGAAAGAGGACCCCTATCTCACCCCCTATACAAGAATCAAATCTCAAAATGGATCAAAGATCTAAATATAAAAGCCAGGACCATAAAACTACTAGAAGAAAATGTAGGGAAACATCTTCAAGACCTTGTAGTAGGTGGTGGTTACTTGGACCTTATACCCAAAGCACGCACAACGAAAGAAAAAATAGATAAATGGGACCTTCTCAAAATTAAACACTTTTGCACCTCACAGGACTTTGTCAGAAGGGTGAAAAAGCAGCCAACTCAATGGGAAAAAATATTTGGAAATCACATATCTGATAAGGGTTTAATATTCAGGATATATAAAGAGATGCTACAACTCAAAACAATAAAAAGACAAACAACCCAATTAAAAAATGGGCCAAAGACATGAATAGACATTTTTCCAAAGAAGAAATACAAATGGCAAAAAAACACATGAAGAAAATGCTCAACATCACTCATGATTAGGGAACTGCAAATCAAAACTACAATGAGATATCATTTCACACCTATCAGAATGGCCACTATTAAAAAGACAGAGAACTACAAGTGTTGGAGAGGATGTGGAGAGATAGGAACACTTCTTCACTGTTGGTGGGAATGCAGGATGGTACAACCACTATGGAGGACTGTTTGGCAGTTCCTAAAGAAGTTGAATATAGACTTGCCACGTGACCCTGCAATACCACTACTGGGTCTATACCCAGAAGAAATGAGAACAGTGACACAAACAGACATCTGCACACCGATGTTCATAGCCACATTGTTCATGATTGCCAAAAGTTGGAAACAACCCAGGTGTCCATCAACAGACGAATGGATAAACAAACTGTGGTTTATTCACACAATGGAATATTATGCAGCTGTAAGAAGAAATGAAGTCGTAAAGCATATGACAACATGGATGAACATGGAGGACATTATGTTGAGCGAAGCAAGCCAGACACAAAAGGACAAATACCGTATGAATGCATTACTATGAAACAAACATATTGTGTAACATATTGTTTGATTCAAAAAAAATTTATATGTATCCATTACATTTAACTGAGAAATGTATATATTCATTCATCTTTGTTTACTTTTTATTTTTTAATTGTTTATATTTTCAATTATTAAATTTACAAAATAAAGTAAAAAAAAAAAAAAAAAAAAAAAAAAAACATAATGAGAGATACAACAAAGCAGGGATCAGAGGTTCCTGATGCCTCCTAAAGAAGACAACAACCTGATGTGATGGGCAGGTGCGGAGAGTTGACCCAACAAGAGACGTGGGGAGGAAAAACATAATGAGAGACCCAACAAAGCAGGGATTGGAGGTGGCTCAAGCGTTTAGGCACCTCCCTCCCACATCAGAGGTCCCAGGTTCGGCTCCTGGTGCCTCCTAAAGAAACAAGGAAGATGAACAGACACAGCAAGTGAATAATATACAAGGGAGTGGGGAGAAATAAATCTTTAAAAAAATACAAAATAAAAAAATATATATTTCACTCCTTCAGTCCAACCCACTTAAAACATCCTCCTTTATTTTGCTGTTGAGCTCATCTTAACCCTTTAAAAGCATTACCTCCAGGTTCCATCTGCATTCCCCTGACCAGTGATCACTTCCAATCCCCATTAAAATCTATCCTTTTCAAAGGAACACCCATCCCAGACCCATACATTATGAAGGCAGTGGGCTGTGCAGTGACACAGCCCAGACCCATCTTGATGCAATTATTTCCTTGGGCTGGCGCTTCTCTGCAGTCTTACCAGTGTTCTTCATTTACCCCGACCGCTGTGTCTGAAGGAAACATGAATTACGACTTGCTTTCCATTCCACACTTCCCAGGGAACCACCAGGGGTTTTAAAGCTTTAGTCAGAGGCTCTCAGGGCTCTGAGGCAAACAATTTCACAAACTAGCTTGCCACAGAGTGTCACCCAGACCTCACCTCAGTCCTTCAACCTCCCATAGTCTGTCTGTGCCATGTGGGCGCTTCCTTCATATCACCGGCACTCTCGTGCAGACCAGGAACGTGGAGAACCACATGCTAACAACCAGGCAGCTTGGCAGGGAGCTAACTGGAGGAAGAACTCTCCCTGAAACCACAGGCTCGGGGGAACAGAGCAGCCACGCACCTCCGTGGCTAGAGCAATTGCGGACCAAGTGTCCTCTTGGAGCCACACCGTTGACCTTAACTCATACGAGTGGTGTTCTCTCTCACCGCCCCAGAGGAAAGAGCCAGGCGAGTTCTTCAGGCATGAAGAAAAGCCATAGCACATGGTGTAGAGTGTGGACTTGGGACCCGGGCTGGGCTCAAGACCCACTCAGGAGCTAAGTGGCCTTGGGCAAGTCAGTTCCCGCCTTCAGGTTTCTTTCTCAGTCTGCAAACTGGGGACAACAACAGGACCTACCTCATAGGGCTGTTGTTTGCATCTGATGAGTTATTTATGTAAAGTGTATAGAAACTGTGCCAGGCAGGGATTAAATATTTATAATTACCATAATAATTACATTGTGATTATTATTGTTGTCTACTCTCCCTTGCTTTGTTTAGGAAGAGGATCTGATGCCTCATAGTCAATATCGATCTTCCTGTCACAGGAGACTCTACACTCCAAATCAGTCTTTCTCTCAACTTCCTCCTTTTGTGCCCAGCATCTCAAACTCTAAATATCCAACCATTCAAGCCGTCATGTACCACTGTTCTTACTTGCTTTTGTTCCTCAGCAAACACTCAAGATTCTTGCAAGATACTGGATACACTTGGTGGCAAATTCAAAAATGTTTGTTCAGGTTTTTATTATTATAAATGTTTTGGAAGCATGCGTGGTGAGTGTTGAAGCAGAGTAAGGAGAAAACAACACATTACAAAGATCAAAAACAGATCTCCACCTCTTCATATTAAAGCTGCAGCAGTCATTCCCCGCCAAAGCCAGACACTTGCTTGAATCTTCTGTTCTGAATTCAAACTGCAAACTCAAAGAGCTGGCCTGGGAAGGAGATAAGGCAGATGGGAAAAACTGAGGATGAAAGGAGGGTAAAGGGGTTGAATCCCAAAGTGTAAGATGGACCCTTTCCCACAACAAGATGTTCTCATTTAGCAGCACAGTTTCTGAGAGGCTTCCCCAATAGTCCTGTAACTTCCTAAGCAAACATCTGTTCTGTTGCCTGAGACCCAGGATAGTTTATTCTTCCTTTGCTACAATTTCCGGTGGGGTATGGATCTCATAAATGTTATCCTTATGGCTCAGATGAAAGTCAACATTCAAATCCAGGAGAGGGTGTGGGGCGCCAGTCCATCTATCTTCTGAAACCAAAGAGATAGAAATCTACAAGTTGCAAGAGCTATTTTGTTTACCCCATCAATCCCAAATATTTGGAATGAACACTTTGATGTAACAAAAACATGTCCTCTGAATGCCAAAAAATACAAATAAAAACAGAACTTAAATTTTTATGTGACAGATAATACATTTTATCTTATGGACCAATGAATTATGCAAAAGTGTTGTGAAGCTCCTATTGCACTGAAATGTAGAAAGGCACAAAATCATAACCACATCACCTTCTTTTCTCCTGCCATACTCTGAAGACCAATCAGATTTAAACTCCAGCTGGCTCTGGGCTTGGGAGGAAGAAATTCAAGAGAGACTGAGCCTAGCCTGACACCTGTCACAGCGGCCGATGAGACCTGCAGGCCACCAAGCTCCTCCCAGCTGTCTGCGGGCAGGAAGAGAGAGTGCCAGCCTTGCTTTAAAAGACGGGATTCTCCCCCTATTAACAGAGTGGCCTCAGACATGCCACTTAACCTAGCTGAGTCTCAACTTCTGCAGGTGGACGGTTATCTGAGGTTTTCAAAAAAGAATGTGTTTAAAAGTGGGCAGTTGGCAAACTGTAAAGTCCTATTACATATCAACTGCAAAGCCCAATAAGAAGTTAGCTACTGCTATTTTTAACAGGTACAGGGCTACAGCTGGTGTTATAGAGGGGTGCCAGAAAAAGCCCCCTCCCCCTGGGGCTTAGCCTAACACACACACACACACACACACACACACACACACCTCACTCTCTGCAGACATTCTGTCTTGAGTCATTTCTTCAGATAACAATCTCCCCTCCCCACTTTCTATATCCCTATGGATTTTTAATAATGCTTATTATTATAAAAATTCACAGTAGACATTGTAGAAAGGAGAAAACAAGACAGAAAAAAAATTATCATAATCTCATTACCAAAAGATAATTTTCAATATATTTCTTCCAGTCTTTCATATCAGTTTATGGATGAATATACATATATATATACACATAAATAATTTTTTAACAACAGTAATAGTAGCTAGTATGTACTGAGTACTTACTAAGTGCCACATACTGTTCTAAGAACTTTGTATGTTTTTAATCATTTAGTCCTCACAATGACCCCTGAGTAGACACCATTCCTCCTTCAATTTACAGATGAGGAAACTGAAACACAGAGAAGTTAAGAAACTTGACCAAGGTCACACAGCTTATAAGCAGCAGGGCCTGGATTCAAGCCCAGGCAGAGATTACCATATCAAACCAAACATAATAGTATGACTGGTGAATTTTGTCACTTGATATATTTTGAAAATCTTTGCACTTTATCAACTATGTTTTTCTCATATCATGATTGCATAGTCTTCTGTAGTACTGAAGAATTTAATTTTACTATTACTAGTACTAGTATCTACAGCATACCCCTAATTTTGTATATTTATTTTTCAGTTCTTTCAGTATTTTAAACATTAAAAGAAACATCCATTATACACATCTATGATCATTTATGGAATTTCTAGGTCAAAGAAAATGCATATTTTTAACGCTCTTGATTTTTTTTTTTTTTTTGCTATATTGCTTTCCAGATCTCATCAATTATATCCCCCTTGTAATATATGAATATATTCTTACATCCTCATTAACACTAGGTATTATTCAATTCTTAAAAACATTCTCTTTAAAAATATAACACCTCTGAAAGGAATTAAATCTACCTCCTTGTTCATACATTAGGCAGTTCATCTAACAATTAGGTTAAGAGAAAGGGAAATGGAGGATTTATAGGAATATTGAGGGGATGAGAGGGGCAAGTGGAAGGTAGGAAGGGCCAGTCTGGAGTATGGGCATGGGTGGGGTGCAGTGTGGGGCTGGGGAGGGGCCAGGGCATAGGAGTCGGGATACGGAGTTAGGACAGAAAAACAAGCAAGAACAGTCCAAAGACTAAGCCTGGTATATGAAAAATAATTACAGTGATAGTATAGCAGGTGTCTAAGGATAATGAAAGAAAGAATAATTGAAAACAAAACAAACAAAAACCAAGGTTTTCACAAGCAGTCTGGAGTCGGGCCAGCTCTGGACTGCTCCTGTCTCCCTGGTCGACACAGAAAGGCAAGCGCACCTCTGGGTGTCACAGGGGTGAGATGCCGTTACCCACCCACAGCCATGTTCTGGAGAAAGCCCACACAGTCTCATCCCCCTTTCCCCCTACCCCCCAAAAACTGCTTATCAGTTTCCTAGCGCCAGAGCACCAGGACACCCCAAGGATTTTAAACCTCACTGTAGTCCAGGGTATAGTGAGCAAGCACCACTCCGCCTGGCATTTAGGACAAACTGTCCTTTCACATTCGCTGTTGGTCTGGGGCTCAGGGAAGAGGTAAACGGGGCCTCGAAGCAGAACCCCCAAATTATGCAAATGCTGAGAAAGGCCTCACATCAAACCTTTGTGTTTTGCAGTGAGCGTCAGGTGATGATAAAGTAGGAATTTTAGTAGCTGTGATAATAACAGAAGAGATAAAAAATATAAGCATAAAGATGTCTCTCTCCAGTACTCCTTGCACACTAAGAGTGGCTGAATGCCACCTCGGCTATCCAGCTTCCACTGCCAGATCCACCAGGTGCTGGCGACACTCATCCTCTCTATCCTGCCTGGCATGGAGTTAGTGGGAAGGATACTGTCACCCCCATTTTTCAGATGAGAAATTGAGACTTAGGGGTTAATTTACACAAGGCCCCTGTCATGACTTTAATAGTTTGCCCCCCCCCAAAATTCACATCTACTTGGAACCTCAGAATGTGACTTTAATTCAGGGGTTCTTAACCTTTTTTGTTCCACGGACCCCTTTGCCAGTCAGGTGAAATGAATACTACTATAATTTATTTATCGCATATATTCATAAGTGAAGGAAATGCTAGATTTCAGTTAGAGGTCAGAGAAAATGAAGAGAAAACACTGATATTTTTCCATTCAAGCTCACAGATCCCCTGAAATCTTTGGTCTGTGGACCCCTAGTTAAGAACCCCTGCCTTAATTGGAAATAGGGCCTTTGGAGATGTAATTAAGGTAGAGATCAAGATGAGATCATCCTGGATTAAGGTGGGCCCTAAATCCAGTGAGAGTGTCCCGATAAGAGACAGAAAAGGCCACAGAGGCACACAGGAGAAGACAAGGTGAAGACATTGGCAGAGACTGGAGTGATATGTCTACAAGCCAAGGAGCACCTAGGACTGATGCCTCCACCAGAAGTGGGAGAGAGGCATGGAGTGGCCCTCAGAGCCTCCAAAAGGAGCCAACCCTGCCAGGTCCTTGCTTTAGGACTTCTGGTCTCCAGACCTGCGAGAGGATAAATGTGTGTTATTGTAACTCACTAAGTTTGTGGTAACGTGTTACCGCAGCCCTAGGAAACTAATAGAGCCTCCTAATTGGAAAGGGCAGAGCCAGAACCAGAACCTATACTAGTTCAAATAAGTAGTAGCTGCTAGTAGTAGTGATTTTCTACTCTAGCTCTAGGACATTTCTTAAACCACATCCTCTGTTTCTTTCTTAGAAATAAGATGAAGAAAGCAGATTTGCTGGGATGTTCTAACATTAAAACACTCTTCCTGCAGGGCAAAATAGGATAGTCGCTGAAAACATCTGGTTATTTAAAATTGCCTGAGGGACTTTTAGTTACACCATCTCACCCCTTAAGTGATTGGTTAGGAAGTGTTTTGTGGGCACTTACTGAAGGCAGGGCCTTTATATGTGGTCGAATGGAGGAAACCCAAAAAGAAAAAGTTAGAGAGCAGAAAGGAGACAACAAATGAAGAAGCAAGAGAAGGAGAGTGGAGGATACAGTCAAGGAGAGAATGGCATGGGCTGGGACAGCCTGTGGAGGCACTGTAAGGAGCTGGGACAGACAGACAGACAGTAGGTAGGTGCCTACTCCCACCACAGCTCAAAGAACACACTACTTTCTTTTGACTGCAAAACCAATACTTTACCAAATACATTTCTTGCTAAACACCTAAAAAAAAAAAAAAAAAAAAAAAAACACACATTCTTGTATTCTTGACCCTGAACCACCAAAGAGAGACGAAAGAAGAAGGGGGAAACTGCTGTATCAAATTTCCAGCATAATCTTCTTATGAGATTAGTGCCTTCTTAAATGGTAATGAGGTTCTGGCTTGGGAACCAAATTATACCACAGGGTAATTCTCTAATGGTGAAGATGCTTGAATGTATGAAACAGGGTGGGAACATGAACCTCTGATCTCTACTCCGAAAGACTGTCACTGGAGCCATTTCAAACCAGGAACATGGAGCTTCAGAGCTGAAAGGAATTTAGAGAACACCCAAACCATCCCTCCCTTGTTGGTTTGTTTTTGGAGAAGTCCCATTGCCCCAGCCTCCCAGCCAGGATGTGGGGTGGCAGCCCAAGACCCCTTCTTGGGTCTTTTCTCCTCATACAACCATGCCCCATCAGGACAACTGCAATGGGTGGCTAAGATGCTACGAAAGCCTCCCCACCCTCTTCTGATCCTTCCAGCTCCTCATTTCCTTCCAAACCAGTGGTGAAGCGGGATTATCCATCCCTTCTTTCTGCATACAACTACATATTTTGTCCATGAGTTTTATTTGCCTTCGCAATTTTCAGCATGAAGGATTCCTAAAATCCCACTGAAGAGGCAGTGAACACAGACCCCAAGAGTGGTGCCAGGAATGCCAGAGAACTGGACAGAGGCAGGGCTCTGACCTGGCACTGCAGGCAGGGACGTGGGCACCTTCCTCACAGGGAGCAGGGTGTGGAGTTGAACCAAACAGAGCTGGAGACCATAGCAACAGAAATTAAAAATTCCCTACAGGGGTTCAACAACTGATTGGAATTGACAGAAGAGAGAATCAGAGAACTTGAGGATAAGATAACGGAAATCATTCAGTCTGAGAAGCAGTAAGAAGAATGAATGAAGAAAAGTGAACAGATCCTAAGAAACCTGTGGGTACACCATCATGAGCACCAATATACACATTGTGGGAGTCCCAGAAGGAAAAGAAAGAGAGACCTAGGCAGGGAGAATATTCGAAGCAATACTATCTGACAACTTCCCAAACGTAATGAAATACATGAATATACGCATCCAAGACACTCAACGAACTACAAATAGCCCCGTGCCATAGCATATTATACTCAAACTGCTGAATGCTAAAGATAAAGAGAAAATTCTGGAAGCCACAAGAGAGAAGCAAAGTGCCATGTACAGGGGAGTCTTAATAGGACTGGATGCTGATTTCTCCCTGGAAGCTATGGAGGCAAGAAGGCAGTGGGAAGACACATTTAAAGTGTTGACAGCAAAAAATTGCCAACCATGAATTCTGTATCCAGCAAAAACGTCTTTCAAAAGCAAAGGCAAGATTAAAACATCCCTAGATAAACGAAAGCTAAAGGAGTTTGTCACCATTTGACTGGGCCTAAAAGAGATGCTGAGGGAAGTTTTGCAGGTTGAAAGGAAAGGACACTAGACAAGAGATCAAAACTTCATGAAGAAATAAAGGTTTCCAGTACTACTGTATTTTTGGGTTGCAACCCCACTTTTGGCTTCCTACAAAATCTAGAAGAGAAATGGATAAAATGTAAGGCTAAATCAGTTGTTTTAACTCATAATGTATAAAGATATAATTTGTTACAAGAACTACATATAGGAGAGGATACAGAGGAGTATAGGGAGAGTTTGTGTAGAGTATCGAAGTAAAGTTGGTATCAAAGCAAATGAGATTATTGTACAAATATGCCATTTTAAATTTAAAATGCTAAATTTAAGCCCCATGGTAACTACAAATAAAATATCAGAGAATGTGTAAGTACATAGAGACAGGAAGTAGAGAACAGGGTATGGGGAGGCAGGGGAAATGGGAACTTAATGCAAATGAGTATAGGGTTTCTGTCTGGGGAGATGGAAAAGTAATGGAAGTTTGTGAATGTACCATAATATTGTGAATGTGATTAATCCCACTGAATGGTATCTTGGGAGTGGGTGAGTATATATGTGGTGTATATGTACCCAAAATTAAAAGAGAGAGAGAGAGAGAGAACTAAAGAGACAAAAAATTAGAAAATAGACTGTAAGCTTTGTATCAATGTTAAGTTTCTTGAACTTGCTAACTGTACTTAAGGTGGTTATATAAGTGAATATCCTGTTCTTAGGAATGTACATGGTGGTATTAAGTGCGCAAGGAGAATGTTGTATAAAACCTACACTTGTGTTTAGAATCTGGATTGATAAATTGAGATAAATATATGATGGATGGATGGATGGAAGGAAGGAAGGAAGGAAGGAAGGAAGGAAGGAAGGAAGGAAGGAAGGAAGGAAGGAAGGAAGGAAGGAAGGAAGGAAGGAAGGAAAGAAGGAAGTAGGGAAAGAGAGAGGGGAAGGAAGGGAGGGAGGAAGGAAGGAAGGAAGGCAGGAAGGAAGGCAGGCAGGCAGGAAAGAAGGAAGTAGGGAAAGAGAGAGGGGAAGGAAGGGAGGGAGGAAGGAAGGAAGGAAGGCAGGAAGGAAGGCAGGCAGGCAGGAAAGAAGGAAGTAGGGAAAGAGAGAGGGGAAGGAAGGGAGGGAGGAAGGAAGGAAGGAAGGCAGGAAGGAAGGCAGGCAGGCAGGAAAGAAGGAAGTAGGGAAAGAGAGAGGGGAAGGAAGGGAGGGAG
>JAKSZT010054030.1:41588815-41883133 GCA_026826555.1 Tolypeutes matacus
CTGAGGGAGGGGAGAGAGGAATGGTTGAACTGGGCAGAAGGGCAGTGCCAGTGTCCTTCAAATCACAGAATAATAAAACCATGTATTTGTACTGTGCCCTTAAGCCCATGAGCTTCCTCACACCCAGGCTCGTTTGGTTGATGAACCACGCAGGATGCCCAGATCAAAACCCTCCTATGATCCACTTTCTCAAAGATCTACACGTGGATGGAGAACTTCCCCCTTGAAGCTTGGAATGAGGGCCCTCCTCCAATTTCCCCTGGCCTTGAGCTCAATTCAGCAAACATTTACTGAGTTAGACAGTGGGTTGCTCAAGAGCATGAAGGCAAACACAATGGATGGCTTTGTGACCATGGGCAAGTTCCTTGACCTCTCTAAAGATCATTGCCTTCTCTGCAAAACAGGAGCGTTGTGATGGGATAAATGAGATAAGCATGTAACTGCTTAGCATAAGCTCTCAATAAGTGAAAGTTCTTTGAAGTTCTTTAATTGCCAGGGTCTATGTTGTAAGAGCCACTCCTGTCCAGCAGGAGTCGTGGTCCACTGAGGCTGACAAGTAAAGAGCAAATGCCAGTAAATAAAACCAACAGTGTGCTATGTGAGTGGGCAGGTTCCCTGAGAAGGAACACCAGCCAAGAAGGGAGGCTTCATCTCTAATTGTGCAACTATCCCTCACTAGGCTCTCAACGTCTCAAGGGGACTTAAGTATAGTGGTTAAGGGCATAGAATCATGAAGCTAGAATGGGTTTGAATCCAACTGTGTGGTCCTGGACAAGTTACTTGCCCTCTCTGTGCTTCCATGTAATAGGGATCATAATAAGTTTCCAACTTCTGTGATTCTATAAGGATTAAATGAATTAGTACTCAGAACAGTATCTGAAAAAAAGAAAGGTATATAGGGCTTACTATTCTAATCACTGGGTCTTAGACTTACATTTTCTTTTCCTTTGTTTCCACATATCCAACCTCATTCTACAAAGGATTTAGGCAGCAGGGCTGGGAACACACAGTAAGTGCTCAAAAAAGAGTTGACCAATTTAGCTGAGCAGAGTATTTAATAGGTTCCTGTCCTAAAGAAACAAATAGAAAAGCCTTTTGAAATAATCGCATCTGATTTCTGGTTGGCCTTCCTATGATCATTTTCCCTAATCTCTAATCTCCAATATCCAGGCATCAACACAACCTTGCCTCCGGCCACACATTTAATTGTCAGTCTCCATATTCACTAGGTGGATGGGGGAGGCAGAACAATCTCTCTCTCTCATTCCCTTTCTCTCCCCCACCTCCCTCCTGCCACCTTCTCTCTCCCTCCCTGTCTCTCTCTCTCTCAACAGAGAGCTTAATTGCCTTCTGAGTGGAACCACGTTTCTTCTCCATGAAGCTGGGCTCTGTGACAAGCCAGTCAAGTCAAAAGCCCAGGCTATAATGCTTTCTGGAACTTCTGCAGAAGTTTTCTCAGGGCTTGGCCCTTCCCTTATCCAAATCCTTCAGCAACTCAGTGTAGGAGGAATTATTCCTAATAGTGCAAGGTCTTTCTTGATTTGCCTCGCCAGACCCGAGCCAGGAGCTCTCAAGCCTGAACAACCAGCAGACTTACCTGTGGCCACCTCCACACTGCATGACCAGGGCCTCTCCTAGGGCCAGGGTCAGTAGGTCTGGAGCAGGGCCTGGGCATCTGCTTTTTTTAAAAGCCCTTCAGATAATACAAATGATTAGTCAGGGCTGAGACCCACCCTTTTATTTCAGGTCCCCTAAGAGCTCTCAGCTCTATGTTGCACTCAGGTTTGCTCCTACTGGGTGCAGCGCCTTAATAAAGCTCTTACTGGGGTCAGGCATCGAGCGCTAGTGGCAGGCGAGACACTAAACTGGGTGCTGTGGGGGTGGTGAATCAGCCACAGACAGCCCGGGTTCCCCTGGGCTCTTGCAAGGCAGAGAAAGCGGAGGCTTGGCTCACAGGTGTGGTCAAAGGCCCATTTTCTGGGCTGGGGAAGAATGAGGACTTGAGAATCCTGGCTTCTAGCTTTTCCCATTAAACGGCATTCTGTCTACAGCATCTACACGTTTAGGCAGACTGTTTGATGCCCTCCCCTGCCCCCCGCCCCGCAAAAGCATAAAACATTGTTTAAAATCACCAAATTTACGGTGTATAGGCTATTTGGGGGTGAAGCGCTCTGTTACGAAAGCATTTCAGAAGTGATTTACTAAGCATTACTCCATTAGCCTAAATGGAGTATCACCCACGGTGGTAAAGCCAGCACTCACTCCTGCTGCGGATGGGGCAAGCCCAGGGCTGCTCTAATCCAAGCCACCAATACACAGTAAAAACCAACATGCAGCTGGGATGCAGCGAGGAGCAGACAGGGCTTAGTGTTAAAAGCATCCCAAAGGCCACTCTCCTAAGTCAAATATGACAAGCTGGGCCAAAGGGATTCTAGCAAACCCTTCCCATCATCTGACACTGCTGTTGAGAAAAGTACAGTAACAGGCTCCCTTCCAGTGGCAAACCATGCCCAAAGGGAACTGAAATTGCCCCTGGGCCAAAATCCCAGCAGGAAACAAACACTTGAAACTTGACCGTGTCCAGGGTTAGGACCGGAACCTATCCCAAAGAGACCCAAACGCATTTGTCCAGCATTCTTCTGAAAGAAAATCCTGGGATTTAATTTTATTGTATTATTTTGCAGCACAAAACAGTCAAAACTAAATGACCAGATCATCTTGTACAATTCAAACCGACCAGCATGGACCAAAGCTTGTTCTCTTGTATCTAATCATTCTTCTTTAGTGTCAGGGCTATATTAGCAATTCATATGATTTATTGATTTATTCCTATGAGATCTACCACTGAGAAATTTTAAATTTTTCTTTAGAATCACTTTTGCATATTGTTAGAAATCAAGCTCCAGTTTTCAGCCATATTTTATTTTTACTTTAAAAAATTAGGCATCTATGTCCACAGAGCTACAATTTGTAATGCCTTTAATAAAATTAGCCCCTAGTTCCAATCTAGTTTGGTTATAGTTACATTAAAAACTTGAGTCTTCCTCAGTAAACAGGTGGTAACAGTGACACTACATATTAATGCTAGTTGTGTTCTCAAGTCAGTGACTATTAAAGTTGAATAATAGTAAAAATTATTCTAGAAAATCTTAATTCAGCCATACTCAGGTGTATACATTGTACATGTCTTTATACTTCTATGTCCAATGATTTTAATTCACACAAAGTTTGAAAACCACTGAGAGAGCTATCAAATCCTTTCTGCTTTTAGAGATTTATCAAATCCCTGGCCATGAATGGAGGCTGAGTGGAGAATTCTAAAGTGTTCCAGATTGCACTTAGGGTTTCCTCCAGTTGCTTTTAGAATTGTGCCTTAATACATTTTAAGTTGTTTGTTGTTGACAGAGTCTCATCTTCAGTGGGAGGTAGGCTGTCAAAGACCTTATATTAGTCTATTCTGTTGAGCTTGTCAAAATACACTCACATCATTTAGACTGGTTCATCTACTCTAAGACACCACCACTTTTAAGATGAATCATTATTTTATGTACCATTAAAAAAGAAAAAAAAATGCTGACAATTAAAGAATAAGAGGCCACAGGTTGCAAGATACACCTGGAATTCATAAATGTTAAAAGGTGGGAAAATATGCATCTTAGCACCAATGAGATACAGAATTTCCTTTAACCCACCAACCTAGATGGAAGGCGTTGCTATGCCCATTTTACAGAGAAAGGAGGAGAGGTGCAAGTACTGGCCCCAGAGACCAGGTTTCCAGACCAGCTCTAGACACCACCCTCAGCCCACACAGCCTCCCTCGGGCGAGGCAACTTGCATTCAGGGACTGACGGAAGACAGTGGGGAAGGGGGTCCTTTCTGGGAGCTGGCTTCCTTTCCTTCCCTACAGAACTGCCCACCTGTTGTGCCCCGCGGGTCTCTCAGCTGAGCTCCCAAACTCCACTCCTCGTATTCTCTCCCAGCACCTCATCCCACATGCCCTATGTGGCGGCAGCACCATCTTGTACTTCACTTGGAAGGATTCTCAACTCATTCTCTCCCTCACCCAACACTCAGTCACCAAATCCTGTGGAGTCTACCTCCAAAATACTTCTCCAGTCCTCTCCCTGCTGAGCACAGCCTCAGTTCCAGTTCTTGACCCCTTTTGCCTGAATTCTAGAACAGCCATCTAAGTGGTTTCCTCTTGCTAGTCTTGATCTCTTCAAATTCACTCCCCCAAAATTCATTTCCAAATCTGATCCCTAACAAGACATAAGGAATGGTCTTTCTAAATTCTGAGCCTTCCTGGCCACTCTTCAGCTTAAAACCCTTCCATGGTGAAGTCAGCAGGAATCTCCTTAGCCTAGCAAACCAGGCCACTGAGGTGTGGCTGACTCTGGCCTGCTTCTCCATCCTCAACTCTCACCGACCTCCTTCTTAAAGTCAAACTTTATACCCCTGGAACACTCTCTGATTATAAATTCCAGAACACCTCAGTGCTGTCACTGGCCTGTCTGCTTTTGCTTATGCCATGCCCCCACCTGGATGCTCTTCCCCAGGCTAATTCTTTACCATCTTCTGAGACTTGTTGAAGACCCTTCCTGACCTGGGCAAGCTGTGCATTTCTTCATGGCTGCCCCAGCCTCTGTGTTCTGTGATGATCTGCTCTTCTGTCTACCTTTCAGAGTGGATTTTAATTACCCAATGTGGGAGGTGCTGTGACCATAGCCCATTCCGACTTGTATGTGAGAGCCTAGCACAGGGCGTAGTACATAGGAGACAGTGAATATTTGCAGAAGGAAGAAAGGAAGGAAGGAGGGAAGCCAGCTTTACCACTAGTTCTACTCCAACTTCCTTTCACAATTTTAATCACCGGAGTTTTATTTTGTTCTACTTTGAACCCCACAGGCTGAAACTCCCCATGGACTTGAGATTTTGGTTCTCCTTTGTCCTTCCCTCCGGCCCTTACCTTAGTCCTTCAGGGTAATTGAGGCTGCCCTTGAACCCCAGTCTAAGACAGGGTAACGATGCCTGTTACCAGAGCCTATATTCAAACTTACTATTAAAAGCTCCCTCTGCACCAGGTGCTGCAGGTCTGCCTGGGCTCCAGTCACTCCAGGCCTGGGCTAGGACCACAGCAAATGACACAGGTGACCTAACAGCTCTCTGGAGTGGCCAGCCTAGTGTGGTACTTAAAGGAAGTGCTCCAGCCTCGGCAGTGTGATTCACACTCTCAGTTTACTTCCCATATTGCTCATCTTTTCATCCTTACCTGTTCAGTGCTTTCCTGTCTCTTGAAGACATCCCAGCCCCCACCATCCACTCTTAGGCAGCTTGGCTCCCCCAGCTTCCTCAACCACATTTTCACCTACTCAGCATTACGCAACCCTGGGAAATGGGGGGATATCTCTCCTTGCTTGGCCAGGCCAAGGAGACTATCCAGTCCTCCCCCTCCCCAGGGCACACACGGGAACAGCTGCCAACTTAGTGTTTTCTAGGCTTGTGGGTGAGAAGCTGAGATGCTAAGGGATGACCTCCCTTTCCCTCTCCTCTTCCTGAGCTTCTGACCTGCGTGTCTTGACTCCATCCCCTGATTCCTGCCCATGCTGCACAGCACTGTGCCCCATTTCTGACAGTGACTCTCTACCCCAACTTAGCAAGAAGAAGCTGAACCAGTTCCCTGGACAAACATAAGGCATGAGCAGTACTGCCCATAGAACTGGGCAAGAGGGGCCCTGTACTGGGCCCCTTACTTTTGGCAGCCCTGCATATCACAACACACACACAAAATTAAATTAAAACAAAAAAAAAAAAGATACTTCTGTCACTCCAGATCCAGTGTTCAGGACAGGCAGAGCGTGACACGTTATCCTAAACATCCACTCAAGCAGCTAATGTAGTTCGGGCCCCAGGGAAACAATTCTCCACATGTCCTGCCCTAGGACCTAGAAATGAGATGACTGCAGCCCAGACCCACCAAGTCTTGCAGGCTGGGCTGCCCCTGACAGGAGAGTTTGGGGAGGAGCTGGATGATGCTATGCTTAAATGAGAGAAGAAACAAATTAATTCACTTGAAAAGTTCTTCCTTTCAGATGGCATGCATGCAAGAGTATATTTTCCAATAATGCCAAGGGGCCATTTTCTTGCTTCTCCTTGCATTCGAATTAGTGCTTCCAGATGTACTCATGAATTAGTATGGTATCAGTGCAGCTGAGAAACATTTGGCTGTATTAATTCATATTACTCTTAAAATTGTACCTACTTAGGTCTAGACATAACAAGACAAAGGTGATACCAATTCTGTATATTGGCAACCACGACACTTTTACTTTTATAAAAACATTTAATAAGATTTCATTAAAACTTTAAAACTTAAATAAAAATGTTTTGCTTTACTTAAATAATTTTATTTAAAATTTTAATATTCATTCATCATATTGGCATTTTGCCTTTTAATTTCACAGGATAATTTTGAATATTTTTGAAAAAATAACTTTTTAGAAAATTTTAGGCTTTTCAATTTACTTTGCTTTATATCTTTCATATTAAATATATTCAAATTGTGTATGCTTTAAATATAATTACATGCCATTGTTTAATTCTTTAGATCACTGAGAATGACTATAAATTGAGATCATAGAAACAGAAAATAAGAAAGTGGAGCTCAGCAGAGAAAAAAAGAACTGAAGAGAAACAAAATCTTTCAAGAGCTTCACATTTTACATTTTTAAAAACTGAAAATGCTGAAAGGGAACAGACTTCTTTTGAGCATGGCTCACATGCACTTTAAAACAGGATATCACAAATTCTTTATTTAATGAAGATTCAAGACAAAATTACTGATCAAAACAATGAAAATTAGCAAGAAAATTATTCCCATTAAATGTGCAGCCTGAACTTGATATTTTGCTGACTTTCAGCCATATAAAAGTCTGGCTTTCCACATTTTTAAATTTTGTCATTCTGAAGGTAATTTGTCAAGCTAAGAGTCCAAAACATATTTTACTTAACAGTTGGTTTGTTAATATTCAATATTTAGACACAGGGCATGTGGACTTTCATTAGCACCTATACCAGGCCCCACAAATTTTAGGGGCAGGCATGTATGTGAGCCCAAATGGGAAGGAGCATGTTTCAGCATGTTGGGCTTTCAATTTCAAATCATAGCTCTGCTACTTACTAGCTGTATGACAAATTTGGGAGCCTCAGTTTCCACATCTTTAGAATGGACATAGTAAAACTTAGCTCATCTCATTGCTCAAAGGATTAAATAAAATATCAGACAGTAAATTGTCAGCACAGTACCAGGCATATATTATATGCCCCATAAATGTTAAGATCCTCTCTTTTTTTTAATTCTATAACTCTTTTCTTTTCCCCCACCTGCCTTTTACATCTAGCCCTGACCAAGGGAACGGTGTTCATAGCTGTGCACTTCATTTGCACAAATGACTGTAAGATTAAGCCAGGAGACGTGATCCTGGGACCCTCACTCACCCTGGCCTCCAAGCAGAACACCAAGGAGCCAGTTCCTGAGTTTGTCACATTATGCATACCCGAGAATTCTTCATGGGAATATAAAATAAGGAAATGGGAACAAGGCTACATTCCTGATTTTTGGCGAATCAAGCGGCTCAGTAAGCCCAGCACCGGTTTTGCTGGGTTAACAATATGCATTCTCCTTCCAGCTAAAATCCGGCCAAGAAGCAGAGACCCAAGAGGAGGCCTGGCTGGCCGACAGCCTGCATGAGAATCGCAGCACTTTGCACTAACAGCCTGACACCGAAGGTGCCAAGGTGGTCCCAATTCAAAAGAGGTGGAGCTTTAAACAAACCACAGCTATGAGGTGCAGTGGAGTTCTTCCCCAGTGCCGGAGTTCCCAGGCACACGTTCCAAAAATGCCACTGCCCCAGCAGCAAAATACCTGTAAGAGACCTCCTGCCGGCCCTGACTTTCTGAGGGGCTCAGCCTCCTCCCAGGGCCGCAGGGGCTCCACTTGTTAGCACAGCTACTAAATCTTGAGGGGAACAATGACCTCAGCCCTGGCCCAGATGAGCCTGCTGGAAGGCTGCAAGAATAAGGCATAAGACCTGGCTCCCAGGCTCCAGAATGGACACTCCTGAGAGTGAGCAGGTGCACTCAGGGCCATTCCACTGGGACCACGGGTGTAAACGGGGACTCTCCTGGGCAAACCAGCATGTGGGTCACTTCTGACTCCAGTCGGGCTTTGGGGATTCGTGGCTCCCTCTCTCTCCCAACTCTGTCCTTGGTAGAGGTTTGGGTCAGTGAAGACCGTGCAGTGTGGCAGAAGGAATAAGGTGACCTAAGCTCTGGATTCTACGTGTGATGTCAACTAAAATGAGTTTGGACACGGTTTCCCCAGATGGAGAAGCAAAGCTAATAATACTCACTTAAGCTGTCATATGGAGGTGGTAAGAAGCAGTCTATGAAAACATCAAACACGACAGAGAAAGCAATCCTCTCTCCTTCCTCTCAGGCCAGCATCGTCTAAAGCGTGTTACGCCCTCCTAGGCATATACTGTCTTGTATTGTTGCATCTCAAGTAAGTAGTAAATAGATTTCTGTGACCTCATGATTTTTTCAGCTTCTTTGGTTCTTTATCTGTAAGTTCAAAAACCTCATGACCTTAGGGTGGTTTATGGGGAAAATACACCTAATGTATGCTATAGACTATGTTAGTAGTAATATTTGGATGTTCTTTTACCAGTTGTAACAAATGATCCACAACAATGTAAGGCAGTGGTGGGGTGGGGTTTGGGAATCCTGTATGTTATGATTGTTTTGTAAACTCACAACTTCTTTTATGTAAAAAAACAAAACCCTCATGACCTCGGAAGTCTTTTCCAGCTCTAAGATTGTTGATCTGAGACGTAGGAGAAATGCACAAGAGTTAATAATGATGGCTCACCCTTACTGACTACAATAATGTACCAGGCACTGTTCTCAGCACTTGATGTGTACTCATTCCTTTCATCCAGTGAGGCAGACGTTGCCCTAGAACCACTGTACACACGGGGAACCTGAGGCTAGAGAAGTTAATTTTCCTGCAGTTAGACTGCCTAAGTCAAGATGACAGCCCTCTTCTCAAGGAGTTCAAGTTTAGTGATAATTTCAGTTTGATAAATACTAAACACTAATATAAGAGGTAAAATAATAGCCAACACTTATGTATATGGCACTTACTATGCACCAAGCATTGCTCTAAGTGTATAACACATATTAGCTCATTTAATACTCATAATATCACTAAGAAGTAGTGGAAATTAAGGCACAGAGAGGTTAAGTAACTTGCCCAAAGTCTCACAGCTAAGAGAGCCAGGATTTGAATCTAGGCAGCCTGCTCCAGAGTCTGTGTTATCCACCAAGATATGATACTAACTATATCTGGATACTTTGTGAGCATAGAAGATGGACAACTAACCTTGAGGCAGGCATTGGGGTTGGGATCGTGAAGAAGATATCAAAGAATGAACTGGAGTTAGGTGAATCAAGCAGGGAAGGGCATTCTCCACTGAAAGAACAGCCTGAGCAAAAGCACAGGGGTGTGGAGAACTGCGTTTAATGAACACAAGGAAGGCCAGAGTGGAGGAGAATTACCTGGAGATAATGAGCTGTGTTTGCTTTTCTATTCTTCTCAACTCTTCTGAATGCTTGAAAGTTTTCATAAGAAAATTTTAAAAAGCACTCTCATGCCTCAGTGGGGGCGGGAAGGGCCTGCTAAAAGCAGCACAAATCTGCAGTGGACCAATGCGGTGGGTTCTGTGGCACTGCCCAGCTCTGCTCCTGGCCCCTGGGTGGGTAGGCAGGCATTGACGTGAGGAGCACAGTGGCCAATCTCCAGGAAGCCTCAGGTGAGGAAAGCAGAGCCCCAGGGGCCAGTGTGTCTGGTTGGGAAGTAGCTGTGTCTTTGGGCCGAACAGGGAGTCCAGTGTGGACAGAAAGCCAATAATAGATGTCCAAGCATTTAAGATTTGAGAGAGCAGAGCATGGACGTGGAGGAGAGTCAGAGGTCAGAGGTAAGAAGTCTGAGGTCAGAAAAGGCGTGTGCCTAGAGGTCTCAAGGGTAGAAGTTCCAGGTATAACTCTGATCCGTGAGAACGGACACCCCAGAGACTAGGAGGCCAAGGGGTGCAGCTGGCTGATGAGCATGGATGCTGCAGTCTCTGCAAAGCAGGGGGTGGGGTGGGGAAGCGGTTCTGGCATCACCTCCTTAGGAAGGTAGAAATGGGCCCTTGACCCCGGCAGCAGTGATCTCAAGACAGATAGGGGTATGCAGTGCAGAAAATAAAGAAAAGAACTTGTGATGAAAAAAAAAAAAAAAAACACAACAACTACTGGGTCTGAATCATTCCGATCATGAGCTCTGAGTTCCTGAACTTGCTACTTCTGCTAGGTACAGTTTCTTCCCCTGTTAAAAAAGAAATGTGTTGTGGCAACGGATGTAGGCCATTTTAAATCAGCACACACCACTCAGAACTGAGTGGGAGAGAGTGTGGTCTACAGTGTGAACTGTGGTCTATGGTTGGTGGCAAGGCTCCAGGATGTGTAAGTCCATTGAGGGTGGTGGGCCACACTGTGGGAGATGTTTGTGTGGGATGTGGTGGGAGGTGTGGGAGGTGGGCAACATGGGAATCCTAGTGGGTTCTGTGTAATATTTTGGGTAATCTAAGCACCTCTTAAAATATATGTATATATATATATATAGATAACATTTTTGTAAGCAAATGCACATATATGCATATATATTTATATATCATTTTGCAAATGTTTGTATGTATTATGAGAATTTTGATTTTTACCCATAATAAAAATAATAAAAAAAAAAAAAGAAATGTGAGCAATAATAGCTCATCCCTCGCAGGATTCCATGAGAACTGAAGGAGGCAACAGGTGGCCGAGCACAGTGGCCAAGCGCATAGTAGGCGCTCAGTGAATGACAGCTAGAGTCATAAATAACACTCCAAATAATTAGGCGTGGAGAGGGATAGTATTTTAACAGTCCGAAATTTGCACTGGAAAGAGTCTGCGTGAGGAAGACAGGAAGTCGGAGACCCTCAGAAGGAAAAGGAAAGGGCAGAGAATGATCAAGAAGTCACACATCCCCCTCCAAAATGGGGCTGTCAGGCAACATGCATGGAGTGTCCTGAGATTTCTCGCAACAACGATGCCCAGTTTCTTCCTCAAACACCTGGAAACACAAAAAAGGTTTCCATCAGGGTTCTCTCTAGACTAAGACACAGATGGGAAAGAATAAGCTCCTTGTTTCATTCAGGCTTTTCTCAGTGCCTTCTCTTAACCCCTCCCTAGAGGACAAGAAGAAACACCCGCCCGGAGTGAAATTCCTTCCTGTCGGTCCTGGCAATGCATTTGCCATTTTCAAAAACAAAAACCTCTCCTTGAATAATTCATGATTCAAAGGAAAAGGCAGCCGAGAGTGCTGCACTCCATTTATTCTGGCATAAGAACTAATCTCGGGTTGTATGTATGTGTTTCTGAAAAAGATCCACATGAGAAATCACTTTTTAAAACGTCGATATCTGAGATGGCAAGCAGAGAGTTTAAAAGGGCCATAATTCATAAATCAATGACGCCACACTCCTGAGGAAGAGTTCTGCATTGACGGGTCAACAATTCCATTTGCAGCAAGCTGAAACATCTGCATTCCTAGCTGGAGTCCTGGGCTACTGCTCCATGATAGTGAGACAGTATTTCGGGGACGATCAGAATCTTATATTCTTTGGGATTGGGACATTGGGATGTGGGGTTGCTGCGGATCTTATCTAAATCTATTGGTTTATGCTCATGCGCCAATAACAGAACCAATCTGAAGCAAGCCAAAAGACAATTTGAATACTGCTGATGCAGGGTCCTTTTGCCTGGCTATTTAGCAAGACTGTTCATGAGGTAGTGTGACTGCCTGTCCTGACAAGCACCAGCACAGGTTGAGGCAGAGCCCAGATCCTTTGCTGTTGTTGATGATGGTGGCTCCTGATAGTCTCAATCAAAGCACATTAGTTGGCCTTGATCATGGCTGTGGAAACAGAACCCCATACCTGGAACTGGCTGACAGCTGACACATGCCTATAACAGGGCTAACAGCAAGAGCGTCCGAGAGGAAATCCGTAAGCCGAGGCCACCACTTAGAAAAGTTTTGACGCAAAGCTCACCACTGGTAGAGGAAAACAACCTGAAGCTGGGATTGATCCATAATTCTCATTGCAGAGAGTACAAGAGATGAAACAACTCTCAGCTCGTGGAGTTTCCAAAGAGCGGTGTCTGGAGAAGTCTAGGTAAAATTTCGTTTCTTTCTTCTTCTTTCAGCCAGTTCCCTTCCCCTGAACTGTCAGACCAAACACAGAACACACACTGGCAGGAGAAGAACAAGAATGAGAGAGAAAGAAGAGCGGCATCTGACCAGGAAATGGACAGAGAACCAGGGGGATTCGAGCTGTGCGTTTTTACCATTCACCTGACTTCAACAAATGGAAAGGTCCTTTACAGCTCTCTCATGGGCATATCAAAGAGCTTTCCAGCACATTTTCTTCTGTGCTCTGCTTAAATCTATCCTGGAACAAGGAAGGGTAAATAAATTAATAATACCACCTACCACTTATGATGGGGTGGGTGTCATTATAAGCATTATCTCATTTAATCCTAAAAACAATCTGGGGAGCAGAAACCATTTCTAACCCCATCTTACAAGTGTGGAAACCTAGGGACAAAGAGGTTAAGTAACATGCCCAAGGTCCCACCACTAGAAGTGGGGCATGAACTTGGGCAGCCTGGTGTCAGGAGCCATACTCCCCTGTGTCCCCAAGCTGGTGGAATAAATTGAAGAGAGGTAGGGAAGTGGGAGGGGCACTGTGCCTTTCGTGATGGAGAGTGGCTAGTGACAAGGACACGTACCATTTGAGCACTTAGTATGTGTCAGCCAAGCAGCTAAGCGGTCATATAACCTGCATGACAACCCTGTGGAATTAGTACCATTATTCTCATTTTACAGATGAGAAAACCAAGATCCAGAAAGGTCCTGTGGTTAGTGATGTAGTAGAGCCAGGATTCCCATCCAGACCCAGACAGTGGGTCAGAGCCTTTGCCTTGACCATCATGCTCCACTGGAGTCCTGGCTGGCAGGGAGGAGCTGGGCTCCAGTACTCTACAGACGCGTGAGCCCAGTGTCAAGAAAGTACAACCCCTGGGCAAGGCTGCCCATAAAGATTCTGGGGTCAAATAAGCCATCAGCATTTAATTCAGCAGGTATTTAGTCAGGCTTCTATTTGGGTACTCCAGATCAATCAAATTAACCCCATTCTTCAAAAAAGAAATTTTTAAAAAAGAGAAAGGATATGGAAGAAAATAGAGAACTATAGAAAAACAAGCAATGCTGGTTCCTACTAGCTCCAAGGGATGCCTGAAACTAGAAAGAAGCAAGGTCTCATAGGCACACAGGGCTCTGGACTGGGCCCTCCACCTCCTCGGCTGTGTTCCCCCTGGAAAGCCAGAGAGCTGGACTTACAAACCCTGGGATCTTTCCCATCTCTAGTGCTCTGTCTTGAAAAGCAGTGGATTTCAATCTTCTGCAGCAGAGACCTCTCTACCAGAAAGTCCAGTTTCTAAAATGGGCATAAGGGTGTGACAGGTGAGGATGAGGTTACCACGACCTAACCCCCAAGCCCCATGACAAGTCAAAGGCACGTCAACAAGCCAGTTTGGAAACACCCATACTAAACCTTCCCTTCGTCACCAAAGGGAGCTGGCGTAGACTATGCAAGAGCATGTGTGCGTTGGAGAGACGGGGACATACACCAGCTCTGCCTCCTTTTCGGAGGTTTGGAGACCCTGGCCTGGCCCCTTCGGGAGACCCAGCACTTTAAGATATTTTACCTGCAATATCGATGTTAATAAATCTGCATTTATTAACATCCTGCATTTATTAACATCCTGAATCAAGTACAGGCCTCCAGTCTCCCAGAGCAGCCCTGCCCCCACCACTCACACCTCCCCCGCCCCTTCCAAACCACCCCACCACAAGTCAGACTGCTAGCTGCTTGGCTGGAGAATCAACATCCTTGAAAACTTCCAAGGAAGATACAAAGTTTATTTATCACAAATCAATTTCCCCAGCGCCCAGAGCGTAGTCCATCCCTCCTCAAACCTGATAACCCTCAAAGTCTGCAGAGGCTTAAAAAGGAATAGAAAAAAGTGGAGGGTTACCCAAGGTTGCCAGCACAATGGCCAGAATGTGTATAAATCCCGGAGTGGCCCTGTGCTGCTTTGGAGTCCCTGATATAATGACCATTTCCTGTAGTCCGATTTCCTCTCATTGTATTTCAGTGGAACAAAAATGTTATAGTGAGCAGCTACTCAGTCACATAGATTATTTTAATAGATACATCCTACAAGCCTTGAAAACCTGCTCCATGCTCTGATAACAAGGCTAAAAATATCACCAGCCTTAATAGTGAATTTGACAACACAAATCAGTGAGATTGGAACACACGTGTGCGTTTTCCTCAGCGCATCCTGCCAGTTTTCCCACAGTCCGCCTCCCTCAACACATATTCACACTCTACTCTGAATCTCAGTGTAAGCCATTGCTTTCAGGCAACACCGGAGAAATTTGTTGCATTGATTTATCTTTTCAGTATCCCCCATTCAGTTGCACCTTTAATCTAAAGGCTGCAGGATGTTCTCATTTATGCAGATGTTGGTTTTTGCAAATACAAACAATAGACAAAACTGAAGAGCTAGTTACGCAGGAGCTGTACACCCAGGAGGCCATCACAGAAGAGCTGATCCTTCCACAAGCCATCTCTGTATTCAGGGCTGCTTTTGGGATTTCTAATCTCATGATCCAATCTGTGGCGTCCCAGGTGTTTGAACAAAGTTCTGCTTTCCATCATATCAGACCGACATGAATGAATGCTACCATTTGGGTGTTAGATCTACAAAGCTAATCTAATGGAAAACATCATTCTCTTTAGAAAGACACAGAGACATAAAAAACGATTTCTGATCCTCTCAGGAAATGCAGATTTATTAACATCGATATTGCAGGTAAAATATCTTAAAGTAGTGGTTCTCAATCCTGACTACTCATTCAAAATACGTCACAGGGGTATTTTTCAAACAGCTCCTCTCTCCTCAGACAGTTTTCATGGACAGCGAGGGGTGAGAACCCCTGCCTTACAGAAACACAGGTCTTTAGTGTGTTTGTTTTGCAAAGGTCTAAATCAGTGGCTCTCAACCTTGGCTGCATATTAGAATCCCAAGAAATTTTTGAGAATAATACAATTCCTGGGACTCACCCCCAAAGACTGTGATTTAATTGATCTGGGATGGGCTGGGTCCTGGTATTTGACTGTTACTTAAATATTCAGGCAGGGTTGAGGACCACTGGTCTAAATAGATGAATTTGTCTGATTGCCTTCTTTTTAAACGTAAGTCCTTAAACATAAGAAGATGGAAAACTCTAGGGATTTATCTCCATATATTTCTTCAGATCTAAGCATCCTAACCACAGTACTATTTTGTTTACTTTGAATAGGAAGTAAGCAATAAAGGCATCTAAATGAACAATTAAATTTGATATCATGGGGAAGCAGATGTGGCTCAAGCAGTTGGGTGCGTCCCTACCACGTGGGAGGTGCCGGTTTGGTTCCCAGTGCCTCCTAAAGAAGATGAGCAAGACAGCAAGCTGACGGGACAGGCCGATGCAGTGAGCTGACGCAACAAGATGACGCAGTGAGATGATGCAACAAGATGATGCAGCAAGATGACGCAATGAAGAGACACAGTGAGGAAACAGAATTAGAGACACAACAGGCAGGAAGCCGAGGTGGCTCAAGTGATTGGGTGCCTTCCTCCCACATGGGAGGTCCTGAGTTTGGTTCCCAATGCCTCCTAAAAAAAATCATCAGCAACAGCAGCAGCAGCAGAATAGAGAGCAGAAAGTGAGCACAAACAAATAATAAATAAATAAAATAAATCTTATTTTAAAAATTGATATCATGATGTGCATGTGCATCCTTTTCATTCAGTGTCCCTCTGTTCCTCACGCAGAGGTCATTTCATTTCATTCCATACACTATTAAAATAGCAGATTAGAATCAAGCAAATTAGAAGTGATGAAGGGAGCAGGTAGAAAAGAAGAGAGGGATTGCTAGAAGGTCCCCTCATTACAATGAGAATTGACTAATAAAAAAGAGAGAAAACCAAAATAGGTAGACATTATACAAAAAAGCATTGAAGTCAGTGATCTTTAATGAAGGGACAAAGACTTTGATGTACCCCAAATGGCTGTGGACTTCAATGTGCTATGCACAGAAATAACACTGATGCTCCTAAGAATAGCCCAGAGTCACCCAGGAAAGTTCAATTATGTCCATTCTAACCTGTTTCTGGAAGCTGAGTTAGGCTTGATGACTTCCATCAAAAACAGTAATAATAAAAATCAAGTGTGATAAACAGATGAAACTTTGCCTATTTGGAAATCGCAGCCACCCAGAATGACTCATCCCCTGAGGATCCCAGGTAGCCAGGAACTTCTGTAGGGGATATTTGAGCAGGAAAAACTTCAGCTTAGCCAAGAAGAACCCACCCAACCTCCCTTACTCCCCCAACACCCTCATCAGAGTCAGATCAAGGTAAGGCCTGAGAGAGGGGAAAAGAGCATTCAATGATCTGGCCCTAAGGGTTTCAAAGCACAAGGACACATACAGGTTGCTCTGAGCTTTCACTGAAGCCCTTCAGGCTGGCATCATCTGAAGGCTCCGGGGGCCTCCCATGAGACTTCCCTCCACTGCACAGGATCTCCAAGCCTGGAACTCCTGGCTAAGAACTGCCACCCTCCAGGCCACACAGCCCACTATCTAGACCTGCTTTTGAATGCAAAACCCTTGGAATGGGTAACACCTCAATCCCCTGACACTGAGTAAATTTGTGGGGTCTCCTTCATTTAAACTGAAAGGCCATTCTTTTCCATATTTTTTCCCTCTCCAGATAAAAATTTATATGGAATTCAAATAAATTAAAAGATACAATGGGAGTCCCCTGCTTGAAGGGCTCTCAGTAGGTGGAGTCTCATCACCCTCCCTACCTACAAGGGCCCACGAAACAAAAGGTTCTAAATCAATCACATTTGAAAAGGACCTACCTGATCCCCTGCCTGCAACGAACTTCCCCTCCCAGACCTCACCTTCAAGTTCAGTCCCATTCTGTGTCCAGTGCTGCCCAGTGTTGATGACCAGCTTGGAAGCCTGCCCTTAATCTCCCCCGCCCCCAGCCACTATTCTGTCTCAGGCTCTTCCCACCCCCCTCATCCAATCAAATCACATTTTATCATTTTATGCTACTAGGCTTTTTTCATTTTTCCCCAATTCCATCCCCATTGAGCTCCTGTGCCTGAAACCCCACACTGATTAGACTCTGCTCCAGGTGACTGGACTCTGTTCCAGCTACCACAAACTGACCCCAGGAAGCTAGCCAGGGCCCTGGCAGAGCCAACAACTGCAGCCCCAGCTCCTCCCAGCTGTGGGACAGCACCTCACTTCCAAACAGCCTGGTGCAAAGGTCCCTAAAGCCACCAACACTAAGATTCACTTAGGATGTCTATTCAACGTGCAGGTTTCCAAACCCACAGAAGCATAGTTGCAGATGGAACCACCTGGGGAATCTGTGAGTTTAACCAAAGTCTCAGGCGATTCCTGTCATCAGGCAAGTCTGAGAAACACTGGCCTACTGAATAATGGTGAGGCCCTGGGTTTGAATCCAGCTCTACTATTAGTATGTGATTTTGTGCAAGCTACTTAAGCTGTGGAAACCCTCGGTTTCCACATCTGTAAACAGGGATAAGATAGTAGCAACCTCTCTGGGTTGACTCAGTGACCTAGAGGCAAGGTAAAGTGCTCGGTCCAGACTCAGTGCTCGATAAACCTCAAGAAGGTTTGCTGCTGTTATTTGATAATGAACTTAGACACCTGCCACTCCATCCCACCTCCAACCTCCAAATTGAACCTCCAGGGCCCAACATCAAGCCTGTTTACTCCCTACGAGTGGGACCTGGCCATTCAGTCTTCCTCATCTATTTCAGGGCATTAGGTGTTGTGCAAATGGAATCTAAAGATGAAATGGCTGAAAGAAGACACTAGGAGCAGCCAGAAAAGGGGATGTGGGCAGGAGCGGGGGGAGGAGTGCAGGAGTGCAGAAAGGCAAGGTGGGGTAACAGTGTCCCTGGAAGCCCACCAACTGTCCCTCAACTGTCTCTTCACTGTAACTCCTCCTGGAGACCTGGGATGAATTCTACCATAAGGCCAAGGCCAGAGATATGTGGAGAAGCTTGAGAGGCAGCCCAGAAAGCCTAGCGCTCACTGGAAAGCAGAGGGCAAGGAGCAACACAGGGCATAAATAAGTCACTGGATGGCTGTATTCGATGTTCCTTGCTACATTATTTATTTCAAACAAAGATCCCCAGCATGCATGTGTCTGTGGAAGGCCACGAGTCCCTAGAGGGGGGGGGGATATCCGTTCACCCCTGAGATGGCCCAGCGGAGCTGGGAGGCTGCTGGCCCCCCACAGCAGCAAGTAGCTTGGCTGAGACCTGCTTCTGGAGCAGGGCCCTAGAAGGCACTGGGTGGCAGCAACAAGCAAACAAGGGAGCAGGAGGGCAAGGCAACGCTGAGACCCTGTCTCTGTCTTACTCCAAAAGACAACACCATAGGGCCTCCCAGTTACCTGGCACTGCACGTGAGGCTGAGGGTTTTGCTTCCTGGCTGAATCCTGACTTCTGGTCTATTCCCTAGACCTGGTTAGACTAGCCTCTAGCACACCGCAGATGCCCTAACCCCAAGAGTCATCTCTCAATGGCACAGGCTCCGAGGGAATTGTCCCCATGAGTTTAGAAAACAAAACCAAAGGCTACAAGTAAGGCCTGAGTGCTTTTCAGAAAGGCTCTTCTCATCATCCCCCAGGCACAATGACGTAGTGACTCTCCATCCTACCAGGGCTTCTCGCGCTGCTGCTACTCACAGACCACTTCTACAATTTCTGCTCTATATGTTTTTTTTTCTTAAATAATCTTATTTTTAAATAAGACCACTTGAAAAGGAAAATTAGTATCATTGGCCAATAATAGAGGTAAATTTTTAAGACAATTGAAACAAAAGAATATTATTTTGAGGCCTTCTGCCTTTGTTAAAAAGGGAAATAAGCAAGGATTAGAGAGGTGTTAATGATACTCCAACCCCAAACAGAGTTTCACCTTGATAGGATCAGAAGGACACTGGAGGAAAAGGAAGAGGAATAACCTTATATTATGGTATAATTATAGGCAGTGAAATGCACAGATCTTAAGTGCACAGTTCACTGCGTTTGACAAATGTATATGCCTGTATCTCCAGTACCCCCATAAAGACATAGAACAATATCATCACCCCAGAAAGTTACCTCGTGCCTCTTCTTGGCCAACCACCATTTTGATCTCTATCACCACAGATTAATTTTGTCTATTTCTGAGCTTTACATTATTGGAATCATGGGATGACTTTTTCATTGTTAAATAAAAATTATGATATTACAGTTTTCTATATGTTTAAAATTGTTCATAATAAAAAGTCTTATTAAAAAGTTATGGAGGGGGCGGATGTGGCTCAAATGGTTGGGCGTCCGTCTGCCATATGGAGGGACCTGGGTTCGATCCCTGGGACCTCCCGGTAAAATTAAAAAAAAAAAAAAAAAAAAAAATTATGGAATGCTCCATTCACACTTTACCTGAAGTCTTCTCCAGGCCCTCCAGTGGGATGAAACCTACAGTTTGGAGCATCATGAACCGACGTAATTAAAAGACACCAAATTCAGAAATTGGATTCTGACTTTGCAAATCCCAACATGACTGATCATAGCACTGCACTGATTTGCCAAATTTTCTTCCCAATAACCCAGTTAATCTGATTATCTTCTAAGCTCCCCAAAAGGAAGTCTTCTCCTAGACGCACAGGCCTCTACACCAGCCTGACTCTTCCCTCTCCTTGGCCGCGGCTCCACACCGCACCGCACATTCCCCTCCGCCTGCCATCCCCTCCAGGGCCCGCTGCCCACCCGGCTCCCTCTGCAGGCACTGCCTTCCTGCCCACCTCGAGCCCTCCTGAGCCCTCCTCAGGACCCCGCTTGAGGCTAACACTCTCCCCTCCTTTAAAACTAGTTTATACTCTATATTTGCACTTAGCCTACTTGGCCTTGAATTGTTACTCACCGTTTTTTTCAGTGACACATCTTATCTCTTCAACGAAATCCTGAGCAGCGTGAAGACAAGCAGAGTTACCTGGGCACTGGTGGAAAGACTGAAGCTACAGCAATCTATGTGGGCAAACGTGCGTGCAACTGAAGTAAAACAGAAACTTCCTGCAAGGTGGGGTACTAACAAAGTGCAGAGTAATATCCTTGAAGAAAAAGAAAGAAATGGCCAAAGGCAGCAGCAGTGTCTGGGCAATGGCATTTTATACAAAGATCCATGCTGCTTCTCACTTTCCTGTCACAGATTTCTAGGCCCCGCCACTAGAAATTTAGATTCCACAAGTCTGAAGTCTCAAGTGTTTGCACATCCCCCAGCTTCTGGAACATTCTAACACTGGTAGTGCATGAACCACACCAAGAGAAACACCAGCTATGAATGGGGAAGAGGGTGGGATACTAAGCCTCCCCACATCTAGGAGACAAAGGAAAATGGTCTCCTGGCTGGCATGTGCAGCCTAAAGTGTTCTAGCTTATTCTAACTCTGTCACTGGGGGGGATTAAAATATAAGAAGACCACCCCCATACAACTGAAGATGAACATGAAGTATAAAAATGCAGGGAGAAGTCGATTCCCAATGAGAGGGCAGCTGAAACCCAGCAAAGGAAATCAGAGGTCCTGACCTGAGACTTTGTCTTACTTTCCTTAAAACAGCCCACAGAGGTATTTCTCTGTTGCTGGAAGGAAAACCAACAATAGGGTAAACTTCGAGGTGCAGCCTTGGGTGGGCAGGGCTGTGAGTGTGCAGAGATGCACACAGTGACTTTAAACATTTTAAAATAAGAAGGCAAACCACAGAACAGCAATCATGTGGGTGATGCTGAGAGAAATGGCATGCCTACCAGTACAACGAATGGAAAGACTGAGTGTTTGTCCTCTAGGAACAAGGAACAAAGGCGGTTTGGAGAAGGCACTGTGTATAGGAGGTGGAAGTCATTCTGGCACTTGGAGCTTCGATTGAAACTAAACAAACAGCTCAACCCTGCCCACAGGTCCAGCCCAGAAGTGCACACCAGCCGCTGGGGCCGGCACACAGCAATTTACATTTGTAATCCAATTTGGATGGGAAAGCACACAAAAATAAATAGATTATCTTGAAGCTATAAGAGCAGAATTTGCTGGGACAATAAAAAATGAAATAATAAAGAAGAAGCACCTGAGTAGGTCATCTGAGGGGGTGTTTCACACGAACTGTTCCCTACCCACTTTGCTTTCTGGATTCAGACATGAGGAAACCATGGCTGACGACTTGTCGGAAAGCATATGCATGCAACTGGAAAAAGACCTCAAATAAAAGGGGGAAAAGGTAAAGACAAATGAGTTTATATGACTAAGAGACTTCAAAGTGAGTCGGGAGGTCATCAGAGAGGTGATGCTCCTACACATCTCAGCAGAATCTCATAGAGTGCCAAAGTGGATACTACCTCAAATAGTGGGGCTCCTGAGGGCACTGGAGACACCCAGGTCCTACGGTCAGGGCAAATAGCTCAGAAGTTTGGTGCCTTGCCAGTGGGCCCTACTTTGGAGTTTGTGTTCCTGAGAGTGACAGAGTTGGACTCAGTTATGGCTTCCCTACACATGGCTCATCTGTCCCTTCTATTTAAACCTATACTTGATGCTGGAGTTGGTAGGTATATGTCCAAGAGACTTGAATCTTTGGGCTGTCCATGTGCCAGCTGGGCCCTGAGCCTCAACAGAGTTGCAATCCCTACTCTCTAGTTCATTGGACTGACCCAGGACAACTAACAAGGAGGTGAGGATTGACAACCATACCAAGGAAATGAGAGAGCCTACAACTGCAAGCAAGAGAGCTCCATCCATCAGCTGTAAGGGATAAAGCCCCCTCTCAATTAGAGGTGGAGTGGACTTCACCATCCCAGAATCCTCAGGATTGAGAAATGAACTATGGACTAGAGTGGACTTACTGGTATTCTACAATAGACTTGCTATGATTCTAGCAATGGAAGAAATTATAGCATTGATGTGGAGGCAGTGGCCACTGGAGGCTCTGGGGGAAGGGGGAGGGAAACACAGGTGTAATGCGAGGGCTTTTTCGGGACTTGGGAATCATCCTGAATGGCACTGCAATGACAGATATATGCCATTATATATCTTCCCACAGCCTGCAAAATTGTATGGGAGAGAATGTAAACTACAATGTGAACGATGGTCCATGTTCAATGGCAATGTCCCAGGGTGCTATAAATTGCAACAAATGTGCCACACTAATGAAGGTTGTTGTTCATGTGGGAGGTTGTGGGAGGTGTGGGGAGTGGGGAATCACTATATTTTTTGTGTAACATTTGTGTAATCTAAATATCTTTTAAAAAATAAAAAAATAAGTTAAAAAAAAAAAAAAAGCATATGCTAACCTGTAGGGAGAGGTTTGCTGAGCTTTTCCCCCTTGCCATCCATGTGTGTCTGTGTGACAGACATATATATGAGTGTGTGTGTGTGTATGTGTGCATCGTGTGTGTGTATATAAAACCAATCAACAACAACAAAAATACACTCAAGAGATTACATGACAGAGAGTTGATGATCTCAACTCAGTTTATAGCTTCTGAGGAGGAAAAGTGGGTAGTTCATTAAAAACAACCATCCTTCCCAAAACTAAGGGTCAAATAAAAGCATATCCTGAAAACACTGGCCTTCTATCTTAAGTCTCTCACCCCCCTTCCCTGGCTTCAACTCTGCCTTTCCACAATAACAATGGCAACCTTTTATTAAGCATGTGGTTTATGCCAAGGGCTAGAGATAGACAGTCTGGAATGCCCATGCCAGCCCTGAAATAGGGTTTGAGAGCCCATTTTAAAGATAAAGAAACTACCACGTGGGGGCTCAGGACTGAACCCATGTCTGTCCGGGGGTTGTTTCATTGCCTCACACTGCCTCCACAAAAGCACCCAAAGGACCTAAGCACAGCATCTAAAATCCACATGGATTCCCAGAGACGGGGCAGCTGAGCCTGTGAGTACTTGCTGGGCCAGACATGGACAAGAGGACAATAAGAGAAGGCTTGGGAAGCATCAATAGCTTAGTCAAGAAAGTATTCCTTCCTTAACAAAGTTCAAAAGAGCTAATGTGGCAGATTTAAGAAGTATTTTCCACTTCACAGATTGCATATATGAATGCTTCCCCTTCTCATGGCTTTACCTTTGTGGGTAAATTATGAAAACTACTGGGACTGTTTTTATATATATATTTATAAAATGAAAGACCAGGCCTAAACTTCACTTCCGTTTATTACCTATTGATTCTGAGAAAGGATATAACCTGTCTAGGATACAGACAATATATATATATATATATTTTTTAAGTGGAGGGATTGGGGAGGGGATGGATCTGGCAGAACCTTGGGCCAGGTCATCGTCCATCATCCATTCCAGCAATGAGACTGGTGACTCTAATAACAATTTTAAAAACATCTCCTGGGGTTCCTTGGACTCTTAAGGGTTCAGGAAAGTGATGATGAGGAACTATTTTTAATATTTCTGAAAGCCTAAAGAAAGCATATGTTTCAATGAGATAAAACCATACAGTAAACTCAATTATCAAGTTTAGTTGCTTTAATACCAAGTTGGTGTGGAGGCCCTGTATTAGCTCCTGATGATGGACAGCTCTGGTTCTGAGTATTAATTAATAGAAAATAGCAAACCAATTATAATTAAGAAATGCAATTTCTTCCCCTTGGAAGAGGGACCTAATCAAAGATATTGAAAAACTGAGCATCACTCTTTAAGAAAAATGTGGCTGAGGATGGGGCCCAGGAGTGAGGTAGGAAATGGGAGGGGCAGTGCTGGCAACAGTGGGCATTGAGTGAGATGGGATCAGGGATAATCATTTCATTTCTAAATCAAGTGATTCTGCAGCAGTTTGTGGCACAATGAAGAGAGCATTTCAGGAGCACTGGCAATTGCTGCAAACACTGCCCAGGTTTTTCCTGTTCTGTGCCGAGACAGTCATACTGCCCTCAGTGGTCAGCAGTATCAGCTGGGTAAACTGGCTGAGAAGAGGAAAGAAAGGCATTTTTATGGTACTTTTTTAAAAATGGAAACATATTACTTATGGGAAGAAGAGAAGAAAGCAAGTGCAAAACCACAACGAAAGGAAGAAGCCATAGGTTTCCGCTTGCCGTGAGAACGAATTGCCAGTCAGCCCCAGTCCATAGTGCAGGGGTTCTTAACCAGGGGTCCGTGAGCTTGAATGGAAATTCAAAAAAATGTTATTCCTCTGGGGACGTGTTGGTGTGGGTGTGATATACTTATTAAATAATACACACTGTAGTGTGCACTTAGTAAGGGGTCTGTGGAACAGAAAGGGTTAAGAACTGCTGCCATAGTGGGATCAATGGGTCCAGAGGCTGGCCCAGGGAAAGTTCTGAGAAGATGTGATCCTCCAACAACTGGGCATCCCCAAAGCCAACCTACAGATGTTCAGGGATGCCCCCCTTTGTCTCCCACCCACACCCAGGGAAAACATTCCAGAGATTGCTTGAGAAGGCCCGTGAGGTATCACCTCTTTCCCAAAGTGCACCATTCTTGTTCTTAGATGCCTCACTCCCCTGCATAAGAAGCGCCAGCCTTTTTGCCACAAAATCAAATCTGAATCTGCACAAGCCCCTAGAACTAACTCCAGTTCACAAGAAATATAGGGACAGGGGAACCGGTTAAAAGACACCCCAGGACACATTCAGCAAAATCCAGAATGTGGGAATGTGGGAAGCTTTACAGTACAAATGACAGGTTTCTTTAACAAAGGAAGGAATAAGGAGTAGGAGCCTATAAATGAATAAAGACTTAAGAGGTGCGCCAATCAAATATGATGAATGGACTTTATGTGAAGCATGATTCAAACAGAGCTGTGTTAACAGATAATCAGCTGCTATTTTTTTTAAGTCTATAAGATAATTGGAAAAATTTGATCAGTGACTGGATATTTGATAATATTAATGAATGCTTTTTAATGTAATATGGCATTGTAGTTATACATTTTTAAAAGACTCCTTATCTTGGAGATAGAGGCATATTTACAGATGACAGATAAATCTGGACTTTTCTTTAAAGTAATACATTTGGGAAGTATGGAGAGGAGTAAAAATGAAATAAGATTTGCTATGTATTGATAATTGTTGAAGCTGGCATAGTGGATTTATTATACTGTTCTTTCCATTTCTGTCCATGTTTAAAATTTTCCATAATAAAAAGGTTTTTTTTTAAAGGCTAAAAGATGACTTTGATAGACTTTTGAGGTTTTTGCTACAAGGAAATTATAAAATAGTATTTCAACTATAATAAAATAATTTACACTATATATGTATTAATTTATGCATATATGAATGGATGCCTATATAGCTATAGGCATTTCCCATGACTATGTATCTTCTGGAAATCTTCTGGAAGTATATACATCAAACTTTTAACTATTAATCCTATTTTCTGGGGGAGGATGGGACTAGGGGGGGAGTTTTTGTTTTGTTTTGTTCTTACTTTATGTACTTCTGCACTGTTTAAATTTCAGACATGAAGCATGTCAATTCACAAATGTGACATGGGGGTAGACATAGTGACTTCCCAAAGCCCCTGACATGGCTTTCAAGGCCTCAGTCTCCTGGACCATCATCCGAGACACTGCCTTGGCTCTGGACCCGTGGGCCTTTCCTTGCCCACAGACATCCCCATGGCTAGGGCCTCTTCTGTGCCTTCATCCACCAAATGTTCTCCTCCCACACAGTCTTCCAGATCTCAGCTCCATACTCATGTCTTCCATTCAGGGATCTTGCAGGACCACCTCAGCGCACAGTCTCTTCCTCGACAAACTGGCCAGCAGACAGTGCTTGGCTATTTTGTCTGATAATACAGTTTTAGAGGAAAACAGACCATAATCTCCAGACTAAGTAGCCCAGCCTGTGGTTGGACATGTTAGGTGATTAATACTTCACCAAGGTAAACTTTCTGAGCCTTGGTTTCCTTGTTTGTAAAATGGGGGTAGAAGTACCTACCTCACTGGGCTGCTGTGAGTATTAGTTACGGTAAAGTAATTAAAGCTTCCAGCACTTGCTTGAAAGATATGTCCTGGGTACACAAAACAGCCCCTCTGAGACTCACATTTTAAAAGAATGGGAAGGAGACCTGAAAATCTGTTTGGATCCATACATTGGGACAAACACTGTACTTAAAACCGCCGGTTACTTCAAATATTGAAAATAGAGGGGGGAGGATGTGGCTCAGATGGTTGGGCGTCCTTCTGCCATATGGAGGGACCTGGGTTCGATATATATATATATATGTATATATATATATAGAGAGAGAGAGAGAGAGAGAGAGAGAGAGCGCGGGCGCATGGTGCATGGGCTGCCAAGCTCTGTGTGCCGGTGAGCCGCCAGGCCCCAGGAGCCATGCAGCAAGATGATGACGTAACAGGAGAGAGATGCAGGGGAGAGACAGGACGAGATGCTCCGAAAGCTCCAAAAGTCAGGAACCGAGGTGGCGCAGGTGGCAGAACACCTCTCTCCTACATCGGAGGTCTCCAGGATTGAGTCCTGGTGAAGACTGGAGGAGGAGGATGAGAAGAGATGGCAGGAAACAGACACAGGGAATTGCCCAGTGAATGGACACAAAACAGCAAATGGGGAAGGGGGGGTTAAAATGGATAAAGTAAATAAATAAATCTTAAAAAAAAAAAAATAGAAATAATGTACCGGGGTTAGGAGGAGGCACTCAGAAGGTCAGACTTTGAAATCCCACTAGGTGGCAGTATTGTTTTTTTGGCCATTATGCAAATAAGGGGGAGGGTCATCAGAAGGGGGAAATAAACATCTTTCTGAAACTGATACAAAGGGGCAAATTTCTATATTAAGCTCCCCATGATACTGAAATAGAAGTTAGCTTAAGAAAATGCGTTGACTTAGAAGAACATCCAGCAGGACCAAGGATCAAATCCCTTTGGGGATCCTTGGGTCTCTCTGGGGAGGTGAGTAGGAATGGTGGGAAGAGGGGGTATTGAGTGGAAGTATCATCTCAAAAGGCAACTCCAGCCAGGAGTGAGAACTTGCTACAAGTCCAAACCATGACTCAAGCTTCCTTCCCTGCAACCTAATATTAATGCAATCAATCAAACTGAGAATCTTCCTCTAGGGGATGCCTAGAATACAAATTCCATGTACCTAAAAGGTCGTGCATGTCTCTTGGGAAGTTGATCTCCAGAGAAATTGAGTTGGAAGCTTCTACCATCCTAAAGCAATACTTTCTTCCTCATGTCCTGCTGCTCAAAACCTCTGACTGACTCCCCACTGCTTTAGAACAAAGCCTGAATTTGTCCGTCTGGTGGCAAAGTCACTGGCAACTGGTCTAAACTCCATCACCAGCCAGTGCACTTCAGAGAACATTTTATAACCACCCTCTCTCATCCTCTCTCATCCTCAATTTTGCTAGTGATGAAAATCAAGCCCAAGACATATGTTTGACTTGTAACCTCCCAAGGCCAACCCTATGTCCAGAAGAGTTTGCTTGCACTGTGCCCTTCATGTTACATCATTTAGACTCCGTGCATCTGCCAGGCTGAAAAACTCCTGCCACCTGCTTGCTTTGAGTCCCTGGGCCTTATATTCTGTCCCACCCCAAACATCTCCTGTGTTGTATTGTTTATTGCTATCTTTTTTTCCCAAGAGACCACAATGCCATGAGGGCAGGGAACATGTCATGGTTCAGCAGAAATACCACAAACCAAGGCTCTGGTAGAGGGCAATACAGGCTAGTAATTAGGAGTGTGGGCTCTGGAGTCACACTAGGTTCAACTCTGACTCTACCCTGAGCTGTTCAACCTTAAGGAGGTTATTTAACCTCTCTGAGCCTCTGTTTGCTCATCAGTAAGCAGGGAATAATAATAGAGATGTTAGTGGAGATTTTAAAATATCAAACACATAGAATGCTGGCAGTGTGTCAGGGGCAAGTCAGCTGATCTCCTGAGCAAAACTAAGGAAGAGTGAAGATGAGGGAGGGGGGATAATATAATAATGTTCTCTGAAGTCTACTGCGGCTCTGAAATTCCATGCTTCTCTGGAAACTTCTTTCACATTCTCCCATAGGACCTGTACCAGGCTGGGAACACACTAGCTAGTATATGAGTATGAAGGAAGAGATATCCAGGTACAGAGTCTGACTACTTAAAACTAGCTGTCTATCAGCAAACAACTCAAACATTACCTTCTCAAGGAAGTTCTTCCTGACAAGTCCCACTCCCATCCCCTCCTCCCCCAACTACTTTATACTGTCTTAACACACCACACTTTGCTTTGTAATACATATCCCAAATGTCAGTTGAATTATTAATTGTGGGTGATAATCCCTGCTAATGCGATCACACTAAAGTTCTAGGAGCTTATGTTATTTATCCAAGACCTGCAACATCAGTATGTGGCAGGGCGAGATTCAAACCATGCCTATTTGATCACAGATCCTGCTGGATCTTTTTTTAACACCCTCATTTAGCTTATTATTTAATATTTGATACATACAAAAGGATATATACAATATATGCATGTGTTATGAAGCATAACAAGAAAAAGAATAACAGTGAACCGAATATCCAACCTAAAAACTAGAATGGAGCATTGAAGCTCCTTGGGTACTTCTCAATACCATCTTCCCACCTTTGCCCACCCTGAGGCAAGCACCACCCTGAATTAATGTGTATTATTCTCTTACTTTTCTTCTCTTCTTCTTAGCTTTGAATTGAGCATACTATATTTACAGAACCGTGCACAAAGTAGCAGGACCCTAGTCAAGTAACAGAGCATGGCAGCCCCAGAGGCCTTTGGCTCCCCCTTCTAATCATGAGACCCTGCCCCCTTCTCAGCAGAGCACACTGACTCTCAAGTCCCCTAAACTCAGTCTAATAAAATGAGAATTTCCATATTAAAGCTGGGGTCTTTCCCTTAGACAGGCTACTCAGATCAGAAGAAAGGGTTGGCATTCTAGGTTCTTGGGAGGAGCTGGCCTGGAGAACTCTGGTCCAGAAAAACTGCAGTCACAGAACGAAAACAGGACGAGGGGGATGTCCAGCTGTATGAGCCTGGCCTCCTTTACTGGTTTCCTCCAAGATCCTGGAACTACACTTGGGGTTCTTTAAGCAGAATCAGAGCCTAATGGTTTGCCGGTGGCAGGGTGAGGGCACAGAGTAGCATTATTAAAGCCTCATGTGTGGTTTTGATAATATTATCTGAATCTGAATTAACATTTCTTACAGGCAGGTCTTGATTAAAAGTAAATAAATCTGCAATCAGACCACCAACCAGAAAATACTGACCTTGGTGCCAGGGTTAAGAGTAAAGCCCCTTGTGGAAAAGCCTGCAATATTATGTAGATGAGATTATAGGCTTGGAACTGTTACAATTGGTACATTTATTGGGACACCCTATGAAAAACTGCCTTTCACCTATCACCCTTTAATCTGCAAGTTTCTGGTTACTTATTCACTCCAGAGGACAGCAGCAGTTTCAGTTCCTTTCAATTCAACCAACATTTATTGAGAGTGTGCTAGTACAAGTTTAGAAACTTTCAGGGGAGACAAATCACGTTATCTGCTCTTTGACTTCAAGAAAAATGTCAAAGGAATTCCTCAGAAAACAAGGAGAGTTTAAGTTTGGTGGGCCTGGGTGGTCAAGAAAGAATGTCTTCCAGGAAAGAGGTTGAGGGGTTTGGAGCTGGATGTTGAGGGGGTTGGGGGGCAGGCGGGATGTAGGGAGGTTAGAATTTTCATCAGTCTCTTTAGAAGCTCAGTAATCAGGCTCATGATATTGGCTGAATTCATCGTCTAATTATATTGGAAGGCATTACAAATCTGTGAACACCAGCAGTAAATGAAACCCAAGGACTGCAGGAGGAGGATTTCGTTCAGTGCTTACCACCTACCCAGCACTGTTTTAGCACATCAACTCTTTTAACCTACTCCAGAGTCCATAAGGAACCCAAAGCCACAGGAAGTGAAGTAGCCCTGGATCCCTTGGTACCTGAGAGCAGGCAGAGATGACAAATGCCCTTCAGTCTCTCCGGAATAGGAATTACCACATGAAGCCTAAGCGAAGCTTCCCTGACTCCACACAGACTTCCCAAACCCTCACCTCAGTGGAGCCCTCAATGCTCAGAAAGGTGAGCTCAATGTACCTAATTATTCCCCCTCTTACCTGCCTATAGATGGGTTTTTCCTCACCTCTCTGGGCAAAGTGGACATGTATTTTCAATGAGTGAGAGGTTATATAACCTAGCACCTCACTTGGCACATCCTGGTCCTTCATATTCAAAGATGGTGCTACTCTTGTCACAAAAACCTAGGGCTACACATGTGCCTTCACCCTGCATGGAGAATGACTGTCAGTTTGCCTTATGGGCCACACTTCTGTCTCAATTTTAAGCTCAATTTATACTTACATAGAGCTTTTTATTTCCCAAACTACCACCTGAGGAAACACCCATAGCATACAGCTCATGGACTATATTTAGGTCTCCAATTCATGGCTTTATAGTATTCATAATTTCCCAGGGTACATCTAATCTCCATGAGTAGAAGAGGAGATCCTTGGGTGAAAGGAATAATTCACCTTTCACCCTATCATCCTTGGCTCCCGACATGATCTGAATAGTAAGTCCCTCTAAAATGTATGGGTGGGGGGCGGATGTGGCTCAAATGGTTGGGCGTCCGTCTGCCATATGGAGGGACCTGGGTTCGATCCCCGGGACCTCCCGGTAAAATAAAATTTAAATAAATAAAAATAAAAAAAAAAATAAAATGTACGGGTGTACGCTCATCCAGGGAGGCTTTTAAACCAGTTTCATGTCAGTGCTCAAAAGCTTGGAATGGCAGCTCGGAAGACATATTGCAGAAAAGCGTGAAGGAGGACAAGACAGCAAGTCTGCCCTGACCATACACTCACGCTTCAAGAACCAGCAACAAAGCCTGACCGAAGTGGGGAGGGCACAGCCCAGAAACTCAGCAGCTAACATGCCCCTGGTGATCAGGCAAACCCTGCAGTTGCTCTCCTGGAAACCAGGCTTATTTAGCTGAAGCCTGGACTGGCACCATGACTTGACTAATGAGTGCCCATATGGATTCAGGGTGGCCAGCCAAGATTTCAGAGGAAAGAGAGAGTAAGGCGGGGGACCAGCCCACAAGCTGTTGGGAGAGAGGAGCTGGACCCAGAGGACATGAGCTCAGCATCAAGGCTTGTTTTCCATGCAGCTGTCAGGAAAGTGAGGGGGAAACAGCTAGATTATTAGTGCTAATTCCCCCAGGGAGGTTAGTAAAGAGGCTTTGAAGACAGACAGACCTGAGGTTAAATCCAGCTCTCTCCCTGAGCACCTGGGGCCTTGGGCATATCATTTATCTTCTTTGAGTCTCAGTTTCTGCACAGGAAAGCTGTGCTAAGTGTATGAGATAATCTATACACAGTACCTGGAACCTATTTCACACACAGTATGTGCTAGTACCCTTCCTCTGCCTTCTATGTCCATGTCAAGTTTTAATTTATTTCAAAAATATTACTGTTTTCCTCTAACATAAACAACTGGGGGAAAGCTCCTATTTTTGTGAGTAAAAAAATAGGTTCTGAAGATGGCAGCAGAGTAGAGTGCCAAGAGTCAGCTCATCCTACAGGACAGTTAGTAGTCACCCAGAGCACAGTTTGGGGGCCCCAGGAGACCAGAAGAGCATCCTGCAACATCCTTGAAAGTATGGAAGGAGGAGACTGCCCACCTGCAGAGAAGATTCATGAGTAGAGCCCTCCACGCTGTGGAGGCCAGCGCCCATGGCACAAGGTGCCTCGAGAGCTACTCTGTGGCTGGAGTTGGAAACTCCATTTCCCAAAAACGGGGGAGGAAGAGACAGCGTGTCACCAACTTCAGCTGCCGATTAGTAAATTCGGCAGGCTAAAGTATAATCCTAAGAACAGCTAAAGTTTAAACCTGTCCAAGTGAGAAACAGGCCTGTGGCTGCCATTTTAACTCTGCCCCCAACATGAGGGCAAGCAGGGCTGACTGAAAATCACAGTGCTGGTAGGGACCGGCTTCTTTCCACTCAAGATTGGATTGCAGCTCTAGTCTAAACCCCAGCCCCACCTCCGGCAGGGAGGAAGCTGGCAGGACCTGCACTACCTCTCCGGGAAACTGCAAGCCACACTGCAGAGGCCAGTGCCCATCCTACTCTAGCAGCACAGAGTGTCTCAGGAGCTATTCCGTGGCTGGAGTTAGAAGCTCCAATTCCCATAAACGGGGGAGGAAGAGACGGTTGTCCACTGACTTCAGCTACTGATTGGTAGACTCGGCTGGCTAAAGTATAATCTTAGGAACAGCTAGGGTTTGAGCCTCTCCAAGTTGGAAAGAGGCCGGTAGGGGAAGCTGAGCTGACTGTAAATCAGTGAAGTCAGGGACTGGCTTCTTTCCACCAATATGGGACTGCAGCCTCACTTCTGGCAGGGAGGAAGCTGGTGGGACCTGTACCAGGCTCTCCAGGCAACTGCAGGTTCTTTCAGCTGGTGCAGACTGAATAGTAGGACACCTGAGGCTGCATCCCCACACCCCAATAGGATAGGAGAGGAGCTGGGTTTCCTCGGCCTCTCCAGGCAACTACAGGCATTTTCAGCCCACATAAACTGGTTTGCTGAGCGCCTTCAAGTCCATCTCCACCTCTGCTTCCCCATAGGATAGGAGGGGGCCTGTGTTTCCTCAGCCTCTCTGGGCAATGGCAGGCATTTTCGGCCTGTACGGACTGAACTGTTGGTTGCTTATGGATCCACCCCTATGCCCAATAAGGCAGGAGAGGTCTGGTGCCTCCACAGCCTCTTTGGGCAACAGCGGGTACTTTCGGCCTACAGGGAATGAACTGTTGGGTGCCTGTGGATCCAGCCCACACCCTAATAGGATAGGAGGGGACTGGTATTTCCTCAGCCTCTTGGGTAATGGCAGGTACTCTCAGCCTAAAGGGACTGAACTGTTGGGTGCCCATGGATCCACTCCCATCACCCTATAGGATAGGAGGGTGCTGGCAATGGCGGGTACTTTTGGCCTACACAGCCTGAATTGTTGGGCATCGGTGGTTCCGTTCCCACCCCCAAAGGGCAGAAAGGACAGTAGTCCTCAGCCTCAGGGCAACTGCAGGCGTATTCAGCCCATACAGATTGGATTGTTGGGCACTTCGGAGGGTCCATCCCCACCCTCAGCAGGGAGGGAGGGTCAGTGCTACATCAGTTTACCTGGGCAACTGCAGTTGTTTTGGACCCACACAGCATAGATTTCTGCCCACAACTGCAGCTCCATTCCCACCCCAGGTAGGGAAGGAAGGGGTGTGAACCTTCATCAATCTCTCTGGTAAACTACAGATAGTCTTATCCTGCACAACTTGTATGACTAAACAAGGCTGCAGCTCTGTCCCTACCCCTGGCAGAGAAAAAAGGTGGGAAAAGCTTCATTAATTCCTGGGGCAACGTGGGCAGCTTCAGTCTCCATACCTTACAGCACCAACTACATCCTCAACTCCTACTACACAACCAGCAAGGGAGAAAAGACAAGAAAGTCCTAAACTAAAGGTAGAAACGGCACCCAGAATAAATGCATCTAGTAAGCCAACAAAAAATTACAATCCACACCAAGAAACAGAAAGATATGGCCCAGTTAAAGGATCAAGATAACCCTGCAAATGACATGAAGGAATTGAGACAACTATTTGTAGATATCCAAACAAATCTCCTCAATAAATTCAATGAGATGGCTAAAGATATTAAGGATATTAAGACATTGGGTGAGCACATAGAAGAATTTGAAAGCATACATAGAAAAATAGCAGATCTTATGGGAATGAAAAGTGCAATAAATGAAATTTAAAATGCACTGAAGGCATACAAAAGCAGATTTGAGGAGGCAGAAGAAAGGATCAGTGGGCTTGAAGACATGGCCTCCGAAAGTGAACATACAAAGAACAGGTGAAGAAAAGAATGGAAAAAACTGAACAGGGTCTCAGGGAACTAAATGGCAGTAAGAGACATGCAAACATATGTGTCATGGGTGTCCCAGAAGGAGAAGAGAAGGGAAAAGATGCAGAAAGAATATTTGAAGAAATAATGGTAGAAAATTTCCCAACCCTATTGAAGGACATAGATATCCATGTCCAAGAAGCACATTGTACTCCCATCTAAATAAATCTGAAGAGACCAACTCTAAGACACATACTAAACAGAATATCAGATGCCAAAGACAAAGAAAGAATTCTGAGAGTAGCAAGAGAAAAGTAATTCATAACATATAAGGGATACCCAATAAGATTAAGTGCTAATTTTGCATCACAAACCATAGAGGCAAGAAGGCAGTGCTAGGATATACTTAAAATACTGCATGAGAAAAACTACCAGCCAAGAATTTTATATCCAGCAAGATTATCTTTCAAAAATGGGGGCGAGTTCAGAATATTCACAGATAAACAGAAACTAAGAGAGTTTATAACACACAGAACAGCTTTGCAGAAAATAAGGGGAATGTTAAAGCCTGAAAAGAAAAGACAGGATAGAGAGCTTGGAAGAGAGTCTAGAAATGATTATTGTATCAGTAACAGTAACTAAAAGTGTCAAAAGAGTGGTTAAAATAAAATGACAGATAAAATCCAAAGGTCAAAATGGATGAAATAAGAAGAAAAATCACATGATCTTATCGATTGACACAGAAAAGGCATTTGACAAAATACAGCATCCTTTCTTGATAAAAATACTACAAAAGATAGGAATTGAAGAAAATTTTCTCAACCTGATAAAGGCCATATATATATGAAAAACCCATAGCTAACATTGTACTCAATGGTGAAAGACTGAAAGTTTTCCTTTTGAGATCAGGGACAAGGATGCCCACTGTCACCACTGTTGTTCAATACAGTGCTAGAAGTTCTAACTAGAGCAATCAGGCAAGAAAAAGAAATAAAAGGCATACAAATCAGAAAGGAAAATGTAAAACTTTCACTATTGGCAGATGATATGATCCTATACCTAGAAAGTCCTGAAAATCTACAACAAAGCTGCTAGAGCTAATAAACAACTTCAGTAGAGTATCAGGATAAAAGATCAATAAGCAAAAATCAGTGGTATTTCTATACAATTGTAATGAGCAATCTGAGGAGGAAGTCAGGGGGAAAAATTCAATTTACAATAGCAACTAAAAGAATCAACTATTTAGGAATAAACTTAATCAAGGATGTAAAGCATTTGTATTCAGAAAACTACAATGCATTGCTAAAAAAAATTTTTTAAAGGCCTAAATAATTGGAAGAGCATTCCATGCTCATGGATTAGAAGACTAAATATCATTAAGATGTCAATCTACCCAAATTGATATACAAATTCAATGCAAGCCCAATAAAAATTCCACCAACATTTTTTTAAAACAAATGGACAACAAAATTATCAAATTTATCTGGAAGGGTAAGAGGCCCCAAATAGCCAGAAACATCTTAAAAAGGAAAATGAAAGTTGGAGGACTCTCACTTCTGGACTTTAAATCATATTACCTAGCTACAGCAGTAAAAACAGCATTGTATTGGCATAAAGATAGACACATAGACCAATGGAACTGAACTGATGGTTGAGAAACAGATCCTAACATCTATGGCCAAATGATTTTTGGCAAGCCTGTCAAACCCACCCAGCTGGGGCAGAACAGTCTATTAAACAAATGGTGCTAGGAAAATTGGATATCCATAGCCAAAAGAAAGAAAGAAGACCCCTATCTCACACCTTATACAAAAATTAACTCAAAATGGATCAAAGACCTAAATATAAAAGCAAGAACCATACAGCTCCTAGAAGAAAATGTAAGAAAACATCTTCAAGACCTAGTAGTAGGTGGTGGATTCTTAAACCTTACACCAAAAGCACAAGCAATGAAAGAAAACATGGATAAATGGAGCCTCTTCAAACTTAACCACTTCTGTGATTCAAATGACTTCATTAAGAAGGTGAAAAGGCAGCCCACTCAATGGGAGAAAATATTTGGAAACCACATATCTGATAAGGGTTTGATGTCCCTTTTATATAAAGAGACCATACAACTCAACAATAAAAAAGCAAGCAATCCAATTTAAAAATGGGCAAAAGATTTAAACAGACATTTCTCCAAAGAAGTTTTACAAATGGCCAAAATGTCCATGAAAAATTGTTCCATATCACTAGCTATAGGGGAAATGCAAATCAAAACAACAATTAGATATCATCTAACACTGCATAGAATGGCTATTATTTAAAAAAAGAAAAAAAAAAAAAAACAGACAACAATAAGTGCTGGAGAGGATGTGGAGAAATAGGAACACTCCTTCACTGTTGGTGGGATTGTAAAATGGTGCAGCCTCTGTGGAAGACAGTTTGGTGGTTCCTCAGGAAGCTAAATATAGAACTGTCATATGATCCAGCAATTTCTCTACTAGGAATATATCCAGAAAAACTAAAAACTATGACACAAACAGACATCTGCACACCAATGTTCATAGTGGTGTTATTCACAGTTGCCAAAAGATGGAAACAACCCAAGTGTCCATCAACCAATGAATGGATAAACAAAATGTGGTATATACATACTATAGAATACTATGCTGCAGTAAGAAGAAATGAAATTGGGACACTTATGATAACATGGATGAATCTTGAAGACATTATGCTAAGCAAAGTAAGCCAGACACAAAAGGACAAATATTGCATGGTCTCATTAATATGAACTAAATACAAATAATAAATGCACAGAATTAAAACCTAGAGTATAAAAATAAATAAATAAATAATAAAATAAAAAAAAAAAAAAAACCTAGAGTATAGGTTATTAGGAGATAAGAGGAGGGTTGAGAAGAACAACTGATGCTTAATGTATGTAGAAGTTTTAATTAACTTGATTGTAAAAGTGTGGAAATGGATAGAATTAGTTGATGGTAACACATTATAGTGAGTAGCAGCTGGTTTATAAAAGGGATTGTGGCTGAAAAGGATAGTCTGGGGAAGTCAATGTCATTTGAAAAAAAGCTAGAGAATAATATAGGGACTGAATAAAACAGTGAACCCAGAAGTGGATGAGAATTGTGGTTGATGGTACAGATGCAAAAGGGTCCTTCTGTGAGCTAGAGCAGATGTACGTCACTATTGAAGGGTGGTGGGAATGTGGAGAAGCATGGGGAAAATACAACTGGTGTGACCTATGGACTGTGGTTAACAGCAATAATATAATATTCCTGCATCAATGCTGAAGATGTACCATGTTGATAATGGGGAGTATGGAAAAAAGCATGCTAAATGTACTCTATGGGCCATGGTTGATGGTAATAGTCTGATGATATTATCTCATAATCTGTAACAAATATTCTACCACGGTGTGGTGTGTTGGTGAAGGGGTGTTGTATGGGAATTCTACACATGTGCATGATTGTTATGTAAGTTCACAACCTCTGTAATAAAAATCTATTTTTAAAAAAATAGGATGGGTTGGGGGGAAAATACACCAAATGTAAGATAGGGACTATAGTTAGTAGTAATATTTTGACGATGCTTTTGCATAGTTTGTAACAAATGTTTCACAATAATGCAAGATGTTGGTGGAGGGGTGATGTATGGGACCCCTGTATGATGTTATGCATGTTTATTTTGTAAGTTTACAACCTTTACTATATACTTATTGCTTATGCATGTTCATGTATGATTTATATACTTCAATAAAATATATATTTTAAAAAATAGGTTCTGGTCAGTATTCCTTCATTGACCTGATAAGAGATTTCATTCATTCAACAAGTATTTATTGAAGTGCTTACTATGTGCCAGGCACTACTCTAGCTACTTGGGATATATATCAGTGAATAAAATCCCTTATAGAGCCTACATGCTAGCAGTAAATGAATAAATTGGAGGATATTTTAGAGTGAGATAAGTACTCTGGACAGTAGAATAAAGAGAGCTGGGTGAGGAATCAAGAGGGGGCCAGGGGCATGCCTCCTCATTGAGGGGACCTTTAAGCAAAGACTTGGCGGGGGGGAGCACAGATATCAGAAGAAAGAGAGATCCAGGCAGAAGGAATGGCCTGTGCAAAGACAGGAGTGTGCCAGACTGCTTCAGGAAGGGCAAGAAGGCAGAGGGCTAGAGCCTAGGGGAAAATATGAGATGCAGTGGGGGAGGGAGGGGCAGGTCTTGCAGGGCTTTGTAGGCCTTAAAGAACATTGGTTTTCACTCTGAGTGAAATGAGGACCCATCGTGGGATCTCGAGTAGAGGAATAAAATAGTCTAAGATCACGCTGACTGGAGCTGTAGGGAGAAGGCAAGGGTGAAGCAGAGAGGCCAATTAGAAGGCTATTGCAATTATCCAGTAGTAATAATAATAATAATAATGATAATAATTACACAGGAAAGAGATGGCAGCAAGTCAGACACAGGGAGTGGAAGTAAAAAGGAAGAGGTTGGATTCTGGATTTGTTTGGCCCTATGCTTCTCAATCTCTAGTAGTGTCTGCACCCCATTTCCATCTTCCAAGAAGGTGTGAAAATCAGTGAAAAGCAACAAGTAGGTAGAAATGTTTGGGCCACTTTGATTTAAAATGCTCTCAAAAACTCTTGCTTGTGGGGGTTGATGAGCCTCGAATGCCGTGAGCACTGTGAGAGACGTGAGGAGGGACAGCTGGCATGGATCCATCTTTCTACATGTTCCCCCCACCATGCCCCCAAAATACAGCATACTCTAATCTTTGCCCCAGTGAGTAAAAAGACAGCAGCCTGAGGGTCCCTCCCTATTTAAAATGGTGGACTGAGATACTTCAGGGCTCCATTCCCTCACAGAAGCTTTGAACAAACAGCAAGACCTGGCAGAAACATCCTTCTCAAAGCTCTAGAAAGCTGTTAAAGGACTGCAGTAATAGGAAGAGTGCTGAATCAAGAAAACGGCTACTTGAAAGTGGTAAGATCTTGTGTAGCCTGGCTGTCCCCTCCCCTGCTCCTCACTGGCTTAGTGCAGAGCAGGCCTGCACACCCAGTGCAGATCCCTGGTCCTGGTTCCAGAGGGAGCAGAGTTACCCCTGTACACACACTGGGAGCAAGTATGTCTGGCCCAATCTGTCTGGTAGTGGCTCCAAAGACCTGCTGTGCCAGGACTTGTCCTGCTTGTAGAAGTCAGCTCATGGAACTCTCCTACAGAACACTTTGGGAGAGCAGTCAAGTCGTGCTGTCTGGAGCAAGAGATTGCTGGCTGTGGAACATAGATTGCAGTGCCCAGCACAGAGGAAACAGTTTCTTAGGGAAGAGGGGATATTCAGAACCATGTAAATGGGAGTCACACACACACACATGTCCAAGACAAGACACATCTACAAAACAAGGGATGGGGAGACCCCTACACTTTGGCTGGAGCCATTCTCTAAACCTATGATATGGATAAGCCCTGAGGGAGAGCACTTATACAGGTCAATCTGCAAAGATTAGGAAAGGTGTTTTCTTTTTTTCCTTCTTCATTATTTTGTTGCTGTTGTTAGCTCCAGACAATCAAGGAAAGCTCTGTCAAAATACTAGCTGGATACAAGCTTAAGGAAGAGATACTTCAGAGTCTAAATTTCAGAGACCCATTAAAATATCAAAATGTCCAGGATTCAACAAAAGGTTACAAAACATACAAAAGAACAGGAGACAATGGTCTAGGCAAAGGAAAAGATTAAAGCATTAGAAACCATCAGGGAGGAGGCCCAGATCTGGGACATATCAAGTGAAGACTTTTTTAAAATGGCTCTAAATAAGACAAAGAACTATAGGAAGTTAGAAAAATGAAAGGTGAACACAGAGATAATATCAATAGAGAGATGGAAATTAAGAAAAAGAACCAAGACAGAGCTGAAGACCACAGTAAGAGAAATTAAACATTCCCTAAAGGGGTTCAGCAACAGACTGGAGCTGGCAGAAAAGAGAATCAGAGAACTTGAAAATAAAACAATTGAAATCATCCAGTATAGAAGCAGAAAGAAGAAAGAATGAAGAAAACTGAACAGATCCTAAGAAACCCGTGGGATACCATCAAGTGTAGTGATATATGCATTGTGGGAGCCCCAGAAGGAGAAGAAAGAGAAAAATGGAGAGACAGAATATTCAAAGAAATAATGGCTGAAAACACCCCAAATTTAGCGAAAGGCATGAATATACACATCCACGATGCTGAACCAACTCCAAACAGGATAAAACCAAGTAGTCCCACACTGTGCTATATTATAATCAAACTGTTGAATGCCAAAGATACTACAGAATTCTGAAAGCAGCGAGAGAGGCAATGAATCATGTACAAAGGAGCCTCAAAAAGATTAAGTGCCGATTTCTCATCAGAAACCATGGAGGCAAGAAGGAAGTAGGGTGTCATATTTAAAGTGCTGAAAGCAAAAATTTGCCAATTCTATATCCACAAAACTGTCTTGCAAAAATGAGGGAGAGACTAAGAAATTTCCAGATAAACAAAAACTGAGGAACTTCGTCGCCACTAGACTGACCCTAAAAGAGATGCTCAAGAGAGTTCTGCAAAATGAAAGGAAAGGACTTTAGAAAATAGATCTAAGCTGCATGAAGAAATAAAGATCTCCAGGGAGGATGATGATATGGGTAAATATAAATGCCAGCACTATTGTATTTTTTGGTTTGTAACTTCATTTTTTTAACCTCCTACAGGATCTAAAAGACAAATGCATAAAATGCAATGATACATCAGTGGTTTGGGACTCATAATGTATAAACATGTAATTTGTGACCAGAACTACATAATGGAGGGGAAATGCCGGGGGTATAGGAACCTAGTTTGTGTCTACTATTGAAGTTGAGTTGGTATCAAGGCAAAAGAGATTTGTTGTCAACTTAGAATGTTAAATTTAGCCCAATGGTAATACAATGAAAATATCAGAGAATATGGTTGCTCCTAGAGACTGAAAGTAGAGTACAGGTTGCAAGGGGTGGGGGCAGAGGAAATGGGAAATTAATGCATAATGGGTATAGGGTTTCTGTTTGAGGAGATGGGAAGGTAGTGGCGGTACAGCGATATTACGAATATGATTAATTCCACTGAATGGTATGTTTGGGAGTAGTTGAGATGGTTAAGTTTATGTCATATATATGTTCCCACAATTAAAAATAATAATAAAGAAAGAGCAACTAAAGAGACAATGCAATGCATGATCCTGGATGAGATCTCATGACGGACGAGAAAAAGCTCAAAAGGACATAATATTGAGACATACAAAAAAATTTTGGAATATAGACAGTAAGCTTGTTAAATTTCTTGACTTGATAACTGTACTTAAGGTGGTTACATAAGTGAACATCCGTATTCTTGGGAAATGTATATGGCAGTATTAAGTGTTCACAGAGCATGATGCATACACCTACATGCAGCTGTTGTGAAAACGGAGCAAGAGAGAGACAGATGACTAGATAGAATGATACAGCAAATGTAGCAAAATGTTGAAATCGGTGGATTCGGGTATCTGGGGGTGTGGGTATGTTGGAGTTCTCTGTATGGGTTGTGTATTATCTTTGTAACTGTCCTGTAAATCTGAAAGTTATTTCAAAATAAAAGTTAAAAATAAATAAATAAACAAAGCAGCCCCTGGAGCTGGGCAGACCTGTCATAAACCTGGCTAGGATACTTTTAACCACACGGCCATGAGCATTTTATGTAAACTCACCAAGCTTTAGTTCCTTGTGAGCAAATGGGGGATTAAAAAAAATGGACAAACGGGGTTTTGGGGACAATTCCATGAGCTGCTGCGGGTGAAGTGTCTGCCACCTTGCCTGGCACGTAGTAGAGTCTCAATAAATCTCAGTCCCTTCCTTGGTGCTGATACAACTTGGGAACCAATCCAGCTTTGGGGAGGAAAGAGCTGTGGCTCATCCAAAACGCAGATGAATCCATATGTAAATAACTGGGAAGTGTCTACATTGTTGTAGTTTAACTGTCCTGCTGACCATGAAGAAAAATAACTTCCTTTACCACACCCTTTTGGGACCGTACTTCCAGGGTCAGCATGACACCCTGGACTTGGTGACGGCCTCCAGACTGGGAGGAGCGTACCCAGTGCTCGGAGCACATGGGGGCGGTGTGTTGGCACCTGGGGACTACAGCCTGGGTAGCACCCTTGGAGAGAGATTCAGAGTCAGGGCGACAAGGCCTCCCAGCTTGTTTGATCAGGAGGCAAGGATGTAGGTCAGATAGTCCCAGAGCGGGGGGCCTGTCTGTCTGGGCCTGTGGCTTCAGAACACCACTTCTCTGTAAGGCCACACAAAAAGCCACGCCTGACTCCCAACTTTCAGCTCTCCCCAAGGCAGACACACATGGTGGGGGGAGGCAGGAGGTAGGGGAAAGAAGATGGGAGCAATGGGGAGGGAAGGGAATTCAGTGGAGAGAATGAAAAAGCAGGCACTCAATCACTGAAGCTGCGCCAAGTTTGGTTTTACAGGCCCCTGGCCCGATTCTGCCCCCTCCTGTGTTCACAAATCAGTTCAACAAGTATTTATGAAGCCCTCAACAGCGGAAGGCGGGAAGCTGAAAATGGTATGATGAGGCCACCCCGTCAGCAGGCGTCAAGTCACCTTCTGTGAGCTTGGGAAGCAGCTGCTGGGGGAGTGGGAAGGCCTTGAAGCCTGCGAGATGGACAAGGACAGCCCTGGAACTCCCAGCTGACTGTCCCTAGCTTCCTCCAGCCCCCTGCCGCTCTGAGAGCCCCACTGACTCAGGCAGCACAGGCGCTCCCCCAGATGCGTGGCAGCAGAGTGGGTGGGAAGGACTCTGGACCTGGCGGGGAGTTTCTATTTCTATCCTGATGTGCCAGTCAGCAGCAGCTGCAGGATGGCAGCAGCAGACAGCACTGAGTTGCAAGCCTTGATCAACAGATATGCTTACTAAGGACCCAGCTGCGAGGGCATGAGCCCCAGGCACCCCACCCCAGAGTGCACCTTCTCCCAGGGTCTGGCAGCTCTGGGTATACAGCCCCAGGTTTTACCCAGAGTCTTCCAAGCAGGGTGGGCTTTCTCTGGATGGCCAGAGGAAAAAGAGGCCGCTGTGGGGCAAACAAGGACTCAGCAGCTTGGCTTTCCTCCTCCCCATGATTTTTGAAGCAGTCTCGTTCTCAAGGCCAAAGTCTTAGCCAACTTGGGAACATATCCTCTCTAGAATTCTAGAATGATGGAACCACAAGAGACCTAAGTAGTCAGTTCAGTCAGGTCCTAATCTTACAAGTAAGAAAAAGGAGGCCCAGGGATGATGACAGGGGAGGGAGTGTGGGCTTTGGAGTCAGGAAGAGCTGGATTCAAATCTTAACTCTGCCTCTTAGTGACCACAGTTCTGTGGCAAGTCACTTAATCTCTGAGCTTCAGTTTCTTCCTCTGCTCAAGGAGAATAATGACAGCACCCCCTTCACAGAGCTGCCACAAAGAGTAGATGAGCTGATGTTGGCAAAGCACTGAGCACAGGGCCTGGGAACCATGAGTGATAACTGTTGCTTCATCCATCATCATCTTCACCCAAGTTCACACAGCTGGTCAGAAGCAAAAGCCGGGTGCAGGTCTCTTTGGCCCACAATTTCCACGCTGCCTTGCTGTCCTCTAGCCTGGGCTGCCCTGCTCCTGGGGACAGCGGCATGCCCTCTTTGCCTGCTTGACCATCAGAGAGCAGAGTTGTAGGATGGTGGGTTACAGGAGCCAAGACAGATATTCTTGGGCTTGTGGCCTTGAAAGACCCATCTTGGTGGGGATCCCACTCAAAGGACCTTTCCCAGAGGCTACACATCCAGTGCCCAAGGAAACCTAAAGAGGAAGGAACTGAGGAGCCTTTTCCCAAACCAGAAGTAAGGGCAACCTCATGCCTTTCAGAAAATAATTCTGCTCCTCTCCCAGGAAGGCTTCCCAGTTTTCTACCCAACCCAGATATGTCACCTAGCCCCCAGCCATCACCACTCCAATCAAGTGTGCTAGATTTTAAATACCTAACAAATAGAAAACTCAATAGGGTGTCACAGGTACAGAACATGCTCTTGAGGGCCGTGCAGCAGCTGCTGCTGACTACATTTCTCCAGTACCTTTCCAAAGTAAGGATGGTGGGAGATACTTTGCTCTCTTCAGGTCCTGGCCCTCTTCCCTTAGGACGCCCTCCCTCACTGCCTCCTCCACTCAGAGTCTGTCCTACAGAATCCACTCCTTAATCCTAAATGGTGTCAAGAACACAGCAGATGCTTAATTAATATTTCTTCCATCAACAGTCTTTTGCTATTTCTTGACTCTTCCAAGCATGTTCATCCAGCATAGACTACAAGTTTCCCAAGAGAAAAGCCCACATCTCCGCAGACCCAAAGGTCCCCAAAGAGGCCAGGATCAAGCAGAGGGCCCAGAAGATGTGGATCAGCAAGCTCTTTATTTAACTGACTAGTGGAAGGGATTGAAAAATACAGGGCAAGTTAACAAACTGCATTTAGTGGAGGTAGATCTGGGAACAACCCTCAGCAGTTACTAATTCTCTAATTCAGCAGTTACTAATTCTCAGCCACCTGGATGTCCAGGTGCTAATTTTGATTCTGCTACCTGCTTAACCTGGTCACATGGCCCGCTCACTCTCTCTGGGCCTCAGTTTTCCCTTCTATCAAATAGGACTGTCATGTTTCTAAGAACTGTTGGGATAATGAAATGACATGAGGAGGGACTGCCTTCTCTTCTACCCCCAAAGCACTGTGGTTCATGATGTGCTTTTGGAGGGCAGGGGGCTATGGATTGGGCTTCATGGCAACAAGTCATTGCATGCAGGAAGCTGGAATTACACACACAGTTCTGTTCCACTTCCCTCCCCAGTCCCCTTCCCAAGAAGCCTGTGCAAGACTTGGGTCCCTAGGGAATGGTTTCTAGCAGGGGCAGAGATGGGCTGGGGCCTCTGTAGAGGAGGGGGCCAGCATCTAGCCAGCCCTGACTGTCACTGTCACACCCAGAGAATCACAGAATCACTCCAATAGAGCTACTCCATGTCCCGTGTCTTAGGCAAGTGCGAAACAGGAACAAAAGTTCTGAGAAAAGACAAAGGAGAAGGAAGAGGAAGATGGCCAGGATTTAGTATACGTCACCATGGGCGGCTCTCAAAAGGAGGAAAAACCTGGGCAGCAGAGCACACATTGCATTGTGCCTGCTTCTCCGAGGAGATGGGGCCCCTGCAGAGCACTGTCGGGGGAGAGGTCAGCGGGAGGCCAACAGGTTCCCCATCTCCACCCGCCAGGGAGGGGAGGTGGCAGAGCCAGGGAAAACTAACCTCTCATTAACCGTCTGAGAGGCTCTTCTCCAACTGGCTGCTAACAGCATCTGCCAGAAAAAGGATCTGCTTAATGCAAGCCTCTCAGCGTCCTATATAAACAGATCCTGCTTGTTCCTTTCCTCTTTTCCTTCTTCCTGACCCTTTCCTTTGTTTTCCCTTTAGCTTCCAAATCTGCTAGGTCATCAAAATCTTTGCCAACAGAGGGCCAGAAAGAATCCTAGCCTGGAAGGTGAAGTCTGAATTGCCAACCTCTTCCTGCTCCCACCAAGGCACCACCTGATCCCGTCCCGGAGACCCCAGGGCTAAAAGGATGCTTGCAGAGAACAGTACAGCAGCTTCTTAAAGTCAATTCCTAATGCAACCAAACTGGCCAGCTTAAACAATGGCCAAACTTAAATATTTTCCACCCACATTAATCAGCTCAATAATTCCTTAATGACTTCCTAAGAAAAGTGTGAAAAAAAAAAGTCCTTGTTTGTTTTGCTTTGGTTGGTCTTTTTCACTCTTGGTTAAAGATTTCATTGTCTCAGCATGGCAAGAGGCATCCTGAATTGTCAAGAAGGAAGAAATAATCTGCTGCAGATGGGGACTGTGCACATGAACTTCAGATCAAGAGAGAGAGTACAGTGAGAGAGCTGGCATCTTGGCCCCTGCCTTTCTGTGTGAAACTAAGGAAAAAAGGCCCCTTGGCTTCTTGCTGCCTCAATTTCATCATCCACCTATGAAGTAAAGATAACCATAACCGCCGCTGACCTAAATCACAGGGTGCTTCTGTGGGCTTGGGGACCATGCCATGCAGTGCCCTTCCTGGTCCCCTCCAAAGGTGAGACGCTAAGGAGACCTTCCGACTGCTGTGAACACAGCAGGCAATGCCCTGCAGGCCCCACCAGCTCCGGAGAGAGGAAGCCACACCCCTCAGAAGGCCCAGGAGCTACAGGAGTACATAGCGCTTGGGCAACACTCGCACTTTTGAAACAGAAAAGTGCCATCACATCCCTAAAATATAAAAGCCACAGCCAGTGTTGTGTTTTCCAAACAGAGGAAGCGGGATTTCCACCTTCCAGAAACATCTGAATAGTTACTTCAGATTGTCCCTGGCTGCTCTTGGCTTGACCCTGGGGATGAGGAACAGCTCCCCACAGGTAGGGATAGGGGTGGTTGGGGGTAGGAGGTTGCAGCAGAGGATGGACTCTGAGAGAGGATGGCAGCTTACAGCTCAGCCCATGCCTGGCATTTGCTACTATGAGAACCACCTAGGAGAGGGGCTAAGAGACGTGAGAGCACAAGGGAAGGGGAGTGTTTCATAGCCCAGGCTTTTGTGGAATAGCAAAGCCTCTGGTGGTTGCGCTGAGCGCTCAGCTGGGCCTCCAGGGATGTGTATGTGAGCGACTGAGTGATGGAGACGTGCCATGCACGTGTTTGCTGCATGCTGGCAAGAGCAAGGAAACATAGGGATGAGGCTTCATATAGGTTTGTGTCATCTGTCCTCAGAAGGGTCTCCTCCCTGCTCTTCCTGCAGCTTTATCCACAGTGCTGGGATTTGCAGATTTAGAAGCAAAAGCTGAGATCCAAAGGTTAATCTACATCCAAGTGATCCTGGACCCTAGGTATGACCCCAAGAAGCAAAGCACACCGAAGTACAGGAACACAGGACACAAATTTCATACCAAAGCCAGGCTGGCTAAAACCCATGGAAGAGAAAATAATTTACAAACTCATGACATAGCATCCCTCCACAACTCTATTTCACAGGTTAAGCAAACGTAATGTCAGTGAGAAACAAAGGACCGTATCTAGATGAAAAAGGGTTATTTTTTTTTCACTTCATCTGGGCCCTGGATGCCATGTCACTTATGAAGGACCATTCGCCAACAACTGTGCATGAACGTGCACACCCACCCCCAACACTCAGATGCACACACAGAAACACACACGTGCACACACATATGTGCATATATATGCATACACACAAACGTAGGTACACATATGCACATGTACACACACATACACAAACACTAGCAAAGACACACACGCTCCTCCCACCCAGTCCTGCCAAAGGAGAGGCAGCGTGACTGCCATAGCCATAAAACTTAACAAAAGGGATGGAAGAGAAAACAGTGAATAAAAAGTACCCATGGGAAGGAGGGAGAAAAAAACTTGAAATGCAGCTTGACTCACGGTTCTGAAGGCCCAAAGCGGGCGAAGAGGAAAAGCCCTTCATCAAGAGGGCACAAAGTTGGGGGCGGATGTGGCTTAGATGCTTGGGCATCCGTCTCCCATATGGAGGGACCTGGGTCGATCTCTGGAACTCCCGGTAAAAATAAAGAAAAATATAGAAGGCGCGTGGACCACCAGGCCCCATGCGCGGGTGCGCCATCAGGCCCTGCAAGTGGGTAAGCCCCCTTGCCCCATGAGCGGGTGCACCGCCAGGCCCCGCAAGCAGATAAGCCCCCCAGGCCCCATGCATGGGTGCGCCATCAGGCCCCACCGAGCCACGCAGCAAGATGATGACGTAACAGGAGAGTGACACAAGGGAGAGCCAAGACCAGATAGGCCGAAAAACCAGGAACTAAGGTGGCGCAGGCGGCAGGACGCCTCTCTCCCACATCGGAGTTTCCCAGGATCGAATTCCAGTGAAGACAGGAGGAGAAGGGCTAGAAGAGAGGGCAGGAAACAGACACAGAGAATTGCCCAGCAAATTGTCACAAAAACAGCAAGAAAGGGGTGGGTGAGGGAGTAAAAATGGATAAAAGTAAATAAATAAATAAATAAATCTTTGAAAAAAAAGAGGGCACAAAGGAAGCCAGTGCAAGAGTAGTTAGTGCCTTTCTGGCTCCCACAGAAAATACACCCAGCCAGAGTCCAGGTGATTAAAAACAAGCTAATCTGATTAGGGAATTTTAAATTTGGATTGATTGCTTGGTTCACCGACAAATGGAAACAAGTAACTTAAGTCTTGTCCCACAGCACTGCTGCCAAATTCACCAAGAATCTCCAAGCACTGAAGCCAGCAGGAGCACCGTCATATGATCAGTAAAACGCAGTGTGCTAAGCCCTGTCCTGCCACTGTGGGGATATCAAGGCCCAGGCAGGTTCGGGGCCTTCCACAGCCCACTGTTACTTAGAGACACAACATTTGGACATAGGAAACAGTGGTCAAAAACAAAGGTGTAAAATTTGTACTAAATTACATGGTAAAGACTGCAATTGCTGTCTATTCGGAGAAGGGACAGATAACTAAAGATGGAGGTGGATTTTCCTTCATCTGGCATAGGAAGGACCCAGAGAATTTAGATAAATACAGAAGGAAAACAGCATGATATTCCTCAACACCCATCTTCCTCCAGGTGAGAAGGAAAGGAACACCCTCGTATCACTGCCCAGTCTCTTCCATCCGCCTAGCCAACTATCTGCTGCTTAAGCTTTTGTGGAAAGAAAAAAGGAAGAGAAATATAAAAATGTCTTTCATTTCTTAACCAAATTTGATGGTGCCAGAAAAGAAAAGACCCAGCTAATGAAATGTGATATGGTTCGGAACTGTTCCTTCCAAAACCCATCCCCATGGGACTCATACATAGACCATGTTATTTGGAGTTAATCAGATGTTTTTGTAGATAATTAGAGCCAGGCCAGGATAGGGCCAAGGAAAAAGCACTCCCACAATGTACATTTAGCAATGTAACAGTTTTTTGAAGCTCTTTAATTGTTTTGACTTCTTTCCACTCCCCAAATTGTTAAATTTCCTCAGAGGGCTTGTCTACCCATCAGAAAACAGCTGTGTGAAGGGCTCAGCCATCTCGGGGTTCTGTCCCATTGTCGCAGACTTCTGGATGGCGTAGCCATCCCCCGTGTCTGCTCAACGTTGTTGCTTCTCACCAGGTCACTGGCCCCGCTGCTAAGGAACAACCTTTCTCCAGAATACTTCCAGAGACCCAGCACTCAGTCTTAATTCTTCTTCTTGGTATCAGGCCAAATTTTGCTCTTTGGGGTATTTTTTCATGGATGCTCTATTCCCACAAACGTTTTTCTATCCCTTGGTGTTTCTAGTTAACCATGCTCGGGGAGGCAAACACCTGTGGGCTCTCCATGACACTGAAGCATGGGAGAAGGGATGTCCCTAAACTCCTAAAATAAAGCCCTAAGTCCTCTTCCACTAAAACTGTCCAGTAAAGGATCCAACCCATGGTTGCTTCCCAGAGGACCCCAGTGCCACATCAGTTCTGCTGAGAGTAAAGGTACATTCTTAGGCTGTTTCTTTAATCCTTAATAAAAGCTGAGGGCAATGATTACCCAGGAGTTTGAGGGTACTGGATTATAAAGTTCTTCTGAATGTACAGCCTTCAGGCTTACAAAGTCTATCCTAGAGTCTTCCCATATAAACTCTCTGCAATATGAACTTAGTCAATTACATGTTCTCTGTCCCCATAAATGCCCTTAGAGTGAGAAGACACAAGAATATAAAGACTTTCAGATAAGTAAAACAAGGATGCTGAGAAGATACATACCCTGGTCATAAACTCTCTTTCAAATTCAGAATGTGCTTGAAACTGTCCATTAAGAGGTTGGTTAAAAGAGGACATTGCTGTATAGATGTTTTACTTACTTTTTTTTTTTTTAAACAGATACAAAGAAAATCAACATATTAAGTTGGGGAGTTGGACTGATTCTTCTCTACCCTCATCCCAGAGGGAGAGTATTTGAGAAAACTGTTGCCACCATCCTATTTTTCTGATAATTATTTATCAGATCTTAAAAAATAAGAAGTGTATTTCCATGGGAAACAAACCCAAAAAGGGCAGGACAGGGCCATGTCATTTTTCCGCATTTATCCAGAGGAAGTCAAATTTTTTCTGTTGTCCTGCCATTAGGAACTTGAAAACAAGAATAGACATCTATGAAGTAAGATTCAGGAGGCCCAGGAAATGCACTTCACCCTAACTAAAAAATACCACCCACCATTAGCCAGTCCTAACATATGAAATGTGACCATACAGATTTATTATTGTGAGTTAAGCAGAGACACCTCATGTTCACCTTTTTCCTTACTGTGAATTATCACACTTCTCTCACTACTTTTTCTCTGCCCCTCTCTATGTCTCCATTAATTCTCTAGTGGCTTCTCTGATCTCACCCAAAGTAAAATAGAAGGTCTACAGGCTGGAAGAAAAGAATGAGCACAGGGCTGGCTGGCTCGCTCTCTCTCTCTCTCTCTCTCTCTCTCTCTCTCTCTCTCTCTCTCTCTATCTCTCTCTCCGACTCAAGTGATAATGTGCTAGATTGGCCCTCGTTCAAGTCTTCCTTGAGAATCAACGGAAGTCTGCACATCACCCGGAACCCAAAAGGTAAGGGAACATTTGAGCAAGTCCTTCAGATTAATAAACAACCCACTCTTTCCTTCCCCCTGTTGATAGTGTTGGCCTGAAGCTTTTGGATGAGCAGGAAATTTAACTGACTGTGGACTCTGCAACCTGCGTGCTTCCATCCACTGCAGTTCAACAATGCAAATCCCCATAAACACAGACTGACGGGTACTTGCCAATGATGCAAGGGAATTGCCGTGCTTGCCACCTGGAGGTAGGGGTCAGGTTGGAACAAACGTCTGGACTTGCAAGGTCACCGTAATACAGTTCTTAGTTCTTTCCGCTACTTACAGTTACCCAATGTCATTCCCTTTTTCCTAAACTTGGTCAGGACAGGACCTTCTGGCTGGAAGTGGGAGGAGAGAGGGTGGCAGGGAGAAAGGGAACTCCCCTTCCGTGCAGTAATGGCAAACTTTGCCAAGAGCCCTGTTCTCGGAAGCAGCTCCAAGGGCAGCCCAGGATCCTGCTGGGTGGTCTCATCTTTGGGCCTGGGGTGTGGAGGTCAACAGTCCAGAGTTCTATTTCCAGCTCCATCAAAACTCGAGCCAAGATACTTGACCTCTTTTCATAAGCTCTTTCCCCCAAATGAAAGGGAGAAGGGGAGGAACAATAAAGCAAAAGGCAAGCACTGTGGAGAGAAAGATTTGCTATTGAACGAAGACCTTTGAAAGCAAACCACAAAAGGTAATACTGCCCAGCATGAAAGGGAGGGAGCAGAATTTCAGAAAGAGCCCAGTTTGGAGCAGAAGTCACCCTGTGACTTCGACATGCCAGGGGCCCAAAGGAGGCCTCTCCTCAGAGCTCTATCTCCAACCACGGGTCGCACCTTAGAAGCCAGCTTGGACCCTCAATAGGACTTGGCCATTAGGTGGACCTGTCGATAAACATGTTGTCCTTGTTGTCAAGAAAGCCTGCCTCAGAAAGCATAATCTCCAAGCTTACTCATCATACGGATTTTTCTTTTTAAAATAAGAGAGAGAAAAAGGAGAAAGAAAACATGGAGAAATTAGGCAAAACTTAATTAGAAGCACATGGTTAAATTTCTCTTAAAGAAATGATTTAAGAACACATTAAGGGCAAAGTGTTTCCTCCATCCGAGCTTGGAAATTTGCCGAGAACTAGATCCGTGTTAGTGGCTGTGGCTGTTTTTGAGGATCTGGCCCAGTCCTCAGAAAGGAAGCCTTGAGGGTCTGGGAGGACCAGGGCTCTTCAGCATTCCTGCTCCTGTCAGCTAGGACAGAACCCAGGGATGCCAGAGATCCACTCAGCAATAAGGTATTCGAGTCAGACCATTTTGTGAGACGTAAGAGCAAGATCACAGAGAATAAAGGGAGGAATTATAAATATTTTATATGCATTTAATAACTGATTCTTTTAAAATGTAGTCAAATTCACCTCCAACAGAACAGATGGCAATTTCTTTCAACTCCAGAGATAATAGTAATCCCTTATCTTTAGCCTCTGGCCTGTAAATAATTATTTGGATTTACTTCTAGGTGGGCTTACGAAATGAAGAGCTGAATTTTTTTCAACCTTTTATACTACACAAGAGGAATTTGGAAGCGTTGAAACCTGCCTATCACCAGCTCTCTTCTTCAGCCTCAGATTTAAATTTACCTGCTGGGTTTGGGACCATGCCTGTCACACTACACACATTTGAGCTGCAGATAGAAACTTTCTCATGCACACACGCCCGTGTCCCCATGTGTGAATGCACCACACAGTCACGCCTAAAGACAGAGACCTGGACTCAAAGCAGACCAATTAGCAGATTAGGTCATTATTTAACCAGTTAATCTTTACTTAAGGTCCTATTTGGCTTTTATTGTCAACCATATCATTCTTTTCATTAAAATAAAATCTTCTGCCTGCATTTACAGGCTCTTTGTAAAATATGTTTGAATTGCCTCAAGTAAATTAGAATTTCACCCACCTTGTATTACACAATTGTAGCCTTAAGTGAGTCAATATTTTCACTTATTGACATCAATACAGGTGAGCTTTGCTTTAAGAAACTCAAAATATTATAGCTGGCATTTGAAAAACAGAAAAGTTTAAGACACTTTGGTTCCTTCAAAGAGTCACCAGTAACAAGAACTCCTGGGGTATTTTAATTGAAGCACTTTCCTCTATCCAATAGTAGGTGCCCATAAGCCTTTTTTTAAATATATAAAATGATGATAATGATTTAAATGATAATGCAAAATATTTGCTCTGAAAAGATCATACTTCAAGACCTCAAAGATTCATTCTAGTGCTGAAATTCTGTGATTTGTTATTAAAAACCAGAACCAGCCTAAATCATAAGCAATATCAAGGGCTAATTAAGTAAAAGGATTTCTGACCTAAGAGGAGAAATCCCAGGCATGCCTAAGAGTCTACCAAAACAAGCAAAAACCAAACTCCCCAATATGTTCACTTCAGTTTGGAATGCATTTAAAAAGGTGTATACAGCCTTTTCCTCCATGAAAGGGACCCCAGACTCTGTCTTCTTTCTCGAGACTGAAAATGAGTAGATTAAACTGGATGATCCTCTAGATCCTTCCTGACTCTGAGGCTCAAAGAGCCTGGGTAGAAGGGCAGGGAAAGGAGCAAGGGAGTCCTGGTACCTGGGAGCAGCAAAAGAGGGTGCTGCCAAGGGGGACAGAGAGACCGGTGTGGTGAATCAAACCCTAGGTTGGCTATGACAGAATCTAAATGCTGAAAAATTCAAAGAGGGGAAACCAATGGGAGCTGGTGGCCGTTTGGAGAGGACTTCAGGAGCACAAGAGAAGCCTCAACATTCCCCGCACTGGGCTCGGTTCCAGAGGTGGGGTGAGGAAAGGCATAAAATCACTTCAGCCCCTGCCCTTCAGCCTGAACTGGGCCCAATCAGCTACCAGCCAGAGGTCTGCTGGTTTTCGCTATGTTCCTTATCTGAACAAGAAACACCCCTCTCCGCCATAGGCCCCACCAAAACCAAAGGGGAGGTGCCCATCTCATCCAGGAGACCAGAGACTTTCAGGAGGGCCCAGGCATGCTGCAACTGAAGAGCCTGGCAAGAAAGAAAGGATGAGAGAACGGAAAGGGAGAGAGCCATAACCAGAGAAGAGGTTGGGAACCAAGGCTGGGAAGAGTAAGGGGTCCGCCAGACCCAAAAGTGAGGCCGCTGGAATCTTTTTCAGACTGGAGGCTCGAGAGTGTATCCAAAATCTCTGCAAGCCTCAGTCTCTCCAATAACATGAGGATAATAACAACACACACTTCTGGAAGTTGTTGTGAGGATGACATAAATATAGTGTAAAGTGCCTGTTACAGAGTAAATGCTCAACAAATGACAACTATCATGGACTGTTTTTTTAAATAAGTAAAATCACATTTTCTAAACTTCCAAGTGCTTGAGAACTTGTCAGCAACAAGAAGCAGTTGCTTTAACACCTCAATTAACAGAAATCAAGGAATAGTATACTAGCAGGTGCTGGCAATAGAGACAAGGCCAGCTCTGGAGTATGGAATTAGGCGTGTTTTCTTTTATGCCGCTGGCTGCCAGCATACTCAACCCCTAATCTGATACCTGATCAGCGTGGAGAAATGATGGCATGTGGGCACCCAGGAGGGCACAGTCCACGTCCTGTCCCTTGGGTCTAAACCTCACAAGGGCCAGGGAGGTTTCCCTTTGAATTTTAACTACAAAGGCTCTATCAGAGATTTGTCTTCTACCTACTCCTCTAGAGAACGATCCCTAAGTTCATTTCCTATCAAGTCAGTGCCCCCAAAAGCCACATAGCTGGACCTTACCAGCTGGCCACTAGTAGAATCACCTCCCCGGGACGATGCCTTGCTGTTTGGTCCTCCACACTTGCAAAGGCTCTTGCTGTCGATGGACTAAAGTCCATTGTGCTGCTGTGCCCTTTATATGAACTCCCACATGAGAAAATGATTTTAGACTAATGTGCCAAAAAGACTTTTGTCTCTCCGAAGGAACTGGTAGACTTTCTCCTTTCTGATCAAGAGAGCTGTGTGATTAGCCTGGTTTTCATTATGCCCTGGCTGCCAAGAAGCTCAAAACCAAATCCAGGGCTCAATCAGAGCAATTATGCTAGCCGATTTCTTCCTTTATGTGGCCTCAATTTTCTATTTGTGTTTATTAACTTTACTGTTTAAGGTGCTTTGTAATAAGATGCCTCCCTCCTCAGGAGACAGAGGTAGGTTGAAAAAAAAAGATTGTACCTCTAGCATCTTCATCTTTTCACAATCTGCCTCCTCCAGGAAACGTTCCCTCACTCTCCCTCCTCTAATTCCAGCAGCTGCTACCACCTCGTTCAGGCAGCACTCTCCAAGGCATCCTCCTTACCGGGGTAGGGGCACTGCTCCTCCTAACTGGCTCCTACCCGAAAACTCGAGGACTCAGGCTGTACTTGTAGTCCTTCTGATAAAATCTAAGCACGTCACACATTCAGGACTAAAAGATGGTCATGTGCTCAGTAGATCACCTAACACAGAAACTGTGAGGAAACTTAACCTAGGATTTCCCTAAGAAATTCCACCACCCCTGCCCTCAACTCTAAATGCTGGGCCCCTAAGCATTTACTCAAACTTTAAGCAGCACATCAGACCATGGCAAGGAGGAACCTTGTGAATGCTTTTAAAAAGTTATTCACCAGCCCTTACTAGCTATTTCTGTCTTACTCCTGCGAGCATAACCAGGGCACGCTATACTTAAATCAAAATTGTGTAATAACTGACATTTCAGATTAGAAGTATGAGCAGGTCGGCCCTTAAAGGGATGGCGCTAATTGCTGAATTTCAGGAACAATAGGCTTCTCTCAGCCACTGCCGCCTTGGCTTCCCCAAGGAGCTCAGGTGTAAGGAGGGGCCCGGGCTCCCATGGCACGAGCAGCACAGGAAACCTCACAGCGGCCGTCCCAGCCAAGCTAAGCCCTTTCCCTAGCTCTCCACTGACACAGATAAATCAGAGCCATCTGGCTGGCAACTCTTCTGACACATGTGTCAGTTCCTCTCCCAGCCTCCACACCCCCAGCCTAATGTACTCCTGATGCACAGAACCTGGAGTTGGCTCCCTTTCAAAATGCAACAGCTCATGATATATTAAACGAAGACCCTACATACCACTCATGTGGCATTTAGCGACACTGGCTTGTTCTGGAATATTCTTTTCCTGCATGTGTCTAGAACAGGGATTCTCAATGCGGGACAAGGGGCAGCAGAAAGCAGGGTACTCCAATGGAGGGGGGGGGGTGGAAAAGCATATACAAAATTACCATCCAATAACTGAACTCTGCAATTTCAAACAACATGTGGGAGACATGAGATACTTAGGTCTTTTAAGTATGGGTGTAAAAAAGGGGGGAGGGGGACAAAAACTTGGACAAGAATTTTCAGAGAAGATATATTCAAAAAGGCCAAAAAGTGGAAATAACTCAAATGTCCAACAGTTGAAATGATAAACAAAATGTAGTATACCCATATAATGGAATATTAGTCAGCCATAAAAATAAATGAAGTTCTGATACATGCTACAACATGCATGAGCCTCAAAAACACTGTACGTACCAAGTGCAAGAAGGCAGACACGAAAGACCACAGATTGATTCTATTTATAGAAAATGTCCAGACAGAAAGTAGGTCAGTAGTTGCTAGGGGCTGGAAGAGGGGTGGGGTGGGGGTGGGGAAGACTGGAGGGATAGGAATAGGGAGTAACTGCTAATGGGTATGGGGTTTCCATTTTTTCCTTTTTTTTTTTAAGTACTGGGGCTGGGGATTGAACCTCATATGTGGGAAGATGGCGTTCAACCACTGAGCCACATTGGCTTCCCTGAGTTGGTTTTGTCATTTGTTTTGCTTGTTGTTTTGTTTTTGTTTTTTCAGGAGGCACCAGGAACCAAACCTGGGACCTCTCGTGTGGGAGGTGGGAGCTCAACTGCTTGAGCCACATCCGCTCCTTGGAGTTTCTTTTTAGGGTGATGAAATTGTACTAAAATTCATTGCAGGGATGGCTGCACAACTCAACTCTGTGGACATACTGAAAACGAATAAACTGTACACTTTAAATGGGTGGATTGTAGCTCAATAAAGCTGTCACAAAAAGGTGGAGGGAGGGATTGAGCGACACAGGCCTAGACCAGAAATACCTTGTGGGCAGGAATGAGCTTTGCCTCTTAGAGTCCCAAAATACCCAGCACAGCCTGCATACAAGGGGCTGCGGAACTCGTAGGCACAATGAGGCAACGTTGATTTCTTTCCACAAGCCAGAGAGGTCCTGCTGACTCTTGCCTACCCCTGCCCCTTCCTGTTGAGGCAGGTTAGTATAGTGAAAGGGGGAAGGCGGCTGGCCCAGCAGACAACATGGCCGTAAGACCCTGCCTGGAAACCTCCTTAGAAGAAGGCGGCCAGAAAGACCCTGCAAGATCCCAGCCACGAGAATCTCATTTGGAATGAGAATCCCGTTCGGGGTCAAGGGAAAGACCCGGATACCCTCAAAGGACCTCACCATTGGCCCCCTGAGAAATGACAGGTGGGGCAACCAATCAGAAGAGCAAACAGCGGGGGCCCTGCCCAGCATTATGAAGGGAGAGCAGGAAAGACTTTAAAATGGCCTGACCTCGGGGCCCACGTGTGTCTCACTCTGCAGTTTGCCCAGTCCAAAAACTGGAAAAAACTGTGTATTTTTCTCATTTTCTTCTTTCTTAATAAACTCTTTACTCCCTTGCCTATCCTATGGCGTGTCCTTAAATTCTTTTATGTGACATAAGCCAAGAACCTAGAAGCCCAGAACCCAGAGCCTCCTGCTAACAACCTCCTCTACCGGAAGCTCTCTCACTCTCTCCTCCTTGTCTCTAGAGCTCTAGCACTCTCCCTTCCTTGCATGATTCTCTTGTACAAGAAATCACACCTGACTCCCCACAGGATCCCATCATCTTTAGCTGGAAGGAGCCATTGGATATGCAAACTCCACAATTACAGAGGAGGGAACTGAAGCCTAAAGAGGCTAAGTGATTCATCCCAGAGCACAGCCTGATAAGTCGTCGGCCAACAAATATTTATTAAGCACATACTACCTTCCAGACTGTATCCTAGGCTCAGGGGATATAGCAAGAGTCAAAACAAAGCCCCTGCTCTAATGGAGCTTATGGAGCTTATATTCTAAGGGCATGGTGGTGGAAAATAAGCAAATAAACAAATACATATCTATGTTAGGTGGTGGGAAGTGAGGAGACTGTCATTTTCATTATGGAGGACAGTGAAAGCCCCTCTGATGGGATGACATTTGAGCAGAGACCAAAAAATATGAAAGAGTGAGGCACATAGACTTCTAAGGAAGCAGAGTTGTTTCAACAAGTGCAAAGGCCCAGAGGCAGGGACAAGCTAGGTGCAAACACTTACTCAGGGGCTTTCACCATTGTACCCATCCCTTGCTTCCTGATAAGCCGGGCATGAAAAGTCCTACCTAAAAGTAAATAATATTAATAATAATAGCTGCAAACATTTATTAAACACTTACTATACACCAGGCATGTTTCTAAACGCTTCATACATTAACTCATTTAATCTTCTGTGACCCTGTAAGGTATGGACGATTATTATTCCCATTTTACAGATCAGAAAACGGAGGCCAGAAAAGTTAGATGACTTGTCCAAAGGTTGCCCAGTCTGTAAGTGGCCCAGCAAAGATACACAGCCAGGCAGTCATCTCCAGCCCCCATGCCCTTGACCACCAGGCCATCCAGCCTTAGTTCTTCACCTGCACTCCCTGCCCTGCTCGCTATACACTGGCGCTTCTTCCTCATTATTTGTTGACTCTTTGTTTATTTGTTGCTCCTTGTTGACTCTGTCCTTTAGGTCTTGCTCATCCAGCACGTCCCTGCTTTTAACAGTCTCTCCACTCAGTGAAGCCTATCTCAAATCCTATCCCCACCCTGGAGCTTTCCCTGACTATCCCTGAAAGGCAAGTCCTTTTATTATCCCCAGCACTAGCCCCCATCAAGGTCTGACTTGACTGTGTTCAGTTCTAATGGTGGCTATTTTCTGTCATCCTAAACTCTTTGAAGGTACAAACTGTTATTTGTCCTCCTCTCATTCCCACTGAAATGAGTTCAGGGATAGGAATCTAATAAGTTTGCAATAACGGCTTGTTTAATTGACTGCACTGAATATCCCAATCACTGCTTTTATTTATTTTATTTTTAACAGCTTTATCAAGGTATAATCTCCATACAATAAATTGAGCACATTTAAAGAGTAAATGTGGATAAGTTTTGACACATATACATCCCCCTGTGAAACCATTCACCCAGTCAGAATAGTGAGCTTATCCTTCAGGCCCAAAAGTTTCCTCATACCCCTTTGTAATCGCTAACTCCTGCCCTTTCCTCCTAACTCTCATCTCTAGGCAACCAGTTTTGCTTTCTGTCACTATAGATTAGTTTGCATTTTCTAGAATTATATATAAATGGAATCACATAGTATATACTCTTTTCTGTCTCCCTTTTTCACTTAGCATAATAATTGTGAGATTCTCCATGCATTCCTTTTTATTGCCAAATAATATTCCATTGTGTGTATATACCACAATTTGTTTATCCAATCATCTGTTGATGGACATTTGGGTTGTTTTCAGGTTTGGGCTATTACAAATAAAAACTGCTATGAGCATTCGTGTACAAGACTTTGTATGAACATATGTTATCACTTATCTTGGGTAAATACCTAGAAGTGGAATGTCTGGATCACATTGTAGATTTATGTTTAACTTTTTAAGAAACTGCCAAACTTTTCCAAAGTGATTATACACTCACTGCTTTTCTAAGTCTGAAACTGTGCTTTTCCATCCTCGCCACCCCCACCCCCCAGTATTTCCTCTCCAGCTAAGGGAGTGTGGGGGCAGGAGCCACTTAATCTTCTTCCTTTCTGCTCCACTTTATCTGCTGTTTGGGGACATTCTTTTTGGAAATCCAAGAACCTAGAAAATTAGGTGGATCTCCATATGATAAGCAAATGTTTATCTCTGTCTAAACCTGACTCATCCCTGCAGGCTCACCAGGAACTGGAGTTAGCTTCATGTGTTAAGAATTTTGTAGACACCCTTCTCTGTGGTCAGTCTATATAGTTCTTGGCAGTTCACTGTGTGTCTAGTAAACACCCAGAAGCCAGTGGTTCCAAAGCAATTAACCACACCTCCTTTGTATGTCCAGCAGTGTGGATTCAAATCTCCGCTGACCTCAGGCATCCTCTTCTTTCTCCTCTCCCCCTTCCCCATTTCTCCACATGCCCACCAGCCCTGCCCTCCTCTCGGAGGGTTCTCCTGATGACTTCAGCTCCCACTAAGCAGAGCTCACTGTCTGAGCCATTTCTTTAGCACTTACAAAACAGTTTCATTTCCTGGGGCAACTAAGTTTAAGTCCCTGTTAATATGTGTAAGCCACAGTACCAGGGCTAAGGAGGCTGGAAAGAGTAACCAAATATAAACGCTGCCCTCAGGCAGCTTAAAGTCTGGATCAGCAATAAGAAGTTATTTTAAATGATCTGGTAATTGCCCTAAGACAGGAGCGCTAAACAGAGAGGATGTTTGGCATTACCAGGCAGGAAAATTGAGGGGCAGGAAGTCGACAGGAAGTTTCTCAACAAAAGAGCATCCATTAGCAGTCACTTTGGAATGAAACCCCAAATCGTGGGCACATTAGATATAATGTAACACTCAGGACCATTCTGAGGGATTGATTTAAAATTTTTTATTGTGGTAGCATATATATAAAACATAAAATTAGCCAATTTAACCATGTTTAAGTGTACAATTCAATGGCATGAATTACTTTTACAATGTTGTTCTACCATCATCACCATCCATTACCAAACTTTTTCATCAGCCCAAACAGAAACTCTGTACCCATTAAGCAATAACGCCCCATTTTTCTTCCCCTCAACTCCTGGTAGCCTCTAATCTACTTGCTGTCTCTACGCATTGACCCATTCTAGACATTTTGGATTTATTTTTGTACCATGTGTTTGAGTTACTTCACCAGAAAGGCACTCCCTCCCTCCATTTCCTGGGCCACAGTAATGTATTTGCTGTGCATTTATTGAGTGCTCCTGTGTACCAAAGAACAAGATGGTCAACATCATTGCCACTGAGGAACTTCTGCTCCCAAGGTGGGCAAGGACAAGGCAAGAGCTCATTTTAATACAATGTGGGTGGAATCCTGGTGGAGCAGGGTAGGGACAGATAGAGGGACAACAGAGGGTGGCCGGCCCCATTCCTGGGGGACTGGAATGAGGCCATCAGCCACACTCGCTCCTGTCTCTTCCAGGCCCTCCTTGCCAAGGCCCCACCAGCTCACCGGTAGTGTCTGCTTGCCCAGTGCTGCTGCTCCCCCACCCTGAGCCTACTCCTTGTTCTGGCCAGCAGTGGAAAGTTTCCTGAAGACCCCCACAATTAGGTCCCTCTCCAGAAAGCTCCTCCCCTCCTGGCAGTCACCTGCCTCAGTTCTCAGCCCAGCTGGAGGTTGGCAGCCCCTCACGGCCCCGCACGGCAGGCCATATGGTGGTACAGCTGATGCTGTGTGACGCAGGAGTGCTTGCTTTCCAATCCACGTCAGCCCCAGCCACGGGTACACTGTGACATTTAAATTGCAGTGAGGGACCTTTGATTTGGATGGGGAAGCTAAATTAGAAGCCTGGAACATGTTAGAAACACCTACATGAGGGATGAGCACGGGGGCAGGGCTGTGTGGAGGGGCAAGCACGGTGCATCATTATTTATTTATCATACTTCTGGCAAGAACCCAGGCCACCCAAGTGGACTAGGTGTGGATGCCAGCTCTCAGAGGCTAGAACTTGAAGGAATCCTTCCCCTCAGGAAAACCTTGATGGAGGCTAGATCATCAACAGAGAAAGAAAGGGAAACCCATGGAGAATAAACCACATACCCCAAACTCCTCTAGAACAGCCATAGCCAAGACTCCTACAAGGCCAAGAACTCCTTTTCCTGTCCCCAGCCACTTAGCTGCTTTATAAACACATTCTAGCAGATATATACTCACACATGCAAGCGACTCACTGATCTAGAAACCACATGCCTGGCCTCCTCACCTCTCCAGACCTAAGAAAATAGAAGAAAGTAAAAGAGCATCTGAGCAGGCAACAGAGATGTCTCTAGGCCCCGTACCAGAATCTCATGCCCCTCACAACCTGCTTTCCCCTATGTTAGATGCATTTCAGCAGCACTGAATAACTAGCAGCATCTATCTATCTCCACCTCACTGCAGATCTCCCCACTCCCAAAAGGCAAATTAGAAGGGGAAAGTACCTGGTAATCAAACGCAAAGCGAATGTTGCCCTTGTTTGCACCCTGATTCAACTGGAGAGACTTTTTTGAACAGTTGGGGATATTTGAAGATGGTATGAGTATTAGATGATATTTAGGAATTGTTGTTGGATTTGTTAGTTGTGACAAGGTTTGTGGTTATACAAGAAAATGTGTTTTTTTAGAGATGTATTAGGAAATATTTGGGAGAGGAATGTCATGACATCTGGGATTGGCTTTAAAATGCTTCCCCAAGAAAAAATTAAGGAAAAATATGTTAAATCTAGATAAGGGGTACATGGGAGTTCATTGTTTCATGTCCCCTGGTTTTATAGGTGTGAAATTTTTTTATAAGAATGTAAAAAAATAAAAATAAAAGCTCCAGGCAGAGGAAAATGCTACAGGCACACCAGCCAGTGTGAGGCTGACAGCCCGACAGCAAGGGAAGAGCCTGGAAACATAAAACGCAAATCAACAGTTGGAGCCATCCAGGCCAACCTGGACAGGGTCTCAGGAGGTCATGAATTACAGCCAACCGTAATGATGACTATACATCAAGGAGAAAGTCCAGTATTTGTTCCTACACTGGAATACATGTCAATGCTTTTTACCTGAAAGGTGGCCAGAAATATCTGGTACTTAAGGGGATATAAAATTTCAATTCCCTGGTGAGGTGGTTCCCTGGACCAGCAGCAGCCGTATCACAGGAGAACTTGCTAGACGTGCGAATTGCCAGGTACCGGCGCAGACCTCCTGAATGAGAAGCCCTGCAGTGGGCCCAGCCAGCTGCTCTAACAAGCTCGCCGGGGATTCCGGGGTAGGCTAAAGTTAAGAACCGCTGCTCTGGAAAAATCATTTATACCTCATTGTCCTATGGTGCTAGAAGAACCAGACATTACTCTGAGCCTGCTGTATACACAGTAGACATGTATACACACACTGTGCCCTAGACCCACCACCCTGGCCAGGATAGACAGTCGGGGGAAGAAAGAAAACGACATAGCTTCCTTTCCACGCATAAACCCTGAGGGCCCTGCTCCCAAGTCTAGGGTCCAGGAAGCCCCATAAACTGCCGGCGCCCCACTGATAGCTCAAAGACTGCACTCTCTATTAAAACAGATCGTAAACGACTTACATAACCTGCTAAGTCCCAACCACTCAACAAACCCTACTGACCGCCCTGCCCGGCTGCTGGCGGCTTCTCCAGGCACACCGAGGTGGGGGAGGTACCTGGGTCAGGGTGACCTGACTGCCTGCCTGCATGGGAGGAAAGATAATATGCCTGCAGGTGCAGGAGCGGGGATCGGAGGAAGGACACGCCAGAAACGTAAGTCCCTGATTCAGTATTTAATTCATACAATCACAGAATGTTCTGCTGAATAATAGAGATATCTGAGTCCAGCTCCTAAAGGTGAAGAAATTTACACTCAGAGAGATAAAGTGACATGTCCTAATGCCACCCAACCAGTGAGTGCCCAGGGGAAGAAAACCCAACTTCCCTGAGTTCCAATAAGCACGGAGGGGCATAAGATGGGGTAATATTTCAGTGAGTGTAGGAGGGAGGGAGGCAGGTTAGCATGGAATTAAAAAAAGTATAAACTCAAGCCAGATTGCTTGGGTTTAAAACTCAGCTCCTCTCCTTATAAACCTGTGGCCTTGGCTAAATTAACTTCTTTGTGCCTCAATTTCCTAATCTGTAAAATGGGGATAATAACACCTGCCTCACAGTGGGAATAAATGAGTTAAATCAGTTGGGCATTTAGCAAAGGGCTTAGCACATAACAAACACTAAACAAATGTTAATTATTACATAAGACCATTTGTTTTCATGTTAATAACTGTTAGTCTTTGAGGATGGGATCAGAGTGGCATTAAAAGTGGGATTGCAGGAAATTTTTATTTTATTTTTTCACTTCTGTGCAATTTCAAAATTTTCTAAAGTATACAATGCTGCTTTGGAAATTCTGAAGTCAATTAAATTCATCAGGTCTGTATTAACCATATTCTGTCTGTACAACCTGGTGCTAAATGCTGCAGAGGATCAGAGAAAAGGACAACCCACAGGCCCTTCTTCAGAGATTTGACTTTCATCTGATTAGAGAAACAAGAGTTACACACAAGAAGTGATGCCAAGTGAAGATTGTGTATCTGTGCAGCTGTGAAGAGGAGGAAATCAATGACAGTGATGGCAGACAGGAAATCTTCGTGGAGGAGGTGTTCCAGGCAGGGAACCGAGCAAACAAAAGCACAAGAGAGGACACGGTGGATGAGTATGGAGAGAATGAGGAGGCCCAGGAAGTGGCAGCAACCTCCAGGAACAGCATGGAAAAGCAATCTGGGGTCACACAGTGATTTTGCGGCCCTCTTTGGCCCTCTTCAACAAGTTGGCATCAATCTGTGTCAGGTTCCTTAACCACTCACCTACCACAGACCTGAATGTGTGAGGGGACGCAGAATGAGTAGGTGTTGAAGTGTGGGAGGAAAGATGGAAAGGCCTAAAGCATGAAAAGTGGACCTGGCTCGGGCAGCTGGGCAAGAGGGTCTTTGGAAACTTGGTGGTCACGTGGGGCCAATGGGCTCGCAAGGGGGTGGCCCGGGGCATTGAAGGCCGAGACGAACAAGCTCAACCCAAGTCATCAACTGACTCTGACTTCATTAACAACTGACTTTCCCCCTAATGGAAACAGGTGGAGAATAACCACAGCAGTCTCTCAGAGCACCGTGCCAATGATGGATAGCATTGTAAATCAATTTAATAAATAACTATGGAAACTTTCTACATGCAGGGCCCTAAGCTAGGCATGAGTGGGGATAAAGAGATTGGAATTTGCCATCTAGTTGAGAAGCAGATGTGTAAAAATAGTCTTAAGATGATATAATGTGATATGATGATAACTAACACATACTGAAAAGTACCAAATGCCAGGCACACATAAGAGCTTTCTTATCCAGCTAATATAATGATGTACTATGTATCATCTCAGTTATGTACTATATTTTTTGTCAGAATGCTATTCCTCAGGACAACACTATGATGTGCACACTACTATGATAGATGAAGACACTGAGGCAAAGAAATAAGTACAACTCTGACAAACGATGATGACTGAAGGTCATTCCCAAAGGAGCGAAGAGTATAAGCAAAGGCACAGAGGCTGGAAAGCCCAGGGGTCCTTGAGAACCAAGGATGGTCCAGGGAAGTGGCAGGGAATGGATTCATGGGGAAGAAAACGGGAAGAGAAAACAGAAAGGTAAGCAGGTGAGATACAGAGGGCCTTCAATGCAAAGCTAGAGAATCTGAACTCTCTACTCTAGGAAGTGGAGAGGCATGGAAAGTCCCCAAGATGATGAGTGAGTGATCATGCTGATGACAGCATTCAGGATGGCTCCAAGGGCAGATGGGAGAGAGAAGAGGCCCCTCCACTACTGTTCGGGTGAGTGACACGGAGCCTGGTCTAAAGCCCGGCACCAAACACTTCCCAAGCATGTTACAGTAATGCATACTGAGTGTTATGGGCTGAACGTGTCCCCCAAAAACCATACATTCAAGTCCTAACCCCGGTCTCATCAATGTGACCTTACTTGGAAAGAGGGGTCATTGCAGATGGAACCAGGCCAAGCTGGATTAGGGTGGGTCCTAGTCCAATACAACTGGTGTCCTTATAAGAAGAGGGAAATTTGGACATAGAGACAGACACAGGGGGACAGTCAAGTGAAGGCAGAGGCAGAGACTGACGTGCTGCAGCTGCAAGCCAAAGACGCCAAATATTGCTGGCAATCACCAGAAGCTAGAAGAGACGAGAGAGGATTCTCCCCAACAGGTTCCCGAGGGAGCATGCTCTGCTCACTCCTGGATTTTGGACTTGCAAGCTCCAGAACTGTAAGATAATCCATTTCCATTGTTTGAAGGCACCCAGCTTGTTATGGCAGCCCCAGGAACCTAAGGCACTGAGCAACTACCACACAGACACTGTCCCATGTACTTACTATATGGCCTCATTTAATATGCAACACAACCCTACGACATAGCTACTACCATGGTCCCCATTTTATAGGTGAAGAAAATCGAGGCAAAGTACCATTAAATAACTTGCCCAAGGTCAAGAACAAGGAACGTCACGTCACTTCACTACTGCCAACAACCTTGACAGGTTCAGAGAAGTTGCTCAACTTGGCAGGCACTTGTCCAGCTTGGTGTCTCTGATCCCAAGGCTGCAGCCACCAACTAGGATGGCCCTTTACAAGTGCAGGGGCAGTAGAGCTGCAAATGCTGGCATGGAAAGGAGGAACCATGGACGCTAATATTAACAGGACAGAACAACCCTTTGAGTGGAGGTGCAAGGGAGTTGTTAAAGACCACCCATTATTCACCATGTGTACTTAAGACGCTGGAAAAAGCAGCCACGCTGAAAGAAATAGGGCTGCAAAGCGGTAAGGCTTCCTTTAATACAGAATATACATTCTCCCCAAAAAAGGCCTTATCCTTTTACATGGTTCTTGGCCCCTAAAAATATCTCTGGGATAATGTCGAGTGTGGGCAAAGTTAAGAGGTATTTATATTAATTTCCTTTTATCAACCTATGCCCTATCTTCCTGTAGCACGTGCAATGGAGGGGCGGTTCAGTGCAGCATTTGAGAGCAAAGACTTTAGAAACAAAGCAGAGTCATGTTCAAGTCTGGGCTCCACCCCCTCTCAGTTGTGAGACTGTAATGCATTCACTTTGCCTCGTTAATAACAGTACCTACACTTATGGGATTTTACAAAACGTAAATGAGACAGTGTTCATAAGTACTTATTTATTAAGTGCTTATTAACTTTGCTATGATTTTAAAACTAAGTAATCCACATAATCTGACAGCATGCCATACTTAGCGCTGTGGACTCCCTCTTTGAGACTGACAATGTCCTCTTGTAACTCTTTCCCATCTATCCAGGCATTTGATCCTCGTCCTGCAGCAGAGCTGCATCCGATAAACTGCAAGCCACATGCCAACCGTGCTCAGCAGGAGACATTCAATTCCCAAAAAAAACCGAGGCACTCATGGACTAAAACAATGTATGAGCCAAAAGATCGCTGCTCTTAGCTTTGGACAGCATTGAACAATCTGTTTGTAGTATGTTTCCTTCCTGAATATGTTTTGCTCAGCCCGATATTGAACAAGTTGGCTTATCTGAGTACACACCCATGGTTGGTCATGGAAGACAGCTCAAGAAAACGTAAAAATCCTGTTCCCTCTCTGTTTCCAGAGCCCGACAGTCCACACTCCTTCCAAAGGCATGGCATCTCCTCTTGCTCTCCAGTTGTTTGCTGGCCAGTCCAGCATTCTCAGGTCTGCTCCTCTGAGGTGGGAACTGGGTCTTCCCTTCTCCCTGTATCCCAGCACAAAATCTTCATTTGCCCAGAGGGCACTACCTGTTTAATCAGCTTGATTCATGTGGGTGATCAGCTATGAGTAGGCCCAGGCTGGGAAAACAGGACAGTAGAGAAGATAAATTCAAAACACCAGAGTATCTGCCCTCCCGATGAAGGCTGGATAAAGGAACACCAGGTATTTGAGGCAGGCCAAGACCCAAATGTGGAGAAGGATCACATTTTGCAGAGTCAGGGATGCTGGCAGCAGCCTGCTTGCCAGGCTCAGGGGTTTCTTTAATGAAATCCAGAGGACAAGAGTGATGAACAACACATGTGTGGGGCTTGCCTGCACTCTCACATGCAGCATGAAGGTGCAGGAGGCAGGGAGGGCAGTCAAACCAGACTGGCTTCAGACCCTGGTTCTGCCACTTACAAGGTTGAGGGACCTTGAGTAAATTATTTGACTTCTCTGAGCCTCAGTTTCCTCATCTGCAAAATGGAAGTGATGCTACTTACCTTCCAGGGTTGTTGTGAGTTTTGCATGAGATTGGCTATGTAAAATGCCTGGCATATATCCACAGATAATAAAAAAAAAAAAAACTTTCAAATTTCCTGCCAGCTGGCATGTGAGAACCTTCAGGTACAGACTCCTACAACACCCGGCCAATGGTTAGCGAGGAGTTCCCTAACAAAAGTGCACAGTTGTTTCATGCTATGTAGTATGGGGATGCAAGAGAAAGAGAAACAATGTCTTGACCTTCAGAGGTTACAGTCTCTGAGGAATTGAGATGAACACGTGCAGAACGAGGACGGGTAAAATCAAATGTGTGTCAGTCTTGGCGAAATCAGAGGAGAATGTAGTGAGTGCAGCTGAGTCAGGAGAGACTGGGAGCAGCGGAGACAGAGGCCTTGAAAGGCAGGAAGAGCCTGGAAGAGCTTGGCAGGTGGAGGAGGGCCTTCGGGGCCTGGCACAGGCAGGGGAGACTGAGTCCCGAGGAAGACCAGAGCCCTGGAGAGAAGGAGCCACTGTGAAATCATTTGGGTAGATAGGATAGGGACATGTAAAGTCGTCTTGAATAAAAGCGGGGTGCAATGTCCATGTGATGCTTCAAGAAGAGGGAAGCGCTGAACATGTTGGATAAGGGACATGATATAATGCCTCGCACTTACAGAGCACAATTCTCTCATTATGTCCTGATACGATCTGTGAAAGATGAAGTAACATTACCCACATTTGACTGCGGTGGAAGCGGAGGTAGAGCGGTCAGCAGCTCCGCTGGTGACAGCTCATTAGCTGCAGACCTGGGAGTGGATCCACTCCTGACTTCACACATAAAGGCACGAACTTTTCACTTTCTTATTCTTCATTCCACAAATACTTATTGAGCACTGACTATATGCCAGGCACTCTTCTAGACACCGAGGATGGGAGAGACTGCAGAAGGAGCAGATTTGGGGAGAAAAACCAGGCACTCAGTTTTAGACATCTGAAGTGTGAGATGCCTATTAAAAAGCCAGGCAGTTGGCTCTGCAGGTCTGGTTTGGACTGAAGGTTAACATTTGGGAATTATCAGTGTTACAGGTGGCATTTAAAGTCATGGGATTGGATACAGCTGATAGCTTTCCTTACAAATATAAATAAAAGCTGAAAGAAAGGAAAGAAAAGCAGGGGAAGGAGAGGGGAGGGGAGAGAAGGGCACTTCTCAGAAAAGAGAGACAGGAATACTTAGGATTGCTGCCTGATTTCCTCTAGCTCCATTGCCTGATTTCTCCAGCTTTCATGTGTGGGCACGTAATAATTGACATAGTGATTTATGAAAGAGGGGAATATCTTAGAATGGTAAAAATCCACAGACTTGTGACTTAAATGATATATAATGACCTCTTAGGCCATCCATTTAAATTAGCGCAGTGACCCAGGGCTAGAGAGAATTTAGACATGGTGAAAAATAAATTAGACAATGAACAAACTAAAATACAGAAATTCGACCTCTGACTCTCAGAAAGAACCCTGATATTGTTCTGGTTTCCACATCTCACCACTGTTCAAATACCAGGACTGCTCAGAGGCGCTGGCCCACATGCCTGTGTTTTCCATGTTTGGGTCTCCATGGGAGACTCCCTGAGAAGGCTGGTCAGGGTCTAACTCTCCATCCCCCAGGCACCCATTAACCACCAGAAACAAAACTGGGATTAAAAGTGAGATCAGATTTTTTTTTTAATGTCATGCCCACCTCCATTTGCAGGGCAGTTATCTGTGCAAAACACAAACATGGAAAAGCAAAACCTCCAATACTCTTAGTTTAAATGGAAAAAGCTTCCTTAGATTATAGCAAGGTCCAGAGGCCAGATACCCACAAGGCAGAGTGGAGTGATGGGGCAGAGGGGATCAAAAGTTGTTTAGAACAGGGACAAGAAAGGTAAACATGCCAGAGCATGTGGAGAAAGAATATAGGCAGAGAAAAGTGGGGTGAGCCTGTCAGAGCACAGGGAAACACGGGGCATCTGGGCACCAGGCCTCCCATGGGGAGGGAGGGGTATGCAGAACAGAGTGGTTTCTAGGATCCCTGGTAGCAGACAGGGACAGTTTTATGACGTGATGGATCTTAGAGTTCCCAGAAAGAGGCCCTGCCTACCCTGTAACACCCCACCACCACCAACTCTCTCTCTCACATACACACAAGTACACAGACACACACATACACCCTGCACCAAAGTCTAAAATTCTACTCAGGGCAAATGATACATTTCTTTTTTCTTTCTTTTTTTTTTATGGAGAACCTTTAAAAATTCAGATTCTAGGGCACCACATGAGATTCATTAAATCAAAATCATCCGGGTTGTAAACCCTGGCATGTGCATTTTTTCAAGCTATGTCATATGATTCTGATGTATCACCAGAATTGAGAGAAAAACAATGCCTTCTCTCTGGGAGATTTTTTTGGAAAGCAAAATCACAGATTCTCTACTTGATAGAGAGTACTAATAGAATTCGCTGCCATTGATTGAGAGCCTACTATGTACCCAATTCTGCACTACATACTTTACACATGTTGCTTCTATTATTGTTCATAACAAATAATCAACACAATTGGTATTATTATTCCCATTGTGCATATGAGGATACTAAACTAAGAGACATAAAGGAAGTTACCAAGGTTACCCAGCTTGTGAGCAGTCCAGGATTTGAACCCAGGACCACCTGCCTCTTTCCCACAAGCCACTTATTAGACACACTATCTGAAAAACGACAGCCAAGTCCACAACCAACATAGCTCCCAGGAGCCAGGCTCTTTCCTGTACACTCAGGTCCCCGCACCCTTCGCCGCCGCCTCAAGATGAAGTCATTCTGGCACTTGGGCCATCTCTGACCAGGCTGGCTTCTTATTTCTATGGTCCAAGAGCTGACAGAACATCTGTAGGGACCAGAGCTGGAATTAAGCTCTCCGTGGAGTCTGCTAATGTGGATTTGTTGGCTCAAACTATTTGGATTAAACTGAGTCTGAAAAATCTCATGCTTTGGGCAAGGTTTTGCAAAAAAGCAGTAGGGGGGAAAATACCCACGCCCACAATACGGATATGAGAAATAAATAAATGTACACAGATGTGGCCAGGCAGGGTGGAATCTCGAAAGATAAACCAGAGTTGGCTCAGTTGGGAAGGATGAGCTAACTTCCTACATCAGCTTCTCCCAGTTCCTTTCTCTGGAGAAACTTCAAAGGCAGAAAAGCATCAGCCCAATCTCGAAGGCTCCCAGACCCCTGCTCTGTGAGGGTAGGAAATAGCAAGAGAAGAAAATGACTTCCATGTTTACTCTGACTCTTGGAAGGTTTACCTGGCCAGTGTAGATAGGGAAGAAAAAATAAAAATAAAAGATTTTGTTCAGGCCACAGTCTAAGACTGCCTGTCTGAGAGCCTTCCCCTCCCCCTCAGACCCCCTCTATGCCTGAGCCACACCTCCCTTCAATGAGGCAGGTCCAGGCTAGCCCAAGTCATCAGCTGGAAAGCTCTGAGTGGTGCCTTAGGACACCGTGGTCAAGAATAAGGAGTTTCCATCCCTGAGAAGGAGATGGAGAATATCTTGAAGCAGGAATACACAAAGTCCTCCACAACCAACCACAACCTGTCTTTCCAGCATTGCTTACAGCACGGGGCACAGCCTCAAGTGCAGGTCACATAAATGAAGTCTAGGGGACTCCAGTCTCCCTTCAATATGAGACCCTCAGTGTCCCACCATCACCACAGGCCCACAGGAGGACCAGCTGGAGAGGGGAAGCCCTGTTGAGCTTTTCTGGTTGCAGTGGCAGCTGTGCTGGCAGCTCTCCCGGGTAATCCAGCACAGGCTGTATTAGCAACAGGCCACCCCCTGAACCTGCCCTTCCAAGTCCACAGCCCGCAGCCTGTCAGCAATGCTGTCCAGCCTGGGCATGGACCCAAAACGTGAGCATGCCCATCTGCTGGGCTGGGCTGGCAAGGTCTCCAACCTGGTTGGTGGATGCTGGCTGGGGACCATGTCAGAGCTGGAAACAGGCCTCACTTAACCAGGGCAGTGCTCTCTTCCCCCAATGGAGAACTTGCTTGCTTCTGCCACAGCCAGGGCCCATTCTTCCACGACTCTCTATCATTCCAGAAGACCCTGACATCCATTCCCACTGGGCTCAAGATTCTATCTCATTCCCTACAATGGATAGGGTGCTTGGAGGCAACTATATAGCCAGAAAGCATCAGACTTGGGCACACTTGATGCAAACCATAACAACCATAGGAAATGTTTCTCAGAAGCTTCATTACAACTCAGTTCCAACCTTCTTCCAAGCTATGTTGTTCAATCTGATTTCCCAAATCATTGAAACTATCTTCTAGATGCTGAACAGTATCATAAAGGTCTACCCTGGCCTTGAGTCTTCCAGAGCTACTTTAGTTTTAATCACGATGAGCATTTTTTATGAGAGCCATTTCAGAAAAAAAAAAATGTTTCGCAGCATATATATATACACACACACACATACACACACACATACATATACAAATATATGTATATATAAAATCAGATGTTTTAAATCAGAAAATGAAATATCTACAACTGAAAGTAAACATTGGTTTAAAATCCCTATCAGTAAAGACTGTCATTGAGCAGAAGGCTACTAAAAGTTCAGAAACCACTGTCACTTGCCTATTACATAGCATCTTCTTGTATTGCTGACCCTTTGAACAGGTGTAATCTAAGATGAGAGCAGGTAGAGCTAGAGTGGAGCAGGGAGAGGTCGAGTCGTCGGAAGGTGCATAAGTGAAGAATCAGACGTGAACAAAAAAAACCAAAGCAACCAGATTGTGATGAGAAGAGCAAGAACTGACTGGGGAGGGGTCTAAAAAAATGGGGACTATAAAAACTGGCCATAAAAAAGGCCAAAAAGCCCATTCCCTGAGGAAATTCCTCGAGCTAAAGACAGGCAGAATAAGGATTACTTAGTGGTAGGGGGAGACAGTGTCCCAGGGGATCCCTAAAGAATGTGTGAGGTGGCAAGGCTGCAGGAATAACAGGGTGGAGCATGGAGGGGCGGGATGCTAAACACTGAGCGACTGGATATTCCTCTTTTCTCCTAATCTAGCAACCAGCAAGGAGAGCTAAATCTTGCAGCAGAATGTGGTCTGTGGAGGCGATCGTCCTTCCTCCTTAATCTTTCTTTCTCTCATTCTGTCACCCCATGCTGTACCCTAACATTCCAGAGCGAGCCTCCATCCCTGACTCAGCCCAAGGGATGGGAGTTGGGGGCAAAATTGCAGTGCTCCAGTCAGATGGTGGCAGCAGCAGCACAAGGGGTGTTGATGTGCTTCGCTAGCTCTGGCAGGATTTGTCTTCTTTCCAGAGAATGAGAGCAGTGATTCTTGAAGGGCTCTAATAGTTTATGGTTTCTTATTCTTGATATTAGATTATGGTGGTATCTGAAAGTTATAGTTCACAGTCTAAAGTTTCGACGTTCATTAAGATGCAAATCCCATTGTCACTTGGGCCTGAACAGGACCTAAAATCAGGGTGGGGTGGTGGTGGTGGTGGTGGCTTTTATTAAAATATATAATTTACATACCGTAAAAGTCACCCTTTTTAGAGTATGGCTCTGCAAGGTTTGTTTTTGTTTTTGTTTTTTTGTTTTTTTGTTTGTTTTTAATTTTTACCAGGAGTTCCCGGGGCTCGAACCCAGGTCCTTCCATATGGTAGACGGATGCCCAACCACTTGAGCCATATCTGCTTCCCTAGTTCTGCAAGTTTTGACAAACATATACGGTCTTGTTTCCACCAATACAATCAAGATATAAAACAGTTCTATTTCCTCCCAAAATTCACCCATGCCCCTTTGTGGTCAACCCCTCAGCCCCACCCCCCTCCTGCTAGTCTCTGATCTATTTTCCATCCCTATGGTTTCGCCTTTTCTGGAATGTCATATACGAGGGATCATACAGTGTGTAGCCTCTGGAATCCACCTTCCTTCACTTAACATAATGCTTCTGTGATCAAGATCAGGTTCCCCAGACGAAAGGAAGAAGCAGAACTTGACAGCGTTGGGCATTAGGCCACGAAGTGGTATGGAAAATGGATGGTAGAAGCACCAAAGATACAACTGCCACCATTGCAACTGGGCCAAGTGCGGCTCCTAAACTCTAACAAGGAAGGGCTCATATATAGATGCAAAAAAACACATAGATTAAAAAAATGTGAGCAACTTCATGTACTTTGGCTGCCTATTACTAGCTGTGTGCTCTTAGATAAGTCACTTAGCCCTTCTGAGAATAGAGCCAACCAGAAGAAAGCGGCTTAGAAAGCAACCTGATGACATCACGTGAGCACCCTGATCTCCTGATCAAACTTTGCCTATATTTTTCTCTGAATGGTCCATGAAACAATACATTCCCTTGATTTGCTTAATAAAATAAAACTACACAGACAAGGTATTGCTCAGAAGTGTTACAAGGATCATCACACCCACTACACAAATGCGTGATGTTAGAATTCATCCATTTCACTCTCTAGAAACATGATTCCCAATCCTGCACCTTTAAGAGCTATCACAACTTAATTTCCAATAACTCTAAGGCCAAGGGCAAGGCATCTGTGATCCCCCCTACGACAACCAAACATCCAAGCTTTGCAGCATCAGGCCTTCTTAGAGACTTTCCGGGCAGGCTCTGATTCAATTCAATGCAGCCAATATTCACTGAGAACAAGACAGAAGGCCAGGCCCTGTGGTCTTAAGCTAGTAAGTTCTTGTCCCTATCATAAAAGCGAGTCAAAGGAAAGAGAAAGCACATATGGCTGGTGAAATAAGAAGTTCCTCGAAGGTGGATGGGATTTTAAACCACAGAGAAGAGTAGGAAGGCATTCTAGGGGAAGGTAAGGCACAATGAAAGGAAATACACAGCTTATTCAGAAGCAGCAAAGTGTAGTTTGGGTTGAGATATAGTCTATCTATAGGCATAAAGAAAATTAAGTCAGAAAAAAGCTGAGTAAATACTATAGGCCTTAGTTGCTAGACAAGAAGTCATTATTTAATTCCAAAGGCAAAAAGAAAACCCCGAAAGATTTGAGCAGGAAAATAACACAATTAAAACTGTGTTCATTAATTATTTTAATTAACATAATTAAAACTATCAATATGATAAGAGTGTGTAGGATGAACCAGCAGGTAGGAGAGACCAGCAGCAGGAAGGCCAGGTGGGAGAAAACTGCTGCAATCCAGGCAGAGGTTACAGGCACCTGACCAGGACGGGTGCAAGAGGCTGCCAGGGAGTAAAAGGACTTGCAAGGAGGAATGAGGAATGATGCACAGCCTTTAAACCAGGGTGGCCAGAGGTATGGAGCTGCTGTAATCAGGAAGAGAAGACAAGTTTAGGGAAGGCATGTAAGTTCATTTCTGGATTTGCTGAATTTAGATTGCTGGGGTGATGTTCACGTTGAGATGTCCAAGAAGCATCTGGAAATGCAAACGACTTAGCAGATGGGGTAAGAGTGGGGATGCAGGCCTGGGATGGAGAGGAGCTGCGGAGTCGGTGGGCTCTCCTTACAGAGCACCAAGAGGATGGGCAGCAGACAGTGCTGACTCTCTCAGCCTTGACATTCTATATCATATCTTATGGCTCCAGAGGAGACGCGTGGGGAACATCTACATTTCAGGAACAAGAGGAGAGACACCAGTGGAAAAGGCAGGAAAGGAGCAGAGAGGTAGGAGGGAAACCAGTATGTCCCTGCCAGGCAATTGAGAGGAGGCGCCACGGGCCCTCAGGCAACGGAGCCACCGCTGTGGACCTTGGCAAACACCCACGTGAGTGGGGACACTGCTCTCCGCCAGGTCTCCTTGGCACCCCGGCATGAAGGCTGGAGAGGCGGTGTATGTACGAGTGCTCTGGGGAAGAGCACAGTGTTCCAGGGCTGGCAGGCTGGGTTCCGCCAGGCACACCGGAGGGGAAGGGGATGATTTGATGAGGGATGACGAGTGCTCGGGCGCTCCTGATTTATCTAAAAGCCGAGGGAAAGATCCAGCAACCAGGCAGCCTGAAAGTGAGCCAAGACGTGGGCCAGAGGTAATTCATGCTCGTTCGTTTGCTCACCCACCTCCCGATCAGGATTTCATTTTCAAGACAGCTGTGTAGGAGGAACATTTGGTCTCAAGTTGGTAAGGCTGGCATAGCCACGCTCCCTTGGGGTGAACCATCCAGCACCCCACCCTCGGGCTGAGGTCGTTAGGTTTGGGGTCTGACAGCACAGAGCAGGAGAGGTAAACAATGTTTCTGTGGCCACCCCTCCTCTGACCTGACATTGTCCATCTCCCAGAAAGGGGCAGCTCCCCTTCTGGACAGGCAGATGCCTCTTCCCTCTGCTCTGGCCCTCCCCCAACTTGCCCGCTCTCCAAGATCAGGATTTGGGTCAGATCAGTGAAGTCTCCCCTGACCACCTTCACCAAAGTGATCCTTAACGCCAACAGATTTTAGACACACTGGCAGCTAGAGGCTCTGTACACATATCACAACTGACTAGGTGTTCCCACTCCTTCACACTCTCCACAAAACTTCCTGCACACCTACTGACAGCAACACGGGGCAATGAGAGGGGAAAGGTTCAATATTCTCTGTTCTTCAGGAACTGAGAGCAAGGACAGCCCCCACAGGTAAGCAAGGTACCTTAAAAAGAGATGGAGACACAGGTGGCGTCAGGGAAGTCAGAGCAAGGGGCAGCACTTCAGGGCAGGGGGACTCTGGAAAGGCTTCCTGGAGGAGGAAGATTGATTTAACTGTAAGCAATCAATTTTTTCCCATGCCCCTCTGGCCCTGGCACATGACAGCACTGAAGAAAAATGCTTTTGTCACTGTGATCTAGTCCCAGGAACGTGGGCCCTGACATCATGCCATCCAACCCCAGCCGACCACATGGGAGCTCTCTGACCTTGGGCGAGCCACTTAATCTCTCTGCTTCGTTTTCCCATCTATGAAACAAGAGTGAAAGTGCCTATGTCAAATGTATAAATGTCTATGGTGAGGAATAAATGGGACACTGTGCCCTTCCTTCCCTCCATCTCCCCCAACTCTGAGGTCAAGGCCTTGGCCTTTAGGAGTAGCATCCCTTGTCCTTACCTCCTGCCTGGTGTCTGCGCTCCCCAGGATGAGGGCTTGGCCTGTCTGCTTCATTCCCATGTGCATCTTCAGATAAAATGCACCCAATGTTTATTTTCCCTTTAGTTACCACAACTCTTTACTTTTCTGCCACTTCCCATCTCTCCCGAGCTCCTTTCCCATCCTATTAATCTGATAAGAGCCAACACTTACTCGGCACGTGCCAGGTACCCCTGTATTTCCTTTAGAAGCACTTCTTTACTTACTCTGCAAAATAACCCTCTGAGGTGGGTACTATTACTGTCCCCTCTCTTACAGGTGATGAAGCTGGGGTACAAAAAGGTTAAATGACTTGCCCATGGCCACCAAAGCTAACGTGGGGGAAGCAATCCAGATCCATAAGCTAGTCCCTTAACCCAAAACTGCTCTACCTCACGTCTTACAGCTTCTTTAGATTGCTCTTCTGGTGGGACTAAACCACTCTGAGATATTTGTTCATACTGAAGTGATGGTCTCTGAGGAAGGCACAGTGCCAAAGGAGAGCCTACATCAAAGAAGACAATTGTTTAACTCAAAGGCATGAACCCCTCATGGTAGGCGATATGGCAGGACAGCCTCGCCAGGAGCCACAAACTACCCCACAGGGGTGATGGACCATACAGTGTTTCAATCACATCCTGTCCATCTGGCTCCGAGGAATATGCCCACATCACAGGCTATGGTTTCCCCCAATGCCGTCCTGCCTTAGAGATTCTGAGATGGAGATTTGCATTCAAGAGGTTTATTGTAGAGTAAGTACTCTCAGGACCAACTCCTGTGGAGGATGAAACCAGGACTGGGCAGAGGGAGAAGCTGGGCTATGATGCCTTCACCACAAAAGTCTCAGCCAAGCCCAAGGAGAGCTCTAGAACTATGTTAGCTCTGTAGAGTGGTCCCAAATTGGGGTAATGGGGCCGACTGGCCCTTTTTATTCTGAATCAACCAGTCACCTGATGCAGGCTGCCCCCAGGGAGGGGAGTGACCTTGGGCAGGAAGGCTTTTCTTAGCTGAGGGCCATGGCCTAGAGTTGGGAAAGGGCTTCAGCCGCAAGCCGTCAGCTCTAGTCAACACTCTCAGCATTTGGGGAAATGAGTGTGTCAGGCCGGTATGGGGGATCTGTGCACCATGAAATGCACTCAGGCTCAGCTACTATCTTGACAGACAGCAGAGGCCCAGGCCCAAAGCCCAGCTGCTCCAAGGAAGGTGGGGAGCACACAGGCCTGGGCATTCCAGCTTCTCTTGGGCTTGCCTGACTTCCAAGCTGCACCATACAGCCAGCCTTTCTTCCATAAATGTTTTCTGACTTCCAACGCTCAAGCCACTCAACATAAGGCAATTTATACAGAGATATAGATCGCTTTTCTGGATTGCAATCATTATGAAGTTTAGAGTTTAATGTTTTTCACTGGGCTATATTTCCTAGCCATCCAACCCAAACAATCTAAACTGCACTTTTTAACCACTACACAATGACCCGGCCTTAATGGTAGGTCCCATGTTGCACCATTGCCATACAGTGTACATAAAAAGTGTGTAGTGACCCCTGCCTTCCAGGAGGCTTCCTGAGACAATAAGACCACCACTGGAAACCGCAGGTTCCCATGTGGGACAGACCCAAAATGAAATCAGACTCGGAGAAGACAGGGACTAGAGGGGACCAGAATGGCCTCACGACTCATCATAGAACACCAGCAGAGCCATGCCTGGAACCCAGGTCTCCTCAAGCCCTCAGCTCTCTGCGGAAGAGGGACCCCTGTCTGATGGAAAGAAGAATGCAACATGGAAGAATGGGTGGAAAAAGAAAGGGCATTTCAGGCCAGCTACTAGGCTGACTTCATGACCTCCTTCAAGTCTTTGCTCAAATTTCACCTTCTCAAGAGGCCACATTGGATCAGCCTCCCAATCCCTACTTTGTAGTTTTCCTTGTTTTCTACAATCTTTATCATCTTCACATACTACGTCATTTATTTACTATGTTTATTGTTTATTACCTGTCTTCCTCTGCTAAAACATGAGCTCCATGAAGAAGGGATCTTTGCTTTCTGTACTGATGTATCCCATGCTTTTAGATGAATAGGCACCCAATAAATACCTATTTAATGAATAATAAATAAGAGCTAACATTTGTTGAGTACTTACTCTGTGCCAGACACCAGGGAAATGGTGACCCAGCCACAATCTCTGCCCTCACAGAGCTCACGGTCAATCTAATATTTTCTCAGCCAGGTTCTGTGAAAAGATTAAGCCCCAATGCCCAAAGCCTCACAGGTCACAGAACTTCACCCTCCAGGTCATATTCTGGCCACTGCCTATTTTTGTAAATATAGTTTTATTGGAACACAACCATGTTTATTCATTTATTTGCACTGTCTAAGGCTGCTTTCATATCACAATGGCATAATTGAGTCATTTTAACAGAAACCTGCAAAACTGAACAAAATGATTATCTGGCCCTTTACAGAAAAAAAAATTTGCCAACCCCTAGTTCTAATTAATTAACTTATCTCCTGTCCATCTACAACTGTTCTAGTTATATACCATCCTGTGGAGAATTCAGAAAATAGTCAAAAATGTCATTTTTGTGTTCATGCTCCAGGTGAGGAATCCTGTTTGAGATAGATGTGAAGGAAACAGATAAGCAAACAAGCAGGTAAATACCAAATAGTGTGTTGGGTGCTGACCGGCAGACACACAGGCAAGATACTCTGGAGCACACAGGAAGCTGTGCCCAGCCCGAATGGAGGGACACTGCAGATATTATGATTATAGTCACCACCATTGCTACTGCAGAGCCCCTTAGCTTAGTGGGTACAGAGTTTCTTTTTGGGGTGATGGAAAAGGTTTGGTAATAAATGGTGATGATGAAAATTCAACAATTTGAATGTAGTCAATACCCCTGAATTGTATATTTGAAAGTGGTTAAAATAGGAAATTTTATGTTTTATATATGCTACCACAATAAAAATTAAATTTAAAAAGGTATATTAGTTCTCAATACTACTAAAACTCTAGTGACCAAGAAAAGACAAAAAAAAAAAAAAAAATTTTTCAGACAAAACCTTTTTCCAAAGAGTAGATATCAATGAATGCAATAAACCTAAATAACATGAGCAATAAATAGCCAACAGTCTATCTGATTATTCAGCCATGTCCTGGTTGTATGACAGGTGTTCTGAAGCATAACGCTGCCTTATTAGTTGATATCAGTGTATAAGGATCTTCAAACTATCCCAATATTTTAACCTGATTGATCTGAGGAGAATGCATTCTACAACAGCATTCAGGGCTGACCTTAGGGAAAAACCCAAGTCCCTGAGACATGTCTGTCCTCCACCTCCCCACGTGGGGAGGCCTCTACCACCTCTGTCTGCCTGGGATGTCCAGGACTCCATTACGCTCTATCCTCTCCAAAGACTGTCGTAAAGCTCTCATAAATTTCATTTACACTGATGCTCAAATAACTGATAAGGCAGTGGGGTCCTTCTCTAGGACCTCTGTATTTTAACCCAGTTATAACAAAATTTAAATTACAGGGAGGACTTCCTAGAGGTGGAATTTCAAGAACTGTGGCATATAGTGGGAAAGGCATTCTATAGAGTTGGAGATCATCCCCGAAGCCTGATTGGCATCAAAGATGGTATCCTGTGGTCATAGAAAGATCCAGGTGTTCAGAAAATCCCAGGCCACAGATTTATCAAACCAACATGCACCACAGAACTGACAGTCCTGAAATATTGGCCCAACAACCACAGGGAATGGAGTTGCTCTTTCCTGGGCCCAGGAAGCTGAACTGTGAAAGGTAGGCAGGCTCTTCAGGAAGCAGCGTCCATCATTAAACCACGGCCATGTGGCAATCATGGGCAAAGACCACGGCTCCCCCAGTGAGGCCTCACCCTGCTCTTCTGACATGAACTGTAATAACCAACCTCCTGTGAAAACAAAGGCAAGTGCTAACTGATCACTGGACCTAAAACTCACCTTATTAGCAGTCCCCACACAGTCTACCGCAGCTGCCTTCTACCTGAGAGGCACCCACCAGTTTTCCACTGGTAAGAAAGCACCCAAGCTTCCACTATTTTCCACATCCCTATTTCCTTCACTTCAAATTTTTCATTAACAGCCTTCACATGCTTCACACCAATGGGATTTGGTTTCCTTTTAGATAAATTAGAGGACTATCATTTTCATGTTCCATGAATGTAAAGGTTTTTTTTTTTTCAAGTTTTACAAATAACAGCTCTCTGTCTCCTATGCTTTGTTGAGCAGACACATAAAGTTAATTTTTTTTTGTTTCTTGGAGGAAGTGTCTCTTAAGAGACAGAAAAGAAACGGGTAGCTGTTAAAGCTCTTGACAGTTAAAAATGTCATGCTCTGTTAAGCCCCAAACGGCTCTTCAGTTTTGGTGTCCTCAGCTCTGTGACTGTACCCTCAGTGCTGCTCTTCTAATGTGTGGTTTCCCTTTTTCTTCCTCTTTTCTAATCCACAGTTAACCAAGGGACCCAAAAGTACCCATTTTTGTCAGTGTTGTTGAACTAAAAAATTATGACCTTAACCCCTATTTTAAAAAATGCAGAATATGCCCATGACCCATAAGATCTTCTCTCCATTGACAGTGTTCTTGTCATAAGACCCTCTCATAAGCCTCCAGGTAGGTGGGCTCCTAAACCACTTCCAAGTCCACTCCCCTTGGGACAAAGTGAAGGTACCAGTTCTTCTCCCTGCAAAAGACAGCCAGAGCATCCTCCCACCCTCACTCTGGCCTGCATCAGAGGCAGCATGCAAGCTGATCTATTAGACTTACCAAAGGCCCTTGGAATATTTTCTGCTTAAGCCTGAGAAATAAACCTTCATGGAAAATGAAGCCTCTGACACGGCCCAGCATTTCTAGTACAGATTCAAAAATAGCTACATTCCCAGGTATGCAGATCCCTTCAATACTGTGTAAAACTTCTCATAAGCCAAGGGTCAATGAACACTGTAGCTTCATGAGGTCTGAGTAATATCCTTCAGACCTTTGCCAAAAGGAAGAAAGGAAGAAGGAACACAGAGAGGAGAAAGAAAGGGAGAGGTACAGACACATAAGGCAGAGGCTGCAGATAAGGGTCCTCTGCTAGCTCTGCACCACTCTTGTACTGGTGTGTGCTAGGCTGTCCATGTTGGGAACAAACTCTTTGATGATAACAACGATGCAACTGCTAAGTGAACAAGTGCTTGAGCTGGGGATCAGTTTCATGGAGCCATCCATCCACTCTCTCTCTACTCTACCTTGCTTAGTCTCCCGTTGGCCAATGAACTGCAGGAACTGACTGCACTGTGCCATCCACTGCCCTCACCTCCTGAATCAACCAGGTCAGGACTCCTGGTATAAATGATGTGGCATCAGCGTCTTCAAGTCCCCAGGATGAGAATTCTGAACCACTGAACAAAGCTCCAAATAAAGGAGCCCAGCCTCTTGAGTCATCTTGGTAGCCATGGGTAGAATCCTACTTTTGCACCATAGTAGAGAGCAGGATCTGTAGCGAGACCAGGCGAGGAGAGTGGGGTAGCAGTGGGAGGGAACTGCAAACAGAGAGAAAACCTCACTTGGAAAACACCGTGCGGCACAGCACAACAGTTAAGAGCCGGCGCTCAGTAGCACCACGTACTGGGTTCAAATCTCTGTGCAATTCCTTATTAACATGCAGCTCTAACAGCATTACCCAGCCCCTGTAACCTCAAAAGCAGGATGATAATAAGACCTCTCTCACACAGTTGTTATGAAAAACAAATGAGACGATGCACGAAAAGCACTCACATGGGGCCTTGATACGTGGTAGCTGCTGCTACTATTTTCTCAGACACTGAGAGAGAAAAAAACATGAATTGGTGAAGAAAGTCCTGGGCTTAGAGTCAGACAACCTGAGCTTTCAGTTCCCCATTTGTAAAATGAGGGGTTTACAGTGTGGGGCCTTGCATCTCGGATAATCTAGAAGTCTGTGGCTTAAGATGTAAAGATTAAAATGTCACATGAGCATTACAACTGTAATATAAAATGACACCCAACAGCAGCAGGCACAGCAGGGCAATGTGATGAGCCGGTGTGTTTAGGTATGAGAGTGTTGGGGGAGGGGTGCTGTTGGGGAAGAGGGTGGTTAACCACAACTGTCTGCTTATATGGTTATTCTTTCGTATGCTAGACCAGCCTCCAGGAAAGCTTCTGACCATCTAGGTATCAGTCATGCAATTAGGGTTCTAAAAAAAAAAAAACGCTACTCTAAAATCAGGAGGGAGGGAGAGGTTTTTTTCCTTGCTCTAATCTTGACTCTGCCCTTTGAAGCCAAAATCAATAGTACCTTTAATTTATATAAAATAGCTTCTCACCCATCGTCTTAGTTGCTTGACGGCATACAAAAGGCTTTCTGAAAGGATGTGAAGTCAAGCTTTAAAAAATACACTTCAACAGAGTGAGGCATGACGTCTACACAATGCACCGCCTCACTTAGCTAGTTTAAGCCAGTGAGGGCTTTAGCTTCTGTGGTGTCCTTCTTGGCTTCCCAGAGTTTCTGGTCTAGTGTGAAAATGCCCAAAGGGTGGGGCCAAGAAGCAGAAGCCACTGCAATGACAAGAAACCAGTGTCATCAAGGGCCCAAATGACAGCCAGCACACCTGGGCGGAACAATGGGTGTTGTACAGAAGCTTGGTTCAATCCTCTAAGCTACCTGAATCCAGATCCTCTTATCCTAGAAGGTAGAGTTCAAATCCTCCTCCTCCTGGAAGCCTCAGTGATAATCCTGGACCCCACTGATCTCTCCCTGTAGGATACCCACTCACTGACTGTGCACTCATTAGACATACAGAACATTCTGCCGCTGCTCATTTTGTATTCCTCAACACACATCTCATTCCCTGAAAGGACTTCCAAGGCTTTTACTGTGTCTCCCATATTGCCTTGTGCTTGGCTTACACTGGATAAATAACTGTGGCCTAAATAGGTAAGTAAACTGTTCTCAAGATATACATAATTTCCTTCTCAGGAAGGGAACCATTTGCCTAATAAAGATTAACTATGCCCAATCATATAAAATTGAGGTGGAGCCAGTGGCCACTTGACACTTTTGGGGCAGGGAGGGGAAGAGCAGTTGAAATACAGGGGCTTCTTTGGGATTTGGAGGTTGTCCTGAGTACCATTGTGGCAACGGATGTAGGCCATTTTAAATCAGCACACACCACTCAGAACTGTGTGGAGAGAGTGTGGTCTACGGTGTGAACTGTGGTCTATGGTTGGTGGCAAGGCCCCAGGATGTGTAAGTCCATTGAGGGTGATGGGCCACACTTGTGGGAGATGTTTGTGTGGGATGTGGTGGGAGGAGTGGGAGGTGGGCAACATGGGAATCCCAGTGGGTTCCGTGTAATATTTTAGGTAATCTAAGCACCTCTTAAAATATATTTATATATATATATAAATAACATTTTTGTAAGCAAATGCACATATATGCATATATATTTATATATCATTTTGCAAATGTTGGTATGTATTGTGAAAATTTTGATTTTCACCCACAATAAAAAATAAATTAATTAAAAAAAAAATTTTTTTTCACTGAATTGCACACTTCAAAAAAAAAAAAAAAATTTACCTTGGTCAGATAAGGGACTATACTATCACATGCATCTAGGATACATCTTTACCCAGAAGTGAACAGCAGATCCATTAATAAGAAATCTAAGTCCAAATCGTAAACTGTATATAGAGCTTGACAATCCTAAACCTTCACATACATTCTTATTCCTATTTCCCATATGGGGAAGGTAAGGCTCAGAAAGGTTAAGCGGCTTGCCAAGGTCACCCAGCTAATAAGTGGCAAAATCATCACCATAATCTAGTTCCTATCCCCTTTCCAATACCCTACAGCCATCCACGAGGCTCTCTATGTCACCTAGGAAAAGAGGAGGGCGGAAGCACAGTGAAATAGTCACAGAAGCCAAGGGCTCCCAGGACATATCTGATTCCTTAAATCAGCAGTATTTTTTAGCAGAAAACTATATCCGGGAATCAAAATAATACAGCAGAGACCCCAGCACATTGTACAGAACCTGAAGCCAGGCAGCGGCAATTGGAGAATCCAGACTGTTGAAGCTGCTTGAAATAAGAACTGAAAGCAGGGTCTCCTCTAAGAATGTAAGAACAGGCCATGTCATCACAACATGAAGAAATTAAAAGAACACGTTTTGGAAAGTTCAACATGAAACCAGTGAGCTGTCCTCAGTAGCAGAACATCTACAGTGGGCAAAAGTGAATGGTGAGTGGATCACCAACAGGGAAAAATGGTTAGGAAAAAGAACAGTATCTTCCCCATCCAACAGTTCCAAGCAGCACACACTTCCTAGAACCCAGAAGCAATCTGTGTTGAAAATTAACATGAAAATCCCAGGCCCTGGAAGACTCCGGAGGCTCAGTACAGGCACACCGTGGAAACACATGCGAAATGGATGCTGCGGCTCCCATGGCCTCTTTCCTCAATGCACATTTTCTAGGATTTACAGCATTTTCTACCAAGAATCTCTTCGGGTGGAATAACCACACATGGAAGCCATGTGGCCTAAACGCTCCCAGGGGATAGAATCGCCACTCAGACCATCAGGAAGTAGAGAGTAACTGCCGTTTCTTATCTTCTAACCTGTTCCAATGCATTCCTGCGTTTCTATGAACAGAGCCAAAAGGTGCCTTTGTCCCACACACAGGGTGAGAGGACTCTAAAGGAAAATAGGCCAAATCTGTCACCACCACTGAATCACACCTGGTTAGTGCCTGCGGATTCAGAAGGAAATGGACCACCCAATCATTCCAGGAAGCGACAGAATGGTCTCCCATCTGCTCTCCTTATTCTTCCCATTTTTTTCAGGGAGACCCATCCAGTCCATCTTGTTGAGCAAATTTCCATTTGTTCACAGTGATGGTTCTCAAAGTACAGTCTGGGGACTCCTGGGGGTCCCTGAGACCTTTTCAGTTGGTTTGCAAGGTCAAAATTATTTTCATAGTAATACTAACACATGATTTGCCATTTTTACTCTCAGAATTTCAAGAGTGTAGAGTGGAGTTTCCAGAGGCTGCATGACTTGTGGTATCACAACAGGCTGAATGCAGAAGCAGATATGGGAATCCAGCTATCTTCTATTAAGCCAGGCATTAAAGAGATTTGCAAAAATATAAACAATTCCACTCTTCTCACTAAGATTTTTGTTTCTGGAAATCTAGTTATGGTCATAAAAGTATATTTTTTATGTTAACATGTAATTTCTTTTAAAATTTTTAATTTAAAATATATTAAGTGTATGAATCCATTTCTAATGCGGTAATTATTGATAGATATTGCCCATATAAACAAAAGCTCTCTGAAGTCATCAATAATTTTTAATTATTTGAATTTAAATAATTTACATTTTGTTCTTGAGACTAAAAAGTTGAAGAATCACTAGTTCATAAGAAAGAAAGATGCTTGCATCCCATCTGTATCTCTTAAGAAACTAAATCTGAACCACCTGCTACCTTCATACCCTACCAATCCTTCAAGGTCTGGTTCAAGTCCCACCTCCTGCACCAAATCTTCCCTGAAGCCACAGTCCTCTGAAAATCCCACTTTCTGAACTCCTTTGACAATTGAGTTTTTCCATGCCACCTAATATTCAATCATACCCTGCCCTGTGACATCCACTGCACTATTGTCCCAGGTTATGAAACTCCTGTTGTGATTTAACCATCCCCCAGGGTGTGTCTTATTTCCCCAAGGCAATGTGGAACTGTGAAAATGGGTCTGAATCCCAGTTCTGCCTCTTAACTAGCTGTCTGACCTTGGGCAAATTATAGAGCCTCGGTTTCCTGTTTCTAAAATGCAGAGTAGGCAGACTTCCTGGGAAGCACAGGCAATTACTTCCTTTTCTACCACCACCTATCTCGGAATTTTTCTGAGAACTAACTGCTATATGATTGTGAGTGACCAAGCACACTGCTGGCAGGTGGGAGACAGATAAGCAATTAAGCCCTCTTCTTCTCAATTACACTGGCCTGAGAGGCAGAGGTAGTCTTAAATATCACCTGCATTTATTAGGTGAATGAATGGATGATGCATGAATGAATATATAAAGTTTGGGTTGCACCAGGGGACAGTACTGGAAATGAGTGTGGGGGAGGAGGGTTACTGGCAGGAATTACTGGTACTTAGTGGGCAGGGACTCCATGTGCCCCAAAGCCACAGATTTCAGTCTCAAACAAGAACTTTATGATCTCAGGTATCCAATGTCTCATGTTGTGCCAGTCAGGATCAGAAGTTTCTCACTCACCCATAGCAAAGGGTCCCCAGTGTTTCTACCTAAACCATCCCTGCAAGTCTCCGGTTGTGATGGATCTCCAGTCCCTAGGAGGAGTGCCCAGTCCTCCAACCTCCCAGGCAGTTCTCTCAGCAACCAATAGGTTGAAATGAGAGTGGGTCAATTTCACTTTATCTCAGCTCCCTAGAGGGATGGGAAAGCTGCTTCTCATAGCTTTGAGGTCTTGTTTCCTTCATGTAGAGCACCTTAAAACAGTGTTTCTCACCTCTCCAATCTTTCCTTTCTCTCCCTCTCTCTCTACCCACAGCTCCATCAGAGAGAGACAGGAAACAGCCAAGGAATGCTGTTTCTGTGTGAATTTGGATTCCAGTGCTTTGGACTGTCATCCCTGGGAAGGGACTCCAGCAAACAAGCCCTGGATGAACTCAGGGCAGGCAATCTGTGCATTTTAATTGTTTTCTGGAGGGAGGGGGTCGTGGTTTTGTTTGATCTAGATTCCAAAGTGGAGAAAGAAACATTCTTCTAAACCGTATCCACATGCTATGTGACTATAACAGCTTACGTATTTCATATGATACACGTTTCATATGCACCACACTTGAAATATTTCTTTTAGATAAGACCCTGTGTTCTGTCTTTCAAATGTGACCCTCCATCAATTCATCCATCCATTCACTCAGTACACATTTCCCAAGTGCCCACTTCCCACCATTGTTTTCCCAAGAATGGGAATGACAGGCCAGATGCTCAAACAGTTTTTCTTGTGGCCCTTGGGACAGGGGATATGGGTCAAAAGGATGCCAGTACAAGGGGACTCCCCTGATGTTCCCCTTATGAAAAACTGGAAAATAAAGAGAAATAAATTTGCCTTCTGAGAATAAAACTTCATGATTAATACAAAATGAATCAGTGAAGAGACAGGCAAAGTCAATCAGATTAGCTCTCAGTCAGATTAAACACATTACCATAATCTCAGAAAAGCCTAGAGAGGACAGAGGGGACCCAGTCAAGGAAAAGGAAAGTCCCAGCGCGTACCCTGACAGGGCCCATCCTACTCCAGCACTGCCCAGGTGAGGGTATCCAATGGTGACGAAGGATACCTCAGGCCCTCTCTACTTGTTGCTAATAAATAGCTTTCCCAAACTTTGTATAGTGAAGTAAAGCCCTGAGAGATGTTCCGCAAAAGACATAATGGGCAACATCAAATAGAAACCCTCTAGGAGAGTTACAACCCAATTATTATAGTAACCGCTCTGATAAATTTGGAAACAAAAAAAAAACCTGTTTAACTTTTAACTCAGTGTTTCCCAAACTTGTTTGACCATAGAACCCTTTCAGTATGGAACATCCATAGCCAGCCCCCAGAACTAGTGTTCCTTGGAATACCAGATTAAACCATGTGATAGCTGAACTCATTTTCTTGACTCTGATTCCAGCATTAGAGTTGGGCTTTCTGTGGAGCCTGGCACAAGAGCTACAACAGGATGGTGTACTGACCATGAATCCCAGATGGCATAAGTCACAATTCTCCTTATAAACTGACGAACTGGCACCCTGACTTTATATACCAATTGCTAACACTTGGTCACCATTAGCTCCCCCCAAATGGCTGTAGCCACACTCCTGTGCTAACCCAGTGGTTCTCAACTGAGAGTGATTTTTCCCTGAGAGGGACATTTGGCGATGTCTGGAGATATTTTTGGATGTCACAGCTGAAGGAGGTGTGCTATTGGCATCTAGCGGGTAGAAGCCAGGGATGCTGCTAAGCATCCTAAAATGCATAAGTTAGCTCCCTACTACAAAGAGTCATTGGCCCAAAATGTCAATGGTGCCAAGGTGGAGAATCCTATAAATGCATGGCCTTGGTCTATGGGGCTAAGAATCAGACACTGGATCCTGGTAAATTCACCAAAATAATGACTGCCACCCTGAAAGAACTCTTGGCAAGCAGCCCTTAACCTCTCCACAGGACCCCTCTCTACTCACAGAGGCAAATGGAGCCTTTCCTTTAATGTCTATAAGAGGCACAGCCTGGGCCTGGAACACAACAGTCCTCCACACAGAGAGTGAACCTGTGGCACTGGGGCAGCCTCTGCCCTCTGCTCCAGCCACACAATTAACCTATGCAGTGTGGCTCTCCATTTGCTCAAATTGTAATGACCAGCTTGTGGGGAAGTAGCCAGGTCAGTGGGTACCAGGTCCCTCAGCTGCCTCCTCAGCCTCAGGAATCCCCATCAGAGGAGCAGAAGCAAAAGAGTATAAACATCAGCCGCAGACCACTTCAGTGGGCTGAATACATCATCACCATTAAAAACACAGGTCATTAGGAATGAAGCCTAGGGATCCCTTTTCTGCATCAAGACAGATTAAAGAACTCAGAAGGGACATGTTATGCTTGGTGGGACCTGCAGATATGCACAGAGCATGAATTGTATGTTGCGGGGGGAGGCCAGTATAGGTTTCCTTATATAAGTAAAACTCTATAAAAATATGTATAGGGAAGTGGCTGTGGCTCAATCAGTAGGGCTCCCGTTTACCATATGGGAGGCCCCGGGTTCGGTTCCTGGGGCATCCTGGTGAGGGCGAGCCCGCCCGCACGGCGTGGTTGGCTGACCCAGAGAGCACAAGCAGCAAGGGGGGGATAAATGAATAAATAAATAAAATCTTTAAAAAAAAAAAGATATGTATATATCTGTGTTTATGCACATGAGCCTATGTGTAGTTAAATACATAGAAAGAGATGGATGGATGAACGGGTAGATGGAAGGAAGGGAGGGAGGGAGGGAGGGAGGGAAGAAGGAAGGAAGGAAGGAAGGAAGGAGACTTCAAAGCAGCTGGTATCTAAGTGTGGCCCCTTGGCTTATATGTCCAATTCCTCCTGCTATTCAATGAGACGGACATACAATCAAACAACAAGGAAGGAAGAGAAGCTGTTCTCTGGTAGCAAATGAGAGAATGAAGCTCCTTCCTCCTGGCAGCAGTTACATCATCTTGGTCTGTGTCCAGACTATTCCGGGAGGCAAACACAGTGAGAGCCCAACCGTTCACTCGAGGACCTTGGACAGGTTCAGGCCAGCAGGGCTATCACCATGGCACCAGCCTTGACCTTTAAAAGATGCAGCAATGACCCTTCCCAAGGATGCCAGCTCTGCCTGGGCCCTCCATGACAACTGGAGATGAATAGGGGATGAGTGCAGAAAGAGAAGGAAGGAAAAAAAAGGGTTTGAAGGCTTTGAAAAGCTGTTTGGAGGTTGAAAACTGAAACAGGGTCTTGACAGGGAGGATTCAGCTGAGAACGTGGGGCACCACAGGGGAAGGAGAGCCCTTTGGGCCTCTACCCAGGAGGGAGAGGTTCAAGGGTGCTTTAAGGTAAGAGGCACCATGGGGGCTTATGGAAAGAGAAGAGAAAGCGAGAAAGACAGGCTTTGTGGACTTTGGTTTGCCTTCAGTTCAACCTGTTCCAAACCATGAGATCTGTCCTGCCCCCAAAATAGGAGAGAAGAAACAGGTGAGTCACCAAGGAAAGGCAGTTTATGTGGTAAGAAGAGGTGGCAAAAAGAAAAATTGAACTAGCAGCCAGGAAACAGACATGTGGGAGAAACAAAATGACATGGGCCACATTAAGAAAGATAAAACAAACCCTTCTCAAAGCCATTATTCACCAGGAACCAGGGAGAGCAGACAGCTCAGCAAAGGAAACAAGGCACCCCGATGTGATGGCATGCCCACAGGCTCCAGAGCCCAAGAGACCCAGGTTCAAACCCCGGATCCACAGCTGAGGCGCTGAGTGACACTGGTCAAGTTGGTTTACTACTTGACTCCATTTCCTTCTCAGCAAAATGGTGAAAATAAAGCCCTCCCGGGGCTGTGAGGCTCGAGATGGTATGCATAGAGCATGGGGCTCTAAGGATATATGCTCCTCTCCTTCCCTGTCTCCCCCTTCATCATCACCTCACCATTCAGACTTTATTTCTGTAAGGGTTTCAACCCCTTAGAATACATTTGTCTGTTTCTATGGAGACAGTAAACTACCACTCATAGAAAAATCCAGAAGAAGCCAAGTCTCTGAAAGAGATGGGCAGAGTTCCTTGCTCCTCAGAAGCCCTCTGATAATGAGGGACAAAGGATGGATGAAAGCAAGAGGGGCCGCATTTCCTCCAGGAAGAGTCAAACTTGGCCAAAGGAGAAAACTAACCCTGTCTTAAGGACTCTGTATTCCCTGAGGCTCCAAAAGTCAGTGACATAATTTAGGATTCACTAAGGGCATCAAGGGATACCAGTGTTAAAGGGTCAGGACAGAAGGAATCTAGAAGCTTCCTCCCACCAGGAGGTCAAGCCTGGCAGAGGTGACAAGCCCAGTCTCCATGGGGGCAATCCTAGGCAGGCCAGGGTGGGATGGCGGCACTCCTCTACCGTGTAGCACCTCATGCAGCACGAAGCACGCAGTCAGCACTCAAGAAATAATTAAGCGAGTGAATGACTTATTCATTCAATTCTAGGCATTGAGTCCCTTGCCTGTGGAAAACTCTGTGAGGCCCAGTCTCATTTTTTTGCCAGGGAACAGTTCCAGCCTGTTTCAGGGAAAACAACAAAGCCTGGGGAGGAACCTGCAAACATTAGCAACCCTGAGGCCAAGAGGTGAGACACCCTGTGGTTTTAGGCTTGGTCCAAACACCCAGACCATGAGGCTGTGACATGCTTACTCACCTAAGGAAAAGCTGTTAATGTTCTCAGCCAGTGGCCAATGCCACGGGTCTACCTCAGTTCTGAGGGACACAGAAATTAGACTCCAGGAATGTGAAAGAGATTCCAGGACAAGTTCAACAGGCTCCAGCCCCATCATCTCCTGAGTCAGGGATGACACCCAGGCAGTCTAACCTTGATTCCTCCTCTCTCTTTCACACACGATCTGTAGCCCTACCTCTTGAAGCAGGATTCTCAGTGCTGGGCCAAAAAAACTTTTTACTAGGCCACAACAGAATGAAGGAGGAAGGGACAGAGGGAGGGAAGAAGAAAGGAAGATGTTGTGGGTTTTTCGAAAGCTGAGAGTACTTAATTTAAAGAGCCATCCTTTGTTCTGAGATGGTGTCTGTCCTATTTTCTCTCCCACCTCAGGGTCTTTGCACATGCAGTTTCCTTTGATGATGTGTTTTGAATGCTTATCTTGCTTTCCATACCCAGCTCCTTCTTTCCCTCTGCGTCTCAGCTTAATTGTCCCCTCCTCAGAAAGGCCTTCCCTGACCAGAAGGCAAGTCTCCTCTCCTCATCCTGATTTTAGCCTCTTGTTTTTCTTCAGAGCCTTTCTTAGAGCTTGTGCTTTTCTGTTGGCTTGTTGTGCATTGATCCCCCATCCAAGTCCCATTAGAGCAGGAGTATGCCCTGTCTTGTTCACCATTAAACAGTACCACTTAGCCCAGTGTTTGGGACATACTGACTTCTCAACAAATGCTTACTCAATTATTGAATTAAAAGGCTTCATTTGTTCACTAAATAATTATGGTAGTAGGTTTGTTGTGTTTTTTCAAATCCTTACTTGGTAAAATTAACAGAACATAACTCTAAGGCGGTCCTCTTCCCTTTGCAAGGGTACAGGGAAAGGAGCCATTTTACCATTTTGAGAAATGCAAGTTGGCAAACCAATGCTTTATGGAATAAAAGTTGTTTTGTGCAAATGAAGACTGTTATGGGGGTCTCTCTGATAAAACCATAGATCACGTTTTGAAACAGGTATAAATGGAAAATCTGCAAATCCAGATCTATTATCAGAGAGGCACACTTTTTTGGAGGTGTTTCATCTTCGTTCCTCACTCACCATCAGTGGACACTAATACCAGGCATGGCTTTAGGTCTTGCTGCCTTCCCCCTTCCTTGCCTGCCAAGCTCTTAATTATGTAGGTTTTTATTTTCAACCTATAAACATTCATGGATTCATGGATTCCTATTTAAAGAAATGCCAAACAGATCCTTTCTTCAAACGAAGAATCATTTTGAATGCATTTTGAATGCACTAATAATCCTCCACTGTTTGTGCTGGTCTGGATTTTCATGTACTCTGTTTTCTTAAAACAGGGTTCACCTGTGTGCAGGGGCGGGTTTCTGTGTGCCTGGTCTCCCCGTCAGTAATGCAGGAGGAGGACGCATATCCTTGCATACACAGGACATAATGAGTTTTTACAGCTCTCCATTACCACCAGGCACTGCACAGCTATGTAGGGCACAGAACAACACACATTATCAGCCACCCTCAGGGTGGTGCTCCCTCTGGCTGCTCCCATCTGGTAAGGTGATCAGCTGCAGAGTCCAAGGGTAAGATGTGCAAAAAACAATGATTCCCCTCTGTATGTCTAAAGCTCGATTCCAAACGAATTCTTAAATAAATATCCACTTTACCTTTATAAGATCCTTGGGGTGAAGGTGACTGCATGTCATTTACAAGTAGAGAAACTGAGGCCCAGAGAGATGAGCCAGCTTATTGAAGACAGTGCTGCCAGACAGCAGCAGAGCAAGACTAGGATGAAAACGCAAAGATGTGAGTGTTCTGAAATCTTGATGTGCACTGCGCAGGTAAGATGACGGTGGCGTTGTTATCACTATTACTTGTCCACTCAAAAATCTCTGCACATGCACCATGTGCCAGATGCACTTTCGGGACCGACAAGGTTGAGTCGCAGGGTGAAGGCCAAGGTGCATGGCCCTGGCCCATCCAGGAAAGGGAAGCGTACTGGAAAAGACTGTCTCCTAAACAAACGAAGAGCACACGACTGAATATCAGAGCCAAGCAGGCAGGAGCCCAGAAGAGGACAGCCCCACTCTGCTTGTGGGAGCATGGAGAAGCTAGAATTTGAGTTGGCACTTACAGGGGGCTTTGCTGGATGGAGAAGCAGCAAAAGGTCATTCCAAACAGAGGGAACTGTGTGTCCAGGCCATGAAGGTGTGACAGATCATGAAGGGACTGCAAATGTCTGGTGGGGTCAGCCAGGGCCAATTGGCTCAGAGCCTCTTGGGTCTCACCAAGGAGGGAAGACTTCCCTGGAGGCCACCGACAGGACACTCCTCCATCAAGGGCAGGAAGCAGCAGAACATGATCAGATTTGGGTGTCAGGAGGACGGGATAGGCGTAGGGTGGCAGGCAGTTAACAAGGGTACCTGGAGGCAGAGAGACTAGGGAGAAGACCATAACTGTTCAGGCATGATGGTGGGGGTTAAATAGAGGGTCTACCCAAGGACAGCTGGGGAAATCCAAGCCATTTAACTTTTCATCTGCAGAGTGAAATAGGTTGTATTTGCTCTACCTCATTTATGAGGCCATTATAAAGTCATTAATAAGAAAAGACAATAAAAATAATAGCCAACAGGCACTGAGCCCACACATATTTTATTTAACAAGTACTTAGTGTTTGCTAGGAGCCAGACATTAAGTGCTTTACAAATACTAATTCATTCAATCCTTGCAAGAGTTCTGTGAAATAAGGGCATTTATTATCCTCATTTTACAGATGAGAAAACTGAGGCACAGACAGGTTAAGTAGCTTATACCAGGTCGTACAGCCAGTTAGTAGTGGAGCTGTGGTTTGCCTCTGGACAGTCTGGCCCTGGAGTCCCCACTCTTAGTCACAATGTCCATGGCTTCTTGCTCGTTACATGCCCAGCACTGAGGTGAGTGCTTTATAGGCATTGTTTACCATTATAATCTCACAATAATTTGGAGACAGGCACTCTTTTTAACCATTTTGCAGATAAGGAAACTGAGACCCAGAGAGGCTAGGTATCATGCCCAAGGTTATCCAGTAAGTGGTTGAGTTGCAGTTTTGTGACTGCAAAGTCTGTGATCTTAACTACTCTTCCATTCCCTTCATTCTAAAGGATGGACTAGAGTTGATAGATGTATGTGCAAGAGACTTAAAATCTTTGGGCTTTCCATGTGCCAGCTGGGCCCTGAATCTCAGCAGAGTTGCAATACCTACTCTCTAGTTCATTGGACTCACCCAGGACAACTAACAAGGAAATGATGATGGACAACAACCATCTTAAAGAACAGAGAGTCTGCAACTGCAAACAAGATAGTCCCATCCATCTGCCTCATGGGATCTAAGCCCCCTCTCAATTAGAAGTGGAGTTGGCATCACCATCCCAGAATCCTCAGGACTGGGGAATGAATGATGGACTAGAGTAGATTTACAGTTATTCTCCTATAGACTTATTGTGATTCTAGCAATGGAAGAACTTTTATCATTGATGTGGAGGCAGTGGCCACTGGGGGTTCTGAGGGGAGGGAGAGGGAAAAATAGGTGTAATATGGGGGAATTTTCAGGACTTGGGATTGTCCTGAATGACATTGCAATGACAGATACAGGCCATTATATATTTTGTCATAACTTACAAAATTGTGTGGGACAGAGTGTAAACTACAATGTAAACTAAAATCCACACTTAGTGGCAAGGCTCCAAAATGTGTTCATCAATTGTAACAAATATACCACACTAATGAAGGATGTTGTTAATATGGGAAAATGTGGGAGGGGTAGGGAGTGGGGCATATGGGAATCCCCCATATTTTTTATGTAACATTTATGTAATCTAAATGTATTTTTTTAAAGCATATTAAAAAAAGAAAGAAAGAAGTAAAAAAATAAAAAGTAAAAGAGTGGAAAACAGGGCAAAAGAGCATCTGCCTGGAATGAAGGCTGAACACTGAGAGTAGTGGGCAATCAGGTGGGCTAAACTTTGCCTAGCTGGATTTTCCCATGCCCTGTAAAGCAGAGACGAGAGAAGGCAAGCTCCCTTCACCCTCCTACCCCAGCACCACTGGCTCGGGCTCAAGGAACAGTCAGGCTGTCAGCTGGGGCAATAAAACACTCGGATTCCCTAGCGGTGAGGGTCTGCAGGCTGGGAACAGGGGCGTGGGGAACTGGATCTCAGGCCAGCCCCGGCTTAGCTGATTGGTCCTGGCAAAAGCAAGATGTCAGTTGTAACAACTGTAAATCCCTGTGACAGCAGCAACCCAGGCCCTGGGCAAACTTTCAGCCATGCTGGAGCCGCAATGTCCAGAGCCTTCTCTTGCCACTTCTCGGGACTGGGAGCCCTGGCCTGGGGCTTGGCACTGGAATCATTCATCTATGGTCAGGCTTCAGACATAGGAAATCACACAGAAAATTTTATAGAAGAAAACAGCTAAAAAATAAATTCACCAGGATTCAGCTGAAACCAGACCTTCTGGGGCAGTGATTCTGAAGCAAGAGGGCAAAACCCCCAGGAGAACGTAATAGTCTTTGTTGTGTGGACATTAAAAGAGTACTTGTGAGAGGCTGCATATCACAGTGGTCAAGGGTCTGGACTTTGAAGCTAGTCCACCTGGGCTTAAATTCTAGCTTGACCATTTACTTGCTGAGCCTCAATTTTTCTCATCTGTCGTATGAGTATAACCTCACCAGGCTGTTACAGGGATTACATGAGTTAATTTATAGAAAGTTATGAGAACAGTGCCCAGCCCATAAGCAATGCTATCTCTGTTGAGCCTTCTCTTCCAGTGGAGAATATTAGAACATCCAGGTTAATGGAGGCAAGGGCTGGAAAAAAGATGTTTCTGTTTGTTTTATAAGTTTAGATCTTTAAAAAGTGAAAGATACTAATTTAGGGTCACAGGGAAAGTCAACATGCTATTCAACAGGCCACAGCAGCCATACCAAGGCAGAGCCTCAGCCTTGGAGTCTGGGATGGGGCGATGGGAGGGGGTGGGAGCAAGAACTCTAGAAACTCTTACGGTATATTCTGCACTGAAGTGTTCAAAATTCACACACACAAGTATCTGAGATATCACACCCTCCTACAACTCAGGAAAGGAATCATGCTAAGAGCCAGAGAAGGGCCTTATCCAAGGTCACGTAACTGGCTGGTGTGGGGAATGGAGCAAGAGTCAAGATCTGCTGGATCTGGAGCATCTCCCACCACGTTAGGCTTCTGGCCTCGACCCAGGATGGCTAAGAGCCAAGCATCTAGGTCACAGCCTGGTTGGAGTGGCAGCCACTCTGGCTTGGTGGAGGCATGTGGTGCTCCCACCAGCACTGCCACCAACTCTGGAAGTCCTCAGTGGCCTCAGGCCTGATTTCATCTTTCAGACGCAGGAATTGGGAGTCCTCACCTCCTACACTTTCACACCAGGAAGTAGCTCCAAGCCTGGGCAGGAGAAGCCCAAGAAGTGCCATGATTCCCAATTGTCTCGTCCAGACTGATTCCATGTTTGTGGCTCAAGCCAGTGTCTCTGTTCCTGTGATGTGGTCACCATTTAGGTGTAAGAGGTAAACCCCCAAATCTCAGTGGCTCAATGCAATAGAAGTTCAAACTGTGCTCCTGTCCACTAGGCGCTCTCCTCCAAGCAGAGAATTGGAGGTCCAGGCACCTTCCACCTTGTGACTCTGCCACATCAAACCCTTGGCCACAGTGACTGGTGGCTTCAAGCCAATGGGGGGGGGGGGGCTCATGGGGCAGTGCCCTAGCATGTTTTTATGGGCTGGCCTAGAAGAGGCACTTATCCCTTCCACACATATTCCACTGGCCAGAATTCAGTCACATGGCCACAGATGGCTATAAGGGAAGGTAAGAAATATAGTCTAGCTCTTTGCTCAGGAAATAGGCTCTGTGGCACTTTATGGTTCTGGTCCGGAATCCCAGCTTCAGTCAGTGACATGCTCTGAGCACGGAGACTTTATTTTATTTTTTAATTTTTTTAATTTTTTTATTTTTTTGAGGTACCAGGGATTGAACCCAGGACCTGGTACATGCAAAGCAGGAGCTCAACCACTGAGCTACACCCACTCCCCAAGCTGGGAAGCTTTAAAAAGAATCTGATGGGGTCCTCAATATCCAGTCCATGACATGAGAGGACAGGGACAGATTTTGGTACCAGACTGGAATGCATTGTGGCCAAGAACGGTGCAGTTGCTCCCTGCACCATCCCCAGCACCCCTCGTACACTGCCCGTCACATGGCAGACCCTCAGTCCATGTTCACCAGACGGATAGAAGGGAATGAACGCACCCGCAGGAGAGCGGGCAGCCTGCGGCTTGACTAACTGGAGCTTCATGCCTGAGACTCCTAGCTGTGCAGCGGGGAACCAAGGAGAAGGAGGCAGCCAGATCCGTCTCTCCCTCCACACCCAGCTCTCACGTCAGAGACAGACTTTCAGCTCTCCTGTGTGGGAAGGAAGCAGGAGCTGTTTTCATTTTATTTCATATTCATCACGAACTGTGTCCCACAGACATGGGAAGGTACAGTAGAAACATTTTCCCTCCCCCACTGCAGCTCCTCAAAAGCAGGGACCCAAGGAAAACGTCTGAAGGTGTTGAACGCTCTTAACTGCACAGGGGAAAGAGCAAGAAGCAAGAACTGCTATGAGTTTGCTTTTGTGACCTCGAGCAAGTGACAAATGCTCTGTGCCTCCATATTTCCCCGTCTATCAAATGGAGATAATGAAGGCTGTTGTGGAGTTAGAATGAGATAATCAATGTTTAAATGGCTCTGGAAAGTATAAAGCTTTATAAGGGAATATAAGGTGTGATTATCCACTCACCCTTCTTGCCTCCCCAGCAAATTCAGATGTTTGATAACAATCACAGTCCTGGCTTGGCCTCAGCCTTGATGAACAGGAGAAACGTAGCAGCCTCCATACGTAGGAGAGGGACACTGAGGCACAGGCCTACGCTGCACACAGACCTGGCATGTTCCGGGACACACACTCTCACCAAGGAGCACGTGCCTGTGAAATAATGAACTGTGGTCCACAAGGGCCTTCCACTTATCTCACCAAAAGCCAGCTCTTGCAGGCTCCGACATGGTGCCTGTTGGACTGTGGAGACTACAACAATCATAAAATCACACAATTCTAGAGTTGGCTGGGACTCCAGTCCTTGGGGAAATGAGCTAGTTCCCAAGTGAAAGTGGAAAACCGACTCTATTTCCCACTGACCTGTGAAAGGCAAAAGAGGTTTATGACTATCCTCACTTACTCAGTTTGGGATCCTGAGCAAAGCACTTAACCATCCTGTTCCCAGGAGTAGGGAATGTAAAGGCACTTCAGTAACTAAAAGATACCATTCACAGGAGAGGCATTTCTCGCTATTGATCATAAAATCTCTTACCTATGAGTCACCTGTTAATCCAAAGTTCTCAGCTTCTCTCACAGAGGACAGAGGTTCCCATTTTCCTTTTGCTGGAATTTAATTCACTGTGGCTTAGCCAACCTGTCTGTCCTGGAACTAACAAAGAATTCTACCTTGGGACAAACAGGAGAAAAGATACTGCTAGGATGAGACACCAGAGGTTTTGACTGTGCAAACTATTAATTAATTTAAAACAGACCCTTTTGGATTCCCATCTGATTCCTGCAAGAGCTAAGCCCAGCCTTCCCAGATAATTCTTGACCAAGACTGGTCCACAGATGCCGCTTCAAGTTCCACTGACCTGACAGAACCACAGAATGAGGCCCAAAACAAGGACAGGGAGGGTGCCGGGAAAAGAAGGACAGACGAGAGTGAAGGAAAGCGGGGCACTTTCAGAGCTCATTTTCTCATCACCACTACTGTGCATTTCCTCTTGGAAGGGAAAAATAAAAGTTTTCCATTGAGAGTCTAGGACAATCCTGTGTAATATTTCACTTCAGAGGCCCCTTCTCTTGCCACTATGACAGCAGCTGTTAAGTGCTATTCTCTCTGCCAGCCCTGTGACATTTCTGCCCCAGCATCAACTCAGAATCCTTTTCCTCCAGAGCTCCCACTCCTTCCCATCCTTCCCCTCCCCCAAGCTTTCTCCTGGACATGTGTCTGTTCGGGTGCAATCACGGATAGAAAGGGTTTCTCGGCCTCGAACAATGGACACTTCAAGGGCAAACTGCAGAGGGCCAGAGATCCCTTTATCTGCAAGGATGACCTGTGGGATGGGACAAACAGAGGGTAGAAAGCCAGACACAGAGCTTCAAAGCAGACATCAAACTTGAAGCATCTGGCAGTCATAAAAGCCTTGCTCAGCACCCAGGCTCAGAACCATCTTCAAAAAGCCCCTGGGTCCCAGCAGCCACCTTGCTGGACAAATTCATTAGCCTCAGCTCTGAGGCAAAACAGAAGGCTTAATCAGGTCAGCACTATTTGATCTGAAAATAAGCACGTTCTTGACACTCTGTGGACTATAAGAATTATGTCTGGAAAAGCTACCTATCCCACCATCATGTCAAAAGATATTCAGGGATATTCAGCTGTGAGGAATAATTACATAGGCACATGCTATCAAACCCACAAAATGAAAGCAAGCCCACCCCACCACTCCAGAAGCCAAAGCCTTGAGGTTGATCTGACAGCAGGAAAAAACAGACATTCCCTAGGATTATTTCATGCTCTCCTCCTTCTACTGAGCCTTCAGCCTAGACTCAGGAAGGGCTGGCATACATGCTGGGCAGGGGACAGTACAATTGGGGCTACACCCAGCCTTCTCTGATGGGTACATATGCTCCAGTTTGCAGTCACTCCAATGTTTTCTGTCAAGCTATCATTTTTAGCTAAAATTTTCCACTCTTGGATTCAGCCCAAAGGTGAGTTTATTTTAGAAACGCTCAGCCAATTTTTTTCTGCAGCTAGAGTATTAAGCAGGTGAAATAAATGTTGATGCTTCTCCCCACATAAAATTATGTCCTAAGGGTACAGCCATAGTTCAGTCCCCCATGGTTACACAGAGCCAAGAGCCACAGATCCAGGGACAAAGAATGCATTAAATGTGGTGTTAAAAAGATGTGCTTCCAAAAAATGACACTGAATGAGGAACTGAAATTTAATGTTGACATGTCCAAATACTCATGATAGTAAGTCACTGACATTTGTAAGCTTTAGATGCCTCAAAATACTTCGCCTCCATCATCTCACCCATACCTTACGACTGTCCTGTGGAAAAGAGGGGCTGCCCAGGTTCCTGCCTGACAGATGGCAAAATGGAAGCGAAGGAGGGGACAAGAGCTGGGGCAAGGTCACACCATGTCAGCAGGCGACCCCTAGTCTTCCTAGGCCTAATCTTGTGGCCCTGCAGTGAGAAGTACAGGAGCTACAAAAGAATCTTAAAACCTAGCACTGAACTCTGGTAGGTAGAGGCATGACACCTGGGTAGAGCCTCCTGCCCATCATCTTAAGGGCTCAGAGGGAGGAGGAGCCTGAGTCTTATGGAGCATTCCCAGTGCCAATAGCACACCGCACACGTCATCCTCAGGTAATTCTACAAGACTGCTATTGCAATGCCCACTTTTCTGATGAGGTAGTGGATATATTTGCCAAGGGAGATGCAGACAGTAATTGGCAGGCATAGTATCAGGACTCAGGTGAGTCTGATGGAAAAGGCCACGTCCTCAGCCATAATGGCAGGCTAAGGAAAACCCAACACCCCCAAGTCACATCTTATACCAGAAAATCACGTTAGGATCGGAGTTTTGTCACCAGAGTCACTACCAAAAAGCAAAACTAAAGCTCATCCCTCCTCTCCTGGCCTGTCCCTGATGAGGGAGGGGCACAGCCAGAAGGTATAGAACATTCAGGGCATGAGGGAAAGAATAAAAAATGAACAATCTACAAACCAAAAAACCATCCCCCTACCCATTAAGCCAGCAGCATCCTTGAGATATCTGCACTAAAAAATCACATACTTTTATATTTATTTATAAATATTTAACCCTAACAGCAATGAAAATAATTTAATGGAGATAAAACGGTAATAATCCCAAATACTATAAGCTGCACCCCGCCATGACTTCCTTGATAGCAAGAACCTTTGTTAACACAGTTGTGTATCACCCACGGGTCCTTGCCCTAGGCCTTGCACCAAATAAGTACTCAATAAATGTCTGATTAGCGGATGGATAAATGGACAGGTGGATGGATGGATGGATGGATGGATGGATGGATGGATGGATGGATGGATGGATGGATGGATGGATGAATGGATGGTGGATGGATGGATTGGTAGGTAGATGGTGGAAACATGGAATAATACCATTGCCAGAAATAACACCTCCTAATCCAGATGTAAGTTAAATCTGCATTGTTCTGCCCATTTGATAATTGAAGACATATTTCTCATTTTAATTCTTGTAATGTAAAGCAGGCTATTTAGCTTTATCTTCTGTGAGCATATGGAAAGAGCATGAATTTTTGTTGTTTTGAGTGAACAGGCTGCAGAGTGAGGATAGTTTTCCAAGGAATGTGACAGAAGCCCTATTATTGTCTTTTAAAAATAAAAATAAAAAATTAAATGTTCTAGGAAAGAATCTTTACATGAACAACTGGAGCTTTCTATTTAGGACAATAAAAGAAAATCCAGAGACAAATCAGTTCCATGAACAGAAGGTCCGTGCTTGTGCCTTCAAGTGGGAGGGGCTGTGGGGATTCTAAATAGGATGCCTCTACCCCCAAAGAGCTTCCACTGGAGTTGATTATGTGTGGGCTAGAGAAAAGGTTTAGGAGGAGAACAAATGGCATTGTGGCCTCTAACTCAGGCATAGAGGATGGGGGGGGCGGATAACAACAGTCACCAGGAATGCGAAGAAAAAAAAAATTACACAGAAGCTGGTCCACCTCTACTAAGGATAACTTAACTGTAAGACTTAGTTAGGAATAACTGACTTCCTGGGAAAAAAAGGCACTTTCCCGAGAGAACTGTGAAAATAAGAGCGGCTCCTATCTGCTGAGGCCCTTAGCTGTAACCTTACTAGCTGATCTCGAGAATCCTACCGCCCAAAGCCTTTCTGTGGAGCAATCCCTTTCTCTCCAGCATCCAGTTCCAGGAGTTTTTAGTCCTTCTGCTCCCAGGTAAGGCTTTCAAATGACCCCTTCTGTGGTGGTGCCTGAGGGGTTAGTAAAGGACAGCAGTGCCACAAAGAGAGGTGGTCTCGCCCCGCTTTCAATGAGAGGGGCTCCCCTTAGATCTCTTTTATGTGCTGAGGTCTCTCTACAGCTTCATTTTGGGGAGAAAAAAGGGAAAAAATAATTTGGATCCCTCTGTTCTAGAACATTGGCTAAAGCTCACTGAATAATCATTTAACAAATATTTATGGAAACAGGCACAGAATTAGATTCCATATCCTGGAGATCAGCCTAAAGCTCAGGAGAAACATCAGACAAAAACTGCTGACACAGAGTGAGCGCCTAGTGTGGACCAGGCAACCGACTCTGCAGGTCACAGGTGCGGTCTCGTCTGCTCTTTGCTGCCAGCACTGGGAGGTAGGTACCACCATCCCCATTTTACAGATGAGGAAACTGACACCAAGAGGCAAACAGCTTGCCAAGGAGCTGGGATTAGTACTCCAGGCTGCCTGACATCACCTATGCAAACCAGGTTGATCTCTGTATTCCTGCTTCAGCAGGTGACTCCCCATTTCAAGTTTAAAACTCATCTTTGTATATGCTTTGTGATGGCTGAGCCCTAAATTTCAGACACTAAAGGAGGAAGGGAGGAAATAATCTAGACTCATCCATGTCTTTAAGAACCCAGGTGTTTTCTAAAGCACCAGTGCAAAAGACAGGATTTTATCGGCCTAGAGTTTCAGTGGGAACAGGGAGCAGGCAAGACCAATAGGAAAAGCTCTGACTTCTTCTGGGGCCGTCCTGGGTTAACCTAGGAAGTGGCCAAAACTTGCTTTCTTCACTCAGGTAATCCCTCATGGGTGGCCTTCTCCGGCCCTCAGATCTCTATTGCCCTGGTAAGCTCTGCACTCTCCCCTCTCTGTATCAAAACTGCCACCCACACACACACACACCCGCCAAAAAAAAAGCATCTGGGGATCAGTCATTTGTCCTTTAGTGTGGCTGCGGATTGCTGTGACCAGCCTCCCAGGGCACCTGCATGTTTAGGCTCTGTCCTCTGTTAAAGGGGCTGGAGATCTCATCAAGGTGGGCGGATGGGGTCATTTTTTGGCATGGGGAGATAGAGGATTGTTTGGGGTGACGACCAACATTATATACATATGAGGCAGCCCAATTTAACCTTTGAGTACTTCCAGTTTAAAAAAAAAAAAAAAACACAAAAAACAAAGTAGGATCTGCTTCCTGTTTTCTACCCAATAAGATAAAAGTTACTGTCCCAAGTACCTATTATGTTCCAGGCCTTGCCTGTTCGAGGTATAAACATAATATTTTTTCATCCCCACCACAACCCTTCTCTCACCTGTGAGAGAGTGATGACCTCAAGACCCTACAAGGTCACAATCAAAGCGAAGCTCGGTTTCGTTTCCTGGATTATCCTCAGTCAGGCAGAAGCATGGACTCAACCACCTCAAGGAAATCGTTCACTTCAAACAATAACAGCGCTCTGCTTCCTCCTGCTGCTCCCTCTGCCTCGGACCTCACTCCGCCTTCTTCAGCTGAGTACGTCTGCTGCTCCTTCACAGCTCAGCTCCAGCCCACGGCCTCAAGGGTCTGCCCTGACCTCCCAGACCCAATGGAGAAACTCCTGTCATGGGAGCTCAGCGCACCATGTACCTCTCCTTCCCTGCCCTCATCACCCTTGCAGTTTCCCATTTGTTTGGGGATTAGTTAATAGTCAAACTGGAGCCCCCCAAGGGTGAGGCCATCTCTGCTTTGCTCTAGGCTGCGTCCTCACCACTTGGAAGGAAAACTAGGACAGCCATTGCGTCCTGACCCGCAAGCAGCCTGGTTAATTCAGTGAGGTGTAAATACTGTGAGCCACGCCTTCCACCTTCCACAGGCTGGGAGGCCACGTCTCCCTCTGCAGCCCAGCGCTACCCCGTCCACTCCACAGCTCCCCACGCTGCATCCATCCACACAGTGAGGGGCACGAGGGTCTTGGCTTCCACCCAACCCCGGGGACAGCATCCTAACGGGGCATTTCCACTTGGCTGGCAGCCACAGCAGAGCCCCCTGGAAGCCTTCTGAGGATTCCACTTCATGCCTTTAACACTCCGCCCAACAGTGTACCGCACCCCCCACCCCAATCTGCTTCCAGACTCCTCTGAGACCATAAATAACATGACTGGCTTTCTTAGGATCAGCTTTAAACAGTAACCTCGGCTACAGCAAGCTTGGCCTGAGCACAGATGGGACAGCTGAGCCTGGTCTCCAGGGATGGGGATGGTCAGGCAACCTGCTGGCCCCTCACCCTGCAGCGGCCTCACAGGCGAAGGCCATCTGGCCCCTCCTCTACTTTTTAATGCATTATTAACTCATTCACCCCCTCACTCAGCCAACCTTTACTGAGGCTCTGGAGTTGATAGAGGGAAAAAAAACAGCCCCCTCCTGCTCCTATATTCTAACATCTTAAACTCTAGGGAGAAAGAAAGCTAATAATGAGAGAGCGATGAGGTAAATGCGATAACAGAGGTAAGTGCAAGGGGCTGCTAGGACCTGCAGAGGGCATGACATCTGTGGGGATGAGGGGAAGCCCCTCCTCTTCCTGCCAAGGATGGATGGGGGGAAGGGCACCAGGCAGAGCTTCCAAGCAGGGGAAAGAATCATATGCTATGAGCACAGCAAGCGGCACTGCCCGCCCGAGGTGTGGGGTGCCCAACAAAAACCGAAATAGATGAAGCTAAAAAGATAAACTGGGGGCCGGTTTCTAAAGGATCTTTTAATTAGGTGACAAGGCATAATTTGTTATGCAATACACAAATGTTAACCCAACACTAATGGTAAATTTTTAAGTCCATGGATGTTCGTTCTCTCAAAAGAGGGTGTAACCACATATACTTTCTACATATAAATGCCTGCTCAGTCCACCTCAACACACAGGACCAGACCCTAAGAAACCCTGGGCTTTAGTCCCACCCACCCCCAATCCCAGACAAATCCCATCCACACAGCTGTCCTCAGTCACCAGCAGAGCTGTTTTTCCAGATGGGTTCCTAGGATACATGCGTTTGCAGTCAGGCCCAGATCAGAGAATTTGGATTTGAAAAATTGAATCTCATCTGTGCTGCTTCCTGCTTACATTGCTGACCTCCCTCCCCCTCTCTTCCTCTCTTTCCTCTTCCTTTCTCTCTTCCTTTATAATTTTTTTTTCTGTCCTCACTGCTGTTTGCAACATCTGCTGGATTTCACATGCCTGGGAAGTCCATTAACTTGCTGTTTACTTGAGCTCCACATCATTAGCAGAGATGTTAAGCAAAATCAAGCCCCTCACACCCCCACACCCCCAGGGAGCCATATGCCCCCCACTGGGGCACTACCTCCAAACAGCCCCTTCCCTTCACTTACACTCCCAACTGGAGATTTAAGCTCTATATCCAGCCAGGCTACATTAATCTTGCTAAAATAAGACTCTACCAATGATTTGGGATTCTGGTAGAAAAAGATTGTATTAAATGCACCTGAGCCAGTAATCTGACTACTTTAATGTAAATCCACAAAGTAGATAATCACACACAAAACTCTTTTTTAACCACTTCTCCAGGAGCTTGCTCACAAAATAAGTGTGCTCTGCCTGACACACAGCCAAATGTTACATTTGCATGGGGCACCCATGAGCACTTGAAGAAATAAAATCAGCACAGACCGACATCGACTCCAATCATAGCTGCCTGGAAATTGAAAATAAATCTACAGGGAGATGGCACATGCTTGGCAGCTAGTTGGAAACTGGTCTCTCCCTTTCTTCTGTTCAAAAAGCTACTCTTCATTTAGAAGCTAGAATGATGTAGTAAAGAGTTTTAATGTTCTCAAGATCTTTCCACGTAAAAACAAACAAACCTAGGGACAAATTCCACCCTTCTGCAGGAATACCTGGGAAGGTTGAGCTAGTCTGACCTTCAGGAACTTCAAGGACAGGTGGGGCTCTGAGACAGGTAGCAACTTCACGTCACCTCCTGGGGATGGAGACCAGTGTGGCCAAGGGTCTCTAGGTGAAGATGGCACCTGCATGGAGGCCACCTGAGGCCTTGAGATATAACAAGGGCTGGATGGAGAAGAGGAACTAGAGATGCCCCTATAGGGTGCCAACCAATCTATGCTGAGTAGAGAGCAGAAAGCCCATTCTCTGTTTGCCCCTCCCCTTCTTTTGGTCTTGTTGGGAAGGTTCTGGTTGCCATTTCCACTCGTTTTGTTTTGTTTGTTTGTTTTTGGTATTTTGCTTTGGTGTCTTGTTTTGTTTTTTGGGGTTTTTTTGTTGTTGTTTTGTTTTGTTTTTGATAGTAAAAGTCCCTTATCAGTCCTGGTTAAGTAAAGAGTGAAATGCATTTTCACCCACATTTTGGCCAAGACCTACAGAGGGTGAGAGCACCAGGAGGAGGCAGGCAGGGAGGACAATGGTGGCCACCAGATCAGAGCTCTCCAGAGCCCCAAGAAAGCCCCAGGACCCGAGTCAAGCAGAATGTGGGCAGCCAGAAGGGCAGGCAAGCCCAGCTGGGACGGAGAGTACTTGCTTCCAAAGGAGAATGTAATCATTTGTCAGCTACATCAGAGCCTCTCGTTTTACTTGAAGGCATCATCCTGAATCTTAGCGCAACATCTACCTTTGAGCTTAGGGAAGGATTTCCATCAATATCCCCAAGGACATTAGTGGAAGAGAGGTCAAAAAAGGACTTGCCTCCAGCTCCACACCAAATGGGGGCCTCGTTGGCAGGTATAAAAGCCAAGTGGGGAAGGAGGTCCAGAATAAAAAGGAGTTGGAATCCAGGGTCCCTGGTGAAGACAGGAGATCCCAACTGGGAGACTGTGGTCAGGAGAGCCCGGCAGAGTCCTGAGCGGTCGCTTCCTGGTCCTCACCTGCACAGTCGGGGCGGCTTCTTCAAGCTCAGTGATGCGTCTCAAAGTCTAGTGAAAGGCCTGGCACTAGAGCAAGAGGCCACGCGGGGTCCCAACTTCACTGTGTGGAATCATCAGCATTCGCAGCCTCCTGTGAGAAGGTTCTAGCTGGAGGAGAAAACAGACTCAAGTTCTCGGGGCTCTGCTTGCCCCCACCATCTCTGAAGCTCCCTGTCATGCCTTTTGCTTATTTCAGAAAGGCCTAAATTTTTTAAAGCAAAAGAAAACAGGATGCCAAGTCACAGCTTCATCTGCCACGTAGCCCTGAGGATTCTCTCCTCAGAGCTGTGAAAAGACAGAATGCGTGGGGAGGACACCATCAAACCACTGATGGGAAACGGAGATATTGGAGAAGGCCACAGAGAGCAAAAATACACAAAGCACCTCCACAGACACGCAAGCACAAGGAGAGAAAGAGTGTGCACTCACGGCTTCCTGCCAGAATCCCCACAGGGAGCTGGAAAAACAAGGTGTCTCTTGTGGCCCCAGCAAATCAATTGCAAGGAACTGCAGCTGGTATTTAACAGCGCCCCTAAAAGCCTTGTTCCTAATTTTTAAAAAGTAATTATATCAACCGCTGATGTATAGAAAAGTCTTGTCAGCCTGACAATAAAATCTGTTTCTTTCCTATGCCCCCACCCCTTCCCCGTGAGCACTTGCATCCCACATGCCTGGCACATGCTCTATTATGGTTATTTTGGTTTTCTTCAAGGAGCCCTGTGATGGATGGTTATTTTGTTGAGCAGTGACACATTAATCTAAAGTGTACACATTGCCCTGTGAGAGAGGTAAGAGGGATCATCAGGCAGTCGACCTCTGCTCCGCCAGCCTGGGACCTCCTTCTTTCCCGTGGGTGGCAGAGATTTCATTAAAGCTTCCTGTGGGAACAGGGCAGATATAAAGAGTAGTGTATCAAGATCCTAGAGGCTAAGGGCAGGGGACCAAAGTCAGGGAAGGAGAGGAAAACTGAAAAACAGGTTTGTCTCTGCAAACTTTACAAAACCTGCATTCTACATGGTTTGGAGAAATAAACCCAAGCTCTCAGGGGAAAGTTTCCTGACAAATAGAGGAAAAACAGGAAGGAAGGACTTCCCTTCCTTCTTGTGAGTCCCCCAAGGGCAGGAACGCAGCCAGGGCAACTCCTATGAGGCCAGCAGCTCTTCACAGCCCCAGTGAAGCAGAAGGGAACCAGGAGGTTCTCCTTCCAAAACCCTGACTTCCTCGCCTAGCCCTTTCTCTGTACCCTCTGGTGGCCCCCGCCACTGGCAGGACAGAGTCCACACTACCCAGCTTGATACTGAGAGCCCTCCACAAGCCAGGTTCCTCTTCCCTGATCACCATTCACTCCCAGGTCCACCCCCTCTAATCTTGCCAGTCTTCTCGTTGTCTCATGGACACACCACCTTTTTCCATTTCTTACCCATCATTCGAAGTCCTGCTTTTGTGCTCCATGGACCCTTTCTTAGCCACCCCAGCCCGTATCGACCTTGCCGCTCCCTTCTGAACCATGTCTGCACTTCGCGGGCAGCTCTGGTCCCCTCCACCATTGCAGCACAGGCTGTAAGTCCCCTGAAGGCAGGAATCCCATCCCTGGTCACCATCAGCCTGGGGTTGGATGGGCTTGAAGCTTTTGGTATCCAATAAGCAAAGCAAGGGGTGGAGGTCACACAACCCAGGTTCCTCCTCCCATCCTCTCTCTCCTGCTCCACTCCCCAAATTCTAGATCCAGAAACTCAGATCTAGAGAGGCAAGGTGGGGGAGTCGGGGCAGAGCAGGGGGAGGGCAGGGTTAGTTGTTCCCCCTGTATAGTAATGGAGAGAAAATATTTGTTATTTCCAGGTCAGGCTCCTATAACATTTCTTATATTTCATTTGCCTTTAGTTCTTGGGCCAGCAAAATCCTATCGGGAATTTCTAGAAACAGAAACAGATTTTCCAAATGAAAAATCTGGAAGGTCTTGGAGCTGGGGTATGAGCCTTCAGCCCCCATGTCAGTAGGGTACAGCAGAGACCAATAATCACGAAGTTCTATTTCCATAATTCAACTAGTCCATTCTCCAGTGTTCAGGCAGGGCTGTGGGGTAAACATACACCAAGAAACTTTTGCCATGAACGCGGTTTTTTTTTAAGTGACCTTTTAGACTTGAGTGTTGTATTAATTCTTAAACGATCACTTCCTGAGCCAGATCTACTGACCCACAATTGAGTAGAAACACAGATCTATGTTTTGGTCTCCAAGAGAGACAGAGATGGGGTCTCTGTACCCTCTTCTCCTGGCCTCCCCCATATCTCGTGGAGACTTTGGCAAAGCAGCTGGCTGGAGCTGCAGGTGTCCTCGATATGAGAGTCTTTCCTCAGTGCGGGATGTAACCCTGTGCTCTGTTCCACTGAGCCAATGACCACAAATGCCGGCAAGCAGGAGATTCACTAAAAGGGGCGTGGGGAGGGAAGGCTGATAAAGACCCTGTCTCTCTTCACATGCAAAATGAAATAGAGCATAATTATCAAGATGCCAATGCCGATGGGACTGTATAACACAGGGCTTCCAGTGGTGGATGATGGACTGTGATTAACAGGACAAATATGAGAACATTTGCTCATGAATGATAACAAATAAATAATACTGATACAGGGTGTTAATAATCGGGTGGGTTGCAGGGAAAGATATGGGCTAGAGTTAGTAGTAATTTTTTCTTCTGGGGGGAAAACAGGCTCAGGGAGTGTTATACCTCTTTCCATCAAGGGTTTTTCTGAGGGCCATGGAGGCCAGAACTTTAGTCTTCAGGGCAGTCCCTTTTATTCTTCCCTGGCATTTATTTCCATATTCATGGCCATATTCTGGTTACCTAAGGTTACTAAAAATTTGCTCCCCAGTTAAATGAGGTCTCAGGTTCTATAGTTTATTTATATTGCCTGCTTTAAACAAGAAACCCGTGATCTACATTTTTTGTAAATCAAATTCTATTTCCAATGTGCTACAAGAGTTCTGCTTAAATCACTCCCATCATGTAAAGCAAAGAAACGATCCTTAATTTATTAGGTTTCTTTAACCCTGCTTTGCGTTTATGAGGTTCACTTTAAACAAAGCACACCGATGACTCATTTGTGCCTGCAACCTTTTGTTCATTTTTTCTTGTATTCTTACGTCCTGGCCGCATCTGTGCTACCTGCTTTGAAACGCGAGCTCCCAGAAGGCAGGCACCAAATGTCTTATGTCGTTTATCTGCTACCACGCACCTCGTCCAGGCACTTCAGAAGCTTTCTTACATGACAGGGTCTTCAGCTAGTGCACTTGGACTCAAGGCCTGGGGTGCATCCCCAGAGGGGCAATTTATAAAATCATTATGACAAAGAATTAGAAAGTGTATTTGTCCACCCCAGATAGGAAGCTTTATTGAAAGTCCTCTTCCCTGTGCCTAATTTTTCTTGACTAACCAATGCAATAGATGAATGTTACATAAGTGAGGGAGATTCTAAATGCTTGGACTCTCAAAAAACTACAAAATCAACACAACCACTGGTGGTTTCATCATTTGCCATTAACAAAGCCCAAATTGATGCTCTATTTCTTTTGTATAATATATTCATCCAAGTTAAATTCTCTTCATTTTGCGAAATTCTAGCCTCTGCTGTTTACAAGTCCCAGAATGGTTATTTTATTAGGCCTTATTTTGGAGTTTAAAAAAAGAAAAAAGATGAGGACTCCTAACATGGTACCCTTCAAATGACGTTTTAAGGAGAAAAGCACTTAAAACCAAAGTCCACAAAGATTTGTGGACTTTCACAAATCTCAGTTTACCTTCTTCTAATACATACCCTTCTCTGTAAGACGATCATTTATGACATCTTACTCTAGGGCTTTCTTTTTTTCAATATTAAATTTTTTTTTAATTACCTGCCCCACCCATTAATTAATTGAAAATGTTTCCTTCGGGCTTCCAACTGTTCAGAGACCTCCCTTAGCAATTTCCTCATCTATAATTATGCTGATCAGCTGTGTAACAGGTTGCATCATTATCTGAGACAAATTAACACTGGTGTGAATATAATTTTGTCGGAATCTGAGGACTCCCACTTGCTGGGGCCTGAGAAGATGCCTAGGGGAGCTTCCCCCATGAGACACTGTTAGAAGGCCAGAGCTGGAATCTCCAAAGCGGAGAGGGGCAGGGACATCATCCGGGCGCTGGCCCTCCATCTCTGAGGGCCCTGGGTCACAAAGGCTGCCAGCCACCCCCAGCACACCGGCCTCCAGCTCCCCTGGGTTCAGGTTTCCAAGGATGACACTCAATTCCTGGGCACAGAAGCAGGCAGAAACCTAGGGCTACAGGGCTGCCTTTGCCCTGGCATTTCAAAGCATTACCTCATAATTGGGACTCCTTTTTCTGAAATACCCAGAATAATATCCTAAATTTAGAGAGCACTTTTTTTTTCTTCTTTCATGCAGCCTGGATTATTCCTGAGATGCTCTAATATCAGCCATTTCAAGTGTCAGGAAACTGAAATCATTATTCCTTCTTCACAGCTGAGCAAAGTCAAGCAGGGAGTATGAAAGACATTAGATGCTGCAACAAGTATCCTCGTACAAGTCTTTGCACATAAATATTTCTATAGTACAGCATTTCTGGAAGTGGAATTACTGAGTTCATGGGCATGTGCATTTGATGAAGATGATCAAAACACCCACCGTGGAAGCTGGTCCAATTTATGCTTCTACCAACACTGCATGAATGTCTGACTCTTCCACCCTCAATGATAATTTTCCTTATATCTACCATTAAATTTTAAATGATAACTTATTGCAGGTTTAATATCTTTTCATATATTTAATAGTCATTTGCATTCCTTTTCCCTGTCAATTATTTGTTTGTGTCCTTTCCCCACTTTTCCATTATATGGCTGATCTTTGTTAGAGCTCTTGATAAATTAAGGATATTAGTTCTTTGGTTTTTATAAATGATTCCCAGTTTGCTGTCTTTTGACTTTGTTTATGGTATTTTCCCCAGAATGTAGAGATGTTTTTGAAATTTAATATATCAATCTTTCTCTTTATGATTTTCAGAGTTTATATTATACTTAGGAAGACCATCCTACCACAAGATTTTTAAAACTCTGTTTCCTTCTACAACTTTTTTAAATGTTTCATCCATCTAGCATTTATGTTAGTATACAAAGTGAGGTGTGGATCCAATTTGCTTTTCCAGATGGCTACCCAGTTGTCCCAAACTATCATTTCCTCATTGATACAAAATGCCACTTTTATCAAAAGACAAATTTCTGTGTATATTGATGTCTAATTCTAGATTCTGTTCTGTACTATTGATTTTTCTGTCTATTCAAGTGCCAACACTACACTGTTTAAATATATATAATATGGCTGAAAATAAGGACTGTCTGGCAGAGCTGGTTCATCTTTACTATTCTCACTCATCCATACTGTGAACGGGGCCTTTGCTCCCATTCTATTTCTGACTTAGTTGTTTTTCTACAAGACTATTTTTGCATATTAATTCTATGCCAACCATCTCATTGGATTTCTTTATTTTTTTTAATATAGAGCATATCATATTTAAGCAAGTCATGTACTGATAATGATAATTCCAGCTCTTGTTTTCCAACTGGATACTTTCCTATTTATTGCTCTCATCTAAGTGCACCAGCTGGTAGCTCCAGAACAATGTTTAATAAAGGTAGTGCTCGTAGACATCCCTATCATGTTGGCAGTACAACCTCTAAGGACCCACGTAATCCTGTTGGCTCTGGGTTCTGCACTAGGGTTAGGAGAAAAAGGGAGAGAATCAAATTGCTGATTTCTGCTCTGGGATCTGGGTGAAAGAGAAGCCAGAAAATTATGAAAAAGGATAAGTTTTTTCTCCAAGTCCCTCCAACAGCATCCCCCTGCCAGGGCCCTCTGAGCTTCTACTTGCCTCCCCCTCCCCCCTTAAGAACTTGCCATGCTTTTTAGGGCTAGATGTATGCTCTTTGTAGGAAAAATACAAGAGAAGGGACTAAGATCCCATTCTGAGAACTTCCATTGTGATTCCCTACATTATTCCTGCAAAATCTTCAGTACTTAAATGTTAAAATAACAATAATAACCCAAACCTGCTAAGCTGCAACCTGCCTCTTTGGACTATTGGGTGATCAGGGATTGGTCAATGGGTAGGTAAAGGCTAAGCTGGCTAGAGGAAGACCTTCCCAAGCTCTGTTCTAGGCATATTTGCTGCAGCAGAAGGATCTTATTGCAGTATATATACCCAGTCCATGAAAATCTGAGTCACATCCTACCTTCCCTTTACAAACTTTCCCATATCACTGTACCCTATCCTTGGGGAGAGACTGCTAATTGCTACCTCAATATTCATTCTCCCCTTCTTCCTTTATAATAGATCTCCTGATTCTTTGCTGGGCACATGACTTCTGGAATAAAGACTACAATTCCCAACCTTCCTTAACAGGAAGAAAGTGTTCCTTTCTTTTCCCCCTTTCTCCTGGAATGAATATGTGACAGCTGGATCTTTGGCAACCATCTTGGACCAGGGGAGCAAGGGCATACTCTAGTGATGATGGAGTGGAAAGCTCAATGGAGCCTGGATTCCTGACAGCTTCATGAACCCCCATATCAGCCCTGATTAAGACTTCTTAACCTTGAGAAAATAAAACCTTGTGTCTTTAAGGACTCACTGTTAATTTGATTTTCTGTCACATACAGACACATCTAATGCTAACTGTTACATACTGAGTGGGACCCTTATCAATCCCTGTAGAAGTGGGTCTTGGGGCCCTTGCTGGGGTTTGCATATGGGTAAGCCTTACCTGTCCCTCAACTTTGCTACCCAAGGACAGGGACTTGTCAGTCCTACTTCGTCCCTTGTGCCTCCTCAGTCCTGGGGGACACAGGGGGCAGTCAATAAATATTTGAGGATTGAAGAACTCTGAGCGACAGGAAAGAAATGCCAATTAATCTTCTGTGCTTTACATGGTGTTATCAAGAGCATGAAGGGGGGAAAAAATCTATTTCCCTGACCCTAGGAAATCTAGCAGTTGTTTTGTTAACTTTAATTAAGTCTCTGACACTCCCTCCTGGCACAATGGTCACTATTTGAATAAGAGCAATTGAATCTCTTCTCCTTTCAGAAAATATATGTTTAGCAAAAAACCAGAAATGAAGAAATATCATCGAATTCAAAGAGCATTCATGGAGATAGGAAAAAATCTCATCTTTCATTATTATTATTATTTTAAGAAACCACTGTAATCCACGGTGACTATAAGAAACTGTTTAAACAATACAGTACCTGATCCAGACCCAGGCATAGAAGGTTTGCAACAGACATTTGGTGGTCAACTTAATAGCAATATTTTCCATGTTCAACAGAGAACCAATCTGTCTTATTTTTCCACTCAGATAGAAACCCAGCTCTTCCCTTCAGCTACATCTTGGTTTTGAGTCTCTAGCCAGTGTTTGAGTTGCGTGGTCCTTTTCTCCTCCTCTCTGCTCAGCACCTTCATGATCTTTTGGACAATTTTCAGACCTCACAGTGAAAGGAAAAGGGGCCTGAGAGAAAGCCAGGCATGGAAATCACGCCCAGCCCATGGCAGGAGCCCTCACTTCCTCTGGGTCTAGTTCTCCTCGCCTGTGACCTTCTTCCCCTCTCTTTTTTCTGCGCAAGGCGCCGTAGGCCCACACATGCTATTTATAAGTTACAAATGGTGGCGGGCAGGGTACATGAATCCCAGGCAGGCACACTGAGGCACACAGACCGCCCTCGTGCACTGGGTCCTCTGGCAGACCCGACCCAACTTTGGGTGTCCATCATGGCAAGAGAAATGAGAGCTCAGGTCCAGCTCCCACTTGACCCCTGACTGCTGCCCTTGGGCAGCAAACCCCAAACAGCGGCTCAGCCTGGCCCTGTGGGTGCCGTGCCACTAGCAGGTTGTGAAATCAATTTAGTAAGTCCAGCCAAGAACTTTTAAAAATAAAATAATAGAACACATTATTAGACTAGATCAGGTGCCTCTCGGGTAGGCAGGTAAGTATTGTGCTGTTACTCTGTGCATGCACACTGTGCCACGAAGGAGAATGCATTTCCTCCTGGGGCCTACATCAGACATTTGAAAACCCACAGGAAGCTTTGCCTATGGCACCCGTGGTGAGCGCAGCAAGGTGGGCCCTCTCCTGCCAGTGCCATCTCAGAATCAGGCCTGCCTCTTCCCTCATCTCCTTGTGGTTCCTCCACCAGGAGTCAAGGCCTCTCAGTTTACTTAGGGGCCCAGATTTAAAAGGCACATTTCCTGGGACAGAGAAGCCACTGACTTATATTCACTCAGGCTCTAAATGGCTGGTTGCTGGTGCTCCTGAGAGCAGGTTTTGATACGGTGGCAGGAGTCGGTTGTGTCACTGAATGGAAAGCAGGGAAGTGAAGAATTCTGTCCACTCCCTCCCACCCCCAGCCTGCTCTGCTCAGAGTCTGTTTATGGTGCTCAGTGGCAAGGAAGATTAAAACTTCTAACAAGGTCTTGTGGTGACTTGTGGATTTAGCTTCCCACATTATTTCTGACCCCTAATACCACAAACTTAGCTGCCCATCAACCAGGAGCACACACTTCTAAGAGCAGCCCCTGGGTCTCAGGGAGTGTGGCTGGGTGCGGGGGAACCCTCCAGCCAGGCTGTGGACTCTGTATCTCAGACTTCATTCTTTCAGCATCCGTGTATCATTTCAGCTCCGAGGACTTGTTCAAGGGAAGAAGATGCCTTCTGAAGTGGATGTAAATATTGCTCCCAAGTAAATTTTCCCCAGTCCTGTGAAACATTAAGGCGTGATTACAACCCATTCTTACTATCACCAACCCGAGCCACAGCTACTTGAGTGCAAACACCTCCAGCACCTTCTCCCTGTAGGCCCACAGTTGGGAAATGAATACTTCCAGGCACCTCGCTCTTGGGAAGATGCCTTAGCTCACTTCCTCTCTATTTCTGAGAAAGGCAGGACTTGCAGAGACTGAGTCTGAAAATAGTTTTGCCCTTTTTGTGATTCCAAAGAAAGATGTCTCACCTTTCCTAATGCCACTTGGCTGTTAGGGAGAAAGAAAAAAAAAACAGTTTGTTACAGTCTATGGGGGTGCTAATTAGAATCAATTAAAACTCAGCTGGCCTGCCCTTGCACTGAATTACCTTGCAGGACTTGCTCAGCCTTGTGAAAATCAAAGCGGGGTGCAGAAACAAAGAGATTCTGCAGCGATAGGATTATCAATTTACTTTCTCAGCTGAACCTTCCAGCCAAGCCTGGGCCAGCCAGGATCCCCTCACCCAGGAAGTGAAATCTTTGCTGGATTTGTCAAGAGGATAAAATGCCCTAAGTTGCTGAAGCCACTACAAACTATCCTCCACTAAAAAATAAAATATGTAAAAGTGTCTTTTGTGTAAAACACATGGTGATGCAGACTTTACAACTGTGCACACATGACATCCCCACGGACCAGGGCTTGTCCCATGCCTGCTGCTTGCCTGGGGCACCTCAACTCACAATGGCCGAAAACCATAATCTGGGAGCCTCATTATCCCCCTTCCACCACACAGGTGTCATCAGAAAGATCCTACCACATACAACTTGTACAACTTGCAGAATGTTTTTTGAAAAAATGAAGAAACCAGGTTTTCAAGTTCAAGAGTGTCAAACTGTTTGTATTTCTTCCTTGTGACATTACAATGACAGATATAGGCCATTTTACATCAGCATATAACATGCAGAATTGTGTAGGAGAGAGTGTGGTCTACAATGTGAACTATGGTCCATGCTAAGTGGCAAAGCCCCAGGATGAGTATATCCATTGCAGGTGATGTGCCACACTAAAGAAAGATGTTTTTGTGGGATGTTATGGGAGGTGTGGGAGGTGGGGAACATGGGAATCCTTGTAATTTTTGTATAACATTTATGTACACAAAATGTAAGCATCTTTTAAAATATATATAAAAAATAAATAAAATAAAAAATAAAAGCAAAAAAAAAAAAAAAAGAGTGTCAAACTGTACACTTAAACATGTGCCGTTTATTATGTGTCACTGATGCCTCAGTTTTTAAAAAGTTCAATTACCCATTTTGTAATGTCTGAATAAACAATACTTATGTTTTAATAAGTCAAACACCACCCTTTCATAATTAAAACAACCATCAAGTTCACTCCCCTTAAAGAACACTGGTGGAGAATTTGAATGGGGAGGAGAGCCCTGTAGCCACACCACTGGGACAGTTATGGTCCAGGAGAAGAAACGAACGCTTGCAAAGGTCTAACCAAGACAGGATGCAATAGGTGCCAAATCAGTGACTCAGACAATACACGCTACATGAGTTGTGACTGCTGACTGTACTGGCTTAGGGAAAGCTGAGCCATTTTGCTGTTTTAATTGAGGGTATGTGTTCCTTTCACAGTACTCGGTGCTTGGATTCCCACAGGCATTGTCCATTTGTGTCCACTCATATAGGTATGGCTGTGTGTCACCAAGAAATTGCCCCAGCTTCTGGTCTTTCTGGTCTCACCCATAGGCTAAGGAAGGGATAACCAGCAGAGCCAGATAAACTTTGGAATATGACAATACAGATGAAATTGCTCAAGGAGCCAGATGGGGCATTAATCACGGGTATAAACATGACAACGCAAGAAAGATCAGACTGGACTCTGTTTTGGCACATTATAAATTCCTACCTGGGCACTCTAAAAACTTCATGATTTGCTTTAGAGATAAATATAATGGAACCAATTTCCAAACAGCCATTTAAAAACCCCCTGGTTAAAGTTTTGGATAACTACATTACCCTAGACACTCAATCAGTCACTTCTTATCCTAAGACAAATGAAGAGTGGCTGTAATGAGTATATGAAGAAAATGCGATGTCTTTAAATAGACTGCAATATTGAAGATCCTGTACAGAGTTTTAAAATCTCTAACCTCTAATACAGTACCTGAACACAGGGGGTAGTCAATAAATGGCTGTTGAATGTTGAACAAATGTGCCATGTGAGAACATTAGAGTGTCTGAGATTACTCTCTCTAATTGTTCTATGTGTGTTAGTCTGGTTTTCATTATAAGCACCTTGAAACGAAACATATCTTCCTCTTATTTATCTTCACAAGTTCAATATGTAAGGCTGTTGGAAAGTCTCTATGATATACACATTTGTTAATAGGTTTCCCACTCCCCTAAAAATCATTCAACGGCAAGATGGCTTGAGTATGTATATATGTATATATCTGAAAGTGTGTGAGTTCTGGCCTAATGAAGAAATGGACTGTCCTTTATCGCCCTGTCTTTATCTTACTTTCCAAGTTTGGCTCTCCATGTCCTGAGCATGTAAACAGTCCAATTTTAATGTTTAACCCTGGGCACCATAAAACTATCCGTCAAAGGAACAGGTTTGAGCCTCAAGGGCTGGGAAGAGCATCCCCACCTCTTGTTAGCTCATATTTGGGATATCAGGAGCATGATCCTATTTTTCCATTCTCCTTTCCAATGAGGAGAGAGGGCATACAGCCAGCACTGCGTCTGTGATTGCTGGCCTCAAACCTGTACTTCCACCCTTCCTACCATCATGCACCTCTGTTGATCTGATTCCTTCTCTTTGTCTCTGTCTCTCAAAAGTTGTTACTATCTCTCTCAAAATGCTCTATTAGGGGAGCAGATGTAGCTTAAGCGGTTGAGCACCTGCTTCCCATATACGAGGTCCCAGATTTGATCCCTGGTACCTCCTAAAAACAAAAAACAAAGAAACAAATGAAAAAACCAACTCTTGTTGGAAAGCAGATATAGCTCAGTGGTTGAGAACCTGCTTCCCATGTATGAAATCCTGGGTTCAATCCCCAGTACCTCCTAAAAAAAAAAAAAAAAAAAGCTCTATTAATACAGAGAGATAATAAATATCTCCCCAGATCTAACAACATGAAATAAAAGTGCGGGAAATAGGCAGAGCTTAGATTTAGAAAATAGACTTCTCATGCCCTTTGCTCTAGGAGGACTTCACCTCCATGTTGCATAGCCCTTTGGTCAGAACTGGAGGAGCCAAAAATCCAGCCCTCTAGCCCTAGCTAGAGGGAACACAGATGGAGGAAGGTCACTGCCTACAGAGGTCAATCCACAAGCCCACAATAGGGTCCCACGTACATCCTCAGGCTCCAGGCTCCCTGCTCTTAGGGTAAACAGCTCCCCAGCCCCCTCTTCCTGTAAGTATTCCACATCTGCCCACCTTCGTTAACTACCCCAGGCTGCCCCATCTCTCAAGCCATCATCCAAGTTCCATTTCTCCCAGTTGGACTTCTCTGACAATTGCAGCCTATCATGTGTTCTGCCTCCTCAGCTCTATAGTGCTTCCTGCCTGGATCAGCCACTTGCAGACTTAGATTTTAACATATATGCACTGTATTTTCCCAATTGGACTGCAAACTCTGAAGACAGAATTTTCCCTAGCAATCCTACCTTTCGCATAGTAGGCACTCTGTAAATATTTATGAATTAATGTGAAGTAGATAAAGTAGGAGCCCTTGAGTTTCCCAGTATAAACCTTAGAGAAGAAAAATTTCAATCCCAGGGAAATGCATAATTAGGCTTCCAATACTGTATATTCTTCCTTTGGACCTAATATGTAGTTCAGTGCTTACAACAAGGAATTGCCTATGGAAGTTCATGGGTAGATTCTACTGTAGCCACATCACAGTTTGCTGCTTGCATTTTTATGAAAAATTATCCTTTCAGGATGAAATTTTCCATGACTAGCTTCAGATCCAAAATAAGGGTGTTTCTCTCTCTTTTTTTTCTTTTGGAAAATTTGAACAATATCCAGTCAGCCATGTAGAAGTTGGGCATTGGTGAAAAAAAACAATGACATGTTTTGTCTTTCAAAATCAGTGTAAGCCTTTCTTTGCGTGACCAATTAAAAAACAACCAATCTTCAAAATGAGAAACTTTCCACTTGTCTAGGCCTTACCAGGGATGAGACTTGCTGATAATATGAGATAATGGAAGGGCAACAGAAACAAATGGAATATGGATTTCTTCATTTTACTTGCATTAAATTTCATAAATGTCTCAAGTTATGTTCCTCTTCCCATGACTTCTGAAATTTTAAAACACATTGTACTCATGAAATCTCAGAATCCAGTGAGGCTGAGCTTAAACTCAGAGAAATAAAAAAAGCTTCCAGGTGAGCAGGTGCAACTCGGTGGTTGAGTGCCTGCTTTGCATGTACGAGGTCCCGGGTTCAATTCCTGGTACGTACCCCCAATCCTCACAAAAAAAAAAAAAAAAAAAAAGGAAAAAGCTTCCAGATAATTCCAGGACAAACTCCTGGACAGTTTATAATCTAGTAATCTTGAAAGAGGGGTTCCCTCCAAATTTCCCTTAATAGAGACTCATTTGCCTTTTAATATTCCATCTATAAATGTCTTCACCTCGTGCCTGTTTTAATATTCAGAATCAACCTTGCTCATTCTGTACCCTTACAGCTAGAAAAAAGTTTGGAAATGACTGGTCACCTAAACCAGCAAATGCATTTTTTTGTTTGGCAATAGCAGTTGCAAAACATTTGCAACAACATTGGGGATTTTTTTTTTTCCTGGGGCGCCATGACCAACAATCACCAGCTGCCCTAGTAACAAAAATTATGCTTCCAAAATCTCTTGATGTCGATTCTGCACGAAGAGCAAACGAGGCGCCGTACATGTGCCACTCACGACAGAATCCCTTTTTAACATTGGGGATATTTTAAGAATCTGATCCCTCGCTAATATTACCAAAATTATAGGTCACATTAGTAGCAAATGCCGAATGAAATTAAGAATCTTAACTTTGGTTTATTTAATTTTTTTAATGTATAAAAGGCATGTGAAGAATAATTTGCATTATATAATTCCAAACAACTGCATTGTATATTCTGAACACATCTGAAAATAAGTAGAATATGAAAGTTTAAAAAAGAAAGGAAAGAAAATCCAAAGTTTCCATACACAATTTTAACACACATACAACCAGCTCCCAAGAAAACCAAAAAAAACTAGGTGAGGATGACAGAGAAGCCAAGTAGGTAGAAATTCTATGGACCCCTTCTCAGAATGTGGCAGCAGATGGTTTTATGACACTCAACATCGGAGGTCAGAGAAAATAAAGATAATAAGTTGATTTTTTTTCAATTCAAGCTCATGGACCCCCTGGAATCTTTCCATGGACCCCTGGTTAAGAGCTCCTGTTCTAAAAGCTTCCTCGGACCCATGTAAACTAAGAATGATAGTTACATCATTGAGGCAGAACAAGGTACAGGAAAGGCCACTGATGTTCTCAGACCAGCTCCCACTGCCTCTTCCGAATGCCTTCGAGTAGCTCACATTTTCATTGCCCTCATCACTGCCCATGTAGACCCACCTTAAATGCTGGCTTCCCTCAACCCCCCACATTTAATCCACTGTCAAACCCACCTCTTCTGATAGCTATGAGCCCTGCCAGTTCCTGAGTCCAGGCCACCATATTCCATTTGTTTCTGTTCTGTTGCCCTTCCATTCTCTAATATTATCAGTACGGCTCATCCCTGGTGAGGCCTAGACAAGTGGAAAGTTCCTCATTTTGATGTTTAGTTGTTGTTTAATTGGTCACACACAAAAAAAGGCTTATACTGGTTTTGATTACTAACCAGCTAACTAAAACATACTCCTTACAATGCGATAAAATGCAAATCTGATCAGGCTATTTCCTTGCTTAAGTCTCCTTCGTGGGCTGCTCATTACCGTCAGAATAAAGCCCAAACTCCCTAATAGCTATGCACCTAAAACGGCCCTTCACAATTACAGAGTTAAATTTTACTCTTAAAAAAAAGAAAAGAAAAGAAAGAGAAAGAGAAAAAAAAAATGATTAGGAAGAAAGAAGAGAGGGAGGGAGGGAGGGAGGATCTTACTCTTCCCCACCCATCCAAGTCACTCCCACCCACCATCACACTTCACACTGCAGTCACAGCAAACTATTTTCAGTTTCTGCCTGCCTTCCAGTCTCTGCTTAAATGTCACTTCTCCCAAAAGCCTTCCCCAAGACTGTAAGTGGGCTGGACCCCTTTAAGTGCCCCTTAGCATATACAGCAGCACTTTTCACACTGCATAATAATGGCCTAGTCACTTATCTGCCCCCCAATTGAGAGTAAGCCCTCAGGGGTCAGGGTCCAGAGCTATCATGCTCCTAGTTGCAAGGACCAGGTTCTAGTTTAGTACTAGAAACTAGTAAGGCAAAAGGAAAGGATGGAGATGCCCGGCACCTCCTTCCCTCCCCAACCATGGGTGACGGCCACTACCTTTCTTCACCACCATGGGCTGTGTTCTCACTACACTATTCATTATAACAAACTTCCACCACAGTGGAAGAATGTGTGTGTCTGGTAGAAGATACAAAACAATGGTCCTTGCACCCCCTGGATCTGCTTTCCGCCCTTTCTTTTGTATATGGATCAGAACCTATTTCACAGCAAAACCACTCTCCCTCTAGCCACACCCCAGCCTTGAACTGAGTTTTCCTCTTAATGTAAAAACATAATTCTTATTAAAGTTATTCTGAACTGAATATGTTTAGAGAAAAAAAGGTTCTGTATCCTTTAAGAAATGATTTAAATGTTTTATATTATTGTATTGCACTTGTTTTGGTTTTTAAAAAAATCTCTTTCATAGGGCAACACTTGAATAACCGTAATATATGCCTTGTGAGGCATGGAGTTATGAGAAACAGGCTGTTGGGGAATCAACACAGGTGAGCTATGAAACAGAGATAAAGCCAAACGCCCCGCAGGGAAGCAATCAGGGTTCCATCCTGAGACCGGATGACTCGCCACTGATTCTGGTAATGATCCTCTCCAGCGCTGCCATCTCAAGGCTCCCTAAACTTCCCAAGGCCAAGAAAGTCTCCCTACTCTGGGAGCAAGCAATTTCTCCAAAAGAAAAATATAAAGGAGAAAATAAAAAGTCAACTACTGCTGTCTATATGCCACCATTATTGTAAAGCCAAGACAGAAAATCAAGGTGGAGTCACTCTTCTGGGCAAGAACCTGGAGGAGAGGCAGAGCCTTTAAGGAAGGAAAGCAGAATGCTGAGGTTCTTTCACTTCCAAGACCAGAGCCTACCCGCATGGTGCCAGCTAGCAGCTTTCTGGTGGATAGCCTCCTCCCACCCAGGCCAGGCAGTTCTGTGAGCTGAAGGCGTGCTGGGAATTCTGAGCAGCGCTGGCTGATAAGCAGAGGCTCGAACTCTTCTTGCATGACCCTCAGCCCAGCCCTCCCCAACCTCCCCTCCTCCCAACCTAAGATGATTAAAGATAACCGTGCCAGGTAGACCAGCAGGCTGAAAAGGAACAAAGTAACAAGGTTCAAGGGAAAGTAAGAGGTGACTAGACTGGAAAATGTACCACTGAATTTCCCCGAGTCACACAGACCTTAAAACTCGTCAGACTGGTTTAAAATTAGACGATACCCAGGAGAATTTATTAACTGCAACTGTTATGATTCATTTAGATTCATTCCAATTCTGTGCTGATAAATGACAGTGAAACTGCTGTATTTATTTCCCCAAAACCAGCCACAAGTGGCCTCAATGTTCCTGAGTAAAAGATGGGATTGAAGCAAGAAAGCAAAGACTTATAAAACAACATCATTTTTACTCACTGTTGGAAAAGAATAGTTGAGAAGAGTTGAAAGCATTAGGGTAAGTTGACAAGGGGCAATTTAGGTCTTCCTGGTCTGGGGAAATATTTTCTGGAAAGCAGGCTGCTTAATGTTTGTCTACAAAATGCTTTCTCATGTTGGTTCTATTGTGTTTTTTACTTAAAATGTCCTGAACTGTTCCCGTTTGTTTGTAATTCATGATGAAGTCCTGTTCCCAGAATTTGTCTGCTTTCTCCCTAGTCAGCCAGCCTCAGAAACTCCCACCTCAGTTTTTCCTTTCTTTCTCCAACAATCAACAGGAATCAAATTGGACTCCGGCATATGAATGACCTGAGGAATTCTTTGCCACACTCAGGCAAACGGGAATTAAGATACTGATTGGATTTATAATAGTCACAATCCAAACAAAAATCGTGCTTTAAAAAAATCACTTTGTTGTCCACCTTCTCTCATCTACTTCCCAGGAGAATGGCTCAACTGCCTGCTTCTCTTTGCATTCAGAGTTCATCAAGATAATGCCCAGAATTCTCACCAATTCCTCAGAGACAGCAGAAGAGGAGCTCCTATAGACTAACTTAAAGTTGCCTCCCCTCCGCTCCATCTAACAGTGGCCCCCCTCTTTTCAGGAAGCAATCTCTTTTCCATTTGACCTTCCATAAAGAAGCTGGAACTTTATTTTTCCTTGGCTTCTAATCTGTGCTTTGGCCTGCACCATAAAATTCCTCAGTAATTTATGGCCTGTTCTTCCTTTACAGTGGAAAAGCACCAATCCCTCACAGGGGGAGGAGACAAGTGAGCCAAATGTGAGGTAACTGAGAAACATGTCAATTCAGCATAAGTGAGTTGGGTCCTGCCCCACCACTGAAGGTTTACATAAAGAGCCCAACCCTTGTTATCACATCGAGAAGGGTCTCACTAAGGGCCAGGCCTTCTCCTTACAAAGAACTCATCTCCACCCATCAATGACATCCAAAATTTCCAGAGGTAGAGAAGTGGCCCTCTGGGTTAAGGATTGCCTCCTTTAAAGCACCTTCTTTTTTTTTTTATTTTTATTTTTTTTTATTATGGGTAAAAATCAAAATTCTCACAATACATACAAACATTTGTAAAATGATATATAAATATAAAGCACCTTCTAAAACGTCAGCCCTGTAGAGCTCATTGTGTCCACACACCTCAATGTGAATGACTTTATCAGCCAAGAGGAACCCAGGAATCCTGACCAGGCCCCGGCTTGCAGAAGCTCTGAAGGGGAAGAATGCAAACCTGAAATCAGTCTTTGCCTTCTTTATGTTTTTGCTGCAAGTAAGCCCCAATGGTCACACTCAGATCTTTGCAGGCAGATTTTTTACAATCTTTTCTAACACAAGAAAATGAAATATTGAAATATGCCATCACAATAGAGTTGATTGGTAACCAGCAATCACAGTCCTGTCAAGTAACAAATGATTTCTGAAGAAAAAAAGCAAGAATTAAATTGCACTTGGGTAATATTCACCCTGATCTGACTCAGGCAAGAAGAGGAACCACGGGTCTCAGACCTCTCAGCATATGTAATTCTATATGAACAGTCTCTGAAACCATAACATTGGCTTTGCTACTACTTTATAAATACATCACTGTCTAAAGGCAGAACAAGGATGAACTCCTAGAATATCATTTTTTAAATGCTGCTAATGAGGGCCCTATTTGCACTCCTATACATACATATTTTAAAAGGCTCAACCTAAGCTTTTCTCTCTCCTTCAAAGTCAGATGCCCGTTTAAAAATATTAACAAAAACTAATAATTAGCCTTCTCTGCTCACCACATTAATGTCCCTTGGTCACAGTCCCAAATACGTAGTATTTGTTTTAAATTGTAGGGTCTAGATTCTTAAACCTTGCTTACCAAATGAGTTTAAGTGATATAAGCACTGTCTTCAAAACAGTGTTGCAGAGTCAAATGAGTTTGGGAACACTGCTTACTCAACTCTATCTTGAAGTTTGATGTTATGAAATTAGCATGTTGAAGGATCTGAGAAGTCCTGCAATAAATGTTTACTTTTGTTTAATCCACTGTTTCCCAAATTTACTTGAAAATGGCAATCATTTTTTGAGTGTGTATGACCTATTAACTTCTTTTATTTTGCAAAATACATTTTTAGAAACCCTGCTCCAAGGGAAGAGATGCAACTCAAAAGGATCTTGCATGTAATATTTATGTAATCTAAAGTTTCTTTAAAATAAAATTAAAAATAAATAAAAATAAAATGAATAATAAAAAAAAAATCAGTCATACCCAGAAGCAATTGTTGACCAAATGAATGATGATCCAAGAGTAGTTCAGGCCTATTGTGTTCTTCTATCCACTCTACATTATGATGTCCTTGGCCTTCAAGACAATTTTTTTTACTGTATAAACTTCATGATTTTAGAATTTTGGCATGGTGGCAACTGAGTTCACGTATGTAGTACTTTAAAAGGAAAATAAATGAAGAGTGAAAATAACTTGGCTAAGTTTAAAAAAAAAAAAAAAGGATCTTGCCATGGCAGTAGCCTGGTTGAATTACAAATAAATGTATCATGACACTCCATAAAGATCTAGAAGTGAGGGATATAACCCAGAGAAAAGTAGAATTTTTTTAAAAATCATTACTCATTAGAGTTTCTGTCATCCCTTTGACATGTAAAGACCAATCCCTGAGGTACAGGCAAATGGTTATCTCAATCAAGTAGACAAGTTTCAATTTTGTCATCACACAGGGAAGTCTGATCAATTGGACCAACCTCAGTCAATCACTGAAAAGCAAACTGAAAACAGTAAGTAAATCATCCTCCCATACTAGACACATGGTAATCACATTAACTATATGACCAATAAACCAGTTGAATGGATGGATGGACAGATGGATCATGAATGGATCACAGATGTATAGATGGATCATTCATGGATGGATGGATGGATAGATAGATGGATCACAGACGGATGGATGGATCATGGATGGATAGATAGATCATAGATGGACCATGGATGTTCATGGTTGGACATAGTATACTATACCAATACAAGCACTAACTAGGAGTCAGGAAACCTGTTTTCTCATATTTTCTCTTTCTCTTTGATCAAATCATTTAAGTTTTTTAGGTCTTATATTTTCCATCCTTAAATGAGGGGTTGGGATTTAATGAATATCTCTTATTAGATAGCAGTCTTCACATTCCCTCAGTTAAAGGAAAATGTTCCTTTGACTTTTTCCCCCACTTGATCTTCCCTAAGAGAGAAAAGGAAAGGGAGGGAAAGAGGAAGTAGGAAGGAAGGAAGGAAAGAATTTTGATTTATTTCAATGTCTTTTTTTTTTAATGTTTAATGGAAAATGCACACGAAGTTTTTTTTTTTTGTTTTTTTTTATTCATTTATCCCCCCCTTGCTGCTTGTGCTCGCTGGGTCAGCTAACCACGCCGTGCGGGCGGGCTTGCCTTCACCAGGAGGCCCCGGGAACCGAACCCGGGGCCTCCCATATGGTAAACGGGAGCCCTACTGATTGAGCCACAGCCGCTTCCCCGAAGTTTTTTGATACCTTTCAACATTACCCTCAAACGTCAAATTAAGAGGGAGAATATTTATGCTCTACGTACAAGTTTGATATAAGAATCAAGAGAAAAAGTACAAATTTTAAATAAATGTATTAACATTACATAGTCCCATGAAGGGCTAGGCCTAAACACATTGCTTTCCAAAGACCCTACATTCCTGAGCAGAAGGTGCAAAATTCTCTTGTGTTGGCTGAAGTGTGGCTAGAGCCAGGGAAACCTACCATGTATCATAGGCCACGAATGAGTCCTCTAACCTTGAATTTCTGACAGTTCCACCCGGCAACCCTGATGTACTGCTATCTGATACTGAATGCCATTTCCAGGGGTTTCAAGAGATGGGGGCTCTTGGAAAACATAAGGTATTTCAGTTCATCAGGTTATTTTTGCCTCCTTCGTTGTTATGGACTTGTTTACTGAGGAGCAGTTTGGCAGGTTTTTCAGAACCAGTGTATCTTATCTACCTTCAAGGCCCTCAGCAAAAGCATCCCCTCACAAAGCCTTTATCAGTCCTGCCCTGAACAATCAGAACACATCTGTCTTTCTGGAATTGTTTGTATTCACAGACTGAAAACGTATTGAGTGTGGGAAATCCTGTCTATTTTCTTAACTCCATCTAAGTGGTACTCATTAAAAGTCTGTTGAATTAGAAATTGTGTTCTTAGTCAGGTGTCTCAAAATTTTTTTATTGGAACCCACAGGTAGAATCAAAACTTTTTTTTTTTTTTTTTACTTTGCAACATTTTATTTTTCAATTTTTTTGTGGTAATATATATACAGTATAACAGTTCCCATTTTGACTGCTTCATACATACTCATAAATAAATAAGTCTTACAAAGCAATATTACTGCAGGCAGGCATCGTGATAATTTCTATATTGTTTTATTCTAGTTCCATTTTTAAAATTGCTGTTTTAGATCTACTTAATTGACCAATGAATGGGTCCTGACCCACAGTTTGAAAAGCCAGGTTCTAGTCAAGATGTGCCCTTATTCTCTTTTTCTCATGTCTTTCCCCCTCAGGGAGAAAAATGGATCTTCCCCAAAGAGTAGATAAAATCTCTAGAGGTTCTTAACCAATTTAAATGGTTCACTTGCCTAAAATCCAATCCCATTCGAAAAGGCATATGGCGGCCTTACTGCATGTAGGTATCCACAGGGCTGCCACTTTGGTCAGCAGAGACAAATGACTGTGTGGATCATGAATATTATGAGTGCATTTTTTATGTACAGATAGGTGAATACATGTATATATAGGACTAATATCTAAAAATGAAATTGATCATCTTGAGCATATGCATTTTTGGTTTTTACAGATACTACCAGTTTGCTTTCTAAAAAAGGCTTCACGGGAAGCGGCTGTGGCTCAATCAGTAGGGCTCCCGTTTACCATATGGGAGGCCCTGGGTTCGGTTCCCGGGGCCTCCTGGTAAAGGCAAGCCCGCCCGCACGGCGTGGTTAGCTGACCCAGCGAGCACAAGCAGCAAGGGGGGGATAAATGAATAAATAAATAAAATCTAAAAAAAAAAAAAAAAAAGGCTTCACTAATATATACTTTCCCCAACAGGGTGTGATAGGACCCAGTTTCCTTTCCCTCTCCCTGATTCTGATGTGATCAGGTTTTTCAAGTGAGCATTTCTTCCTTTGACATGTCCATTGAGCAGCCCCCAGATTTCTCCCCTGGAGTCCCACTGTACCCAGCAGAGTCCCAGGCACAGAGGGGCCCAGCCATGCTGGTTGGCAGGAGAGGCCAGCACAGCCCAAATGAAGACCTGTGTGTGTAACCTGGGGAGGGGTGCGCCATCTCGGTCTGAATCTTCTAAAGCAAGGAGTGCCTTTAATACCTTCCCTACCGGAGTCAATTAGTCTTTCTCCATCTAAAAATCTGCTGCAAATGCCACCCACAATGGGACAACCACATGACTCCATTTTCCTGCTTGTTTCTGAATCACTGTCTTATCTGTCTTCCTCCCCTTTTACCCTTAAAATAGTTGGCTTTACGGCTGTCTGTGGAGTCATATGATAAGCAGTGATAAAGGAAAATTTAAAAAGAGCCAAGAAGGGATAAGGAAGCAGAGAGACATGTTCTCTTGTGGGAGGGGGTGGGCTTCTAAGACACCAGTTTCCTAGAAACAAAACCCACGGATCAATTTAAAATCGTCAGCCCCAACAATGTGAAAGAGGAAGCAGACTGTTGGCTAAGAAACCCAAATGCTTCTCAGGGTTGTCAGGGATTTCAGGAGATGAGGTCTGAGTTCCATTCTAGTCCCTATTGCGAAACAGCCTCCAGCCTCGATTTCCCCTCTTGTAAACTATGGATGAAACTGCCATCCCCTTCCTCAAGTCCCAAACTTGAGGTGCATCATTATTACTTACACATGTGCAACATGTTTCATTTCTCAGAGAGAGCATAACTCCTCTCACAACCCAGTGAGGAAGGCAGAGCCAATGTGACTATTCCCATTTTACAGCTGAGGAAATTGAAGCTCAAGGTCATCCAACTCATTAGTGGCAGAGCGGAGTTGGTAAAAAATAAGCAAACTGTGAATGCAGCACTTAGTGAATATATACTGGCCTATAAATACTTAAAGGCAGGCAGCAGATACAAACTTGGCAATCCCCAGCCATTTCCTATGTAACTATTATAGTGAGAACTACCATCTGTCTAAGACCTACCTCTCAAGATGAAAGGCAACTCCCAACCCCAAGAGACCTGTGGACACAGAATTAAACCAAACAGACTCTTCGACAACATAATCATCCCCAGCGCACACAATCTACCATTTATTTTTAACAATAGGATTCTAATTCTAATAGACTTCTAATAATATAATGATAGCTAGCATTTTTGTATTGCTTATCATGTGACAAGCACTTTCTAAGCATGTTACATGCACTACATTGTTTATCCCAAACAACACAACTAGAGAGATATTACTGACCTTGTTTCACAAATGAAGAAATGAAGGCTCAAAGAGGTTACACAATCTGCCAAAGGGTAGCCCAGCTGATTCTGTGGTGGAAACAGGATCAGAACCCAGCCACTCCATGTAACTCGAAGCCCTTGCACTTGACCACGAGGCCACCTGCTTCAATATGCGGTGGCTGTGCTGCAGTATTTTTTCATTTTTTTTGAGTTAAAAATAATAAAAAATGCTGAAGTAAAATTCTCCCATGTGTCCTATTCAGAGGCCACACAGTTCAACAGAGGCATCCACTGCTAAAGTTTGGGTGCATCTTCCCTTGCCTTTTATAAGGTACAGGCAGAGTGTGTGTGTGTGTGTGTGTGTATGTGTACATGTATATGCTTTTTTTTTTTTTTTTTAAGTACCAGAGCCAGGGCTTGAACCCAGGACCTTGTATGGGGGAAGCCCGCACTCAACCTCTGAGCCAGATTGGCTCCTGTGAGTTGGTTTTTTCATTTGTTTCCTTGTTTCTTTGTTTTTAGGAGGCCCCGAGGACCAAACCCTGGATCTCCCGTGTAGAAAGCAGGCACTCAAACACTTGAGCCACATCTGCTCCCCTGCATTTTTTTTCCAAGGTTTATTTACTTTTTTTTCTTTATTTAACCCTCTCCCCCATCCCAGAAGGTTCTCTCATCTGTCTGATCATTGTTTGCTCACCTTCTCCAGGAGGCACCTAGAACTCAACCCGGGACCTCCCACATGACAGGGGAATGCCCAATGGCCTGAGCCATATCCTCCCTGGTCTGCAGTGTCTGCTGGCTTGTGGCATCTGCTCAGCGTCTAGCTCATCTTCTTTCTTTTTTTTTTAAGAGGCCCCAGAACCCAAACCCGGGACCTCCCATGTGGTAGGCAGGCACCCAACTGGTTGAGCCACATCTGCTTCCCCCCCTGCATTTTTAATACTACATAAAACTTTGTCATGTAAGGAAGAAGAACACCTCAGCAAAAATATCTAAAGAGCATCTGTTATTTAGGTAAATATTGTTACAATTTAATGTTAAAATATATTCAACCAGTCAACTGTCTATTATGTGCAAAGCAATATACCATGTGTTAGCACAAAAATCCAGGAGTTTTTACTCTCAAGGACCTTTTCTCTTTGCTGGAGAACAGAGACAGAATGGATTCAATCATCACAAGACCTCAAAAGCACAAACAGTAAATGTTACAGACATTCCAAATGCAAAAGAGCCGTAGCCTCAGGCGTCCTGGGGAGGAGCTATCAAGGAGCAGGGAGTTTGGATGGGGTGGTTGGAGTATTCCAGGACCATGAGCACAAAGGAGGGAAAGAAAGAAGGGCACAGAGGCCAGATATGAGTCCCAGTGTGGGTACAGCTGGGGGGAAGACTACAAACCCTGCAGGGCCCCGAATGGCTGGAAGATGAGGCTAGACTCCATCCCGAAGGCCACTGTGGGCAGTGGGGAGACAATCATTGGTTCTGCATACCTGAAAGCCTGTCTAATGCCACGATCCCTCCCTATAACAGGAAAAAGCAGTAGAAGGGGATTCTGGGAACAACACTGATAAAGGCACAAAAGCTAATCCTAAAATTGTCCTCACAATTAGTACTCAGGCACCTGGAGCTTACATGAAATATTCTTTCCCAAAATAAAGAAATATTTTAGACTACCCAGTAGCCATGGCACTGTCTGGGTAGAATGAACTTCAAAAGTTAAGGCAGGAGGCCACCTCCATGAGTCCAGGGGCTCTAGAAAGAGGTCCCTGATCAAAATGCTTCCTACTTCTGGCTAATGCTGGGATTATTTTAACAAGAGACTACGCCTCCCATTTTTTTTTATTTTTCTAATGAAGCTTTATATTACATTAATGTTACATAAAAAATATAGGGAATTCCCATATGCCCCACCTCCTCCTCCTCCCACACTTTCCCACACTAACAACATCTTTCATTAGTGTGGTATATTTGGTATATATGTTGAAGCATTGCTACTAACCATGGAATATAGTTTACATTATAGTCTACACTCTGTCCCGCATGATTTTATAGGTTTTGACAAAATGTATAATGGCCTGTATCCATCACTGCAATGTCATGCAGGACAATTCCAATGTCCCAAAAATGCCCCTATGTTACACCTATTCTTCCCTCTCCCTCCCCTCAGAACCTCTGGTGGCCACTGCCTTTATATCAACGACAAAAGTTCTTCCATTGCTTAGTATAATAATAAGTTTATAATAGAGCAATAATAAGTCTACTTTAGTCCATTGTTCATTCCCCAATCTTGAGGATTTGGGGATGGTGATGCCCACTTTGTTTCTAACTGGGAGGAGCAAGCCTCCCATTTTAAACTGACTATAATTCTCTGCTTTCAGATGAACAAAGAGTCGATAAGCAGATCCTTTCCTGGGCATGTGTCATTATCAGGCTGAGAGAGCTCAGAGGACCAGAGAGGGCTGCCAGAGTTAGCAAATAAACATACAGGATGTCCAGTTAAATCTGAATTTCAGATAAATATTTTTTTAGTATAAGTATGTGTCATGCAATATTAGGACATATTTATAGTTAAAAATTGTTTGTTTTTTATCTGAAATTCAAATCTAACTGGGCATCGTGGATTTTATCTGAGAACCCTAGGCCAAGGGCACCTGGAAGAGGACTGAGATGGATGTCACAGAAGAGCAAAGGATATAGATGAGGGAGCCAGAGTGCCAAAGAAAAGACAAATTTTTTTATCTACTTCAAGATATGGAGTGTGGGGGGGTGGATGTGGCTCAAATGGTTGGGCATCCTTTTCCCATATGGAGGGACCTGGGTTCAATCTCTGGGACCTCCCGGTAAAATAAAGAAAAATATAGAAGGTGCATGGGTACGTCGTCAGACCCCACGAGCAGATGAGCCATCTGGCCCCGCGAGCAGGTGAGCCCCCAGGCCCCGCAAGCGGGTGAGCCCCCAGGCCCCACAAGCAGGTGAGCCCCCAGGCCCCGCCAAACCATGCAGCAAGATGATGACATAACAGGAGAGAGACACAGGGGAGAGCCGAGACGAGACATGCCAAAAAAACAGGAACTGAGGTGGTGCAGGTGGCAGAATGCCTCTCTCCCACATCGGAGGTCCCCAGAATAGAATCCCGGTGAAGACAGGAGGAGAAGGATGAGAGGAGAGGGCAGGAAACAGACATAGAGAATTGCCCAGCAAATGCACACAAAAACAGCAAAAACGGGGGGGGGGGGGTTAAAATGGATGAAAAGTAAATAAATCTTTAAAAAAAAAAAAAAAAGACATGGTGAGGGCACCTCTGCAAACACTCACCTAAATTGCCCATCAATAGGGCACAGAGTTGAGGCTTAAATGCACACACACTTTCACCTACATTTATCTCATTTAATCGTCACAGCAACCCTACAACCCAGGAAGTAGGACTCTCTTTTATAAATTAGGACCCGTAATTTTGAGGAGGTTAAGTGAATTTTCTCAAAGTCACAAAGCTATGAAATAGAAGAACCAGACCTTCGGCTCCTGCGTGATTTAAGAAGAAGGTTTTGAAGAAAAAGACTGATATGGCTGAAGAGGAGAAGTAAAGGCAACCTCTAAGAACTGATCCTTAAAGAAGGTCTGATGACCTATCTGCTACATTTATTTCTGTTACTTAAATGTAAATTATCTAAACTGAAATTTGATCATAAGGACCAAAGGACTTAGAAAATTAACAATTAAACGTATAGTTGCATATGAGCATAAAGTAATCTTTTCAAAGCACCAGCTATTCTTTAACTCTTGTTACTCCTTAGCAATTCTGATGCCCTGGTCAAAAGCCAAGTCCTGCTTTCTAAATAGAGCATCTCTGTGCACTGTCCACACAGGGTGGGAAAGACACATGGTAGGGAAATGAAGTCAGCTGCTTTGGTCCAGAGAAGGCATGAGAACCTGGACCACAGCAAGACGGGCTGTAAGAAAGCCTCAAACCTCATTTACCACACTAGGACCACAAGCTAATAGTAGCAAGTGATGTTCAGGTCAAAATGCAACACTGTCTCTGCTTTTTAAAATGTGAAAGGAAGCAATGTGTCACATATGTCCATTCACTGGAACCAAAGCCAGCCCAAGGATAGGTAATCCATGTCCCCCACCCCTCCCACCCCAGGTGCCACCTAAAAAGGGCAAGTGTAAATTCTACATCTGCACACTTGTAATTCAGCAAACCCAATTCCTGCTGCCAGCTAATTTCAGAAAGGGAGGGAAGTAGGGACAGGAAAAGGTTTTGCCCACAATTCCTGAGTTGGTAATTACTGAATAAAATTTTCAGACAGAGGCACAATTTTCTGTGCATCTAATAATAAATATTAATTACAGAAAACATAATTACCAATAACAATTAGTTACTATTTATTGGGGATGTAATGTAAGCCAGACACCTTTACATATGTTTCATCTAATATTAATATCACTCTACAAGATAGCTGCTATTCCTATTTTATGGATGAGGAAGCTGGTCCAGACAGGTTAAATAATTTGCCAAATATCCTGCAGCCAAAGACTGATAAAACTAGAATTCAAACCCAGGACCAACCGACTCCAAAGCCCATGCTATTTTTATTAGATCCATGATCTTGGTCAGGCCAGCACACAATTACATGAAGGATACTACAGAGCTATCTATCCTCCATCCCTCTCAGGCCTATCAAGAAACAAACAGGGAAGCAGATGTGGCTCAAGCTGTTAGCTGCCCGCCTACCACATGGAAGGTCCCGGGTTGAGTTCTCAGTGCCTCCTAAAGAAGATGAGCAAGACAGTGAGCTGACGTGACAGCAATGAGGAGATGCAACAAGGAAACACAAGGAGAGACACAACAAGCAGGGAGAAGATGTGGCTCAAGCAATTGGGCACCTCCCTCCTACATGGAAGGTCCCGGGTTCAGTTCCCAGTGCCTCCTAAAAAGAAAGCGAGCAGACACAGAGAGCACGCAACGAACAGACCCAGAAAGCAGACAGCAAGCACAAACAACAAGGGCGGGGAGAAACAAATAAAATAAAATAAACAAACAAACAAAAAAACTAACTGGGAATGCAGCAGGATAGATTTTCTTGATAATCAAGAGTCCAATATATCAAAAGTAATTTTGTTCAACACTATATAAACCTAGCTCTGAGTTTGTTCCTAGAATATAGAAGGTCTCCAATATATATTTTTGAATGGCTGCTTAGCTGGCTGGCTGGCTGGATAGATGAATGAATGAATGAATGAATGTCCATTCTTATCTACTGTTCCCCTTCTAGAAGTGAACAGCTTGGTGTTTTAAATGAAGCGATTATTTTTGGATTTCAGTCTTACTTTAATCTCACTGGTCTCCTGACTGCCTTCTGAACCTCAAATGCTAAAAATTGCCTAACATTTTTCATGTTCTTCTCCCAATTTAGAGGGGCCCCTTTTCCTATCTAAGAAGATCTCATTTTCTTCAAGGCCTGGCTCAAAATCTTACCATGAAGTCTTGGCCAACTATTAGAACCCACATTTATTCCCTTCTCCTTTGAATTCCTGTCATCATTTGAATTCACGAAGTGTTTCATAAAAGGGCGTTAATCTTGACTCCCCAAATAGCCCACTTGAGAAAGGGCCATTCCTTCTTTTATCTAATCATAGTGTTTTTCAAAATGTGTCCACAAAACAGTAGCTCCATGAGATGCTAATAATTTTTCACAAATAAGGGCATTTTCGGATGAAATAAGTTTGGGAGCTACCTGTTTAAACAAAGGTGTGCCAGTCCCTTTATTACAGGCCTTCTCAGAGCCTTTCATATACTAATGTGTATTTGACTCTGTAACTCGTCCCTACCTCTCATCACAGAGAGGTGAACACACGAGACTCCTATTTCTTGGAAGACACTCTGGCAAACACTGGTCAATTACATGCTCCATCATTTCTGACTAATGATTCTCTAGGCTGCCTAAAACAGTTTAGATAATCATCAGTCCAGAGAGTGAGGAGATGGACTCACAGACCCTGCATCCTAAAGATTCTGTTTGTTTTTAGAATTTCCTTTGAGTGGCTCAATGATACAAAGAGAGGACTCCATTTTTAAAATAAATATATTTTTTGTGCGCCTTTAACACTAGGGAAAGAAGCAAGCTATCAAAAATAGCTCTGTGATTTTGATGACAATAATGAAGGACAAGGAGGGAAAAAAGCAGAAGTTTTTGAAGACAAGATGGCTTCACAGAGAACAATAAAGATAAAATATCATCAAGGGCTGCAACAAGCACAGTCAAGGCCCAAAATATACAGTCCAGATTGCTGAACCAGGGTAACTGTTAACAGGGAATTTACAGAGCACCTAGACCACACTAACTCCTGATTTTACAGAGGTAGAATCAAAGGTGCAACACCAATAATTAACAGGAGTCAAATGACTTCAGTTAATTTCCCAGGGAAAGAAAAAAGCATTTGCCAATCCAACACTGAAGAGGGACCGTCTAGATGTCCCCAGGCTCTGAAAGGATTGTGGTGCGCTCTGCCTCTTGGTGTAATTTTACATACCAGCATATTTATGTGACTCCTTGATTAAGAGTATGGTCCCTACTAGACTGACTACATGCTCCATGAGAGCAGAGACCAGCTCCTGGCATGGTGCCTGGCATACAAGGCATTTAATAAATATTTGCTGAGAGAATGAAAGCATGGCTGGAACAATGAATGGATGTACCACTCTGTTCACTCTTAAGAACCTCCTGTGGGATCCACAATCTTTCCTTACAAGCGCCGTGCCCGATGATGAACTTATAATAAGAGAAGAATCCAAGTCGGTCTGATTCAAAAATGCTGCCTACTTGAACTTCAGTAAGACAGACCACCCACAGGCAGCCTGTCATTCGACTGGCCAATGAGTGGGCAGGTTACAAGGAACCCCCACTCTGATGGAAAGCAATGGAGGGAGGAAGGGCAGACACCTCCTGCCCACAAGACACTTAACATCTGTTGGGAAAAAAGACTGATACCAAGAGATACTATAGGCTGGAAAAACAAATCTATTCAATGAGAACATAAACAAAATCAAAGACTATTCTTGTCCTCAATAATTAATCACAGATTCATCCATCCTGAGTTTCCTAACCTGTTCTTGAACCCTTCTTGATTGAATTTTTAGTCTGAATGACCTCTCAAGGTCAGGGAGCTCAAAGAGTTTACTTCTTGCTGACAGATAAAGGTGACTATTCATTAGCTTAAAACTACCTCCCTGAAGCTTCAAGGTGAAGTAGAGGGGGCTGGGAGGGGCTGGTGGGGAGAGGAAGCCCTCACCCAGTACTTGGATTTGGTGACAGGCTCCTGTTTCCCCTCTTCCTCCCAGGCAGTTTTTTTTTTTTTTTTTTTTTTGGCTCATTATATTTTTATTTCTTTTGCACAGCACTGGTGTAGCATGTTAGAAAATTTGAAAATAGCAACAAAATTTAAAAAAGAAGAAAATCGTCAATTGTATTCCCCCTGGACTTTAAATTTTGTTTAGATATCAGTGAGCTACAATGACAACAATATGTTCCTGTCCTCTCGCTTCTAGCACAGTACAGGCTTTGGGCCACTTACATGGTTTCTCCAGAAAACTAAATTTCAAACAGGTGCAGCCCTGCTAGATTAGCATTATAATGGATTGTAATTACTTAACAAGCCCGTATATACCCAAAGGAGTTGAAGAGAACTATAATGTTTTGCCAAGTGTAGCTTTTATTTATGTAAAATACTACAGGCCTGCTCTGAGTTCTTTCAGCCTAAGCGAAGCCCCTGGAAGCTTTGTCTGTACATGCTTCAATGAGCTTTGTGAGTTCAGGCCCTGGAATTTTAAATTTCATTTCTCGTTGGTGCCATCTGAAGGGGGTGGGGGTGGGGAGCTCTTGTGATTACCTTATGAGAATTTTTTTTTTTTTTTTTTTTTAAGATTTTATTTATTCATTCATTTATCCCCCCCTTGCTGCTCGTGCTCGCTGGGTCAGCTAACCATGCCGTGCGGGCGGGCTTGCCTTCACCAGGGGGCCCCGGGAACCGAACCCTGGGCCTCCCATATGGTAAACGGGAGCCCTACTGATTGAGCCACAGCCACTTCCCACCTTATGAGAATTTAAACTCGATTAGAAACTCTGCAAACAGAGGGGAAGTGGGCCGTTTTCTTCCTTCCTCACCATTTGACACCCAGAGGGCACACAGTTTTTACTTGGGGAAACTACAGACTTGATGTCTTATAAAGACATCTTCAGGAATCTCAGATTTTTACAAAATAAGATATTCTTTTCTTCTTCTTTCTCCTCACTTCTTTAATCTGCACAGAAGGAGAGTAGTGAGTAATTAATTCACTCTACCACTTACCATCCTGGTCTTCCCAATTAGATTTCATACTTCTCAGAGCCAGGAACTTCGCCACACACAACTTTTGCTCTACTAAGTCCCCAATATCTAGGACAGTGCTAGACCATGGTAGGTGCTAGGGGATGACGCAATGTTTAATCAAATGTATTCATTCAACAATGTGCTAGGCACCATTTTGGGTGCCAAGAATACAACAGTGAATAGACAAAAATCCCTGAATTGACAGAGTTTCTATATGGTGTTAGATAATAAACAAGATAAATAAGAAAAATATATAGTATATAAGAGAGAGATAAGTATTACAGAACAAAAATTAACAGGAAAGGAGCAGATGAAGTATCAAGGAGGAGGAACAAATTTTATATTGGATAGCCAGAAAAGGCCTTACTGAGTACAAAACATCTGGGTAAAGTCTTGAGCCATGAGGATATCTGGAAAAGGAACATTCTAGAAAGTTGGACTAGCAAGTGCAAAGGCAGGATTATGGTGAATATGTTTAAGAGCTGTCAAGTGGGCCAGTAGGGCTAGAGAAGAGTGACCAAGGTGAAGGACAGTAGGCTCTGGAGTCAGAGAGGTCATAAGAGGAGGCCTGGCTGTGTCGGGCCTTGAGGTTGGGGTAAGGATGTGAGCTTTCACCCTGCAGGCTTGGTGAGCAGAGTGACATGCTCCGGCCTATGACAGGCCCCGGCTGCTGTGATGAGAAGAGTCTGAAGGTGCGGCAGGGTGGAGCTAGTTAGGAAGCTGTGGACACAACCCAGGTGTGGGATGATAGGGACTTGGGCCAGAGTACTGTCAGCAGAGGTTCTGAAACATAATCAGATTTGAGAAATGTTTTGAAAGCAGAGACAGCAGATGTTGCTGACGGATTGGACGTGGGGCACGTGAGGGTAAGAGATAGCAAGATGGCGAGGACTGTGGGAGGCTTACATTGGGGAGGGGGAGATCTGGTGTATAATTTTAGACATAGGGAGGTTGAAATGCCCTTTATACAATTAAGTGGCAATGATGAAAAGGTAGTCCAATATATGAGTTCTGGGCTCAGGGGCAGAGATGTGCTGGAATTAGGAATTCAGAGTCAACAGCATTAAGAATGTATTTAAAGGCATGAAACTGGGTGAAATTGGTATAGTAAAACCAAAATACCAGCTCCCAAATATCTCTATTTCCAATTAGTCATAAGCTGTAATAAATAATTAACCTTTGGCTACAGAGGCCATAATTTCTAGATTTTCCCAATCTCCTTTCAAGTAATTCTATTATTTTCAAAAAGGTCCTTAATGAAAAGTGTTAACTAGGGCAGTAGATGTGGCTCAAGTGGTTGAGTGCCTGCTTCCCACATAGGAGGTCCCAGGTTCAGTTCCTAGTGCCTCCTTAAAAAAAAAAAAAAGCAAACAATAACAACAACAACAAAAAACAACAACAAGCAAACAAATGAAAAAATCAACTCAGGGAGCTGGTGTGGTTCAGTGGTTAAGCGCCAGCTTCCCACATACAAGGTCCCGGGTTCGATCTCTGGCCCCTGAGCCTCAAAAAAAAAAAAAAAAAAAGTGTTAACTAAATTAAATTTACTTTTCAAGACTATGTAAGACTTTTCATATAAATACATTCACAAATCGGGGGGGGGGGGTGTCTTTCACCAGACCATATGTTCTGATTTAAGATTCTAAAACTATGAACATAAACACAACTCTTTAAATGTTAATAAAATTGCTAATATGTATTGTAGCCAAGCCCTGTGCTGAGAGTGCTACATAGATTCCCGTATTTAAATCTCATAACAACCTAAGAGCTAAAAGCTGGTATGTTCCCATTTTATAGATGAAGAAACAGGCTCAAAGAGCTTAAGCCAGGTGCCCAAAGGCTCACCACTGGTGCGTGGTGGGGCACCCTGTAGTTAGAGCTCCCTGATTCCAGGGAGACGGGTCCACTGAGATTAAGCGTCTCAAATATTTGCTAGATCTGCTGCTGATCAAAGACAATAAGACAAGGGGCAGGCAAGGCATCTCTAGTGTCCCACTCATTGCCAAATGAGACCTGCAGACCAAAAAGAAATCTTTTGGAGACTAGGAAAAACTGGCTTCTTTGAGTCCTGCACAACCTTCAATCAACTCGGTAGAGAGTCCTCTCTAGGATCAGTCCCATGCTAGGTTTAGGGATATAAGGATACTTGTAGTAAACACTCCTGAAGCTCTTACTTCACATGCCAGGCATTGGTCTCTGCACTTATGTGTATTAACTCATTTAATCCCCCACAACATTGCCATTGTTATGGTAAGCAGGTACTGTTGCTTCATGGAGATGAACAAACTGTAACACAGAAAGGTTAAGTAGCTCACTCAAGGTAGAGGCAAGATTCAAACCCAGCGCTATGTTCTCAACTGCTTCCATGAACTGCCTCTCAAAAGATGACATTCTGCCATGGCCAATGAATCATGAAGGCCTCTTCTACAGGGGCAAGCAAGGGAGTGAAACAAACTAAAGATGTTGTCAGATGTATTCGTTCAGTCCCTAACCTTAATCTCAATACTTCTAGTTTATACAATTGGGCTTATAAATCTTGTTTAAAGAATAATAAAGACCTTCAGGAATTACTATAAGATTTCAGGGCACTTCTATATACTTGATAGAGCTTGCTCCATTAATTATCTGGGGCCCTCCCCCACCTGAAATTTCTAGTCCAGCCCCATGTTTCTCAAAGCATGATCTGGTCAGAATCAGGAGGACAGCTTGTTAAAAAGGCGGATTCCTAGCACTCAGCCCAAACCACAGAATCCAAACCTCTGAAGGTGGGGCCTGAGGATCAATTCTTTTAATACCCTCCCCTAGAGATTCTTTTGCACACCAAAGTCCAAGCAGTGTTATTATCCAGTTCTTGGAAACCCTAGCTATAGAGATAGAGTTCAATGGGATTCTGCTTCAAGCACAAGTGAAATCTACCTTTCTCTGAGATTTCTCTAAAGCAGGGGTTCTTAACCAGGGGTTAAGATTTCAGGGGGTCCATGGGCTTGAACTGAAAAAAAAAATCAACTTATTATCTTTATTTTCTCAGACCTCTAAACTGAAATCTAGCATTTCCTTCACTTATGAATGTACACAATAAATAAATTACAGGAGTATTCATTTCACCTGATTGGCAAAGGGGTCCTGGAACAAAAAAAGGTTAAGAACTCCTGCTCTAAAGCAACCCCTTTATCAAGACAACTGAAATGCCTCTCATTATCCAGAGAATAATTATTTCAGCTTGGCTTTTTAGCATTCTATAAAACAGCTCAGTTTTCTAAACTTTCTCCTACCCTAGTGTTTCCAAAGTGTGGTTCCCATATCACTAATGATTTTAAGAGGGACCTTTTCTTTTAATTGTAGATGCTGTGTGCTTAATGTTAGTGAAGAAAAAAATATAACTATAATATCCAAACCTGTGATTTCACAAATACTGGGATGTAAGAAAAAGCTAAGTGGGGGGGGGGGAAGAGCCAACCTTTTAAAATATTAAGCAAATAATAGCACAGGTGTTACTCAGCTAAATCTTAAATTTGAGCAGACTTGTCCTGGTCCTTTCTAGCGGGCACCCTCGGTTTCAGCCATGCTCGTCTGTTCTCCAACCACAGGCATTCTCTTCCTTCATTCTGGCCGCAGACCAGTGTCTCCTCTTCTAGATACCCATTTAAATATTTCCCACCATTTCACACCCAGTTCAGATCCTTCCTGGAGTCTTCCAGCTGTCCCAGCACACGCCCTTTTTGAACTCTTTAAACATATTGATTGCACCACTCATTTGGAACCTAATTGCTACTTAAAAGTTTACGTGTATCTGTTTAGTGTCATTTCCCTAGTGAAGTAGAAGCCTCTTGAGAGTAACCTGTGGCCTCTTTTTAATTTCTAGATTACCTACAGGGCTAAGCCTCCCTGGTTGGATCTGAGCATAAAATAGGAACTCAGAGATTTGTGTGACATCAACATGAGGTTGAATGAAATGTTCTACAGCAATGGGAGAAGGAGCTGTTACATGTCTCCTACATCTCCTTGCTTCAGGACAGAGTTCTTAGTCACACTCCAAAAAGGGCGTCTCTCTTCATTACTGCCAGCTAAGGAGCACAGAGGCCTGAGTCCAGAAAACTCTCCCCATAGGTGTGATTCTGTGACTATACCCTGGCTGAGGGGATAGGGGAAAGGTGACCTTGGTCAGCCCTGTTGCAACTTGTCCTGTTTCCATGGGCCAGTCACTTCTGCCGATGCCTTCCCATCTTCAGTCCAAAGGTGCCAGAGTGGCCACAGCATCCTCTAGCGAAAAGAGTGCTGGATGAGTAGTCAGGACCAGCTCCGCTACCTGATTCATCCTGCGACTTTGAACTTCTCTGTATCTCAAGTTTTTTAATCTGTCAAATACCTGTTCTACCTAATTCACATTTGCTATAAGGCAAAAGAGATAATGATTTTTGAAAGCACCTTAAAGTATCATGCTAAATAAAAATGCCAGGGAAACAGCACATGAATCTACAGGTTAAGTAGACTGGGAAGCCAGCTAGGCTCAACTCTCTACCAGGCAAGTGGGGGGGGGGACAATATGAGATGTGGGCCCTACTTCCAACCCACCTTTGCTTGTCATGTGACCTTGGGTACCCACTTAGCTTCTCTGGACTCAATTTCTTCTCTGTAAAACTTACTTTTGGACTAGATGACCTGGTCAAGGGCCAAGTCCAAAATGAATTTCAGGACCTTAGAGAATGATAACCAGGCAAGCAGAGCCCATTGCAAGTGTGGGGGTGGTACACTGATCCGCCCAGAGTTTGGGTGAGCCACAGTGAAGCATCACCAGAGACACTCGGGCAATCTTCCTCAAACCAAGATCTGTTTTGTGTTCAAAACTGCTATTTAACCTCTCTGCCCGCTGACCAACACTGCACCTGCATACACAGCAGGAGGCTCCCATCTTCGCACTTCCACTGTCACAGTTTTTCCTTCCCCCTCTTGTTCTTGAAAGAAAGAAAGAAAAAGACTTTGAAATCACAAGTTGTTAGTGTTAACGTCTGGCTCTGAAACTGTTAGCCCTGCAGCTCCCCTCAGACATGCATTGCTCGGATGAAGGAAGGGACTTATGGCCATGTGTGTAAAGGAAATAGGGAATGTGCAGGAACTCTGTGGGGGGAGGCAGAGGGAGGTGCAGGGCACTGTGTTCTTTGAAATCCCAAAGTTTTGTCTGCTTCCCCATTCTCTTCAGGTTGGACTGGTGTGGTTGGTTGGAGCTTCCCTGGAAGTATCACAACCATGGTTTCAGGTGGCCACCATGCAGCGGTGAGCATAAAGAGAGCAGGCTTTTCATATTTTTCCCTAAAGCTCCATCTCCTTAAAAAAAATGTTAAGGTACTATATCAAACTGATTCATATACAACTTGTGACCCCAAGAAATTTATGGGAAAACCAAAGTTATTTTTCAAGAATTAGATGGTTTATCTTCATCTCTCCATGAGGATCAAATCACTCTCTTTTTCTGTGTAAAATCCAAAGGATCCTGAAAACATATACATCCATAGCCACACCCTGCTCTTCACAGAAATGAAAATACAGAAATCCTAACAACACCTTTCCTCCAAGAAGAGCTAAAACAAGCTTGCTTCTTCCTGTTCTCCAAGTGCCAAGGTTGAATGCATTTGGCTGAGTACACTGACAAGGTCTGTTTCCAATTCCCTAATATTTTGGCAATGTAATCAATTAACTCAGTCTCAGTCTTAGAAATAGTTATCTCACTGCACAGTTTCTTCAAAATCAAAAGAAGGCAATAAAATAACTTTAAGTAGGATTCAGAGCACTGACTTCCAATTACCCACAAGCAGAAGAATCAGTTTTAAAATACAACATTCATTCAACGAACTGGGCAGAGCAAGCTGGACTGATGTTTCGGGGACCCTAGAGGGGACACCCTGGAGAAGAACACATTTTTCTCCCTGTATATTAGAAGAACAAACCACCAAGCCATAGAATAGAAACAAGCAAGCTTCCTCCCAGAGGGAAAACATAAAACCACTCCTCACTCAAACAGGACAAAGCCAGGACTTGCAAGGAGCCTTCAGTCTACGGCTCCACGTGCCTCTCCAAGGACTGAAGGACCCACCCACACACAATCTCACACAGCCAGCCCCCCACGCGCCTGCGGACGGCGCGGGGTCCTCGGCAAACCCATCCTTCAGCACCAGCCGCCCCGCGCTCTCCCAGCTTGCCAGCCCCCTGCAGTACCCAACGTCCCGAGGGCTCGGAAGGGACAGAGGGCAGTCCCTTCTTTTCCTGTCTCATCTTCCTCGCCCCAGCGCCTACTTCTCCCCAACTACAAAGTGTAGTGTGCCTCCCCAAGGAAACCGAGACACACATACACACACACCTGAAGGCAATAAAGCCCCGCGCCCCACGTCCAACGTCAAGGCCAGTGCGTCCTCTCCTGGGACCCCAGAAACCTGCTCCCGAGCGGGAAGGCGCCCTGACTCACCCAGTCCTCGAAGTGGCGGCTCCCGTTCTGCAGCAGCTCCTCGAACTGGATGGTGCAGTTGGCCACGAAGTCGTCATAGCCGATGGGGGCATCGTGGAAGACCGCCAGTTCGATCTTGCGCCCGTTGCACACGTCCGTGACGAACTCGTCGTGCCAGGCCGGGCTGTTGGTCTTCTGCTTGGTGGCCGTTTGGCCGATGCGCGAGTCGTCCACATTGAGAGCGATGTAGGGGTCGAGAAGGAAAGTCTGCGGCCGGGGTCCCACGGCATGGCGCAGCGACCAAGCTGTGGGCTTCAAGCTCACGGCCTCGCAGATTTTGATCTTAAGAAGCCCATTGAACACGACCATGGTCGGGGCGGGGAGTGGGAGCCGGGGTCACTCCGCCCGCCCCGAGGGCAGCAATGAAGAACCGATGGTCGGGAGCTCCGAGGCACGGGGACTCCTGGGTCCCCTGCCGCCCCACCCCGCACACTCCCTACACCGGGTAGTGGTGCGCCCTGGCGCAGGCGATTCTCAGCGAGTGCATGTATTTCCTCGCCGGGTTCCTAACGGAAAACAGGGCGGGGGGGAGAGCTGGGGGACGTCCGTGTTTGGAGCAAGTCTCTCCCCCCCCGCCCCGCCGCCACCAGCAGCACCTCCAGGAGAGGCGACAAGCTGTCCGCTCCGCTGCCAGCCGAGGGGGCTGCCTCGCCGCCCCGCTGCCTCTTCGGGTCCGGGCTGCGGGGAAGCTGCCACCGCGCCCCGCGCTCACCTACCTTTCCGAAACATAATCCCCGGGAAATTTCGACTCCGGGAGGGGGAGGGGGGCTGTGGAATGGGGCGGGGAAGGGAACCGGGGGCGCAGAATCCAACCCGGATCCTCTTCGCACACCCAGAGCCTGCCTCAGACCGCGCGGGGCGGGGGATGGACCGAGGGATGTTCAGTCTACCCGGAGGGATGCATGTCGAGAGGAAATGGTCCTCCGCGGAGCCAATTTTTCAAATAGCCACGAGCCCCACGGCCAGCCCAGCCGCCGTGTCCTCAGCCAAGCAGCGCCGCGCCGCAGGCGGCTCCGGGAGACGCCAGGAGCCCGGGATCTCACCTCGGCGCCGGCTGGGGAGTGGGGAGGCGGGCGCCCGGGCTCGGGGCGCAGGCCGGCACCGGGCGGCGCGCTGCGGGGCGGCGGGGCCGGGACTGCGACTCGGCTCGGCCCCACCTCCTCGGCGCCGGCACCCGCCCGCCGCGCTCCCCGCGTCCCTGCTCTCGGCTCCCGCTCGCTCGCCGCCCGCGCGCTCTCCCCCTCAGCCTCCTCTCCCTCGGTCGTGGTGCGAGCGAGTCTCCCTCCCTCTAATGCAGGAAATGCGCAAAAGACGTCAGTGTGTGTGTGTGTGTGTGTGTGTGTGTGTGTGTGCGTGTGCGCGCGCGCGCGCACGGCTGTGTTTGGGTAAATAGAAAGTTTTGCCGGTTGGGGGAGCAATACGCGAAAAGTGAGCCGGGGAGAGGACCGCAGAGAGCCGGCGAGCGGGTCCCGGCGGCCGCGGCGGGCCGGGAGCCGGGCGGAGAGTGGGCGCCGGCCCCCGGGCAGGGGCGGGCTGAGGGCGCGGGGCGCGAGGGGCGCGGGAGGTTGAGCCACTCTCGCCTTGGGTTCCTGGCCCGTAGACCCGCGGGCCGCGCACCTCACGGGGCCCTGCGGCCAGGACCGCCTGTCGGAGCGGGTAGAGGGGAGGAGAGGCGCGGGTCGCCTTTCGCGCTAAGACTCGGGAACCTCCGCCAGCTCCACCCTCCCTCGGACAGTGGCGGCGAGAGCAACCCGAGAAGTACTGGTGTGTCTGTCATTCTGCCCAGCTCCGCGGTGGGGCGGCGGAGCTCGGGTTAGTTCTTCCTGGGGGATTCGTGCGGGCCTTCGGAGGCCACGAGAACTTGATGACAAAAGAAGGCTGGGTAGGAGCCCGGTTTGAGTTGTGTCTTGTGTTTTGTTTTTGTTTTTTAAGTGACGCTTCGTGTTTACACTGGACCTGGCCTCGGCCCCTCTGAGGGCCGTGGGCTCTGATCTGCGCGCTGACAGCGGCCGTTCTGGCTGCGGGCAAACCCCGCGCGCCGTTCGCTGGGAGCGCGGCCGCGTCCATGCTGGTTTCCTCCGTAACCTTTAAACTCTCGCTGGAAGCCGAGGCGGCGGCTGGTCACGTGAGGCCAGCCCTGGGCTGCTGGGGAAGAATTTCCTCCGCAGGGAGCCCGGGACTGGGAAGGCGGCCCGGCGAGGGACGGCCCCGCGCCTAGAGACTGGGACCGGGGAGGCCGGGGCTAAGAGCGCCGAGGCCAGAGGCGCGGCCTTGGCGGAACCTTCACAAGGTCGGCGCTGGGAGGAGGTCACCTCCTTGTCCCGGGAGCAGGCATTGTGCGCAGGGACAACGCAAGCCTCCGCCCTCACCATTCGGCCCAGTCTGGGAGTCAGGGAGTTTGTAGTAATCGCGGTAAACTGAGTGTATATCTGATGGGTCTGGCTAGTATAGACCAAGTTTAAAACCCACTTCCCGTCTCTCTACTTTAGTGGAAAAGCTTATCGTTGCCTGTGGCTTAAAGGCGAGAAAGGAGGAATTACCCTGGAACAACAGGATATCAAGCGCACCACTTAGTGGCAAAAAAAATCAGAAAGGTCCCAGAGATCCTTCTGTAAAAGCAGAAGGCCCTGCGAGGCCGCCGGTGCGATGGCTGCCCGCGGGGAGCTTAGAGTCATTTCTCTAGGCCGCCCTATTGAATGCGCAGCGAGGTAGAGAGGGTGCTAAAATACCGGCCTAAGCAAGACAAAGAACCATACTGCTCTTAGTTTGCTGTGCCTAGCATTACACAGTCATAATCATGTAAACTCAGGCTATGAATTTTACCATAACCATATTGGGAGAATGGGGGAAAGGGAAATACCGGAGCGAGGGGCTATGGATGAGTTAAATCCTCATCTGTCCTAACGGACACTCAGTACATCAGATCAAAACTCACTAATCAAACTGTAGCAGTATAAGTATATTATTTAGAAACATTTATTAACTCATTGAGTAATTCAACTCATATTTGTTAAACACCTACTATGTACCACGCGCTGTTCTAGGTATTGGGCTACACAAAATCAGCACTAGGAAGAAGTGAAAACAATTGCCTAGGTGAAAATGATTGTTAGAACTAGCAGGAGGTGAAGAGGGGAAGGAAGCACTGATCTTTTTTTTTTAATTTCGTTTTGGTTGGGTTTTTTAAAATCTTTTTATTATATGCGGTTTAGTACTACTAGTATTTTTAACTGTGTCCAATGTATTGTTTTTATAAAAATAAAAATTAATTGCATGAGAAACTTAAAAAAAAAAAAAAAACGAGGAGGAGAATGGAGTCTTAGGGACATTTGAGATTGTTCATATGTAAAAAGTTGGGATTTAAAATGTTGTGCCTTACCTAGCCATTATAATCAGCATTAGACATTCTATTTTAAATCTGACAGTTTGACAAAGTACAAGCAGTATATCTCATTGCTGTTTAATTTTTATTTCTTTGATCCTTGGAACTTCTTCCTCCTGGGGTTGCTTCTAAGTTCCACCTTTCTATTATTTTTTTTTTTTAATTAATTTTTTTTATTTTTAAAAAAAAACTTTAGTTTACATAAATGTTACTTAAAAATATAAGGGATTCCCATATGCCCCACTCACCCTCCCCTGCACTTTCCCACATCAACAACAGTCCTCATTAGTGTGGTACATTTGTTACAATTAATGAACACATATTGAAGCATTGCTACTAACTATGGATTACAGTTTACATTATAGTTTATACGCTGTCCTGCACAATTTTGTAGGTTATGACAAAATATACAATGGCCTGTATCCATCACTGCAATGTCATGCAGGATAATTCCAATGTCCAAAAATGTCTCCATATTACATCCATTCTTCCCTCTCCCATCCCTCAGAACCTCTGGTGGCCACTGCCTTTATAACAATAAGAGTTCTTCCATTGTTAGAATAATAAAAGTCAATAGTAGAAAAATAATAAGTCTTCTTTAGTCCATTGTTCATTCCCCAATCTTGAGGACTTGGGAATGGTGATGCCCACTCTGCTTCTAATTGAGAGTGAGCTTAGATCCCATGGGGCAGATGGATGGAACTATCTTGCTTGCAGTTGCAGACACTCTCTGTTCCTTGGGATGGGCATTGCCCATCAATTCTATTATTTTTATTAAACTTTTTTGCCTTTCATAGGGCATGACCCCAAGGGTGTGATGGAAGGCAGTGGCATATAGGGCTTGATATTCTGAAAATGAACTTGAGAACGAGGGCCAGGATTAGAGTAAGTTGAGTGAGGTACTTGACTCAGGAGTAAAAAATTTTTTTAATTCTAAAATAAAAGTAAATGCAAAACTCAAGAATGAACAAAATATCTATATGTTAAATGCTTTTAAGTATTGCATTAAAATATTATTTATCTTGATCACTGAGTTATTGGCACCCCTTAAATCATGTACCTGAGGTGAGGGCTTCACTTGCCTCACTCTGGTCCAGACCCTGTTGGGAAGTCCAGAAAGGCAATGATATCATAAAGGTAGGAATCCTTGACTAACTGGTGTTTCACACCCTCTCTCTACTGTTCCTCTGGGTGGGTCCTATCTCATGCTAACAGAGAAGTACTTGGGATTGAAAACCACTGAGCAAAAGCCCTCTTCCGTAGTGTGTTGAACAGGAAATAAGTTTAGAATTAATGACACACTCAACTGGAACTTTCTGCGGGATATCATACTCCCCCGCCCCCCGACCAGGCAGGACCCCCAAATATATTAAATAGGGTCTGCTGCCATCGCAATGACTAAGAATTCTTAACACAGACAGGCCACAAGCCTCCAACACCATTCCCTGCACCCAGGAAAGGTTCAGGAAAGCAGTGGCATCTGCCTGCCTCTGAGCAGACTGTCAGACCATGTGAATGCTCAGACTGCAGTTTTCAGATGCACCCAACGCTAGTGTGACCTCTCCTTTCCATTGCATCAAGTCTTTTGGTCTCCATGGGGGGCGGGAATGGAGAACTAAAAGATTGTGCCAAACAAAAGGCCTGTTTGTATTGGATGGTTGTTTAAAAAGAGAATGCTGGTCCTTTGCATGCAATCATTGCTGTTTTCCTGCCCTTATTACATCATTCTTTCTAAACAAATCTCCCACCTTCCAACTCTCAAACTTGGCAAAATGAAAGAAAGTATTCTCCAGGGAGACTAATGAAGATGCCGGATGTAATCTTGTTTAGGGGAAAAACCTTAAAATTGGGGTTTGGGGGAGGGGTTGGTGGTAGGGAGGTCTAAAATAACCCTCTGTTCCAGATTTCAGGTGAAAACCAAAACAAGCCCTTGGAGGGGGACTTAGAATGTAAACTCCCTTCCATCTTGCTCCTGGCGTCTGTTTTCAATCCTGAAGGACAGGACAGTGACGGGACAGGAAAGTGCCCTTTGATTCCAGCTGTGGCCAAGTTGTTTTGTACTCTCTGAGCGATGGCAGAGGAAAGGAAGAGAAATGTTATAAGAATTTACCAAAGATGATCCAGATGGAGCTCCTCTCCCAAAATGAAGGCCCGTGAGGAAAAGGACTAAGGGGGCAGAGGAAGGATCACCTCTTTGCCTGGGGAGCCTGGGAAGGCATCACCCTAGAAGGGGCATCTGAACAGTTTGTCTGGCAGCAAAGGGTAGAGGGAAGGGCAGTGGACACAAAGGGAACAGAGTGTGCAGGGCACAGATCGAGGCTGTTGGCACTAGTGACCTGCCAGGTGTGTGTGGTATGTCGCAGGCTGTAACAGGGAGGTTGGTTGGAACTGGATACTTAAGACCTTATAGGGACTGCAGGATAGTTAAGGCCTTATAGGGCCTGCAAATGCGTTTGAACTTTTTCCTGGAGAGGCACTGAACATTCTAAAATGGAGAAGCAGCATAGCTGGAGTGAATAAGTAACTCTGGGGGATGGATATTTTTCTCTTCTGTAATTTGACTCACTCCCAAAACAGGGTGTTAGATAGGAGATCTAAGTTGAAAGATGATTTACACTCTGATCAAAAAAGAAACAGTCAGTGCATACTATCTAAGTCTGCTGCAGGAGGGGGGCAGATTGGAGGCAGAACCTTAAGCTATCATGTTAATATTCATGACCTTGTAGCTGTGCTTCTCCTTGCCATTTATAGAACGTTAATGGGTTCTGCAAAGGTCTGCCTGCTCGGGTCTGTCATACATTCCAAGCATGCTCCCTTGAACAAAATCCAACCACCTGGGCCACAGTATGGAATGTGCAGCAGAACATTAACAAAAAAACCTCCCAGAGCTCACCGGGCCTGCCCCAGTCTAGCCCCAGTGACTCCCAGCCCCACTGCGAACCCCACCCCAGGCCTGCCTTCCTGCTGCTGGCTCATGTCTGGCCTGCCATCTCTGCTCTGAACTCTGCTGCAGTGACTCAGAAGCTTCAATTACATATGCAGGAGGTAGAGAGAACAGAGGTAACTCCATGGAGCTCGAAGATGGCTGTGAGTAGGAGATAGCCTGTTGTTCTCTCCTTCCTCAGTCTCCTTCACACTGAGCCCCATTCTCTAGCACACCTATGAAAAATACCATCAAATATATCATCTTCTTTGGCTCAGGTATTGGGCTAAGTTTTGGACTTTTAAGTACATGTCAGCCTATGGGTCTTTACTGAGTACATGCTATGTACAGGATACTGGGGCAGGGGCACTAGGGAGGACAAATAGGTATACGTAGGATTCCTACTCCAGTTGGAGAGATAGGTATATCGACTCAGTCAATTATTTATTTAGAAGTTGGCATTGAGCAGTTAGTTTCAGATGACATTTGGAGCACTGGGGAAACACGGATGACAGCACACAATGATCCTCTATTAGTTGGGATGGGCGAGGTGATGCTGCCGTAAAAAGCAATCCCCAAATCTCAAGGACATAGAATAACAACAGGTTATTCTAGCACACTTGCTAGAAGTCCACATCAGCATCATTCTCACTCTTGAGTCCAGGTTGACAGAAAGACACTATCTGGAACATTGCTGGGCCTAGGCAGAAGACAAAAGAACCTTAGGAGACTCAGGCAGTTAAGTAGTCCACCTGGAAGAGCAAATGTTTCACTGCTGCTCACTCCTCATTAGCTAGAATGGGTCACGTTTCTCCGCCTTACCGTTAGCGGGTTGGGGAAGTGCTACCACCCGCAGGGGCGCAGAGCCTGGAATATTTGGTGAATAGCACTGAAGACTGCCATAAACTCTATTCTCAAATAACTCATGCAGAAAGGTAATTCAAGGCAGCACAAAGTAAATGGCAGATTCATGGCCCAGTCAGAAAGTGCTGTAGAAACTTAGAGTGGCAGCGAGCACAAGCACATACAGAAGACTTCAGAGGACATGGAGAATCCTGTCTAATACCAGAGCTCGCAGCATCCTAGCTTTCCCCTTTCCCTCAATATGTCTACCCTCACAGGACCTGCAGTTCTAAGTCAGCACTAAGGGGCATTTGGACTCAACAGAACTGAGAAGACTTGCTATACTCTCCAGGATTTGAGAGATCACCTGGCCTATACTCTTTATTATTATTAAATTCCTCTTTTAAATGAGGAAACTGAGACCAAGAACAAAACCCAAGAAAAACAAAAAACTAACACTAGAGACAGAACCAAGTCTAGAACCAAGTCTTATCCCTCTCAATTCACTGCTTTTCTACACTGTTATGCTGAAACCAATGTAATGAGAACTTCACTTACATTTCAATTCCTTGGAAACAAAAGTTTTGTAAAACCAATGTCCAGATTTTAATTTCTTGCTTCCAAATTAAATGGGCCATAGCATGTTACAATATTATAGACTTAAAAAATTCTTGGGGGCATATGTGGCTCAAATGGTTGGGCATCCGTCTGCCATATGGAGGGACCTGGGTTCGATCCCCGGGACCTCCCGGTAAAATTAAAAATATTTATATATATAATAGAAGGCAGTATGGGCTGCCAGGCTCTGTGTGCTGGTGAGCTGCCAGGCCCCGGGAGCCATGCAGCAAGATGATGACCTAACAGGGGAGAGACAAGACAAGATGCTCCAAAAACTCCAAAAACCAGGAACCAAGGTGGCGCAGGTGGCAGGACAGCTCTCTCCTACATCAGAGATCCCCAGGATCAAATCCTGGTGAAGCCTGGAGGCGGAGGATGAGAAGAGATGGCAGGAAACAGACACAGAGAATTGCCCAGCGAATGGACACAAAACAGCAAATGGGGAAGGGGGGGTTTAAAATGGATAAAGTAAATAAATAAATCTTAAAAAAAAAAAAAAAAAATTCTCTGGGGACTCTGATAATGATAGAGTTCTCCCTTAAGTTGTTTTGGTGATAAGTGTTTTTATTTTTTTATTTTTATTTTTCATTTGTTTGTTTGTTTTTAGGAGGTACCAGGGATCAAACCCAGGACCTCGTACATAGGAAGCAGGCACTCAACCACTGAGCTACATCTACTCCCCAATAAGTGTTTTTAAAGCAAAAGGACTTTAATGTTCCTCAACTTCTATATTTTTGCATCTTCTCTGCTAACACCAACTAAATGTATTTTCAGCATGTGGTCCTGTGATACCTGTACCAAGTGTAACAGCTGTTACCACAGGCTTCCTGTGGATATTTTATCAATTAGCAGAATGACTGATCTGAACGTTCAGACTGGGTTACGTATCTGTAATGCATTCTGGACATTTGGTTAATCCATTTCTACTTCTAATTTACTTTCTAGGATTCTTGATCTGGGACACAAGCTCAGGGAATATTGCCTTTTGTCACCAACACAATAACCATTTGGGTATTACAAAATTTAGAGCTAGAACTGGTTACAGTCATAGGTGCTATTGCAACAAATGCGTACCTGGTAATGCAGGGTGGCAAAGCCTTCCCGCCTTTAAGGTCCAAATCCTCCGTGAAACAGGTCCACTAACTGAAGTTACAGATCCTCCTCCCCTGAATTCTAGAACAACTTCACCCTGCCCTCCCCCAGCTCATACCGCTCCGAGCATTGTAATATAGGTACTCGGTACCGTCTTAATTCTGCCGTTTCCCGGATGTGCCTCAAGGTTGGAGACTCATCTCCAGACTCTTCAGCGTCTTGGACTTAGCAGGGGCAAGCTTGTGTTCTGTAAATGTTTATGATATCCATGGCTGAAATAAGAACAGCATCACAAATAATGCTCTTTTCAGCCTCTCCCTTCCTTGTCCAAATGAGTGCCTTTGGGATGGGTTGCCTGATGTAGGGACAGGTAGAAGGCAGACAAGGGGCAGAGGACCAACGGGAAATACCTCCAGATACTACCTAACCGCAGTGGAAAATCCCGCCCAAGGCCGAGCGCCCAAGGCCTAATGCTGGAAGATACCAGATGACAAAGGCCCTGCCGTCACCTGGCCGCCACATGCTTCCCCCAGCCCTCCCCTAGACAGCTGCCGCTCAGAGGAATCCGAGCCAGCAAAAAGTTGTCCTTTTCGATGCCTCTTTTGCACAAGGCAGACCTACGAGAAAGCTGGGACTTACAAGTCCTAACTTACATGGAGGGGGCCAGAAGAGGGGGAGCCGAGCCTCAATAAAACAGCACCCCAGCCCCAGCAGGTGCAACCCGTAGTAGCACGCCGGCACTGCGCTCTTGAGTGTGTGCTTTTGCTTTACATGAAATTCTCCCGCCCCGGTACGACAGGTCCTTGAATTCTTCATCGCAGCTGTGTCAACAGCCCTCCCACCCTAGGCTGAGGTCTTTCTCCAGGACCTCCCAGGTCCTCTCTGACATCAGCCCCACTCCACCTCGACCCCAGGCTGCAGACACGCAGTCACCTGCGGCGTGTGCGCTGGGCGGCTCCGCGAGCCGACAGCGCCCTCTGGCGGTCACTAGGCGCCAAGCCGGCGTCTCGCGTTCCCACCACCGCCCCTTCCCTCCAGGCGCCCTGGTCTCCCAGCGCGCGGCCAGCCCCGCCCCCCTGGGAAACGACCCCTCCTTGCCCTGCGCAGCTTGTTTCGCCTTTGTCGATTATTGGGCACTCCCATCGCCCCAACCCTGGCCTGGTGCCCGCGAAAAGGAGAAGAAAGAGCCGTGGATCGGTCATCCCGGGAAGGATCGCGGGGAGGAGGCGTGGGGCAATCCCGGCAGCTCATCCGGCTCTAGGAGGCTGACAGCGCCAAGCTGGGAAGAGGCGGCCGCTAGAGCTGGGAGCCGGGAGCCGGGAGAGGAGAAAACAGCTAGGGAGTCGGAGGAGGCAACAGGTCCCTGGAAGTAGAACAATCCAGTAGACGTGGGGGGAGAAGGGATTGGACGTAGACAGGGGACGCGGGGACGATCATGAGGCCATTTGGGTATAGCATGACCAAAGCATCAGAGTGTAGCATGGTGGGAAGGGACTTATTTGTGCAAATTCCAGATGTGCGACTTAGGTGACTTACTCTCTGGAGGCTTCGTTTCTTCCTAAATGAACATAATAGTATCATATAGGATTGTTCCCAGGATTAAATGAACTACTACTTGTAAAGTCTTTTTGTCATGCACATAGCATATGGTCAGTTCTGTTACATAACAAGCTAAGGAGCATGGCATGAGACCATTGACTTTATCCACTTACAGCGCTCATACACAGGGACACAAATGCAATCAGTGAGCACCTGCTGTGTGCAAAAACTGTGCTGAGACTTTTTATTTTTTTTAAACAACTAGGCTTCCCAATTTGAAAAGTTATTTTCTTATCACTGCATAGTGCATCAGGCCATTTATTCAACAGTAAATCGATGCTGAGTTCAGGAAGAATAGAGATGGAGATGTGGTCTAAGATTTTCAAGAAGCTACAACTCTCGCGGGAAGAGGAATTCTAAGATCCTCCGGATGGGCCATTGGAGACTGACCTTGACTTTTTCTCCGTTTGAGACTGCAGCTCAGCTCCCAAAGCTGAAGCAAGCAAGGGTAGCGAGAAATGGCCATAGAACCCTACCTCAGGAAAACTGGGTCCACAAGTGCCTTTTCCTACTACTCCAAAAGCTCCAGGAGTCAGGGACCATGCCTGTGTACTGGACACGGGCTAGGCTCTCAGTTACTGTTTGATCAATAAATGGAAGAATGAAAAGGAAGAAAGGATCCTTAGCAGACTAGTAGTTCTCATTAAGAGCCTCTGCCTTGTCACCTGGGCAGGCCAGCGAGCTGTCACTTCAGCGCAGTGTAGCATGGGGGAAAGCAGCAGCTGGGAAGCTCAGGACCTAGCTATGACCAAGGGCAAATTGCCTTCCTCTGAGCCACAGTTTATTCAAATGTAACAAGGGGGATGTAACAATGATCTTCCAGAATAACAGTGGGTATTGATTAATGGGTATGAAAGTGCCTGGTGCAAGTTGTCCTCAGAAAATGCTAGTTTCCTTTCCTTTATGTACACACCCTCTAGGGAACATTTCACTTTTGATTCTTTTTATTTCTAGCACTGGCAGCCCACTCTGTTCCACCAAGTCTACCCACCTGTATTAGTTAGCCAAAGGGGTGCTGATGCAAAATACTAGAAATCGGTTGGTTTTTATAAAGGGTATTTATTTGGGGGTAGAAGCGTATAGTTACCAGTCCATAAAGCACAAGTTACCTCCTTTACTAAAGTTTATTGCTACGTATTGGAGCAAGATGGCTGCCAACGTTTGTAAGGGTTCAGGCTTCGTGGGTTCCTCTCTTCCCGGGGTTTGCCTTTCTCTGGGCTTCGGCTTGTTTCTCTCCACAAGGCCAGCTGTAGACTATTCGGTAAGTGGCTGGTCCTTTTTCCTGGAGCTTTTTTTCTTTCTTCACGACTAAGCTCCTCTGTGTGCTTACTTCCCCTAGCTCTAGCATTAAAACTTCAAACTTCTTTCTCTGCAGTGGAGTTTTTTGGTGAGTCCTCACCACCAAGGGGTGGGGACTCAACGTTTTACAGATCTGGCCCAATCAAAGCCTCAATCATTATTTAATCAAGTAAAAATAAAACTTTTGAATCTAATATACTTTAATATGCTCAGAGGCAAAGACTAGTTTACAAACATAATCTAAGATTTTTTTTGGAATTCACCAATAATATTAAACTGTTACACTCCACCCTCTGAATTTTAAAAAGACATTACAATATTTTTTTTAAAACTTTGAATTAATAACAATGCTGAGTACAAAATTGTATTACAGTTAGTTTAAAGAAATACAGTTTGTTTGGGGGCAAAGTCTCATCTGCTGTAGGCTTTTGAAATTTACAAAACCACTTATTTGCTTCCAGTATATAAATGGACAAAGAATAAACATTTTCATTACTATAAGGAGAAATTGGGAGGGAAACATGAGTCATGGGTCCTTTGCAGTTCAGTAAATCTTCAGGGCCTTCTCTATTTGATTTTAAAGTTGAGAGTTATTTTCAAGGTGATGTTTTTATTTTTATTTTTTCCTGGGGCCACATAGGGACTCACCCTTTCCACAGGCTTGCCCAACAGCCATTTTTTTGGTTCCACCCTCATGAAGCATTTGGGTGTTGACCAAATTCCAGACCTCATCCTCCAAGAGTGTTGGGGTGATTGTCATACCTTACCCAATCTTTGGGTTAGAGTTTTTTTTTTTTTTTTTTTTTAAAGATTTTATTTATTTATTTATTTATCCTCCCCTTGCTGCCCACGCTCGCCGGGTCAGCCAAACCACGCCGTGCGGGCGGGCCCGCCTTCACCAGGAGGCCCCGGGAACCGAACCCGGGGCCTCCCATATGGTAAACGGGAGCCCTACTGATTGAGCCACAGCCGCTTCCCATGGGTTAGAGTTTTAACCCCCCTAGTACAGTGACATGAAGACAACATTCCCCCTAACCTTTGGCATACAGTTTCAACCCTCTCAGAGCAATGAGGTGGCTACTTGGCCTTCCTTAATCCATGGGGGACAGGCACACCCCTCTCAGACCTATGGGGTGCTAATCTTTGAGGAATGTGCTCCACCCTATCTGTAGCTTTGAGGGGCAAAACTCTCCCCGAACATCAGGTGGGAATATCCATCTACTTCAACTGCTAGGACAAACTTACCCTCTCTGTACACATGGTGGGGTTCGTTTTTTGGCCCAAGGTGATGTTTTAATTCTAGATCTCTGCTTCCATGGTTTTTTTCTTAAAGCTGTTTCTCCTTCAATCTCTCCTTTCCATGTTTCTTTGATTCTAGGCTGACAGTGGTTTTATTCATACAGCTTTCTTAAAAAGTTTGTTGGTTTAGCATGCAGGAAGTAGGGGTCCAAGCCATTAGATAGTAAGATTTTCCACCAGTCCTTTTTAGATAAATGCATTTTCAATCCTGATTTACAAGTTCCAAGTTTAGTTAAGTCTTCAAATGGGGCACTATCTTTTGGGAGCTTGATTTCCAGAGGCTTGGCATTTCTGGAATCAGTTTCTGTTTGTGTGTGTATGTATGTGTGTGTGTGCTCAAGCATTCAGCCCTCAGCTTTTCTTTTTTGTCTAGCATTTTGCTATAAGCTGCAAGAAGAAGCTAAGCTGTGTTCTCCAAGTTTACTTTGGAAAATTCTTTAGCTAGATGCCTAGGCTTGCCATTTTCAAATTCTGCCCTCTTTAAAACACCAGTTAATCTTGCTAACTTTTCTGCAACTTTAGAATATGAATTGCATTTCCTCCAGTTTCCAATAATAGTTTCATCGTATACTTTTAAGGCATCATAAAAAGTTTCTTTAGCATTCATATTACTATTAACAGTCTCTTCAAAGCACTGTAAGTTTTTTCTACCAAACATCTCACAATTTCTTCAAAAAATACCCCTTACCCATTTATAAAACCATTCCAGTGTTTTGGTAATTGCAAAAGCACTACCCCACTCTCGGTACCAAATTCTGTATTAGACAGCCAAAGGGGTGGTCATGCAAAATACCAGAAATTGGTTGGTTTTTATAAAGGGTATTTAGTTGTGGTAGAAGCTTACAGTTACCAGGCCATAAAGCACAAGTTACCTCCTTCACCAAAGTTTATTGCCATGTATTGGAGCAAGATGGCTGTTAGGGTTCAGGCTTCCTGGGTTCCTCTCTTCCCGGGGCTTGCCTCTCTCTGGGCTCAGGCTTGCTTCTCTCCACAAGGCTAGCTGTAGACTATCAGGCAAATGGCTCATCCCTTTTCCTGGGGCCTTCTCTCCTTCCTCACGACTAAGCTCCTCTGTGTGCTTACTTCCCCTGGCTCCAGCATTAAAACAGGCAGGGACTCAACGTCCTACTAATGTGGCCCAATCAAAGCCTTAATCATTATTTAATCAAGTAAAAATAAAACTTCTGAATCAAATACACTTTAATATGCCCAGAGGAAAAGACCAGTTTACAAACATAATCCAATATTTCTTTTTAGAATTCACCAATATCAAACGGCTACAGCACCCTTATAGCCTTTTCACCAGGTGGTGTCTTGGTGTGGAGAACAGAGGCACATAGTGTGATTTCCCTGGGTCCAGCAGCCCACTAAGGGTAGCCCTGAGACCAGCCCTGGAGTAACCCCCTGTACATTGCTCCTTCCTGCAGTAAGATATAAGACTGCACAGAAAAGTCAAGAACCTCGAATACAAATATAAGGAAACATATAATGAGAGTAACCACCTTCCCAGCCACTTAACCCAACTGGAATGCTAAGTTATGTATACCTTTCTGGGGACTGTAAAGCAGAGATTATTGTCTCTGTCTCACAGAGAAGAAACTGAGACTGAATTGAAGCTGAGCAGCATGCCTAGAGTCCCACGGTAGGTAAGCAGCCAACTCAGAACGGTAGTCCAAGTCCATGGTCTTGCCACCCAGGGATGGCCTCGTGTCCCCTGTTCTTCAGTGCAGAATCGAAACGCACCCTGCTTGACAAACAACTGGGAACCAGTTTACATGCCAATGCAAGAACCGACCTTGCTGCCACAACTTTTACTATGTCTTTGTGGTTTTCCTCTAACAAGAATTGAGAAGTGGTAAATGCTTCTTTCCTCTGATGACATCCACTTATTCTGGGTTTGCATGTGCTAGAGCTTGAGAATGCAACAGAAGAATGGACCAGGCATGCAGAAAGCAGCAGGGAGTAGAAGAGGCAGTTTACAATTTATTACAAGTTGTGTTGTTCATTTCTTACTTGAAGTAGTAGTGCTGGTAGAAGTGATGGTAGCTAACAAGTCCTGGTTGAGAATTGAGCTATGCATTCTAAACATTTAGCAACTCATTTAATCCTCAAAACAACCCAGAGAAGTAGGTATCATACTTCTCCCATTCTAAGACCTGTTTTTATCATATTTTAACATCATATAATCAATGATATGATAACAAAGTACTAGGTCATACTATAATTGCTGGTGAGATGTTTTTAAATCCCTTAGTAGTACGTAAAATTAGGGTGCATATAACACATTGGGTTATGTAGCCCAGAAAAGAAATTAAGAAATTAAGAAAAGAAATTAAGGCATATTCTTAATCTTAATCCTATTCCTGTGGGTGTGAACCCATCATAAATAGGACATTTTGATGACGTTATTTTTAGTTAAGGTGTGGCCAACTGAATCAGAATGAGTCTTAATCCTGTTACTGGAGGATTTACGGAGACGAGGCCACAAGGGAAAGCCAGAAGTCAGCTGGAATCTGGACGAGAATGGAGAGGACATCACCAGGGGACAGGAAGACCAGGGAACCCAAGGATTACTGGCCTGCCAGAACACTACCCACCTAGGGAGGAAACAAGCCTTGCCGCTTCTGAAACTGCAAGCCAGTAAATTCCCATTGTTTAAGCCACCCCATTGCGTGCTATTTGTCATAGCAGCAAGGAAATTAAGACAGGGCGTTTTACAGATGAAGCAACTGAAGTAGAGAAAAGCAAAGCAATTTGTCTGGCGTGGGGGGTACCATGCTGGAAGGTGGATTCAGAGACCAGTCGTCTGGCTCCCGAACCTACCCATTTGCTTATTTGATTGATTGTTTTGCAGTTGTGGGCATCCTGCAAACATCTTCCCTTATAGTGAGTCAGAGGTATGACTCTGGCTGAACGCATACTCTGTAAATAGGATATATTCTTTTTCTTCATTTATACTGATTTTAACTTACACATGTAACCATGATTCTGTTGTATCTTTCACAGAAAACTCTGAATTTAGAAACTTCCTGAGGAAAAAGAGAGCCAAACTAAACCTGGATGGGTGAGTCTGGAGTGGGGCACTAGCATTGAGATGTTTCCCAAGAAAAACCCCACTGCTGTGATTTTCCTATGCTTCTTTAGGCTTTAAGTTACTTCCACTCTCTGGCTGCAATTTCTTTTAACTGTGAAATAAGGAGCCTGCGTTTTCTTGTAAAAATTTTAAAGTTTTAGGTTTTTCATTTAGATATATGATACATTTGGGGTTAATTTTAGGATAAGGTATGAGGTATAGGTCAAGGTTCATTTTTTTCCCTATGTTCAAATGTTTCAACACCATATTTTGAAAAAACTATCCTTTACCATTGAATTGCCTTCATCGTTGTCAGAAATCAATTGATCATGAATTGTACACTTTAAGGTGGTTGAAATGGTGAATTTTATCTCAATTTTTAAAAATCTGTCTAAAAATCAGTTGATCAGATTTGTGTGGATCTATTTCTGGACAATATTTGTTCCATTGATTTATGTGTTTATAATTTGATAATACTACATTTCCTTAATTACTTAGATTTAGATTAAGTTTCAAAATTGGGTAGTCCAAGTCCTCTAACTTTGTTACTTTTTCAACATTTTTTTATTATTCTAGGTCCTTTGCCTTCCATTATACGTTTTTTAATTGGCTTGCCTATTTTAAAAACTCCTGATGAGATTTGATTGTTATTGCATTAAGCCTATAAAAATAACGTTTAGTCCCTGTAGGCTTGCCAAATAATATACAGAATGCCCAGTTAGATTTAAATCTCAGATAAACAATGAACAATTTTCAGTATAATTATGTCTTATGCAGTATTTTGGACATTAATTTTACCTGACAGCCTGTATTTTTTTCCTAAATCAAACAACTCTAGTTTGGAGAGAACGGACAACTTTTTTGAGTGTTCCAATTTCTACAGGGATACTTTTATTTCTTCATTTCCAATCTGTATGCCTTTTATTTCCTTTTCTTGCCTAGTTGCACTGGCCAAGACTTTCAATACAATCATGAAAAGGAATCATGAGAGTGGACATCCTTGTCTTTCCCCCAATCTTAGGGAGAAAGCATTCATTCTTTTACCATTAAGTAAGATGTCAGAGGTAGATTTTTTATAGATGCATTTATTAGGTTAAGGAAGTGCTCTTGAATTCCTGTTTTGCTGAGAGTTTTTGCCATGAATGGATGTTGAAATTTGTTTAATGCTTTTTCTGCATCAATTGCTATGATAATTTTTTTGTCCTTTAGTATGTTAATGTGGTAGAATATATTGATTTATTTTAAAATGTTGAAACAACCTCATCTTCCCAGATGTATCATTATTTTTATATAATGCTATAGTCAGTTTCCTAATATTGTGCTTAGGTTTTTGTGTCTATAGTCATAAGGGATATCAGTCTTTCCTTGTGGTTTCTATGTCTGGTTTTATTCTCAGGGTAATGCTGGCCTCACAGGTAGTTGAGAAGTGTTTACTCCTCTTCTAGTCTCTGGAAGAGGTTGTGTAGAATTTGGTGGTATTTTTTCTTTAAATATTAGGTAGAATTCACTAGTGAAACTATATGGATCTGGAATTTTCTTTTTTAGATGATTCTTAAATAATCAAATTCTTTAAAGGATATAGGCCAATTCAGGTTATCAATTTATTTTTTAATTTTCTTTTTGTTTTATTTTAAGTGGTATTCTTTATTTTCTTACTTTTTAATAATTTTTTTTTTATTAGAGAAGTTGTAGGCTTACAGAAAAATCATGCAGAAAATACAGAGATCCCATAATTGACCCCACCACCACGATACACAAACACTGATACCATTTTTTTCTGTTATTAGCACTTTGCATTAGTATGGTCGTTTTGTTAAAATTGATGAAACAATATTTTTGTAGTTATACTATTAATTATAGTCCACAATATACATTTGAGTTCACTGTGTTATATAGGTCTATGGTTTAAATTTTTTTTTACTCTAGTAACATATGTCAAACCTAAAATTTCGCCTTTTAACCAAATTCAAATATGTAATTCAGTGATGCTAATTACATTCACAGTGTTGTGCTACCATCACCACCATACATTAACAAAATTTTTCCATCACCCCAACAGAAACTGTACCAATTAAGTATCAACTCCCCACTCCTGTCCCCTACCATGGGCCCTGGTAACCTGTCTTCTAGTTTCTGACTCTATGAATTTGCTTATCAGTGAGATCATACTATATTTGTCCTTTTGTGTCTGGCCTATTTCACTTCACATGTAGTCTTCAAGTTTCATCCATGTTGTCGCATGAATCAGAACTTCATTCCTTTTTGCAGTTGAATAATACTCCATTGTATGTATATACTACATTTTGTTTATCCATTCAGTTTTTGATAGACTCTTGGGTTGCTTCCATCTTTGGGCAAGTGTGAATAATGCCGCTAGAAAAATTAGTGTGCAAATATCTCAGTCTTGCCCTCATTTTTTTTCTTTGTTTTCTCTCTTTATTTTTTTATTCTCCTTCATTTAAAAAAAATTTATAATCAATTTTATTGAAGTATATTCCTAAATCATACAATTCACCTAAAAACAAACAAACACACACACAAAAAACCCTACCCCTTAGTAGTTACCACTCAATCTCTGTCTTTTCCCTGCAGTACATAACTGGTAATCTATTTCCATCTCTGTAATTTATTTGTATTTACATTTTCTCCCTCATTTTTTAAGGAGGTACTGGGGATTGAATCCAGGACCTCAAAATGCAAAGTAAACATTCAACCACTGAGCTGGGGGGCGGGGGGGGGAGATAAATAAATAATCTTTTAAAAAAGTTGGCAATTGATTTCTTGTAGTACTTTAAATATTTCATCCCACTGGCTTCTTGCCTCCATGATTTCTGATGATAAATTGACACTTCATCTTATTGGAACTCCCTTGAATATAGCATGCTGTTTTTCTCCTGCAGATTTTAGACATTTAGCATTAAACATTTTGACTAGTCTGGGTATGGTTCCCACTGTGGAAAGCAACATGGCAGTTCCTCAAAAAGTTAAATCTAGAATTACCATATGACCCAGCAATTTCACTGCTAGGTACATTCCCAAAAAGAGCAAAAAAACAGTCTCAAAGAGATACTTATATACTAATGCTTATAGCAGCATTATTCACAATAGCAAAAAGCTGGAAACTACTCAAGTAGCCACCAACAAATAAATGGATAAACAAAATATGCTATGCACAATGGAATATTATTTGGCCATAAAAAAGAATCAAGTTATGAGATATGCTGCAGCATGGAAGAACCTTGAATACATTATGCCCCATGAAAAAAGCATGACACATATTGACAAAAATTGTGTATCACTTATAAGAGATGACTAGAAATGGCAAATTCAGAGATAGAAAGCAGACTAGAAGTTACCTGGGGGTTGAAGAGACAGGGGGAACAGGGAGTGTTTGTTTGTAAAAAAGAAAAAGAAAGAAGAGAAAATAAAAAACATGACCAGGTCTGGCAAAGAAGAAAATATGTCCCACAATGAGGAGAAAAATCAACCAATTGAAAACTGACCCAGAACTGGCCCAAAGGAGACATTAAAAAGTTATTATAACTGAATTCCATATGTTCTAAAGGCTAACTAGAATATAAAAAGGACAAAATAGGACACCTAGAGATGCAATCAGTATCTGAGAAGGAAAACACATTGTATGGGATTAACAGCAAGTTAGATATTGCAGAAGAAAAGATGAGTGAATTTGAAGACATAATAATAGAAACTATCCAAAATGAAACACAGAAAGAAAAATTAATTCTTTTTAATAAACAGGTCATCAATGAGCTGTGGGACAAATTTAAGCAGCTTAATATTATGTAATTAGAGTACCTGAAGGAGAATAGAGAGTGGGAAAAACAGAGAAATTATTTTGAATCCAAATATATTTCAAGATTTGAGGGAAGCGGCTGTGGCTCAATCAGTAGGGCTCCCGTTTACCATATGGGAGGCCCCGGGTTCAGTTCCCGGGGCCTCCTGGTGAAGGCAAGCCCGCCCGCACGGCGTGGTTAGCTGACCCAGCGAGCACAAGCAGCAAGGGGGGAATAAATGAATAAATAAATAAAATATTTGGGAAAAAAAAAAAAAAAGATTTGAATGCTTCCCTCTTTTATATTTAAAAATGTTTAAGTAAGCAACAATAAAAATTTTAAAAAGTACTAAAGGCCAGACATGACCATTGAGCTGCCAGTTGAGGTCTCTAGTAAAATGGCATGAGTGGTACAGTTTAGAGCAGTACAATTGCATAATGAAGCAATACTTTTTCCCCAGATCTCTACTGTTCAAATCTAGACTTTTATCAGGGCTGCTCAGTGGGTAAGATGCCCGGAGCGTACTTTGTGCTTTGATAGAACTGGAGGTAGACTTGAAAAGCCAGAGTAACAAATAAGACACAGGACAAAGGTTGTAACTTGTATTGTACCAACTACAAATATAAGTCCCATGAGTGTGGAACTAGTGAGAGGTAGGGGCCTGCTAACCCTGGTTCAGGGACAGACCTGTGAAAGCTGCCATTTTGACATTTCCCTCTGGAGGGAGATTTATCCTTTTGCCTGCCATATCATGGCTTTGGAATCAGGCTGAGTAAGATATGGCTAATTTTCCTGCAGTCTGCAGGTTGATTTAAATGCAGATATCTTTGTCTTTCTCCCTCTCAAATTCTTCCCAACTTGTTTTCAAGCCATATCTGAATAGGCAATCATTTTTCTAAGGAGACATTCTCTGTTTTGAAAAGAGCTCTTTTCCTCAGTGCATTGAAACCTCAGTATTTTTTAAATATTTAGTGGACATGCTTGGCTATTTGCCAGATGACTAGAGAGAGCTTTTGAAAGAATAATGGGGGGAAAATCCAGTTGCAATTCATTCAAATGCCTATTCCCTTTGCCTCTTGTGTTTCTGAGGTATCAGGAAAACACATGCAGCAGTGCCAAATTTCTTTTTGTATCCCCCAGCCAGTGCTCCCAACCTGGTATGTGCCACATAACTGAGCAGCATGCAGGGCAGGGGTCAGACCTACAGCTGGTGTAACATGGGTTGTAGACACTGGTGGTTGCCTTCCACCAGCCATTCACCTCTCCTTACTTCCTGTTTGGGCTTGTTTTGTTCTGGTATTTATGGGAGATTCTGTGCTTCTCAAACTGGGCTCCTCCCCACTTCCCCAGCCCCAGGAGTGAATTCCTGATCAGTCTAAGGTTGTGAGCCAATGGGAACTATAATGCATCCATTTTGCCTTTCATTAGTTCAGGAATGAGCATGTGACAAGAAACTATACAATGAGAGGTGGGACTGGGGGAGTTCTCTGGGGGGTGGGTTTCTGGGGAAGTATATATCAGAGGAAAAGAAAATGATGAGAAGATACAGCTCCTTGCTAGTACCTGAACTACCACTATTAGTGATTCTTTTTCCCTCTGAATTAAGCATTATCCTTTTTCTTTTAGGTTTATTCAAAGATTTCCATTGCCATGTATTAGTCAGCTGTCCAAAAGGGTTTAAGTAGTATAGCAGGTTGAATAATGGTTGAGTGGTGGCCCCCCAAAAGATAAGTCCACAGCCTAATCTGTAGACCCTGTGAATATGGCCTTACTTGGAAAAACTGACTTTACAGATGTAATTGTTAAGGATCTTGAGATGAGATCATCATGGATTATCCAGGTAGGCCCCAAATCCAATGACAAGTGTCCTAAAAGAGTGAGAAGAGGGAGATTTGACAGACACTGAGTAGGTGATCTGAAGATGAAAGCAGAGAGTGGAGTGATGAGGCCACAACCAAGGAAGCCACGGAGTGCTTGGAGCCACCAAAAGCTGGAAGAGCCAAGGAACGATTCTCCCTAAACCCTCTGGAGGGTGTATGGCTCCACCAACATTTTGATTTTGGAATTCTGGCCTCCCCGGCTATGAGAAAATAAATTTCCATTGTTTTTAAACCACCCAGTCTGGGGTCATTTGTTGTAGCAGTGACAGGAAACTGATAAGGTGGCAGGGACTTGCTGAGTGCTTAAAAGGAATAAAGACCAAGCAAAGGAAGCCAAGGGGTAAGGAGAAGTAGTTCGTTGACTCCAAGTTTGCTGAGGGCCAGCCTTTTTTGACCCTAAATGTGTCAGTTAGCCTTTGCTTTGGTCCATAATCAAAGATGAACTCTTAATTCTTTCTAGTCACAAATTTCATCCTGACCCAAGTGTTATATGTTGTTCCTTACCTTGGCCCTTTGTCTTCCATATTTGTGCCCTTAGACACAGAAAGCCAGGTAAAACAGTGCAGTAGATGGTTCAGGGCAAACTTCTCTTATTTCTGCGAGCACAGCTCAGAGGACCCTATATTTCTAAGAGCCTTCAAGTTTTAATAGGAAGAAGGACACATTAGCTAGATGCATTCCCTGTTGGAATCTTCCCAGGTGACTGACATAGTTGGAGACTCTGGCAGAACTAGGAATAGAAGTTTGGTGCAAAGGAGCTAATGTTTGTTGTATAAATACCATGAGCATGGCTCCATGTTAGGTGTTTTATGGACGCAATGTCATTCAATCCTCATGTGAATCTCATGAACTAAGTAGTAGTATTAGCTGTGCTTTGTATATCAGGAAACTGAGGCTTAAGGGCAACATGATATGCCTATGCTTGCACAAGTTGCAAGTGAGAGAAGCAGGATTCAAAATGGTCTACTTGGCTCCAAAGTCCATGTTTTCTACCCTAGAAATGGCTGTCCCCTATGGAAATTAGTAAAGGCTCAGGAAGATTTGAGACAAAGGGTGAATGAGGGATGCATAGGGTTGTGCTTTTCTGCCACTCTTTTCCTATAAGCTGCAGAAGAATGTCTTCAGAGTCCCTGGAAAGGAGCAATAGCTCCTCTGATGACATGAGTCTGAGCTAATTGTTTAAGGAGGACGTGCCACCCTGATATGAAATAACACTGAGCTGAAAGGTGACTGACAGGAGGCCTGAGCTGCTGGGATCACTGATGACTTGGACATAAAAACATAATAAATGTATTTTTCTACACCAGGCTTTGGGGCTTGTTTCATCCCAGGTTTGGTGACCGTACAGGTGTGAGCCAAAAGACTACATGAAAAGGGGGCAGTGCTGTTGATTTTTCCTATCCCGCTTCCTCCAGGGCCCCAATCCACACCCCACTGCACCCCCTGCCAGTCTGCCAAGCACGCAAGCCTGGAAAGGGTATATTCACCTATTTTTTTTTTTTTTTTCATTTAAAGATGCAACACACAAATGCTGACTTTATATATTCACATACAACTTTTTTGTTTACATTTATAATGCAAAAGATTGGTGAACTCAGAGGAACTGCTGTAATCACTACACGGAGCATACTATATTAGTATTTCAAAAGTTTATTTCAACCCATTTCTTCTTTTATATTCTAAAACATCTTCATTATGTTGGTTGATGAGATAGCCCCACAGAAAGACGGTGGTGGCGAAGGTCAGGCCAACCTTCACCCAGTCCGGACTGCTATGCGGCGGCTCCCGAACGTAGAACTTTGACCGCGCTGAAAGACCGCTAGGGAACCGGGACAAGGCCAGCAGTTTGGAGTAGGGGTGCAGCAACGAGGACGGCGCCATCTTGCTATATATTCACCTATTTGAACTGTGCTATGAGCTCTCAGGAGTGGCATAACTAAGAACAGAGTCTTCCTTTCCCTCCAGTCCTTATAAGAAATTTCCCAGCAAATAGCAACTAAGCTTTCTATGGAGAAAGGTTAAACGTACCACAGGAATATAATTTTTAAACCCCTTATTTCCTGATTATTATCACCAATTTCTCTCTTGCACCACAGTTTGGGAATATCATGCTTCCTTCTCACTGTCTCCTATCTCCCATAGTAGATAATTGTCCTTTTACAGGAAAGGAAACTAACCACTGTCCAATTTTCAAATTAAACAGCTACACATTTGTTCTTTCAGTAAATATGCTTGGCTCAAAAGAGACAGGTGGAAAGCAGTCTCTGGAAAACTGTTCTGGGAATAGCACATTAAAACTGGTCTCTCCGTTGGTTTGTTTACTCTAATGTGGAAGTTTATGAAAGACTTCTCTAGATCCCCACCAGCAGCATCCATTTGCCTGCAGGCAAGTTTTCCATGACATTTCTCTTAGCACATGGACCGAATCTGGTTTCGAAGGCCATGCTTGAACAGTAGTAAGCAGTTGCATGATTCAGCATGAATCACTTCCTGGCTCTGCATCTCAGTGTTCTCATCTATACAAAGGAGATGTCACCCTGCCACCTACGTGCAGTGTTGATCTCAAAGAGCGAGCGAGCAAAGGTGAAAGCATACCGAAAACTCCGGGAGCCAGTGCAGATGTGAAAATCCTTGCCCCACCAGGATGTTAGCTGTCATTACCTTGTCAGACAACCACCCCTTTGATCTGGTCTTCCTTCACTTCCTAATGCAAGTATGGTGCAGTGGTCAAGTACATAAGTCCTGGGGTCAGATAAGTTGGGTTCAAAGCCTGGCTCTTTCCCTCCAAGCCTTGGGCAGGTTACTTAACCTCAGGTTCTTCTTCTGTAAAATGGGAATAATAGCAGCCACTTACAGGGGTGTTGTGAGGATCCTGGAAATGCATTGCCTAACTCTAAATAAGTGTTAACAATGAATATTAATGAAACCCAAGATAGCATATTTTTAAAATTAGTTATTGCAGTCTGTTGGTTTTTGTTTATTTGTTTGTTTGGTTGGTTTTGAGGTACCAGGACCAAGGATTGAACCTGGGACCTCTCATGTGGGAAGCCAGTGCTCAATCACTTAGCCACGTCGGTTCCCCTGAGTTGGTTGTTTCATTTGTTTGCTTGTTGTTCGCTTCTGTTTTTAGGAGGCACCAGGGATGGAACCCAGGACCTCTCATGTGGGAAGCAGGTGCTCAATCACTTGAGCCACATCTGCTCCCCTGTTGATTCATTTTTGAGCTTGTAGTCAACAAAAAACCATACTTTTTATGTTTTCACTGAATTAAACTGTAAATTCTGGTCTCCTGTACTGAATTTATGTAAATTCTTTTTAAATTTATTTTTTTAATTGAGATATAATTCACATACCATAAACTTCACCATTTGAAAGTGTATAATTGACAAGGATTTGCAACCTTCATCACTGTCTAATTCCAGAACATTTCCATCACAGCAAAAAGAAACCTTGTATCCATTAGGCAGTCACTCCTCATTTCCTCCTCCCCCCATTTCCTGCCAACCACTAATCATCTTTCTATCTCTATGGATTTTCCTATTCTGGATATTTCATGTAAATGGAATCATAAGTGGCCTTTTGTATCTGGCTTCCTTTACTAAGCATAATGTTTTCAATATTCATACACATTGTAGCATGCATTAGTACTCCTTTTAATGGACAAATAATATTCCATTGTGTGGACACATTTTGTTTCTCCATCTGTTTTAGTTTGCCAAAGGGCTGCCAGTACAAAGTACCAGAAATGAGTTGGCTTTTATAAAGGTAATTTGTTTGGGATAAAAACTTACAATTCTGAGGCCATGAAATATCCAAATCAAGGCACCATCAGAGGTGCTTTCTCACCAAAGTCAGTTACTATTGACCCTGTTGTCCGGCCATGTGGCAAATCAAGATGGCCACTGATCTCTGCCACGATTTCCGCCTTCCCCTGGGCTTCACTGTTTTCCTGCAGTCCTCTCTCTTACATGGCCCGATCAAATACAGCAGAGCTCTCTTTTCCTGTATGTGTCTCTGTTTATATCAGGTGCAACAAGCAGGTGGAGACTCAACCTGAGTCACACCTCACTGATGTAGTCCATTTGAAAGGGTCTCATACCCAGAGGAATGGATTAGTTCATAAATATAATCTTTCTCATTTTGGGATTCATAAAAGAATTTCAAACTGCCACACCATCCATCATAGTTGATGGACATTAGGGTTGTTTCCAATTTTGGACTATTAGGCTATGAACATTCGTGTACATTGTATAAACATATGTTTTCACTTCTCCTGGGTATATACCTAGGAGTGGAATAGCTAGAATCTATGGCAACACTATGTTTATCTTTTGTGGGAACTGTCAAAATGTTTTCCACAGTGCTGCACCATTTTATATCCCTACCCACAATGTATAAGGGTTTCAATTTCTCTACATTGTAAATGATTTTTTTACAATCAAAATAGAGGAGTTCTGGGGTTGGATGTAGCTCAACTGGTTGGGCATCCGTCTCCCATATGGAGGGACCTGAGTTCGATCCCCGGGACCTCCCAGTATAAAAAAAAAAAAAAAAAAAAAAAAATAGAGGAGTTCAGTCAACTTTAATAAATTTTCTTTTATTGATTTGAGCCAATATATCAGTAGTGTGAAATAAGTTTGAACCCTGATTCTCCCAATCTTATATTTTCATTTGATTTATTGATCAACATATTGTGTAAAAATGTCAATCTGATTGGAACTAATCCACATTTCTTCATCATTTCCACTAAGATATCATGAAAAACACCAGGCATTTTTCTTACATCAACAAACGTTAGAGTTTCCAAATTCTCCTGACCTACCAGATTATATTTCACATGTAATTAACAGAAAGCAATTTAGGAATCAATAACTATAATTGCTTTATTTTTCAGAAGGAAGGAAACTAGAGCTCAATTAAAAGTGACTCACCCAAAGTCACAAAATATTGCCAGAGATAGGACTTGAATCCAGTTCCATTTCCTGTCCTGCTTTGCCTGCCGTCCTCTGTAGTGTATCATTCAGAGCACAGGGGAAGGGAAGTGTCCCCAGGGTGCAGCCATTTAACTTGCTGGTGAAGCAAGATCTCCTTAGTTCTTTCCTCCCACTATAGCCCCAATCTGGCTGTGGCATAAAGTCTCCAGTAAACCTCTTCTGGTTCCTGCTAATCACTTCTTTTTCTTTAAATTAAAAAAAAAAAAAAAAAAAAGACTTTTTCCTTTTTAAATGTTAATAAACCATCTGTTTAATGATATATTCCAAAACTTTGCTATGGATGGGAAGTTTCACTAGTCTGTATTTCCTATGATCTACATTTTCCACTTACGCCATCTTATCATCTCTTCTTTTCTTCATTCTGTCACAAAAATTCCCAAGAGTGATTCAGTCACATCCATATATTTATTTGTTTTAATGCTGCAGTTTGAAATTTGTTCAGACCCAGAGCCTTTATTTTATTTTATTTTATTTTTATTTTTGGGACCCAGAGCCTTTAACTCCTGTAAATTGTCTAGGTATCCGCTTAACAATTTTTTTCTCTTTCTTGACAGGCTTGAGTCCCTCTTCATGATATTTGTTCTACACTTTTCAGTTTGAAGAATATTATCCTTGGAGAAGAAAAAAGCAAAATAAGCATTATTGTGTTTCTCAGTTCAATCATCTGCAGTTTATTCAATATCTTTTCCAAGTAGTGTCTTATTCATTCCTTCTTTACTTTATTACTTAGAACATACTCTTTAAAGTCCTCTTTTCCCATATTTCCAATGGAATAGTTATGCAGTCAAAAAAAGGAGGAAATGCCATCAGTACTGATATGAATTACACTCCAAGATATATTATTGAGTGACGCTAGCATGTGGAACCATAAATATAGGCTACTATTTTTTGTCTGAAAATGGAAAAGAAAAATATGGACCATAGTTCACTGTTTCTAAGATGCACATAGTCTCTAATTTCTAATGTCTCTGAAATTAGAATGCATTGTGTAATAGATGGCATACCATACATAGTTTAACTGGCAGGGCTTTCTTCCTGGTTTATATAATATACTTTGCAATTGATGGCATCTTAGATTTGATAAAGTACATTATTTGCATTTATTTATATATAGAACTTTCTCAGGAAGGATTTGCAAGAAAATGGTAAAATAGATTGCTTATAGGGAGGGGAACTGGATGTCTGGGGAACAGATGTGACAGAATTTTTATTACACTCCCTTTTCATTTTGTGAAATTTGAACCATGTAACTACGATAACAAAGAAAACATTTGAACGATGAATTCAAATAAAAAATGCAATGGGACATTAGTCTTCCTGTCACCACTACTTCATGGAGATTTGTGCACAGACTTTATGTTGTTTTGTTCTGAGCACGGTGAAGACCCGGCTGCATTACTGTGTGCACCTCTCTTTACCCAGAGTCCAACATGATGTCTGCTCAGCACTAACTCCAACTGACGTGATCACTTTCTCCCAAGGTTTTTGTCTTTTTAAAATCATCTATCAGATCTTTGTTGGTTAAAATTAAGTTCAACATAGCTGTTAACCTCATTGCTTTCTTTACTTTCGTACTTATGAAAATGTTCCATATGGTAAAGTATAAATTTTTCAGATGCTCCAATTTTATTAGATTTTGCCTCCCACCAGAACCTTCTAGCAGCATCTAGGGAGGTGATGGGGAGAAGCATCTAGAAAAGAAAGAAAAATACAGTTTAATTGGAGCCAATGCACTTGACAGCGTTTCCACTAACATGATAGCTTATACATGATGTTTTATCATGTAGTTCATGCTCAGTGAACCAGGGGGCAACAAAAAAGGATGACTGTATGATGTTGGCGATTATGCACATCACTAAAACACCATTAGCAGTTCATTCCTATTAATGATGATAGCCATTTCACAGACCACTATGAACGTCATATACATATAAAAATATTATATCTCAAATAAATATTACTAACAATCAGTGATATTAAATCTCAAGAAAGTAAAATCAATCTTAGCAATCCTGGATGGCAAAGAAATACTGATAACCAGTGCAGAGCTAAAATATCAGGCCAATTCCAAAAAGAACACAACAATTTAATATAGAATAGAGGTAGAATTTTCAGGGCCAGAGCTATGAGGCTTGATGGAGATGGGATCCAGCCAGTGATGGCTGGGTGTGGACAAGAAAAAGTTTCAGTGTTAGTATCATCAATTCCTGTTGGCATTTGTGATTCCCTCTTCTCGGCAGGCTGGCACAGGTAAGTAAGATGTACACTTTTCTATAGACTCTGTTTTAGGATGCAGATGAAGCAACACTATTCCCTAGAATTTCCAGGACAGACCAAATTTTATAAACATTTATATTTCAATAAGATTGATTATTTACACATCTCAGCAGGATCTCATTGTCTGCCAAATTAGACACTACTCCAAATAGCAGGGTTCCCAAGGGCTCTGGAGACACCCATGTACTATGGTCAGGGCAGATAGCTTGTGAGTTTGGTGCCTTTCCAGTGGGCCCTACTTTGGGTTTTGTGCTCCCCAGTGTGACAGAATTGGACTCAGTTGTGGTTTCCCTACACATGGCTCTTTGGTCCCTTTTATTTGAACCTATAGTTGGTGCTGGAGTTGGTAGGTATACGTCCAAGAGACTTGAATCTTTGGACTGTCCATGTGTCAGGTGCAAGCTGTGTCAGTTGCAACAGCTATTCTCCATTGGCCTCACCCAGGACAACTAACAAGGAGGTCGTGATGGACAATCACCATACCAAGGAACTGAGAGAGCCTACAACTGCTAGCAAGAGAGTCCCATCCATCAGCCGTATGGGACTGAAGCCCCCTCTCATTTAGAGGTGGAGTGGGCATCACCATCCCAGAATCTTCATGATTGGGGAATGAACTATGGACTAGAGTGGACTCACTGGTATTCTACTATAGACTTATTGTGATTCTAGCAATGGAAGGACTTACATCACTGATGTAGAGGCAGTGGCCACTGGAGGTTCTGAGGTCAGGGAGAGGGAAAACAAGTGTAATACAAGGGCATTTTTGGGACTTGGGAATTGTCCTGAATGACATTGCAAAGACAGATACATGCCATTATATATCTTGCCATAACTTATAGAATTAAGTGTGAGAGAGTGTAAACTACAATATAATCGATTCTTAGTGGCAATGCTCCAAAATGTGTTCATTAATTGCAATGAATGTACCACATTAATGAAGGATGTTGTTAATGTGGGCAAATGGGGGCAGTGTGGGGAGCAGGACATATTTTTTATGTAACATTTATATAATCTAAATATCTTTTTTTAAATAAAAAAGAAAAGATTGATTATTTAATGTTCAACTAAATGCAATTTAACATAAAACTTTTCATGTAAATGACTTCCCAAGTTAAAGAATAGATAATTTGTTCCCATCTATGGTACCAAAAATATGATTTTCTTATGTAAATATCAGCTCATAGGTGTTGCTCCTTATCTTCTTGCTCTTGAAGAGTCACTAGGTTGCCCCTTCACTGTAGCTTTTCTTTCTCTGCCACACATTTTTTTTTAAAGATTTATTTATTTATTTCTCCCCACCCCCTTGTTGTTTGCACTTGCTTTGTTTGTTCATCTTCCTTCTTTCTTTAGGAGGCACTGGGAGCCAAACCTGGGACCTCTGATGTGGGAGGGAGGTACCTAATCGCTTGAGCCACCTCTGCTCCCTACTGCTCACTTTGGTTTTAGTTTGCTCTTCTTTATCTAGTTCCTTTGTGTGGAAGAGTAGGTTGCTGATTTGAAATCTTTCTTCTTTTTTTTAATGTAAGCCTTTAATGCTATAAATTTCTCTTTGAGGACTGCCTTTGCTGCATCCTGTAAGTTTTGGTATGTTGTGTTTCATTTTAATTCATCTCAAGATATTTCCTAATTTCCTTTATGATTTCTTTTCTTGGCCCATTGGTTGTTTAAGAGTTTGTTGTTTAATTTGCACATATTTGTGAGTTTTCAAGTTTTCCCTCTGTTACAGATTTCTAGCTTTATTCCATTGTGGTCAAAGAAGATACTTTTTTTTTTAAAGATTTTATTTATTTATTCATTTATCCCCCCCTTGCTGCTCGTGCTTGCTGGGTCAGCTAACCACGCCGTGCGGGCGGGCTTGCCTTCACCAGGAGGCCCCGGGAACCGAACCCGGGGCCTCCCATATGGTAAACGGGAGCCCTACTGATTGAGCCACAGCCGCTTCCCAAAGAAGATACTTTTTTTAAAAATTTCAATCTTTTGAAATTTATTGAGACTTGTTTTGTGACCTAACATATGGTCTATCCTAGAGAATGATCCATGTGCACTTGAGAAGATTGTGTATTCAACTGCTGTTGGGCGACGTGTTCTATATATATTAGGCCTAGTTGGTTTATAATATTGTTCAAGTCCTTTATTTCCTTATTAATATTCTGCCTAGATGTCCTAGCTGTTTTTTCTTTAAAATTTTAATTTTGAAGTCATTTCAAACTGAGAGGACTGGCTGCAAAAATAATACAAACCCATGTAAAGTGGGTGTTACTGAGTGGTTGAGCACCTGCTTCGCATGTGCTAGGTCCTGGGTTCAATCCCTAGTACCTCCTAAAAATAATAATAATACAAACCCCATATGGAGAACTCCGCCTACACTCCCACCTCCCCAGATACTCAAATCCACCAACTTTAATATTTTGCCACATTTGCCTTATCATTCTATCTATTCATCTATCAATCCATCATCTCTCTCTCTCTTTCTCTGTCTCTATCATCTATCTGTCATCTATCATCTATTATCCATCTTCTGAACATTTTGCCCACATCATACTCCCTGAATATATGCTGATTCCATGTACATTTCCTAAGAACAATTATATTCACTTATGTAACCACTTTAAGTACAGTTGTCAAATTAAAGATTTTTTTGCTTTGTTTTTAAGTTAAAGAAATTAAACATTGGTATAAAGCTTACATTCTATATTCCAATTTTTCATATATACCAACAATGTCCTTTGAAACCTTTTCTCCTCCAATCTTAGATCTCATTCAGAATCATGGTTGCATTTAATGGTCATTGCCTCTTTAGTTGCTCTTTTTTTTTTTTTTTTTTTAAGATTTATTTTATTTATTCCCCCCTCCCCCCCACTTGTTGTTTTTGCACTTGCTGTCTGCTCTTTGTGTGCATTCGCTGTATGCTCTCCGTGTCTGCTTGTCTTCTCTTTAGGAGGCACTGGGAACCAATCCTGGGATGTCTGATGAGGGAAAGAGGCACTCAATTGCTTGAGCCACCTCAGCTCTCTGGTTTGTTGTGTCTTTCATTGTCTCTCCTCTTTGTCTCTTTTTGTTGCACCCGTTCTCCACGTGGGCCAGCTCTTTTTCACCAGAAGACCCCAGGAAACGAACCCAGAACCTCTCATATGGTAGATGGGAGCCTAATCACTTGAGCCACATCCACGTCCCTCTTTTTTTTTTTTTTTTTAAATGTAGAAACATATATAACATATAACATCCCCATCTGATAAGCATACTATTCAGTGGTAGTAATCACATTCACAATATTGTGGTACCCTGACCTTCATTCATTACAACTTTCCCTTCACCCCAAACAGAAACCCTACACTCATTACACATTATCTCCCCACTGCCCCTGCTCCCTTCCCCTGGTAACCTGTACTCTACTTTCTGTCTCTGGGAGTTTGCATATTCTCTGACATTTTCTTTGTGGTTACCATGGAGCTTAAACATCCTAAATCCATAATATCTTGTTTTATTTGATGCAAACTTAACTTCAACATCATGTACAAACTATATTCCTATACAACTCTATCTCCCTACCTTTGTGTAGTTCTTGTCACAAATTATATATTTATACATCATGAGTCCAAAACCATTGATTTATCATTACTTTTTATGAATTTACTTTAGATCCTGTAGGAAGTAAAAAGTGGAGTTACAAACCAAAAATACAATAGAACTGATATTTATATTTACCCATGCCAGTATCTTTACTGAAGATTTTAATTTATTCATGTGGCTTCGATCAGTTGTTTAGTGTCCTTTCTTTTTAATCTGCAGAATTCTCTTTAGCATCTCATGTAGACCTTCTAGTGATGATGAACTCCCTCAGGGTTTGTTTATCTGGGAATGTTTTAACTTTTTCCTCGTTTTTGAAAGACACTTTTCTCTGAATATAGAATTCTAGGTTGGCAATTTTTTGCTTTCAACACTTTAAATATGTTATCCCACTGCCTTCCTATCTCCATGGTTTCTGATAAGAGATTGTCATGTAATCTTATTGAGGTTCTCTTGTACTTGACATGTTGCTTCCCCCTTGCAGCTCTCAGAATTTTCTCTTTATCTTTGACATTCCACAGTTTGATTATATAATCTGTTGCTGTACGGGTCTATTTGTGTTTATCCTGTTTGTAGTTCATTGAGCTTCTGGGGTGTGTATATTTATGTCTTTCTTGAAATTTATTTAGGAAGTTTACATCATTATTTCTTCAAATATTCTTTCTACCCTTTTTTCTCTTTCCACTCTTTCTGGACTCCCACAAGTGTATGTTGATATGCTTGATGGTATACAAGTCTTTCAGATTATGTTCACTTTTCTTCTTTCTGTTCCTCAGATAGAATAATTTCATTTGTCTTATCTTCAAGTCATTTATTTTTTCTTCTGCCATCTCCAGCCTATCTAGTAAATTTTTATTTCTGTCACTGTGGTCTTCAACTTTGTTTGGTTCCTTTTCATGATTCCTATATCTTTATTGATATTTTCTTTGAGTTCATCTATTGTTTTCCTGATTTCCTTTAGTTATTTGCTTGTGTTTTCCTTTAACTCTTTGAGCATATTTAGGACCATGTTTTAAAAAGTCTTTGTTTGATATGTCCAAAGTCTGATCTTCCTTGTTGATGGTTTCTAATTCTTTATTCTACTCTTTTGCATGGGCCATCGTTTCTTGTTTCTTTGTATGTTTTATAATCTTTGGTTGCACCCTGAACATTTTGACATTTTAATGTATTATCTCTGGAATTTAGACACTGAGACATATGTTCCTTACGTTTATATCCAGCTAGTGTTATGACAGAGATTTTCTTGAATTCCAGGAACTAACAAAACAAAAAATAAAATGGGAACAAAATGAAAAGAAAAGAAAAACAAAACAAAACAAACAAACAAACAAAAAAAACCCCAACATGTTTCCCAGTCTTTTCAGATAGGCCTGTGAGAGTACTCTCCTTCAGAGCTTAGATGTCCTAATAATGAGATTAGAGAATAGTCTGAGGTGAAAGCACAGAGGTCTCCCCAGTCTTTTCCAAGTATGCATCTTGTTTTCCCTGTTTAAGTGGATCCAAATGTCCCCTTTCAACTAGGAAACAGTGTTTCCTCATGGTTGTAGGCACTACATTGTGTGTCCCACAGCCAGCCATCCTTTACCCCAGGCACTGTGATTTGGCTGTTCTCCTATAATGTGCCATAGGAGAGCTCTTAAGCTGCCTCTTTGTGCAGGACAAGTTCTGAAATGGTGAGCCTGTGACAAGTGTCCTGGTTCAGTCCTTCAGACTGCCACCAGACAGAATGGCACAGACATACATACACCCTAATATGTGCACAGGGTTACTCTATTCCATCTAGAACTAGAACCAGGGACCCACACTAAGGGAATGGGGAAGAGCCAGCAAGAATGACTAGTATGAATTGGTCTTTCAGTAACTAAGGACCCTTATTTAAGTATGAGAAAGTTCTTTCCAAGGATGACATAATTCCAGATAGTGATAAATTCAACCATATAAACATGAAAAATTTCTGATGGAAAAATCATTGTAAGCAAAAACAAAATAAAAATGATAAACTGAGGAAAATATTTGTCCACATATCACAGGACCTTAAAAAGGTTGTTTTTGACAATTGTGTTCAGTTTTAGAGTCGTTTATTCCATAGGATGGGAAGATTCTCCAACCACTTCACTCTACCATAGCTGGAAGTACCACCCAATATATACATATATATATTTAAAACCCTCAATTGTCTTCCCACAAATTACCTCTCAAGTAGCACAGATAATATGTGTGAGGTTCCTTACCTATAATCTGATGAAGATATAACTAATGAAATATTCCCTTATAAATAGGAAAGTGGAAGTGGAAGACAGGAATTGGGTGGAGCAGTAATTAGAGTTCAGAATGAAAGTCAGGTGGGCGATTCATTTCTTTGAATAACATAGCTTCTCAACATTTCAGGGATAGATATATTTTTAAAAGATAATTCTAGTAAATTCAACCTTACTCTTTCAAACACTGTAAAGAAGCTCAGGATATTTCCTTGGTGACCTAAATTATGTCAAAAACCTCTTCTATTTTTCACACATTTGTTTCATCGCCCCACCAGTATTGATATCTGCTAAATCTGCACAAGACTCCCTTTGAATTGACTCTGTAAGGACATCTGCACTGAAGCAGATTTGATAGAATTAGGCTGGAAACCTTATGGCCAGAACAATTTCATTCTCCACCATTCCCACAGTCTGTAATTGTGAACTTTATGAAAACTTCTATTTTCTGACAGAAATATTTATGACATATGGTCATAGAGAACAAATAGTCTTTGCCCAGCTCCTAAATCTGTGTGACTTCTTAAAAACAACAAAAGAGGGATAAATTAGAATTATGTTGCTTCTTCTTGTTTTCCCTCCCCTCGTCCTCATTCTCCTTCTCCTCCTCCTCCTCCTCTCTTCACTTCCCCCTCCTTTTCCTCCTCTTATTCTCCTTCTTTTTCCTCCTTTTTTCCCTCCTCTTCATCTCTCTCTCCCTTCCTCCATCTCCTTCTTCTTCAATTGTTCTGTTGTCCATTTGAAAAGTGCACCATTAAGGTATAGCACTCCTTTGCCATTTACTTGAGTTGACACTGTCAATATAATTTGACTTTCTTGCACATTATTTTTAGTAAAACCTTTAATAGTGTTTTTCTTCTACTGAATGAAGTCTCCTTCTTTTAAATAAAAACTCACCCAAATTCTTTTTAATATACTAGGAAATAGTCTGTAGACATTGTTTTTAATATCTCTTTGAATGTGCAGTCTTCTGTGACTCCAGTTCATCCAGCTCATATGCCACAAGAGCCAGTGGTGCATGTCTCCACATCTCCTAGAAATTCCAGCTATTATTCTCCATAACTGCTCAATGACTTTAAAATATTTAAAAATTATTTTAGGATAACTTGTTATGCAGCAATGGATAACATATACATAAGAATTTAGTTGAAGTAACTATTGTGTATAGCTATTTTATTTTTTTAATTGTTGAGGTTTTTGATACATTTATTTAATTATGCTGCTTAACTTTGGGTGAATTATTTAAACTCTCTAAGCTTTTATTCATCTTAAAATGAGGATAAATATATCTGCCTCAAAGAGTTATTTTGAAAACTTTCAAAAATTATATATAGTGGTTAGCACAGTAGCTTGCAAATATTAAACACCCTGTGAATACTAGCTATTTTCATTATTTTCAATTAATAAGCCATATTATAGTAGTCAGTGTGGCAAGCAGGAACTATGAGTATTTGGTCTACCTTTTGGAACAACATGTTTAAGGCTAAGCCCCATAACACACTGTATTTAGAAACCATACTGCTACAGCTCAGTTCTCAAAGCTTTCTAAATGCAATGCACAGTCTCTGTGATGCATAGAACACCCGTAAGAATCACCTGGTGTCCTCATATATATATGGACACCACCTTAGACTTTATTTAAATCAGTTTCTTGAGAGCTGGGTGTTGGAAATCAGTATGTAAAAGAAACCCTGCTGGTGATTCTTATGTGCATAAAAAATTGAGTAGCACTAGAAAATGACTTCTAGAAGCAGACCTGAAAGTTACAGGAATTGTAGACTTGGGGATTCCTTAACTGACAAAAACTGGCAGAAAGTTATGAAGGGCTCTTATACATGAAACACCTACATCTGCTAAACTCACTAACGTGCAGGACCCACTAGGAGTTTCTTGGTAAACTATTTGTATTTTCTTCTATTCAGATCATGGTTCAGTCTAAAAAATTAAAATGACCACTTATGCTGTATGAACATTATGGCTGAGCTAATTTTCCACATTATTTGGTAAAACTGTGGGTACTACTTTAAAACATTCCTTATGGATGATAAATTCATATACTTTAAGCTCATATGTTTGTCATATTTAATTGGGAAATTAGGCCATTTTTTTCTACAAAGAATATTTTCTGTCTGTGGGAAGGTTGGCTTCAAGAAAATTCATGTATATTAAAATGTTGGTGGTTTTGATACCATCTGTCAGCTACAGTCTTTTTTTAAATTGTGTTAAAATACACACAAAATAACATTTCCCATTTCATCCACCTTCAAGCATATATTTCAGTGGCATTAATTATATTCACAATGTTGTGCTACTGTCACCAACATCCATTACCAAAACTTTCTATCACCTAAACAGAAACTCTGTACCCATTAACCATTGACTTCCCATTTCCCTACCGCCCCCCATATCATAACCTATAATCTACTTTCCTGTTTCTTTTTTTCCAATTTATTGAAGTATATCATTTATACATGAACTTACATAAACTATAAGTGTTCGGTAAACATCATGAACTTACAAAACAAACATGTATAACATCATACAGGGCTCCCACATGTCACCCCACCACAAATACCCTGCATTGTTGCTAAACATTTGTTAACAAATCATCAAAGAGCATCGTCAAAGTATTACTACTAACTATAGTCCGTATCTTCCTCCCCTATACACTTTTTAAAAAGGATTTATTTATTTATTTACTTTTATCCATTTTTACCCCCCCCCCCGATTTTGCTGTTTCTGTGTCCATTCACTGGGCAACTCTCCATGTCTGTTTTCTGCCCTCTCTTCTCATCCTTCTTCCCCTGTCTTCACTGGGATTCGACCCTCAGAATCTCTGATGTGGGAGAGAGGCATCCTACTGCCTGTACCACTTTAGTTCCTGCTTTTTTGGTGCATCTCATCTTGGCTTTCCCTTGTGTCAGTCTCCTGTTATGTCATCATCTTGCTCTGTGGCTCGCAGGGCCTGGTGGAGCACCCATGCACAGGGCCTGTTGGCCCATGTGCCTTCTATATTTTTCTTTTTTTAATTTTTACCAGAAGGTCCCGGGGATCGAACCCAGGTCCCTCCATATGGGAGACGGATGCCCAACCACCCGAGCTACATCTGTCCCCCTGCTATATTTCTTAAGGTTGACAAAAGATACCCAAAGTTACAGTCTTTTCCCATACAGGATGGTCATATAATAAATCAGGCTTAGTTTATCACCAGCATTCTAAAAACCAGACCTAGGGAGGAAAATTATGGTCTGGGGACACATGCATGGTTTCTAATATAGTGAATGTTTAGCCTACTCTGATTATCACAAAATCAGATCAGCAAGAATATTCGCATCCGCCATGGACTTTAAAAAAAGTTCTTTATTAACATATATACAACTTAAAATTTTCTCTTTTAACAACATTCAGTATATAATTCAGTGCTGTTAATTACGTTCACAATCGAAGCGGATGTGGCTCAAGCGTTTGGGCTCCCATCTACCATATGGGAGGCCCTGGGTTTGGTTCCTGGGGCCTCCTGGTGAGGGCAAGCTGGGCCCTGCCCGCAGAGAGCTGACACAGCAAGACGATGCAAAGGGAGACAAGCAGACACAGAGGAAACGCACAGCGAATGGACACAGAGAGCAGACAGCAAGTACAAGCGGCAAAGGGGGGGAATAAATAAATAAATATTTTTTTAAAAATTACATTCACAATGTTGTGCTACCATCACCACCATCCCCTATCAAAACTTCTCCGTCATCCCAAACAGAAACTGTATATTTATAGTATTAACTCCCAATTCTGTACCCATATCCCATCCTCTGGTAACCTATATTCTGATTCTATACGTTTGCTTATGTTAATTATTTCATATTGGTGAGATTGTACAATATTTGTCCTTTTGTGTCTGGTTTATTTCACTCAACATGAGGTCTTCAAGGTTCATCCATGTTGTTGGATGTATCAGAATGTCATTCCTTTTTTTGGCTGAATAATATTCCAATATGTGTATATAGCACATTTTATTTATCCATTCATCATTTGGATATATGGATTGCTTCCATCTTTTGGCAAGTGTGAATAATGCCACTAAGAGCATTGGTGTGCAACAAATCTGTGAGGTTCTGATATACTCAATTCTAATCTAGACTAACAGCAACCTTATTTCTCAAACTTTCCTAATTTTACAATATCAGTTCTTTGGCTGTTTCTGTGAGCTTAGTGTTTAGTGTACTTGGTAAAAACAACATCAAAAAAGTAACTTTTCATTTGTACTGAGATCTGATTTTGGGAAAACATTCAAGATAAGGAGGAGAGAATCCTTTATACCTTTTAATCTGGTTTAATAAAGGGGGGGAGGAGAAGCAGATGTGGCTCAAGCAGTTGGGTGCCTCCGTTCCACATGGGAGGTCTAGGGTTCAGTTCCCAGTGTCTCCTAAAATGGAGAAGAGCACACAAAGAACAGACACAGACAGCAGACAGTGAGTGCAAAACCATGGGGGGGTGAGCGCTGGGAGAAATCAATAAATTTGAAAAAAAAAAAGCAGGAGGGGGGTGTGTTTCGGGGAATACAAGTGGGGTTAAGATACTCAGGCCTGATTGAATTCAAAAGCAAGAGGTACACTCGTGTTTTGTGGGAAGGGAAACGGAAATGCTGGATCTGGAGGAGGACTCATCTAGGATACAAGGTTTCAGATTCAGTTACAGAATCTGAAAATGAAATGGAGCAGGGTTTGTTCATCCTTCCCAAGAACCCTTGACTGGGACCTGCGTTTGCCTCACGTGAATTAATTCAATGAGTAATTACCTCAGGTATGTGCTTGGTCCAAAGGCAAACAGCGATTTGCCCAAGTTTACCAGGAAGCTCCTGAGAAAACCGGTTTCCAAATCGGTGTACTTGGCAGTGTACCAAGCTGCCAGGGAGACCAAATAACAGAGATGATCTAGGGCTAAAGTGTTCCATTACAGTAGAGCTCACGATGGAGTGATTCATTTGGATATTTCCTCAAGCCCGGAGGTGAAACCTTTTTTCAGGGCTTAGGAAGTAATGAAATACTCAAAAAGTATGCTAAAAAAATACCTTTTATGGAAGTTAATTTACGACACTTAAAATTCACTTTAGAAACAATAAAGCTTAATCATTTTTCATTGTTCTACTGCAAGTTACAAAAAGTTCAATAAAAAGAAACACACTGATTGAATTTTTAAAAAATGTTAGGTTAAAAGAGAAAGTAAAGTGGGTAAAGAGAAGGAAGAGAAAGAAAAGCAGCAAGCCGTGCAGCGCTCACAGCCATCTCCTGCCCCAGCTCTGGAGGGATCCGGGAGAACCAGGCTTCGCCCGGATCCTTGCCTCAGAGCCCCACCTCGGCTCTCCCTCTGGATTCTCGCTCTAGCCCCGCCTCTGCCCAGCAAGATCCCACCCCGCTGGAGTTGCGCAAGCCTTTGCAGCGTGTTGCTATCATAGTTGCGGATAAGCTAGGCGGGACTTCCGTTGTTTGAAAAACTTCCGGCGGGAACCGGAAGGTGCGGTCATACACAGAATCCCCGGCCTTCTGGCTCGCTGGGCGGGAAGGTGAGCTGTGCGTCTGCCTTGGCGGCGTCCTGCGGGCTAGCGCGAGCTTTGTGCCCGAGCCCTGGTATTTTGGGGGCCATTAAAAAAGTTCTCTGCGCTCAGTAGGGAAGAAAAGCCCTTTTATAAAGTGAGACGTTTCATTAACATTTTACTGTCAGCGGTCTGTATCTCACAACCTGTACCCGGAAAACCTCTCCTAGCTGTCGCGTGTCACCTGGCGCGCCTTCTCAGTCAAATTGCAGCAGCTCTAAGCGCATAGGGGCAGACATGTGAAAGCCCGGGCATACCTAGATTGTTTTTATGCCGCAAATTATCGAGGATGGGGGAGGAAGCACTCATTTCGCAGTCGGATCATGGCCCTGCCGGAATCAACTGCATCTTCAGCAGTGTGCCTGGCACATAGGAGGCGCTTGAATAAACTGCTTGGGAACGGAATGAATGGAAACTCTAGGCAACTTTCCTCGAACCTCCCATGTGACGGGATGCCAATGTAATGTGTATGGAATGGAAACAAGGCTAGTCTTGGTGTTGGGGGCTCTGGATTCTAGTCCTTTTCCTCATCTCTCATCCCTTGAGTAAGACATTTCACCTCACTGAATCTCAGGCTCATAAAAAATATCGCAGGACCATCTGATCGCTAAAACTCTTTCCAGCTCTAATATTTTATATTTTTTATAACTTAGTTGATCCCTTAGGGGAATTTCTCTAGAGGTCTCTTAAGAAATTGGTCCCTTCTGTTCTTGGAACTTTTTATTGCTTTTCCAGTTTTAATTTAAAATTTTTAATGTATGCAGGCCTTCCCCTCACCCTCCAATTTTCACTTGCCCTATTTAGTGTCTCTTCACTTAGTGACACCACATCGGAGCTATTGATTTGAAACATGCCCGTGTCCCCGCAGAGATAAGAGAGGAGGGAAAAATCCCAAACCGCAAAGAATATGTATGTTCTGTGCCATCCCTTTTTCAAAAGAAAGCAGTGAGTGCCATATGTGGTGTGTCTAAATAGTGATGGAGAAAAATGTATTTACCTTTATAGAGAATATATTTGTATATATTATTTTGCTTACCTAATAAATATTAACAGAGCAGCTGTTAAGTGCCAGGCTCTGTGATACCAAAGTGAACAAGGCAGTTGTGTTCCCTGCTTTCAGAATATTTAATTCTCTGAAGAGTAAGCAGGCAATAAAAAAAGTAAACAAAAGGATAAATATAGATTTTATTACATATAAAGCAAACTGGGCCCAGTGATATTGTATAACTGAAAAACTCATTTTAGGCCTGAAATGTTGAGATCGAAGGGCTGAGAAGAAGCCAGGTAATTGATGAGCAGGGGAAGTGTGCTGGCAGAGTGAACCTGAGATAGGAAAGAATCATCCTTCTTACAGGGTCTGAAAATGCTGTTGTGACTAGAGCTCAGGAGCTACAGAGAGTGGTAAAAGTGGTCAGAAAGGTAGTCAGGGGCCTGTCCTTCAGGGTATTTTTGGAAGGCAGTGGTAAAGAAATATTTGATTTTGAGTGGAATACGGAATGGGAAGTCTTTGAATTTTTCTTTTTAAATTTAATGGAGTAATATATATATAACAAATTTTGTCTTTTCACCATTTTTTTTTTTTTTTTTTTTCCGGGAGGTCCCGGGGATCGAACCCTGGTCCCTCCATATGGGAGACGGACGTCCAACCATTTGAGCCACGTCTGTGCCCTCACCATTTTTAAATGAACAATTCAGTGTCATTTATTATGTATACTATGTTCTACAGCTATTAACCACTACTTCCAAAACTTCATCACCCCCTAACAGAAACTCTGTAACCATTAAACAATAACTCCCCATTCTCCCCCACCACCTCAGCTCCTGGTAAACTCTAATTTACTACTGTCAATGGATTTGCCTATTCTGAATATTTCTTTCTGCCTGACTTACTTCACTTAGCATAATGTTTTTAAGGTTCATCCATGTTGTAGAATGTAGCAGTACCTCATTCCTTTTTATGGCTAAATGATATTTCATTGTATGTATATACTCCATATTTATTTGCTCATTTTTACACTTATTAAAAGAAACAACTTGGGTTATTTCCACCTTTTGGCTAATATGAGTAATACTTCTATGAACATTGGTATAATTTAATGGTTTTTAAGCATTTTCTAAATGATCTCTTAGGTTGCTATGTGGCGAGTGGATTCTGGGGGGTAAGAATGGAAGCAGGGAGACCAGTTAGACTATTACAGTAGTTCAAGTGAGAGATATTGGAGTCTTGGACTAAAGACCCAGTGGAGATCATAGAGACTTGAAACGATTTAAGAATATTTTGAAGGAAGAAATTCTGTGACTTATTGATAAACTGAATGTGGGAGATGAAAGAGAAAAAAAAAGATTTGCAAACTTTCAGCATAGTAAATGAAACTTTGGAATATGATGGATATGTTCAGTATCAGGATTGTGGTGATGTGTGTGTATATATGTGTTTATGTGTATATGTCAAATCTTATCAAGTTTGTGTACTTTATATATATATGACATTTATACCTTAGTGAAGCTGTTCAGGGTTTTGCCAAAGTTCTGGATTAGCAAGTGCCATTTACTGAGATAGTAAAGACTTGGGGAGGAATGGGTTTTAGGACAAGGAAGGATTATCAAGAGTTCTATTGTGGATGTGTTAAATTTTAGATAACTATGTGGCATCTGGGTAGATTCTTAGGCAGTTGATTTATTATGTGAATCTGAATTCCAGAAGCAAGGTTTGGGTGGAGGTATTAGGATTGTCAGTGAGTAGGTGATATAGGTATTCAAAACCATGGAAATGGATGTGAAATTTTGATTATTCTAACAAATTCTATGATATGACATGGCAGGAGTAGAGCTGGAGAAACAGGCCCTAAGAACATTTGTCTTTAAACTAGAGTATGCATACCTCTGGGTGTATACCTGGCATAGATACTTTTCAGGAAATAATTTCTAATACAGCTTCTGTATATACTCTTTTTAAAATGGATCTGCCTGAAATTGGGCCTGTGTGTTGATGCAGATTATCCTTTCCCACTTCCCCTTTCACACTCATTTTTTTCCCCCACTTAGCAAAAGAAATGCTTAGATCTTACCAGTCTTTCTATGGTGCATTGCTCCAGGTTGCCTAATAAAAGGACAATTGGAAATATTTGTTTCAGGGAAACATCTTTTAATGGTTAATCAAAACATTACAAACGTTCCAAGGGCTTGCCTGTCTTTATATTACACACATTACTGTTAAGGCTGAAGGGTGAAGTTGGATTTGGTATGGTGGTCTGAGTGGAGTGGGAGTGTCTAAATTCAGATATACTATAGAAAGACCATGGGAGTAGTTGTAAGGTGATCTGGGTAGGTGGTTTGATGGGGAGTTTAGCACCTTCAGATTTTTACTCTTGGGCTGGTCAGTTTATCCAGAGAAGAGTTTTTTCATTCTTTTCCCTAGATAATAAGGATCTGACTGACAGATCCTTAATTTTGGAAGCTTAATGAGAGAAGAAGACGGCAGTCTTTGTACTTAGTATTCAGACTGTATGTTTCCTATACCCACAACTGTACCTGAATAATCCAGTAATCCATTTCTACCATGGTTTGGCATGCTACCCCTCTCATACGCTAACTTCCTCTGTATACTTGGAACTGTTTTTTTAAAAAATTTTGGTAAAATACATATATCACAGGAATTATAAATTACCTGTTCCTTTATGATTAGTGTCTAGAAGCTCTCATTTGAGAAAGGATGACCTGCATAACCATAAAATCTTAAAAAGAGGGTGAAGAAACAGACTGAAGATTATTCTGTCTACTCCGTGGACACTGCTTTCCTTTCACTTTCTAGTTCCCTCAGGGGATTGTCCTATCCAGTAGTTCTAACTGGTCTGAGTTGAGGTATAGCTGCTGGGAGAACATGTTTCCTTTTGTGACATCCCCTTTGATATTTCTTTTTTTTTTTTTTTTTTTAAAGATTTTATTTATTTATTCATTCATCCCCCCTTGCTGCTTGTGCTCGCTGGGCCAGCCAACCACGCCGTGCGGGCGGGCCCGCCCCCACCAGGAGGCCCCGGGAACCGAACCCGGTGCCTCCCATATGGTAAACGGGAGCCCCACTGATTGAGCCACAGCCGCTTCCCATCCCCTTTGATATTTCTATAAAGCATTACTTCTTACTTCAAGTCGAGGTTAGAGCCAGAGGCATTAGAATGTAGACTGGTTTAGGAACTTTTTAAAAGGGTTCCAAGCATGTCAGGGATAATGCAGTTTTTATGGTTTGACCCATGGTCTTTAGGAAATAAATCTTATCGGCTAATGGAAAAGATTTGCTTCCTTGTATTATGTGATGTCTCTGAGTATTTGCCTTAATTTATTTAGAGCTGAGCCTTTGAATTTGGTAAATATTTGCTTAAGGCATTAGTGATGAATAGTTTTATTTAAATATTGTGAACTTGTAGTATAATGGAATGGATTATCTCATTTTGTTAATATCATGGCTGCTTATTCAGTCAATCACCATCATTTATTTGACTCCCACCTTTATAGAGAGGTCCCTGTGCTATAAGAAAATATAGAAGAGGGGAAAACATCTTTCATTTTTGAGATATTTATAGTTTAATAAAGAACTTTATAATATGCTGCTTGTTAGCATCAATATCAAATAACACTTGCAGAATACTCAAGTATATAATTCTTAAAAAAAAACTAAGAATTGTCACCTTATAGGAGCTCTTATTTTTCAAAAGAAGGTTCACATTCATAAGGTTTTTGAAACAACTGAAAAGCTGTTAGCTGCTCTCGTAATTGGCAGTCACATAGGAGGAGAAATCAGAGTTTGGGGTGTGCATGATTTTCCTGTTTTGTTTGTTTTTTCCTTTTCCCTGTGGTGTTTTCTAGCAGTAGGGCCGTTGGAATGTTACTTTTGAATGGCACATCATTTTGTAGCCAAAAAAAGTGTTTAGACTATTTAAGTCATGCTGATTTCATGTTGTTTCTTTCAGATGTCATCGATGCCAAGAAGAGCAAAATTGAAGGTCCAGACTGCAGTATTCAGAGATGAATTTTCTTCCTTCTCTGATTTGTAAGCATATTGGTTTAATATGGGGGTGGGGAAATTATGTATACTTTAAGGAGTAATGTACTCTGTCACTTAACTAACTTTTAAGTTATTTGGGTTGAAGAAGGATGTGTCTTTTTCATTCATTCATGCAACAAACATTTATTGAACTGAACTATGTTCCAGGCTCTCCCTAGGTGTTGGCAATGAAGTGTTGAACCAGAATTTAGCTTACATTTCAGTTGTAGAGCTATCAGTAACGACCTAAACATATAACATAATATTTATGCTAGAATGTAAGCTTCATAAAGTTTTATTTTATTTTATTTTATTTTTTACCGGGAGGTCCCGGGGATCGAACCCGGGTCCCTCCATATGGGAGACGGATGCCCAACCAGTTGAGCCACATCCGATCCCTATAAAGTTTTATATATCACTTTAGAGCAGGGTTTCTCAACTTTGGCACTGTTTACGTTTTGGGCTGGATAATTCTTTGTTGAGTGGAGTGTGGGGGATGGGTGGTGCTACCCTGTGCATTGATATTTAGCAGCATCCTGGCCTCTATCCACTTGATGGCAGTAGTCCTCCTCCCTCTCCCCCTGGCTGTGTTGTCACAATAAAAAATGTCCTCACACATTGTTAGATGTTCCCTGGGAGGGCAAAATTGTGCCTGGTTGCGAACCTCTGCTTTGGGGTACTGTACTAGGTGCTCTGAAGATATTTGTTAAATGAATGACTGATTACAATTTTAGGCAATAAGAAGTGCTGTGAAGAGAAATAAAGCAGGACAAGAGAATAGAGAACACAGTGAGTGGTTGAAATTGGGGCACATTTTGGAAAGAGTAGTCAGGGAAGTTGGAGGACGTGGCAATTGTACTGGGGTTTAAATAAGATTTGGGAGTACAGCTTGTAAAGATTTGGGAGATAGGTGTTCCTATTAGAGAAAGCAGCAAGTGCACAGACCTTGAGGCAGGAATGAACTTGATGTGTTCAGAGAATAGCAAGAAGACCAGATTTACTAATGCAGAGAATGATAGGAAATGAGATTGGAATGCGTAGAATCTAATAGGCTATGATAGGGGTTTTAGTTTCTTTTGGTTGCTCAAGCAAATACCATGTAATGGGTTGGCTTAAACAATGGGAATTTATTAGTGCACTTTTTTTTTTTTTTTTTTTTGAGGTACCTGGGTCAGGGATTGAACCTGGAACCTTGTATGTGGGAAGCCGGTGCTCAACCACTGAGCCACACCGGCTCCCCTTAGCTCACAGTTTTGAGGCTAAGAGAAAGTCCAAATTAAAGCATCATCAAGGCAATGCTTTATTTCTGAAGACTGGCATTCTGGAGCTGGCTGCTGGTGATCCTTGTCCTTGTCTCCTCTGTCACATGGCAGTGCACATGATGGCCTTTCCTGGCCTCTCTGTTCTCTTATTCTTTTCTGGATTCCCTTGAATTTCAGCTTTTGGCTGTTCCCTATGCCTTTTTCTCTGTCTGAATTTCATTCCCCTTATAAAGGACTCCAGTAATAGGATTAAGACCCATCCTGATTGAGACAGGCCATACCTTAACTGAAGTAACCTCATCAAAAGGTCCTACTTACAGTGGTTTCACACCCACAGGAATGGATTAAATTTAAGAACATGTGTTTCTGGAGTACATACAACTCCAAACCACCACAATATGGTATTAAGATTTTATTTGGAGTGGATTGGGAAGATATTGGCAGGTTTTGGTTAGAGATATGACATGATTTAGTTTACATTTGTAGAAGATAACTCTGGTTTCTTGGTGGGGAATAGACTATAGGGGGGCAAGAATGGAAGCAGGGGGATCACTTAGAAGGTTATTGTAGAAGCTTAGGGTCCTGGAGGTGAAGATGGTGAGAAGTGGTATGATTTGGGATATATTTTGAATTTTGAGTGGATAAGACATGATGATTAATTGGATTTGGGATATGAAGGAAATATAGGAATTCTGGGAAGACTGGAAGTAGAACAGGTGTGAGGGTCGTGAAATCAAGAGTTCTATTTTGGACTTGCTAAGTTTGAGATACCTCCTAGATATCCAAGTGAAATTGGATATACAACTCTTGAGCTCGGGGAAAGGGTATGTTGGAAAAATACAATTGAGATTCCTATAGTCAGCCATGGGTCGAAGTAAGGTCATCTGGTAAGATAGCGAGGAAAGAGAAGAGTACTGAGGACTAAGATTTGGAAGATTACAACATTTAGAGGTTGAGAAGAGTGGGAGGGGTCAGCAAAGGAGACTTTGAAGAGGTTGCCAGGGAAATAGGAAGAAAATAGGGGAGTGGTGATCCTGGAAGGCATGTGAAAGATATACTTTAAGGAGAGTGCCGGCGGTCAAGTATGATTAGGAATGAAATTACTAGTTGCCTTAGAACTGCTACATGTATAATAAAATAATACCTGTATTTATGTAATGTTTTTCATCATAATAACTAAAAGCACTTTGTGTCTGTCATGTAATCTTGGCAATATTCCTACGTAAAATAGGAATATTTTGTGAAATAGTATTCCTGTTTGACAGATGATGAGATTGAGATGGGAAGAAGTCAACCTCAGGTGGTAGTGTGAGGAGTGGAACCTTGGTTTTCTAATTCCCAGCTTATATTACTTTCAATTCCACTGTTTTCATGTTGTGTTATTTTAATATTTTCTGTTTGTATTTTGCTTTCTCTTCTCAGACTTTAATTAGCCATATCCACCTCTGAAGAGAACTCACTTTGTCGATATCAGTGACTTGAACTATCATAATTATGTGCTCTTAGAGCATAATTTAGCTAAGAAGTCATCTAATCAGGTTTTTGCCTTCAAGGCAGATTTTAAACCATTAAAAAAGTCAGATATTCCTGTTCACTTGTTTCAGGGGAGGAAATGGTTGTCCTTCCTACCAGTATTGACCTCTTACAGTAGAGGTAGAAGCAAGATTAACTGGGTTGCCAGGAGCATTTTGTTCTTTTACCAGAGTCCATACAGCTGGTTTTTCTTCTTGAAACGTCTTTCTTCTTCAAACTTCTTGAGTTTGATTCTTGGGTTGTTAGAAAAATACTGTAGCTGTACTCAATCCATTCTAATAGGGCAACAAATTGATTCTGTGAAAAGATAAACAGTGTTAAAGCAGTGGAAACGTTTTGGTGCTGGCTTTTAATATAATTTGGGGTGTTTCCTAGAGCCATTTCTCCTCCTAACATTGGTTTGAATACCTTAATACAATATAAATGAATTTGATTAGCACTTAGGAAATTCTTTAAATGCTTTTTACTGTTAAAATGGAAAAGCTCACATTGACTATGGTGTGTCATGGCCCAGAAGGTTATGTATAGGTAAGTAAATGATTTTCTAAGTCTTGAATGTATATGTATATGTGTTTGTAGCTTAGGTGAGGGGGGAATGAAGAGACTTGTGATTTACAGTGTATCAGGGGCATTTTTACATTGTGCCCTGATCAATGCTATTGTTTCGCTTCTAAGCAGTATCTTTTAATTGACCAAGCTCATCACTCCTTTATAATGAAACACTGCCTACATTACTATTCTTTTAACAAGAAGCACTTGTCTCTTTTTTCCCTTTGACATTTGACCTCAATTTTCCTGGAAATTCTTCTGTCATTTTTCTCCTAGATCATCTGCCTCTGAAGAAGATGACAAGGAAGACAGTGCCTGGGAGCCCCAAAAGAAAGTCTCCAGAAGCCGTAAACAGCCTATTCCCAAGGATTCCAAGCCAAAGAGGGCACCTCGGGTGAAGAAGAATACCCTGCAGATCAACGATGATTCAGAAGGTGTAGCTGTTAAAGAGGAGCTGGTAGGTGCTGTAGCTGGATAGAGAGGAAATATGATAGTGTTTTCTTAATTGGTGATGTTACTTTCTCTTTACAGAGTAGAATAAAGCATATAAATGACAAAAACTACAGGGCAATGGTGTTTCCTGCCATAGGTCTAAATTATATTTAGTAATCAGATTCATTGTGTTGGAGGAGGACTATTTATCAACTGGCTTATATGTACAGCTTGCCTTAGGCAGATGTTATATCTCCATGAATCTGGATTAAAAGAATCCAACAACAATAGATTATAGGCTACTTTACATTACAGAAATAATTATTCATTTCCTATGTTATTACTTTAAATAACAGCTTCCCTAGGACATTTAAAATAATTACTCTTTAATATACAGTGCATACCTCGCTTTCCAGGGAGACATTTATTGTGTTTAACAGGTTTTTTATTTTCTCAGCTGCTAAAACAAATACCAGACAATGGTTTAGCTTAACAACAGGTATTTATTGGCTCCCAGTTTCAGAGCCTAGAAGGCTTGCTTCCTCCCAGGTTGGTATCTTTTGGTTGGTATCTTTGGGTTTCCTTGGTTTTTCCATTACACAGCAATGCACATTGAGATGTCTTCTTTCTCTTGTGGGTGCTCTTGCGCTTCTGGCTGCTCCCTGTGGCTTCTATTTCTGTGTCCAGTTTCCTTTGTTTATATGGACTTCAGCCATATTGGATTAAGGCTTACCCTCAATCAGTTTGGGTACGTTTTAACTAATAGCATTTTCAAAGGTTCTGTTTACAAATGGGTTCACACCTACAGGAATGGATTAAGATTAAGAACATGTTTTTCTGGGTTCAATTCAATCTCCAACAATAGGGGACGCTACATTGCATCTTGCTGTGCCACTGGATAAACGTGGAACGCTTTTAAATATGGAGTGCTTCACGAATTTGTGTGTCATCCTTGTGCTGGGGCCATGCTAATCTGCTCTATATTGTTCCAATTTTAGTATATGTGCTGCCGAAGTGAGCACTTTTGAGTTGGTCTTCACCCTTATTATCAGGTAGTCTTAGTAATTTCTTAGTAAAAATCTTAGTAATCATTTTTCTTAGTAATAGAAAAATGCTTCTCAGTAGACCAGTACCTCTGTTTTTTCATCTTTAAGTGCAAGCTTTTCACTGAACACACTTTTCAGTGGGTTACCTAGAGCTGAGAAACTATTGACTTTTGTCATCCTGCTTGTGCAGTTTGGAGGTTTTTCACTTAAACATAGCATAGCTGTATTTAAAAATAGCTTGATTTCCTAACCTAGGAAGTCTCTCTTGTTTCAATGATTCTTTCTATATTAGGGTCACAAACCCTTTGAGAATCTGACCCTTTTTTTTTCCTACCTTATGTAGCCTAAATTTCATTATCTATCACTTAAATCATTTTATTAAATAGTCGTATACCATTTTTGCCCTTTTTTTCTTTTGTTATACATGACTGATAAAACCCCTGTCACAGTTAAGCCATACCCTCTTCTCTGCCTACACCTGAGCAGCTGAATATTGCTGGAAATAGTCTTACTAGTAACCTAACTTTAAATTCATAATCTCAGATTTCAAAATGACACACAAAACTACTCGGTAGTCTCACTGTTTTATTTCTAACAGATTGGTTTTTCCTGTTTCCTTTTTTCCTTAAACCTCTTAAATTCCTTTCTCTTTTGTCACTCTCAGCTGATGAAATTGCCTTTTGCAATATATGGAATTTCTGATTTTCTCATGACCAAGCTACCTACATTTGCATTCATCATCTTTTGTTTTTCTGTTTCAGTAGAGGAAATGTCACTCTTTCTGTGAAGGGCTAGTGCCACTGCTTGATCCCATCCCTTATTTCCTTCTCAAGGTCTTGGCTCTTCAGTCATCCTCTTTTCTGTTGTCAACTTTTGTGCCATTGGATTAATCCTTATAGTATGAAAATGCTATTTTACATCTAAGTTTTAAAACTCTTCCCCTTAAACCGATATGCCTCTCCAGCTATCTGTCAAGTTCACACATACAACACAAGGCAAGACCAAGGCCTGATTGATTTGACCAATAAAGATACAACAAGCCACTTTTAGGTATAGTTTATTACTTATATAGAGAACTAAAAGAAGAATGGTCAGATTCTTCTTGGAGTCTTGGATTAATTCATGAGCTAAATAATAACAAAGAAATATTTTGGAGTGTTTAGAATGACTCCAAAAATCCATGAAGGCAAAAGAAAATGTGAACTGATTACTCAATCTGTGAAATATTCAGATTAAATATAAAGAGAAAAAAATTTGTTGTTACAAAGAGGTTTATTGAACTTGAGTATGTCCCTGATGGAGGCTATAGAATCTTAGAAGCTTTAGTAAAGGAGAGAGATTTCCTGTGGTTGTAGTAGTTTAGATCAGCACTTCTCAAAATTTTTGGTCTTTGGACCTTTTTACACGGTTAGAAATTATTGAGGATACTGTGATGCTGTTCATGTGTCAACCTGGCAAGTCTTATAATATTTACAAACACACACACACACACACACACACACACACACACACACCCTGTCAGTTCTGTTTCCCTGGAGAACCCTGACTAATACAGACCCCAAAGAACTTTTCTTCATGTAGCTTATATGTATTGATATTTACTGTATTGGAAATTGAAAGTGAGGCATTTAAATAATGTTTATCAATTTTAAGATAATAAACCTATTACATGTAAATGCAAATAACATTTTTAAATGAAAAATAACTATTTTTCTGAAAGAAAAACAGTGGAAGAATGATGGTGTTTTACATTTTTGCAAATGTCTCTAATATCTGGCAGTAGAAGATAACTGAAATATATGAACAAAATCCAGCCCCCATATATAAGTAATTGGAAAAGAGAGTACTATTTTAATAGCTTTTATAGATAACTGTGGGCATTCATATTTAATACTATACCAAAATTGAACAAGTTTCTTAAGGGTTTGTTCCACTGTATAATTGGCAACGACATCAATGAACCTTTTTTTTTTTTTTTTTAAACTCTGTTTCATTAAAATCCATTGTAATTTGAAATTGCCTTTTACCCAGATGTGATTTTAATGTCAAGTGTTTGTTATTTGGAAAATACTGGTTCACTGAGGTATGTAGATCTTCCAAATGTTCGTGCCTTTCATCATAATATATAAAAAAATCACATTTGTGTTAATATAACCACTGATCATCACAGGGTTCGGAAGCTATCAAGCTCATGGTGGCAGATAAACATTTTCCAAAATTTTAATTTCATTTAGATGTCTGAATTTTATTATTGGCAACAAATACTGTTGTTTACTTGAAGTAGCAGATTCACTTAGTTCAACTTCTGAGAAAATGTCTGCCAAAGACCCAAGTCTAAATAACCATAGTTTGTCTGCCTCTCATTCTCTCAAGTAAATAATGGTATTTTATTGAAAAAGAGGCCAGTTCAACTCACAACTCAAATGTTTAGGATCTTTTCCTCAAGATAACCACTGTACATTAGTATGCAGCAGAAGTGCTTTGTGTATTTCTCGTTTTGTCACAGAATATTAAAATGATATATTCTCAAGAATCAAGATGTAATAAAATTAATAATTTTAATTGATTTGTGCTAAAGTATCCACAGTTTTACCCACCATTTGCCCTTGTACCATCAATGCAAATGTCAACCTGAAAAAGGCAGGTCACATCTTAGCATTACTGTGAATGTGTCTTTCACTTCCCAGACTCCCTGATAGGGCCTCAGGGACCCTCAGTGGCTTGTGAAGAATACTTTAAAACACTCTAATTTAAATAAATCTTGCCTGAAGACTCCAGAGAGGATGCTTTTAAGTGCCTAATTTAAGATTTTGTTTTTCTCTTACTTCAAACCTCCCACCTTTAGTCATTTTACTTTTTTTCCCTGATTTCATCTACTTCCCTTTCCCTCTCCTACAAGGTGGTTGAGGTGTGGGTTTTTGAGGTAATCATAGTGGAATAGGAGATATTTGAGTGCTTAGCATTATCCAGGCACTGTGCTCAACACTTACTTGTATGATCTTACTTAATCCTCATAGCTCCCCCTTGAAGTAGGTGCTATTATTTCTTGATTTTATAGATGAGAAAATCAAGGCAAGAAAAGTTATCACTTGTTCAGGGTCAACAGATAGTAAGTGGGGGACTGGATTTCTAACTCAGTAACATAATTTGGCCAACATTTCAGGAACAAATACCTCTCATGGGTGTTTTTACGTCCGCCATACTCACAGAGTGATATATAAAACCAGAGTGAAATAATTATCACAAGGACTTGAAATTACTATCACCAGACCTTGCTCTCCTTGGAGGCTAAACTAAGTAGGGGATTAAATAATAATCAGATGTTTGCTTGAGGAGCCATGGACACAGAATAGGAGAATTAGGTAAATTCATTCATTTTGTTTATTGAATGCCTACTGTGGTCTAGGCACTGTGCTTGTCACTGACAATTGAATATTTTAATTGTGTGAAGCTAAAGTAGTTTGATGTATCCATCACACTGTAGAGATGTCTTATAGTTGGGACCAAAATTCTCAGAATCTGTTGGCTAAGCTTTCGTCTCCCATGTGCATTATTTAGAAGAGTGCTGGTCATATTTGCTTTTTTATAGTTCTTCCTTTCTGCTTCTCTATGACTGCCAACTGCCTTTATGACATTCTTTTGCTATGTTAATTCGTTTGATCAAGTTATTATCAATTCTTATCAGTCTGGGAGTCATTTTATCTTCATACCTCTGCTCATATCTATCATATTTTGAGCTAAATTTTTAATTCCCAGAGGGCAGTCTAATACATGGTATTTCCAAATTCAGGTGGTGGTGGTGGTTGGTGCACATTGGGGTGGGATGTTCTTTATTGTAGTTCCTCAGTAGTCAATAATTCTGGAAAAAATGTTTGACAGGAGAAAAGATTGAATTTTGACTGAAATTTAGTTTGGGAGTTGTTCTTTTGTTCATTTTTGTGCCATCTGTATTACTTTGGTAACTGAAAGCAGACTAGCTTGCTAAATTCTGAACTCCATAAGGACAGAGTCTTTCTCTTTTTACCATTCTACCCTCAGTGCCAAGAGGGGTACTAGGTTTTTTTCCTTCACAATTGGGCTGTCACTTGGCAGGGTGTGGTGCCAGGAGTAGCCCCTGAACGTCTTTGTGGCTTGCTGTGAGAATAGCCTATCATAGGAAAATACCTGACCTTACCCTGCTGTCATGCTGGATTTCCTGTCCTCTATCCTAGTACATAAATTGGTGGGAGGTATATCCTATAGAGTTTTATGAGTGTGTGCTACCCTTCTCCCCCTAATTGATTGACTCCCCCCCCCCACCGCCCCTGAGGTATTGGGGACCGGGAATTGAACCTGGGAACTTGCATGTGGAAAGCCAGAGCTCAACCACTGAGCCACATTGGCTCCCCTTAGTTGTTTTTTTTTTTTTTAAGGAGACACTGAGAACTGAACCTGGGACCTCCCATGGTGGGAAATAGGCGCTCAACGGCTTGAGCCACATCCACTCCCTTGATTGACTTTTTTTTTTGATTGACTTTTGATTACAAGTTTTAATCAGTGTTTTCTGACATATGTAGACATAATCTTTACTCATTTTTTAATCTTAAACTTTTTTTTTGAGATAATTGTAGATTCACAGGCAGTTGTAAGAAATAATACAGAGGGATTCCTCGTACCCTCAGTGGTTTCCTCTAGTGGTGATATCTGGCACCTTATTTGCGCTTGCTGTCTGCTCTCTGTGTCTGTTCGTTGTGTGCTGTGTCTCCTCTTCTTCTTTTAGGAGGCACCAGGAACTGAACCTGGGACCTCCCATGTGGGAGGCCAGTGCCCAACTGCTTGAGCCACATCCACTCCCCAAGATTGACATTTTTTTTCTCACTTGGCATAAATCCCTTGAGATTCATCCAAGTTAGTGTGTGTATCAATCATTCATTCATTATCATTTGAGTAGTATTCCAAGGAAATTTTTTTTTCCATTTTATAATACTTTCTATTTGATTAAAGAATTTGTGGTCTTTGTGTACACTGGAATGTTGTATTTCCTATATATTTTACAGGGTTACAAAATGTCTATCATTTTAAATATTACCCTAAACGTAATTTCAGGAATCATGTGGATAAGCAACTCTCAAACAAAACTGGATTAATATTTCTTTTCTTTTTTAATAGTTTTTTAAAAAAGATTTATTTATTTATTTCTCCCCACCTCCTCGTTTTTTACACTTGCTGTGTCTGTTTGTCTTCTTCGTTTCTTTAGGTGGCACCGGGAACTGAACTCATGACCTCTGGTGTGGGAGGGAGGTGCCTAATTGCTTAAGCCACCTCCGTTACCTGCTTTGTTGTGTCTCTCATTATGTTCTTCCTCCTTTCTCTCTTGTTGCATCATCTTGTTATGTCAGCTTGCCATGCCTGCCCATCGCATCAGCATGCTGTCTTGCCTGTCTTCTCTAGGAGGCACCAGGAACCTCTACTCCCTGCTCTGTTGTGTCTCTCATCATGTTTTTCTTCTTGTGTCTGTTGTTGTGTCATCTTGTTGTGTCAGCTTGCTACGCCTGCCTGTTGTGCCAGCTTGCTGTCTTCTTTAGGAGGCACCGGGAACTGAACCATGAACCTCCCATGTGGTAGGTGGGAGCTTAATCGCTTGAGCCACATCGCTTCCTGATTAATATTTCTTGCCTACTTAATTATATGACTGCAGGATGATTGTTTTTTAATCTTCTAATTCTGATGTGTTCTCTTTATGATTTGTTAGAATAGCTCTGTGGCTATTGCTGATGTCGATTTGGAAGACATGAAAAATGAATTGGATACTGTGCAGACTCTGAAAACAGTAAACACAAAAAGGAAAACTTCAGCTCAGTCACCTGCAGCTCCGAGGACCAAAAAGCTGAAAGTTCGTGAAGAAACCAGCAAAACCTGCAATTTAGAGATTGAGAGTAACATTACAGAGACACCATCTACAAGCACCATGTGGGAAGATACATGCAAGAAGGAAGAGAATGAAGATGACTTTACGTTTGGCCAGTCCCCTTTAAAGAAAATGAAGACTGTAACATGTCCCCAGGGACAGCCTGTCAAGTTTCCAGCAAATACCAGCATTATTAAAGAGGAGGTGGAAATGACCTGGGATATAGTGCAGGTATGAGTTAGCTTTTTTCTGTCACCTTAGTTGGTTTGATTCCTTTATTTTTGACTAGATTTGGTGTTGTACTGGCTAAGAGAAGGGTTGGAAGTTTTAAGTTCTTTTTACAGTTTTTCCAGTGATTTCCTGGAGGCTTTGACTACTGGTTCCTTTCCTGGGTATGCTGTTTTGTATTACAGCTTATCATCTCAGTTCTTCAATGAGAGATATGACTTTAGTAAGGTAGGTCTTTATTATGATGTTTTAGTGAGCATATACTGTATACATAGATTGTTGCTACAGATTGGGCCTGCCAAGGTTCATTGTTAAATTTTCCTTTGAACTTAAACTATATTTTCATATAAAAGTAGTACAGGTGATTAGATCATAGACCAATTAGTACATCTGTTTAACAATTAGTGTTATGTTTTAATATACTAAGAACAAGGCCTACCAACTTTCTAAAGGAAAATTCTATCAGAATTCCAACTTGGATTTCCCCCTCTTTCTTCATCTGGCTTTTGGAATGGTAGAGAGTACCTGAAGAGTGACTCTTGAGCTGTGATTCTCAGCCTTTTTTTTTTTTCTGCCCCAAAACATTCTGGGAGCATTTCACACGTAATCATATCAGTGCATCTCAGGGTCAATGGAGGTGACCTTCCTCCCTCTTATCTGTCCTATGGTGATTCTGATATGTCCTCCTTTACCTGCTGAGAATTGCTCTAGAGCCCATGGCCTCACCAGCTAATTCTGCATTCCACTTCCAAATTTTAGGAAGAGAATCTGATTGGCTGGGCTTGGTTCAGGTATCTACCTCTGGTTCAATGCCTGAGGCATCATCATATTGTAGAAATATGGCTGCTAGGGCTATAGCTCATGTGTATGTGGGGGTAGGGGTGTTTCTCTGGGAAAAAGAGGGTGTTTGGGGGTTACCTGAAAGTGTCTACTTTAATGTCCAGCTTTAAAATGTGAATTTATACGTTTAGGTCATGATTAGTTTCCCTTTATTTTTATTTTTATTATTTTTTAAAGATTTTATTTATTTATTCATTTATCCCCCCCTTGCTGCTTGTGCTCGCCGGGCCAGCCAACCATGCCGTGCGGGCGGGCCTGCCCCCACCAGGAGGTCCCGGGAACCGAACCCGGGGCCCCCCACATGGTAAACGGGAGCCCCACTGATTGAGCCACAGCCGCCTCCTTAGTTTCCCTTTAATGAAGAGTTTCATAGGTTTCTTTTTTATCACTGCCATAATAACTTAAAGGGTTTGGGTACAGATCTTTAATTGACAAGGGGTAATGATAGCTACCATTTATTTATAATTGAATTACCATGGGTTAGGCTCTGTACCAGGTACTTAACATTACATCCTTCTTTTACTTGTCATCATGATGGATTATTAGAAATAATAATATTACAATAACCCAAAAATCCAAATTTTTTGCATTCATGATAATCCAAAAATCATTTATAGTTAGGATTAGAATAGACAGAAGACATTTTTGTTTGTACAGTGGGGCTAAAGAGAAGCCATCTGACAAGTTAAAAATGTACTAAGAATTGACTCAAGGTATCTAGAATTTAGTTTCTATAGGTTGTGTCCTTTCTCAAATAGGTATAACTAAAGTTGATTTCAGGGATTTTAGAGAAGAAAGTTTGTTCTGAAATTTGTTAGCTTGGACTTTATTTTTAGCTCTGGGTGATTACCTGGGTTCCTAAAGAGTTCTATAATGCCAACAAAAGAACAGCTGAAAAAAACCATTTGGAAAATACATTCTGAGAGAAAGGTAAGATCACTTAACTGAGTAGAATGAGGAAGGAAGTGTGTGGAGAGGGATAGGTGCTTAACTGCCAGAAGATGAGTGGCAGAAGAAAAGCAGATGAATAAAAGCTTCATTTATAAACCAATAGCAACAGGATCCATTGTTGTGGTATCGGACTATTGAGTGGAAGCAAATATCTTATTATAAGTCCCTGGAATTGTTTTATGTCGTTTGGCCTACTTGGGAAAATACTGATATATACTAGTATTCCCTTTCAATTCCAAACAGTTTATTCTCTTCTTCCTCGTCATTTTAAGTGATTTTTGACAGCTAGAATAAGCCTATTATCAGGGAATCTGAGCTCTCTTTGCCTGTTGGTTAGGAGAAGTGGTTGCTGCTTTTGCCACCTTCACTGAGTACCCTTATGGCAACTGTTAAGCTCAACATTTTCTAGGTGGGTTTAGGAAAATTACTTGGGAAACTATTTGGTGTGGATTTTCATTTTTAGGTTATGTGTGTATGTTTGTGTGTTTAATTTAACCAGATACAGTCATCCTTCTTAACCTTGAGTTAACTTTTATAGACAATTCTTGTGGTATATGTGGATTTCCTTTTCTATACTTTTAATTCCCCCATAAACAGGAGAAGCTTTGGGAGAGAAAATAAATTTGTCTTAGAACTGCATTCCTGTTCCAAACATGATTGAGAAAAGCGGTGGGTGTTCGAGAAGCGGGAAACTAGGAAGAGTCGACAATCAACAATACCAAGTCAGAAAATCAAAAAGGCCTTGAACCTTTAGATGACCACCATATATTATATTAAGGCTATAATTTATTTGTTGATACCTAGATGTTTTCTTTTTAATTGAGGGAATAAGAGTTTAGATTTGGAGGAGTAAATCTTAGGGCACTTTGAGAGAAGGCCATTTTGTTGGGCGTTTTAGATAGCCAGAGGGCAGTATAAAGACACCATCTCTCACTTATCTCCGAGAGAAAAGTGACGCCATTTGATGAATTTGTATTTTTGCCTGAAAAAAATCATTTTACTTTGCACACACTTGAATTTTTGAAGAGGTAACGTAGCTTGTGGGACTTCAGGCAATTTAATTAATTTATTTGGGCTTCTATTTTTGCATCTGTAAAATGGGAATAAGAATAGTACCTATCTTACATAATTTCAATGAGTAAATATTGAAAATGTGAACGTGTTTAAAACATAATTAGCTCTATATAGGTGTCCAACAATCACAAACAGTGCCTTCTTTCTATTTAAATCTTAGAAGTGAAAAAAAGTCTTGAGACCACGCAAGCCTTTCTACTTCTTACATTCCTATCCATCCGTTAATTTAAAAAAATTATTAAAGTAATAAATGTGATTCATTTAAAGGTAAAAACTATAGTACTTCTCTGCCCTACTCCTCCCCATCTCTAAGTCTTGCTCTCTACTTTTAACTATTTTAGTTATTTCTTTGCTGTTTTCTTCCATTTTTCTAAATAATACACATTTATTGCTGTTTCTTGATTTTTCTACTTTGGTCCTACAGCTATAGATAATTAGGATTTAGTGCTCTAACCATCTCCCCCCAGGCATGTGCACTTAAGAACACACGTGTGTACACACACATACCTCCCAGCTCTCTATCCTCTCAATATGGATTTTTAGTTAATATTTAGTGTTTATAAGATTATGACATTTAAATTATTGTTCAGATCTGAGCTATAAAATGTATTATGATTACATTTCCTTCCTTTCCTTTCTTTTTTTTTTTTTGGAGCCAATAATAATTACCTCATTAAACAAATTTGCTTAGTTTCTAGGTATCTGTTACTAATTTGCTCCAAATTTCTAACTCTCTAGGCCTACACACAACTCTCATTCAGGAACTTCTCTTTACAGTCTTCCTGGAAATTCACTTTGCATCTCTCTTGTTGAATCTATGTCTTTCCCTTTCTTGGTTTACTTCTCCCTTTTTTGGTAAAATACTTAATTCAGTATCTTCCTATGGAAAGATACATGAAAGCTAATTTCTTTGAGACCTTGCATATCTGTAAATATCTTTATTTCCCCCTCATATTTGATAGGAAATGTAGTTGGGTGAATTCTAGTTTGGAAATCCATTACCCTCAAAATTGTGAGGTATTGCGTTATTGTTTTCTAGTGTTGATACTGAGAAGTTTGATGCTATTCTGATTCTTAATCCTTTCTCTCTGGAAGCTTTTAGAATTTTTATGTCTCGTGTTTGTACATTTTGTGTCTGGTGATGTGCCTTGTTTTAGGTCTATTTTCATGCTTTATGATGGGTAGACGTGGGCTCTTTCAATTTGGAAACTCATATCATTTATTTCTAAGGAATGTTCTTATATTATTTCTTTGATTTCCTTCTCTCAATTTTCTTGTTTCTCTCTGGAATTTCTAGTATTTGGATGTGGGAACTCTTTGAACTGGTGCTTTAATTTGTTTTATCTTTTCCCTCTTTTAAAAAAGAAGTCTCTGTCTTTTGTTCTAGTCTCTGGGTGGTTTCCTTTCTTTAACTTTGTCTTCCAACCCTTTTATTGAAATTTTAATTTGTGTCTTCATGTTTTTAATTTCTAAAACTTATTCTTTAAATTTAGCTTTTTATGGCACCCATTTTTGCATGTTTTTCTGAAGTTTTAAATTATGGTTTAATCTATATTCCCTCCCCACATTTGGCTTTTTTGCAGTTCTTTTTTCTCTTCATTTTGATTTTTATCTTTCATATTAGAGGGTTTTCTTCAAATGTCTAGTGATCTTTGTTTATTGATTTATATTTAAGAATGAGGTACTAAAAAAGCCAATTAGAAGCTCTGTGGATGGGTAGGATTTGTCTCCTCTGGGGCTCATGTTGGGGTGGGAATCTGGTAATTTCACTTGGGGGCTCCCTCAAATCTTTATTCTTTTCTTCTGAATTGATTGGTTTCCCCAAGAAAGAATTCTCCTGTCTCCTGCATTGAAGAGTATTAACTTGGCAATGGAAAAAACTCTAGAGATTGAGAAGAATCCTGCTGTTTGAAGTGATTTTCCTAATATCCAGAAATTTGTTCCCAATGAAAATGTTCCTGTGCTCCTTATAAAAAATAGTAGGAATCTGTGTGTCATAGGCATATCTCAAGAGGTCAGTGGGCTCAGAGAATGTAGTTTGAGTTAAGAGATTAGGCTCTGGAGTAAAAGTGCCTGGGTTTGTGTCCTTCAGTACTAGTTGGGTTTCCTTGAATACTAGTTGTGTAGCTGTGGGCAAGTTAATCTTTCTATACTTTAGTTTTCTCATCTGTAACATGGAGAAAATAATAGTACCTACTTGATACGGTTGCTGTGAAGATAAATGAGGAACCCAAAACACATGTTAAATATGTGTCAGGGTTTGGAAAAGACCTGAAACAGTTATGTAAGTTTTGAGAGGCCTTTTTGCCTGAGTGTATTCCTTGATATCATATGGGAAAACAACTTGGGAGCAACAGATCTTTTCCTTCCTTTGTCCAAATAGCTATCCTTTAACATTAGATGGCATTTCAATTTTAAGGAGCTATGAAATTCTAATACTAATTGTAAAGATGATAGTGATATCTAAGTATTCATTTAACAGGGTCTTGTGTTTAGTCCATATGTGGTCACTTCATCAAATATTATTTTTGTTGTTGTTAATGATTTTTTATTACTATTTACGTTTTACATATAAGGAATTTGAGGATTAGAGAGATTGTAAATCTTGCCTTAGATCTTACACAGCTGGTAAGTGATAGAGCCAGGGTATAGCCTTTGTAATGTGATCCCACAGTCCTGGCTCATAATCAATTTGTCATAGCACTATTTGAATGCTGTTCATTTATGTCATTTAATTTGAGTCTTATGAAGAAGTTGTTTTCCCATATATCAAGACATCTGAATTGGAAAGGAAGAAGTAAAACTTCCCTTATTTGCAGATGACATGGTCCTATATGTAGAAAATCCTAAAAAATCCACAAAATATTTCTTTATTGATCTTCTGTCTAGATGGTCTATCCATTATTGAAAATGTTTTGAAGTCTTTTACTATTCATGTAGAACCATCTATTTCTCCCTTCAAATCTCTCACTATTTGCTTCATATATTTTGGCACTTTGCTGTTAGGTTCATATCTATTTATAATTGTTGTGTCTTCTTGTTGAAGTGACCCCTTTATCAGTATGTAGTTACCTTCTTTGTCCTTCATTACAGTTTTTTTTCTTTTTTTACCGGGAGGTCCCGGGGATCGAACCCAGGTCCCTCCATATGGGAGACGGACGCCCAACCAGTTGAGCCACATCCGCCCCCTTCATTACAGTTTTTGACTTAAGATCTATTTTATCTGATGTTAGTATAGCTACCCCAGCTTGCTTTTCATTACTATCTCCATAGTATATTTTTTCCATCCTTTCACTTTCAACCTACTTGTGTCTTTAAATTTAAAATGAGTCCCTTGTAAACAGCATATAGATAGGTCATGCTTTTTTATCCATTTTGCTAACCTCTGCCTTTTGACTGGAGTTTTTAATCCATTTATATTTTAAGTAACTACTGATAATGCAGGACTTTCTTCTGCCATTGTACTATTTGGTCTTTGTAAGTCTTACGTCTTTTTTGACCTTCAATTCTTCCATTAATGTCCATTTTCATATTTATTTGATTTTTTGTTGTATACCTTTTTGAATCCCTTCTCATTTCCTTCTGCATATATTTTCCCCCTTTTTGGGGGGAGTTACCATGGGGTTTAAATTTAACATTCCAAATCTATAATGGTCATGTTTATATTGATACCAATTTCAATAACATTCACAGTGTCCCTACACCCCTCCCTGCCCCCATCTTTTTGTTATACTTGATACAAATGATATCTTTATACATTATATGTCCAGATATACAGATATATCATTGCTTTTTATGCATTTACATTTTAGAACCTGTAAGAGGTAAAAAGTGAAGTTACTTACCGAAATATATAATACAGTAATAATGGCATGTATAATTACCTATATGATTACTGTTTTGAGACCTTTATTTTTTTATGCTACTTCATTCCACTGTGTAGTGTCCTTTCCTTGAAGTTGGAAGAATTTCCTTTAGCAATGCTTTTAGGGCAGGTCTAGAGGTGATGAACTCCTTCAGCTTTTTTTTTTTTTTTAAGCCTGGGAAATATCTTATTCACTCTCATTTTTGAAAGACAGTCTCATTGGATATAAAATTTTTGGTTGACAGTTGTTTTCTTTCAGCATGTTAAATACTTGACATTTGACAGTTTGACTACTATGTGTCTAGGCATTGCTGTCTTTGAATTTTTATGGTTTGGGGTTCTTTAGGATTCTGGAATGTGTATATTCGTGTTTTTCGTTAAATTTGGGAAGTTTTCTGCCATTATTTCTTGAAATAGTCCTTCTGCCCTTTTCTTTTCAAAATTTCTCTCTGTTGAGAATCTCGTGTTGTTCATTCACTGTTTTCCTGATGTCCTGATGTACATTTTTTTTTCTTTTTTTTAAATTTATTTTTATTTTTTATTATCTAATGTACATTTTTATATTTTATACATTAACTTATGGTCCCTGATTTTTCTGTTCCTTTAGGTTGTATCCAATTAGTGAAATGACAGAGCTTTCCTTATGTGCTCAGAGCTGACAAAAAGACACAAACCAACTCAGAAAATACCTTTCACTTATTTTGCAAATTGGCTCAGTATTGGCTGGTGCTATCCTTCAGAGTTTAATCTTCCTATTAAGAAGTTCAGTCCAAGATGAAAGAGAAGTGCAGGGTCCTTTCCATTTTCTCTAAACCCGCATGTTATCCTGTGCTTGTGCTTTCTGGTGGCCTTAGGAATTCCCCTGTTTATAGGAATTGGAATGCCCCTTCTCCCTATGAAATAGACTCCGCCCCCCCCAGGTGTCCTATTATATTCTTAATGCAGCTAATCCTTTGTGCAAGGTCACCTCCACTTAGTTGTTTCTTATTATACTTTAGCTGTCTGTGAGCTGTTGCCTGCAGGGCAAGTTCTGGGAGTGTGAGCCAGAGATGAGTGCCCTGGTTCAGTGGTTCAGTCTTTCAGTCTGCTGCCCGATTGATTGACACCAACATATACAGGTACCCCAGTATGCGTATGTGGATTGCTCTGCTCCCTCTAGAACATGAACAGAGACCCACAATGGGAGTACAGGGAAGCTCCACTGCTGGGGAGGCAGTGGGGAAGGGATCAGCAAGGGTGCCATGCGCGTTTCCTATTGTTTTTAAAACTGCATTTTCTTGATTTAGCCTTGTCCAGTAACTGCAACTCTTTTAATTGTTTTCCAGAATTTTGAAGAAAGATGGCTCTGCCAGTTTTTGTTGGTTGTTCATAGTTTAATGGGGGGATGGCAGCATAGAGCATCTTATGACACCAACTTAGTTGACCAAAAGCTCTCTTAGTCCATGTATATTTTGCTGTGACTTACAGACATTTCTTTTTTAACAATTAATTATTTTGAGTATGAAGTGTATGTGCATGATACAAATTCAAAAGATACAGAAGGATTTGTACTTTGTCCCTTAGCCACCCAGTTACCTCTCCCAGAAGTAAACAATGTTGCAAGTTCTTGTGAATCATTTAATAATGATTCATACAGAGCTACCTCATATTCTTAAATGATTTCATGATATTCTACTGCATGGCATATCATAATTTATTTACCAGTTCCCCATTGATAGACTTAGGTTGTTTGCTAGATTTTTCTATGCCGAAACAGTTCTTAAAAAAAAATTACAATAAATAATATCATTTTTCAGAAGTATGAATGTATTAGGAGTAGAATTGCTGCATTAAAGTGTTTATGCAGTTAAAAAAAAAAGCATTTATGCATGTAAATTTTGATAAATATTGCCAAATTGCTCTTCCTCAGAGGTTGTTCCAATATGTCTTCTCACTAGTAATGATTGAATGTGGCTTTGCCTTGCACTTGTGCCAACACTGTAAGTTATGAACACCTTGATCTTTGTTGCCAATTTCAGAGATGAAAAGTGGGTATCTCAATGAGACCTGTAGAATTTGAATGATACAGAGTGGTTTGATTGGATTTTATTTAATTAATGACATGGTTATTTGACTATTACAATTGTCAATACATATATATTCTACATAGTTTTCTTTTCTTTTTATAACTCCAACAGGATTTTCTAAGTTACTGGAGAATCTTTTTTGATGTTATATTTTAAGCCCTGTATTATAATATAGATGCTTGATTTTCAGGACTTTAAATCACTATCTTTAATTTTCAGGTTTTATCTGAGAGAACTAATATTGAACTTTGGGTTTGTGCCAACATCATTCGTCTCTTTAATGATGACAATACAATTCCCTTCATTATACGTTATCGAAAAGAGCTCATTAATAACCTTGATGCTGATTCCTTGAGAGAAGTTCGACAAACTCTAGAGGAGCTGCGGTAAGAAACCTGGGAAGGGGAAGGGATGAGGTTGTGTAAAGGGAAAAAGTTTATGGGAATGCAGTGAACAAGTGAATGATAGTGTATTTTGAAAGTTCCAATGTTTTGTTTCCTTGAATTATTATTATTATTTTTTTTGAGGTACCGGGGCCGGGGATTGAACCTGGGACCTCAAATGTAGGAAGCCAGTGCTCAACTGGCCTGAGCCACATCAGTTCCCCCTGAATTGGCTTTTTCGTTTGTTTGCTTGTTGTTTGTTTTGTTTTGTTTTTAGGAGGCACCGGGAACCGAACCCGGGACCTCCTGTGTGGGAAACAGGCACTCAATCCCTTGAGCCATATCCATTCCCCTCCTTGAATTTTTATAATCTGAATGTGGTCCTCTTTGGATAGAGCAAGTTAGCTCTGTTTTACTTACTTTGAGGTATGAAATCCCTCTACTGGTGTGTTTATACATAGCTTGGGCTTTTATCACAAATATGAAAAGTAGTGAAATTGTAAGCCTTAGAGTTTTATTGTCATCTTTCCTCATAGAAATGATTTTGTATAAAGGCAAAATTAGGGACTGCCAGTAGGATACTCAGAAAAGTACATTTTAGTCTAAATCTTCAACAGCTTGGATAAAACAATCCTCTTAATAGCATAAAGTCCTTAAATGAATGGAGAGTCTCTTGACAGAATAGAATTTAGTAGTGTGTGTGTGTGTGTGGGTATATATATATATATATATTTTTTTTTTTTTTTTTTTCCTTTTTCAAATTCTTTTAAAGGGCATTGTAATTTATTATAAGTAAATTGTTTCATATGTTTCTAAAATGGAAAGAACCCTTGTGTTCTCTAGTTTTAAAAATTATGCATCTGGACTTACTGTAATAACTCAGAAATGTGCATATTAAAACTAAAGAGGTCATAAAACTTACCATATTATTCAGTAGGGCCTATTAAAGCACTGTACCATCATTCACACATTTATTTCATGCCTCCTACACGACAGGCACTGTGTATATGTTCTTCAAGGCTCCAACAAAGGTCTGTTTATATGTGGATATAATCCTACCGTTAAGCTTCCTGAAAGTACTGAGTTTTTTTTTTTTTTAATTTTTTAAATTAAAAAAATTTTTTTTATTTTAAAGATTTATTTATTTACTTTATCCATTTTAAACATCCCCTTCCCCATTTGCTGTTTTGTGTCATTTGCTGTTTTGTGTCCATTTGCTGGGCAATTCTCTGTGTCTGTTTCCTGCCATCTCTTCTCATCCTTCTCCAATCTTCACCAGGATTCGATCCTGGAGACCTCCGATGTAGGAGAGAGGTGTTCTGCTGCCTGCACCACCTTGGTTCCTGGTTTTCAGAGCTTTTGGAGCATCTTGTCTTGTCTCTCCCTTGCGTCTCTCTCCTGTTATGTAATCATCTTGCCTCATGGCTCCCGGGGCCTGGCGGCTCACCGGCACACAGAGCCTGGCAGCCCACAGGCACACAGAGCCTGGCAGCCCATGCGCCTTCTATATATATATTTTTTTATTTTACCGGGAGGTCCCAGGGATTGAACCCAGGTCCCTCCATATGGCAGATGGATGCCCAACTATTTGAGCCACGTCCGCCCCCCTAAGAGTTATTTTTACAAGTCTAAAAATCTTCCTGTGATTTTGGGGGAACTTGCACCTCATGAACTTTCACTGAAGTTCATTTTAGTGGCAAGATTATTAAAATGCTGATATGTGTAAGTTATATTTCAGTGAGAGACAGAATCAGTTAGCCAGTCCAGAAATGTAAGTGACTAGCTAATCAAGTGGTCTGACATCAAATCCTCTAGGGCAGGGCTAGTGTGATCAAGCAACAAGAGATAAGAACTGGAGATCCCAAGTCATGTGTAAATAGAACAGCCTCTGCTCAATTCCAGCAGATTACTGACATAGGATTATTTATCTAGTTTGCCACATCTTCCTATTTTTGACAAGAAGTTGGTAATCTGGGTTTTTATGTAAAAAAATGTCTGGGTAAAATGAAACCATCTACAGGCCACCTCTGGAAGACAAAAGAGGTGCAAATACTGAAGTAAGCTGTTTGGTTGAAAGCAGAGTAATGAAGCAAGTCTGAGGGTTTTGAGATCTGAAATGGGGGAAAGTGGCACAAATAGAATAGTTTGCTTAAAAAATTGAAGGTATTTTAACTCTTTGTTGTATGGTGGACAAATTAAAGCTCTATGTCAAGACTATTATCTTTTCCTCTAAAAAACACTTCTTTGACAAAAGTGTTCCATTTCCTGGGTATCTAACTAAGAGAGGAATGCATTGAATATTAGTAAAGGGATAGTCCTTGAACTAAGTGGGAGCATTGACTGGGTCTTTAGAAGCTCCTTTTATATCACAATGAGATTTCTTTTTAGTACTGAGATATGGTTTTGATTTTTTCTCAAGCCAGTATTTTCATTGTTTTCATACTGTTGATTACTATTTGTTAATGAGCAGTGAATCCAATTTAGTGGGTCCTTACCACTAAAAAAAAAAAAAATAGAGAATAGAAAACACCAGAGTGCAGTTTATGGAGTAAAGGTAGCTATTGTTTCATGAAACTTTGTTTAAATTATATATATGTGTGTATACTGAGTTGTAAGATAAAATATATTGGTTTCTATGGGTCACTGTTAAAAACAGTGAATTATTACAGAGTATGACTCTGGATAATAAGGAAAGTTTCCTATATTTTCTCCAAAGGTGCCTCTCCTCATCCTTACATGCAGGCCAATTAGGACATAGGCTTCAGTCACCTGAAACAGTCTTTGATTTCCAGGACTCTAAAAGATAGAGCACAAGTTGTAATCTAAGGACTGCATATTTTTTCTCTTTAGGTTACAATCTTCTGTCTTTAGTTCTTTTTCATAAGTAGGTTTAATTTTCTTTTCCATCAGTCATTTTCAATAATTCACATTATCATCTCTCTGACTTTTGTCTATCATTTTAGCAATACTGTTATTAGGCAGATCTTGTAAACAGGAGCAGGCAATAAAATAGGATGAGAGGCATTAAATATAACAACAGGATTATAAAGTCAGTGAAAAACCATTCTAAGTGGTAGAACTACTGTGCCTTTCCCCTGCCTTTATCCTACTTACACATTGATCCTTTGTAAATTAATTCCTGGAATCAGCTTTTCTCCATGGAATCCTGGTTCTTTTTAGTGGAGAATAGTATTTAAAAATCAAATTATAGGTGCTGGGTGATATCCCTGAGCAATGAGCACACCAAGCACCTTGGTTTTGTAGTACTGTTCTTCTGATTTCAGGGCTGGGGCAAAATTGCTTAAAGAATGATGGGGACATGTTGAAAGGACACAGAAGCTGGCTTGAAGGGATTACTTCTGGCCAAATCTGGATAATTTGAGCATTAAAATAAGTGATAGTAATGAATTATAACCTTCTGAATAAAATAAGTAACCATGAGTCCAGAGTGATATAAATAAATCCTTGAAAAAATTGAAAGTTTAATGAGGAACAGGATAATTACATTCTCTCAAAGTACCTCTTCACAAAATATTTCTTAATTACAACGAGAATAAAGAGTACCTGTGTCGTGGAGTAGCTGAGCAGATACTACCTTCATCAAATGATCAAGGTTAATTTGTGATAGGACAAATCAAAATCATTTGCTACCCAATAAGATGCTGTGAGAATATAGCATCACTTCTACGATGTTCCTACCAAAGATTCTCAATCTTAATCTAATTGTGAGGAAACATCAGACAAATCCAAACTGTGGGACATAACACAAAGTACTGGCCTGCAACCTTCAAAAGTATAAAGGCCTTGAAAATCACGGAGAGACTGAAATACTCTTGCAGCTTGAAGGAGACTATAGATGTAATAACAACCACATGTAGCCCATGATGGTGAACTATATCCACCATAAAGGACATTATTGAGACAATTGAGGAAACCTGAATGAGATCTATGGATTAGATGGTAATTATATATCATTATTAATTTCCTGAGTTTGATGATTTTATTGTAGGCATGTAGGAGAATTTCCTATTTCCTTGTTTGTAGAAAATGCACACAGAAGTATTTGGGGTTGACAGTAACTTATTCTCCAACGCTTAAGAGAGAAAAAACATTCCTTTTACTTTACCTATAACTTTTCTGTCAATTTGAGATAGCTTAAAAATAAAAGTTTTGATATATAGGTCTTGTATATTACAAAAGTTTTTATTTTCAGGGCTGTTGCAAAGAAGGTTCATAGTACAATCCAGAAAATTAAGAAGGAGGGAAAGATGTCTGAGTGCTTGTTAAAAGCCTTGCTGAATTGCAAAACTTTTGAAGAACTAGAACATGTGGTAAGAACCCTTTTTATCTTTTAACTTAATATCTGAATGAATTATGATTTGGGTCTTTTTATATATAAAGAAGACCTGGAAATAAAAAGCTAAAGTTAGCAGCCATCATTATTTAATTCAGTGAAATATTTATTATTCAGTTAAATATCTATTGAGTGCCTCTTTTTTGTGCCAAGCACTTGAGTTCACAAAGAGAATGATGTATACTCTTGTCCTCAGGGAATTCTCTTTTAAGTGGAGAAGAAGGGGAGTGGGTTATACAAGTTTGAAGCTTAAGTGAGAGGGCTGAGCTGGAGACCTAGATATAGACGTCTTCTGCATGTAGCTGGAAATTAAAATCATGTGATGAATGGAAAAACTCATTCAAGGAGAGTTTGTGGGGGAGCATGTAAGGATACACCATTGGGAAACACAAATTTTTGAAGTGTGGGTAGAAAAAGGGAGAAACCAAGAAGGAGACATAGAAAGAATGGTCAGAGAAGGCTGAAGAGAGTCAGGAGATGATGGCACCATGGAAGACAAGGAAAGAAAGTTTTAGGGGGAGGTGATGATCAATAGTTAAATAATTAAGTGCAGCAGTGAGGTTTGGTAAGAAAAGGACTGGAAATGTATACAGTTAGCCTTTCCACATTGTGATCTGGAAAATCCACATAAAATGTTTTGGCCTTCCCTTTGTACCAGAGAAGAAGTCTGAATTTTTTATTTTTCTTTTATGGGGCGTTTACAGTACCTTATTGTAAAATTTGGGCATATTTATGGTATTAAAAGCTAAAATATGTTGATATACATACGCATTTCTGTGTTTCTAAACTTTTTATGTGTCGTCTGTTGGCCTTTGCCTGTTGTCTGTGGCTTCCACAAAAATTCCCATTTAATTTCTTATACCAACTTGCGATATATTGAAACCTTGATGGGGAAAGTCGCTATGTGGAAGGGATAACTGTATTGTTAATTAGGGAATCATTACAGATCTTTGTGATACTATTTTCAGCAAAATGGGAATAGAAGCCAGGTTGACAGTGAATTGATTGAGGAATTATTGTGAGTTAAGAAGTAGAGGCATTGAGTGTTGACAACTGAACTTTTAGAGGAGCCTGGTTAAGTAGAGGAGAGGAGCTGACCATCAGGCAATGACTTTTTTTTCCCCACTGTTCCTGGAAGTACTGTAATACCAGGTCAATGATGCTTGGAGTGGACCGAGCAAGCTCCTATTCTATCTCCCTGCTCCAAAAATCCATTTAATATATTGTCCTCAGATAGAGGATGTATCAAATATTAAACTGATAAGAACAAATACTATACTTGATCTTAGCCAAAAGGCCAAAAAGTGATGGGCATTGATTTTCTAAGATGAGTGAAACAAACAAGTAACTAATTTTAAGCATATAGAAAAGTATAAAGAATAAGATAAACATAGCAACATTATTCACCATTGCCAAAAGTTGGAAACAACCCAGGTGTCCATCAACAGATGAATGGATAAACAAACTGTGGTCTATTCACACAATGGAATATTATGCAGCTGTAAGAAGAAATGAAGTCATAAAGTGTATGGCAACATGGATGGACCTGGAGGACATTATGTTGAGTGAAGCAAGCCAGATACAAAAGGACAAATACTGTATGAATGCGTTACTATGAACCAAATATATTGTATAACATATTGTTTGATCAAAAAAAAGAAAAAAAATTTATATGTATCCATTAAAAAAAAAAAAAAAGAATAAGGTAAGGAACAACTATCTTCATACAGTAAGCATTTATTATCTGGTTAGTATTGATTCATCTCTTAAGGAAGAGAAAAGAATTGAGAAAAGGGGTCTTTAGCATTCTCAGATAAATTTTGTCCTTTAATTCTGTATTCTGACTTTAACTTTGCTTTTCAGAATGGCATCATTAAGTATGTTTTCTGAACTTTCTTTCTAGTCAGCCCCATATAAAACTGGGAGCAAAGGCACCAAAGCCCAGAGAGCAAAACAGTTGGGATTAGAAGTAGCAGCCAGGACACTGCTTGAGAATCCAGGGATGCTCAATCTGCTTTCTTATATTAAACCCAATGTGAAAGGTATGGATTTGCCTTATAGAGATCATTCTGTTTCAATCTCTCTCTCTGTCTCTTTTTTTTTACTTTGAAAACTTGTGTTAAAAAAAGTTGTTTTCATTAAGTAATGACTATACAAAAGAAAATTGTAGCTGGTAAGGAATGAATAATATTAATATAACAAATGCCTGTATACTTACTGCTTAGCTATTCAGTGCTTGTTCTAGTCTTTTGCCCATTTTTCTTTTGAGTTGTTTCCTCTTTTTCTTATTAATTTAAAAGTATTTTTTAGATATACTTTGTCATTTATGTATGTTGCAAATGTCTTCTCCCAGTTTATAACTTGTCTTTTCATTTTCTTTATGCTGTTTTTTGATAAATAGGAGGTCTTAATATTACTGTAGTTAATGTATTAATCTTTTAAGATAATCGCTTTTTTCTTTTTACATCCCTTCATACTGCATGATTTTTAAGGTTGTCCTTTATTCTTTGAAAGATTTTATTCTGTTTCTAAAAACTTACTTACAAAAGTTGTATTTATTTTTTAAAATGTATTTCAACAATTCTCACATGCATGGATTATAAAGTAGTGTCTTATTCTCACATTTCCACTCTCCAGCAGTAAAGAGTTTTGTCTTTTTCTGAAGTTTACTTCCAAGTGTATCTTTCTGTTCTTGTGTGTGCACCTGGGCAGGGTAGGGGGGAGGATTTTTAAGAAAATCTCAAGGAAAGTGGCAACTGGTATATACCAAGATGCACTGGTTTTATTGTCAAAACAGAGCCCTAGAGTGAGAGCCTCCTGGGTAAGATTGGCTTTTTTCAGAAGTTCTCTTTTAGGATTGAATGGGGAAGTTGATACTCTGATTGTATTCCCTGCTCTCATTATACTTTCTTCTGGCCTTCTGTTGATTCTTTAAGCTGGAAAACTTAAATGTCTGTAGAGGGCACTCTCTGATAATAAAATCCATAGTTTGTATCAAACTGTAGAGAATCATAACTTTCCTTAACCTGTTTTTGTTTGAACTAATTCAGCAAATGTGAATTTGTGATTTAAAAAGTTGAGTATGTGTGTCTGTAAAAACACAAATATCTCTTCATACACCAATACACATATCTTAATATGTTTTGATAAGAGTAGTAATGAAAAGAAAAAGCCAAATAGGGTTGTTTGAATTAGAGATGAGTTGGAATGAAGGGCAATAATGAAAAGAAAAAGCAAAATAGGATTATTTGAATTAGAAATGTGTTGGAATGAGTAAAATTCAAATTTGTTTATTTTTTTATGTGCATTTATAGTTGTTTCAAATTGTTGCAATATTTAATATTTTAATAGTAGCTGAAACTAGGAAGCCAAGCAGCCAAGCATTTTTATTAGAATGGAATGGCAGAGCTTTCAGAATGTTAGATGACCAAAGATTTATTACCAGTTTTTATTTCTGGTTTTCTTCTTATGGCCGTCTTCCTTTCTTTTGCTTCAATCCTCCAGCCCCTTTGGTACTGAGGTCTCCTTAGTTCCCATACACACTGAGTAGTTCCCATACTATTGGGTAGGTTTTTGATAACCATATCTCTTTTCATTGTCATCTATGGTGCTGCTCCTAGCATACATAATGATGGATATGTGGTGATACTTGTAATGGGGATAGGTCAGCACAGTTTTAGCAGTACTAGCAATCTATCAGGACTTTCTGTTTGCCTCACTCTCCCTGTACTTCACCCTAATCACAAGGTAGAAGAATCATAATTCAAAACCGGCTAGGTACTGCTTTCTAAAGTTTTCTTGGAATGTTTTTTACTTCTCTCTGTCTCCTCATTCTTTATGCTGCACACATACTCATGAACACCCTTAATTCTATTACTGTTTTTCTAAAGAAGAAGTATTTTCATCAATCCTCAAAGAAAAAAACTAGATATTTCTAGTTTTTCTTATTCCCCAGTAGAAGATACTTCTTGCTTACCACAGGTCAACAAGAATTTGATCTGAATCAAAATGTTATACTGTGCCACGAATGGACTATGTCCTAGGATATCCAAAATATCCCTATGTTGTATACCAGGAGGAGTAGCTGATTGTTCTGTTGTGTGTAAGGAGAGGTAGCCTTAGGGAGCACCTGTTTCCCACATGATCCCGGATTTGATCCCCAGTACCTCCTAATAACAAAAAGCAACAAACAAATGAAAAAACCAACTCAGGGGAGCTGATGTAGTTCAGTGCTTGAGCACCAGCTTCCCACATATCGAGGTCTGGGTTTCAGCCCCCACCCCTGGTACCTCAAAAACAAACAAACAAACAAAAAACAACTTTTTTTTTTTTTTTTAAGGAAGATGTAGCCTTAGTGTAGATAAAGTGAAAAGAGAAGTTGGCTCTTCAATTTTTGTTACAGCTGTGGAGGTTTAGAGAATCTGTAGCTGGAGAGATTTTACTATAAAGCAAGGAAAACGATTTTCTGGTTCTGTGGACCTTATTTCCTACTGTTTCCACTGAGGCACTACACATTTGGAACTCCTGTTATTTTTGGCTATATTAAGCCCAAAAAATAAATTCTTTTTGATCAGGGACAGGAGCTTTTTCAAAACACACAAGATTCTTCCTTTTCCAATCCTCTTCTTCCTGGTTAGACTGAGAAGGAGGAGATATGTAATTTGAAAGAACTTCCCAAATGATTCTGACAATTTCTACTTCCCATTGAGAACCACTGTTCTAAAGGTAGCTCACGACACCTCCCAGCATTAATTTTTTAAAACTTTAATGAGAGATACTCTGTGCCACAACTATTCTAGGTGATTTACATATATAAACTTCTACATCTCAAAGGTGATTTGTTCTTGAAAATTTCCTCATAGGAAAATTCTCTTAAAATGTAAACAGAATTACTGTTAATTTTAGTGACCAAATTTCTTTCTTTAAATTTCTTTAAAATTAAATACAGTTATTTCAATAGTTTATGTTAGTTATTATAATACAACCCAATAAGGCATTTTCTCTTTATAAATTACTCTGTAATAATTTATATTATTTTGTTCTCTTTGGCTTTTGTACCTATTACTCATTAAAACTACTCAGAGCAAAATATTTATGAAACTCAAGATTTTTTTATAATTGAGGTATTAATGCAAAAGCTACCAAGAAGAACAATAAAGATAAAAGAAACAAAAGATGGCAACACAACTGGAAAAAGACCTTGAATTAAAGGGGGAAAAGGTAAAGACAAATGAGTTCAAGTGGCTAAGAGACTTCAAAAAGAGTCGGGAGGTCACCCCAGAGGTAACTCTTTCGCACACCTCAGTAGGAGCTCGTAGAACATCTAAGTGCCTATCACCCCACACAGAGGGGCTCCTGAGAGCTCTGGAGACACCCAGGTCCTATATAAGTGGGGATAGCCCCAGAGACTGATGCCTTATCAGTGGGCTCTATTTTGGAATCTGTGCTCCTGAGAGTGACAGAATTGGACTCAAATAAGTCCTCCCTGCACATGGTTCATCAATCCCTTCTATTCAAACCTATATGTGATGCTGAAGTTTTTAGGTATACTTCCAGAGACTGGAGCCTCTGGCCTACCTATGTGCCAGGTGTGCATGGAATCTCGGCGGAGCTGCAACTCCTACCCTACAGCTCAGTGGACTCATCCAAGTCACCTGGCGAGGAGACAACGATGGGCAATGGCCATCCCAGGGAATGGAGAGGACCTGCATCTGCAGGCAGGATCATCCCACCCACCATATCCATGGGATATAAGCCCTCTCTCACTTGGAGGTGGAGTGGACATCACCATCCCAGTCCCCTCAGTATTGGGGAAAGAACTATGGACTAGAGTGGACTTGATGGTATTCTGTTGTTCATATATGGTGATTCTAGCGATGGAAGAAATTATAACAATGAGGTGGAGCCAGTGGCCACTTGACACTTTTGGGGCAGGGAGGGGACGAGCAGTAGAAATACAGGGGCTTCTTTGGGATTTGGAGGTTGTCCTGAGTACCTTTGTGGTAACGGATGTAGGCCATTTTAAATCAGCACACACCACTTAGAACTGTGTGGGAGAGAGTGTGGTCTACGGTGTGAACTGTGGTCTATGGTTGGTGGCAAGGCCCCAGGATGTGTAAGTCCATTGAGGGTGGTGGGCCACACTTGTGGGAGATGTTTGTGTGGGATGTGGTAGGAAGTGTGGGAGGTGGGCATCATGGGAATCCCAGTGGGTTCCATGTAATTTTTTGGGTATCTAAGCACCTCTTAAAATATATTTATATATATACATAAATAACATTTTTGTAAGCAAATGCACATATATGCATATATATTTATATATCATTTTGCAAATGTTGGTGTGTACTGTGAAAATTTTGATTTTCACCCACAATAAAAAAAAAAAATACATATGGAAAAGAAAAGTCATATGCTATTATAAATTATTTTAAATAAATAAAAAAAAAAGAAACAAAAGAAAAAATGTAAATGCTCTCATGGTGTAAGCTGATTTTTAAGATTTTCTGCTGTAAATTAGCAAATCAGAAGCACTTGGAGAAAACTTAATGCACCAAGTGGCACATTATTCAACTCTGAAGATGACCAAGCATATGGTGGCTCTTGTTTTGTGCGGGGCTTGATTGCTTACAAGACTTGAGAAATTCAAATGATTAATAAAAAATGCAAATAAATGCATCATAAGCCAAAGTAGGAATATTAATAAAATTGATTGTAAAGAAGAAATTTTTTAACTAGAATGAAATGGTATATCCATATGATTCTGTTAATACATATTTCCCATAACTTATTTAATCTTTGCAACCACTCCATGGAGGAAGTACTATTACTGAGACAGAGAAATCAAGTAATTTGCTCAGAGTCTCACAATTGACAAGTGGTGGAACCAGGATTAGACCAGCAGCTGGCTCTAGAGCTGCCATTTTTACCACTAGGGTATATATTATGTAAAGGGCCTATATTATGTAAAGGGCCTGTATTACTGCTTTTAGAGATTTATTTTTCATGCAGAAGGAAGCTAATCACTGCTATGATCCCTTTCTGTCTTAAGGTTTTCAATTTTAGGTTTTATTTTGACTGGAATAAATTTATTGTGATTTAATTACAGACTTTAAAACTAATCTTACAGTTTTTGTTTTTGTTTTCCCTGTTACTCTTCTTCTAAAGGGCTTTCAGCGCTCCAGGATATTGAAACAGGAGTGCAGCATATTTTGGCAGACATGATTGCTAAAGACAAAGACACGCTTGACTTCATTCGGAAATTGTGAGTAACTCTTTTATAAAAAGTTTTCTGCTTTGTGGAATCATGCTGTTAAGGTTAGTGCTAATACTAGTGTTCATTAAAATAATTTCTTTTCAAATTTCTTTTTTAGTAGCAGAACTCTTTGTTCAAACAACAGAACTCTAATATATAAAACAGATAAAAGGAAAGTTGCTTTAATTGAATTCTGGGCAGGGAGCCTGGGTCTTTGCCTATTCGCCCTCCTTAGCTGAGGCTCTTCAGGGGAGGGTTCTGATGAACTCAGTTTAAAAATCACTGCATCAGATAGTATATACTAGACAATAATTCATATTCATTTAGAGTGGGTAGCATTACTTTTTAAACATATTATGATGTAGATACTTAATTTTGTAATAATTCAGTTTTCTTGTTTACCCTTGATTGGATTGACTTGAGAATGTATAATAGCAGGTATGGATAAAAATGCTGCCTTCAAGATGAATTTTAGCTGATGGGGCAGAACACCTTATCCATGGTATCACAGTCCCAATTTATAAGGGATTAAAATTCTTTGACCTAGACCCTACTTTGGCTTGTGGATTTTATGCGTCATTAAAAAACAAACAAACCTTAATTTAAAACCCTTTTTATGTACTCTTTCTTTTCTGTGAATAAGAAGAGAAGACATGTTTCTACCAGAGTTCTGTTCTTCCTCTCTCTCCATCTCCAGCTGTGTGAGCCATGCAGAGGAGAGGAAAGATGGCGATGAACTAGGAGACTACTGATACTTGCCAGGGCTTTTGTGAATGCAAGGGAGAGAACTTTTTTTTTTTTTTTTAAGATTTTATTTATTTATTCATTTATCCCCCCCCTTGCTGCTTGTGCTCGCTGGGTCAGCCAACCACGCCCTGCGGGGGGGGCTTGCCCTCACCAAGAGGCCCCAGGAACCGAACCCGGGGCCTCCCATATGGTAAACGGGAGACCTACTGATTGAGCCACAGCCGCTTCCCTGAGAACTTTTTTTATTTTCTTAGTTACACTAGCAGGAATGAGATGAAGCTGGAGAAGTGACCAGGTTTTTCAATATGTTTTTATAAGTAATTATTTTACTGAGACTTGGCCAAGTTTTATAAATTGTTATTGGATCCTGTCTTGACATGTCCCCTTGTCTCCCTTCTTTTTACCTTTTAATTAGCTGTGACTACCTAACTCAGTGGTTAGAACAGGAGGATATATAGACCTGAGTTATTGGTCTGTTTCCTGTAGATAATTTTGGTCTCTTACATGACAGCAGATGGTATCTAAACTCCTCTAGGCATTTTATGGGGGATATTGGGTTGATAAATTAATAGATCATTAGGACCTTTGTTACTATGAATAGGTGAAGAGTTGGGTCCTCTGATAATGGGTCAGTAATACTACTTTCATAGTTGGGCATCATTAAAAAAAAGAAAACTCCAAATTCCCATGATATTAGTGTAACTTTTTTGCTATCGTTTTTTTCCCCCATTTAAGGTGTTTCTTCTCTAAGGCATATAATTAACAGTTTTTTGAACATTTGTCTATCTGAACAGGTGCCAAAATAGATATATTTGTATCCAATCATCTCTTGCAAAAGTATCCTCAAAAAAGGTAAATGAGAAAGATGTTGATAAGTTTCTGCTCTACCAGAATTTTTCATGCAACATAAGAAACATCCAACATCATCAGGTAAATAAGGAAACTGGTAATGAATGCATAATAGTAATGACAATACATTGGATTTACCTATTAGTTTGCTTACTAAGGATTTAAATAATTTTAATCCATTTTCTTTTTTCATAATATAAATTCTTATAATATTGTCATTTTCCTCCTTCTTCACAAATTTGGATCTTAGGACCCAGAGAAGTTAGTAAGTGATACTAAGAATTATTAGTATAGCTAACAACATAATGTCTCAAGTATTTTGACTCTCTGGCTGGTGATCTTTCCTATTAGGCTCTCTTTTCCACTATATTTGGATTTGAGCTAAATTATAAATCAGAGATAATTTGATTTAGAATAAAGTAAAATGTGAGAGCTCTCACTTAATTGTATCATCTGCTCATTAATAGTCATGGTATCACAGTTTTTAAATTTCATTTTTCAGTTTCTTAAAATTTTTCTGAAAATTTTTTTCCGATAGTGTACATCGACATTATGGAATGTGGCTTTTAACCCATAGAAGGAAAAAAGAGGAGTTAAAAACAAAAAACAGAATAACTCTGGCTTTTATATTTACTATGTGGCAACATTTACCAGTGTTCTTTATTTCTTCATATGGCTTTGAGCCTAGTGTCCTTTCATTTCAGTTTGAGGGACTCCCTTTAGCTTTTCTTGTAGGGCAGATCTACTTCTGATGAACTCCCTCAGTTTTTGTTTATCAGAGGATATGTTAATTTCTCCTTTGCTTTGCAAGGATAGATGGGGCAGATATAGAATTCTTGGTTGACAGTTTTTTCTTTCAGCACTTCACATGTGTTATCTCCTTGCCACTTTTTTTAACTCCATGGTTTCTAATGAGAAATCATCTGTTAATCTTATTGAGCTCAGAGAACACCTAACAGCATAAACATGAAGAAAAATATACCCCATCATATATTGATTACTCTAACAAATGCAGAATACAAGGAGAGAATTTTGAAAGCTGCAAGAGAAAAGCAATGTGTTAACTACAAGGGAATCCTGATATGACTGAGTGCTAAATTCTCATCAGAAGCCATTGAGGCAGGAAGGCAGTGGGTTGAAATACTTAGAGTGCTGAAGGAAAACAACTGCCAGCCAATGATTTTATATCCAGCAATACTCTCTTTCAAAAATGAGAGTGAGATTAAGACATTCTCAGATAAACAAAAGCTGAGGGAGTACTTCACCACTAGACCTGCCCTACAAGCAATGCTAAAGAGAGTTCTTCATACTGAAATGAAAGGGCACCAGATAGTGGTTCAAAGCAGCATAAAGAAATAAAGAACTGTAGTAAAGATATCCATTTGGGTAATTATAAATTCCTGTAATATTGTATTGTATTGTTGGTATGTAACTCTACTTCTTACTTCCTACAGGTGCTAAAATGCAAATGAATAAACAGTAATGATAAATCTAGGTTTTTGGGCATACAATGTACAAAGATATAAGTGGTAACAAGTACAAAAGAATGGTGGCAGGGGCAGAGGGGTATAGGAAAAGTATATGTATGCTATTGAAGTTAAGTTGGTAACAAACAAAATATAATTGTTAAATATTTAGGAAGTTTAATTTAAACCCTATGGTAACCACAAGGAAAACAGATGAAAAATATATACAGAGAAAAATGAGAAGGCGCTCAATATGGTACAACACAAGAGAGCAAATAAATATAAAAGTAGGCTTTAACTGAAGCGAGGAACAAAAAAGATAGAAGACTTAAAAGGCAAAATAGCAAGATGGCAAAAGAACGATTTATATTATCATAGTTACTTTAAATGTTAATGGATTAACTTTACAGTCAAAAGGCAGAGATTGGCAGAATGGATAAAAAAGCATAGCCCAAGTATATGCTGTCTGCTAGAGACTAACCCTATAGTCAAAGCTACAAATAGGTAGATGGTGAAAGGATGGAAAAAAATATACAAGTAACCAATATTAGTATAGTTACCCCAAAGAGAGCTGGGGTGACTATACCAATATTGGTTATAATAGCCTTTAAGTGAAAAACAGTTATAAGGGACAAAGATGGTTATTACCTACTGATAAAGGGACCAATTCAACCGGAAGATGTAATAGTTGTAAATACATATGCACCTAACAGCAGAACCCCAAAATATATGAAGCAAAAACTGACTGATTTTAAAAGGAGAAATTGATGGTTCTACATTAATAGTAAGAGACTTTAACACACCACTCTTGATAATGGATAGAACATCTAATCAGAAGATCAATAAGGAAGTATAGGACTTGAATGATAGGCTAAACCAACTAGACCCAACAGACATATATAGAACACTGCACCCAACAAAAACAGAATACATATTCTTTTCAAGTGCCCATGGATCATTCTCCAGGATAGACCATGTATTTAGTCACAAAAAAGTCTTAAAATATTTAAAAATATTGAAAGCATACAATGCATATTCTCTGACTGCAATGGAATGAAGCTAGAAATCAGTAACAGAAGGAGAAAGGGAAAATTTAAAAACAAAAATTAAGTAATCTACTCTTTGTGACAGTTTGAAGTTCTTTTATGAATTCCAAAAAGAAAAAATGTTGTTTTTGAATAATCCATTCCTGTGGGTGTGGGGTCCTTTTTTTTTTTTTTTTTTTAAAAGGAGGTACTTACTGGAGATGTATAAGAAGCAGGTACTCAGCCACTTGAGCTACATGTATTCCCCCGTGGGTCCCTTTTTATTGGACTATGTCAGTGAGGCGTGACACAGGTTGGGTTTCTTCCCTCTTCCTGGACGATATATAAACGGAAACATAGAGGAAGAGACACACAGGAAAAAGGGAGTTCTGGCATTTTGACCCAGCCATTTGAAAAGATAGGACTCCAGGTTCACCTACAGCTGCAGAAAGGGAGAGAAGCCCTGAGAGGGTGCAACAGGTCCTGGAGAAGGATTAGAATCTTACTATTTTGTGAGCTTCAAACTTCTGAAAGTATGGAATACTATTTATGCAAATTTTGTCATATTAGTTATTTGAGCCCCTTTTTAACCAGCAAATACAATTTATTGTCTGCTTTTCTTCAATGCTTTCTTTGATGTAAAGAAATCATTTTCTCCCATTTAACATACATCAATTTATTCCTATTTATAGGGAGATATCTAGGAATGTGAAATTACCTTGTTGACTGTCTGTTTCTTGGGAACTTCTTGAAACCAAAGCCCAGTTTTAACCTCAATAGCACAAAGGTTTTCAGGATGAGGTTTGATTTGGGAGGTCCTTCCAGTGTATACCTGTCCATTTTTCTTTTGTGCGTATACCCCCAAACAAGCATAAAAGCCTGTAATTCTGAGAACCACACCTAACAAGACAGCGATTGCTTCTCTGGCTTCTACTGCTTCAGCAACAGGCAGCACCAAAAGCAGTGAAATGAGGACTATCAACAGTTGTGTTGAAACTGAGGTTATGATGCTAGGATCTTGAGGGCTGAAGATTCCAAAGAAGAAACTGTGTGTGTGTGTGTATGTTGTGTGTGATTTTATCTGACTTGAAATACTCACTTCCTGGAACTTTGGGTGCTGAGGTTAGGAAGTTCCATGTGACACTGCCTTCCAGGAAGCAGTCATTATAGAAATCAGAATCCTTTCTTCATAAAAACATTTGGAACACTGGGAATAGAAGGAAACGTCTTCAGCTTGATAAAGGGCATACATGAAAAGCCCAGTCTAACATTCTACTGAATGATGAAAGACTGAAAGCTTTCCCTCTAACATCAGGAGACAAGACAAAGATACCCACTGTCACCACTTGTTATTCAGCATTGTACTGGAAGTTCTTGCCAGAGCAATTAGGCAAGAAAAAGAAGTAAAAGTCATGCAAATAGGAAAGGGAGAAGTAAAACTTTACCTATGGGCAGATGATATGATCCTGTATACTGAAAATCCTGAAAAATCCACAACAAACTCCTTGAGCTAATAAATGAATTCAGCAAAGTGGCAGGGTACAACATCAACACTCAAAAATCAGTAGTGTTTCTATACACAAGCAATAAACAGAAGAAGAAATCAAGAAAAAAATTCCAATCCCAATAGCAAGTAAAAGAATTAAATACTGGGAATAAAGCTAACTAAGGGTCTAAAGACTTGCACACAGAAAACTACAAAACAGTGCTAAAAAAAAATTAAAGAAGACCTAAATAAATGGAAGGATATTCTGTATTAATGGATTGGAATATTACATATCATTAAGATGTCAGTACTGCCCAAATCAATTTTTAGATTCAATGCAATCCCAAGCAAAATTCCAACTACCTTCTTTACAGAAATGGAAAAGCCAATCATCAAATTTATATGGAGGGGTGTGGATGTTTCTCAAATGGTTGGATGTCTTTCTCCCATATGGAGGGACCTGGGTTCAATAAAGAATAATAGTAAAATAAAGAAAAATATAGAAGACGGAAGATGATGACGTAACAGGAGAGAGACACAAGGGAGAGTCAAGACGAGACATGCTGAAAACCCAGGAACTGAGGTGGCACAGGTGGCAGAACGCCTCTCTCCCACATCGGAGGTCCCCAGGATTGAATCCCAGTGAAGACAGGAAGAGAAGGATGAGAAGAGAGGGCAGGAAACAGATATAGAGAATTGCCCAGTGAATGGACACAAAACAGCAACCGGGGGGGGGGGGTTTAAAATGCATAAAGTAAATAAAAATAAATAAATAAATAAATAATAAATTTATATGGAAGTGTAAGGGGCCCAAAAATAGCTAAAGACATCTTGAAAAAGAAGAATGAAGTTGGAAGCCTCACACTTCCCCATCTTAAAACTTATTACGAAGCCACAGTAATCAAAATAGCCATGGTTCTGACAGAAGAACAGACCTATAGACCAATGGAATAGAATCGAGAGCTCAGAAATCAGCCCTGAGGTTTATAGCCAACTGATTTTTGATGGGGTGGCAAAGACTACTCAGTTGGGAGAGTAGTGCCTTCAACAAATGGTGTTGGAAAAACTGTCCATTTGCAGAAAAAAAGAAGTATCCCTACCTCACACCATATACAAAAATCAATTCAAAATTGGTAAAATACCTTAATATAAGAACCAGAACCTCCTCTAAGAAAACATAGGGAAGCATCTTCAGGACCTTATATTAGGGCAATGGTTTCTTAGACTTTACACCCAAAGCACAAGTAACAAAAATAGATAAAAGGGACCTCATCAAAATAAAAAATTTTGTTCCTCAAAGGTCTTTATCATGAAAGTACAAAGATAACCTACACAATGGGAGAAAATATTTGGAAAACACACTTCTGATAAAGGATTAATATCAATATATATAAAGAAATTCTTCAGGGAAGCGGCTGTGGCTCAATCAGTAGGGCTCCCGTTTACCATATGGGAGGCCCCGGGTTCGGTTCCCGGGGCCTCCTGGTGGGGGCGGGCCCGCCCGCGCGGCGTGGTTGGCTGACCCAGCGAGCACAAGCAGCAAGGGGGGGATAAATGAATAAATAAAGTCTTAAAAAAAAAAAAAAAAAAAAGAAATTCTTCAACTTAACAACAAAAAGACAACCCAATTAAAAAATGAGCAAGAGACTTGAACAGACATCTCTCCAAAGAAGATATACAAATGACCAGAAAGCACATGAAAAGGTGTGTCATTAGGGAAACACATATCAAAACCCCAATGAGATGTGTTCCACCTCATTTCATACCATTAGAATGGCTGCTATTAAAAAAACAAAACAGGAAATAACAATGGATAGAGGGGATGTGGAGATATAGGAACACTAATTCATTGCTGATGGCCATGTAAAATGTTTGGTGGTTCCTCAGGGAGCTAAGTATAGAAACTACCATATGACTCGGCAATCTCACTACTAGGTATATACCCAAAAGAATTGAAAGCAGTGGCTCAAACAGATATTTGCACACCAATGTTCATAGCAGCATTATTCACAATAGCCTAAAAATGGAAGCAATGCAAGTGTCCATCAGCTAGTGAATGGATAAATAAAATATGGTATATACGTACAATGAAATATTATTCAGGTTTAAAAGGAATGATGTCCTAATCATGTGTGACAACATGGATGAACCTTGAAGACATCATATTGAATGGAAGAAGCCAGTCACAAAAGGACAAATATTGTATGATTTCACTGATTTGGAATAAGGAGAATAAATAAACTCATAGAGTCAGACTCTAGAATATAGGTTACCAGGGGTTGTGTGAGGATAGGTGTAGCCGTTTGGCAGTTTGATGTAATTATGAATTCCAAAAATATATACTGGATTATGCTTGTAAACTGGTATGCTAATGTGGGCATGATTAAGTTATGATTAGGGTGTTACCTGGGCCATGTCAGTAGGGCGTTGAGCCCCACCCCTTGGTGGGTGAGGGAATCAAATATAAAAAAAGGCATGGCAAGAACACATTTGAAGCAATGTTGATGTTGGAGTTTTGATGTTGGAGAGAAGGCCCTGGGAGGAGAGAAACAAGCTGTTCGCCTGATAGTCTACAGCTGACCTTGTGGAGAAAACAGAGGAGCTAAGCCCAGAGAGAAACACAGCTCCCAGAAGAGAGGAACCCAAGAAGCCTGAACCCTGGCAAACGTCGGCAGCTGTTTTGCTCCAACGTATGGCAGTGGACTTTGGTGAGAGAAGAAACTTATGCTTTATGGCCTGGTAACTGTGGACTTCCACCCCAGATAAATACCCTTTATAAAGACCAACCCATTCCTGGTATTTCACATTAGCACCCTTTTGGCTGACTAATACAATAGGGAATAGGAAGCTAAGGCTTACAATGTACAGTGTTCCTGTTTGGAATGGTGGAAATGTTTTGGTAGTTGATGGTGGTGATGGTAGCACTACATTGTGGAACACAATATATAGCACTGAAATAGATATCTGAACATGATTAAAAGGGAAAATGTTATATTGTATATATGGTAACAGAATAAACATTAAAAAAACAAATTCATGGAAGTACGCTACACAAACAGTGAACCCTAAGTTAAACCATAGACTTCAATTAATAGTACCATTATAAAAATGTGCTATCATCAGTTGTAACAAATGTTTCACACCAGTGCAAAGTGGTGGTGGTGGGGTGGTATATGGGAATCCTGTATTTTATACATGATTGTTCAGTAAACCCACAACTTCTTTAATAAAGGAAAAAAACAAAAACAACCCCCTCCACAAACAACAACAATAAAAAACAGAAGGTGGGCAGCATTTAGCCCTTGAGCCGTAGTTTGCTGACCCTTGCTCTTGTGTATTCCTCAAGAAGGGTAAATGTGTACAGTTTTCTCTGAGTCCTGGTACATTCAAAATTGGCTCTCTATCTGGTGATACTTGAAGAACAACTTGACTAGGTATATTTCTTTTCTGTACTTTCTTGAGTTTCTTGAATATATGTTGCTTCTCTGTTGCCTGCATAGTATATTGCTTTTGAAAAACCTGATGCCAGTCTAATTCTCTGTCTTCTAGCAATGCTGAAGATGTTGGCCTTATGTTATTTTATTTGATCTCTTTATTGATTTAATGTGTTTTTTGGGGGGAGGATGAAGGAGAGATTTTAAATCAGGAGACTGCCATTGTTTTTCAAACTTGGAAGGCCTAAAATAAGTCATTTTGAGTTGCTTTAGGTTTACTATTCTTCAAGGAATGTTTCAATATGGTTTAAAACAATTGCCTTTTAATATACCATATCAATTTGAGTTTAAATTTTTCCTTTGCTGCTTGCTAGGATTGTAGTTTATGACAAGTTAGGCTTAGAAAAAAATGAGTGAAATGAAGATTGTAATACATACATCACTGGTAATTAAGAGGGTTAAATATTGGAATGTATAAAATGCTTAGATGACCAATTTGTAAGCACTCAATAAATGGTAACAATTACTTGCTATTAAACATTTCACTTAGGATTTTGCATATCTGTATTTATCTTAATATCTTTCTGGTAAAAAAAATTCACCCTTCCATCTCCAGATGATTTTTAGATCACCATTCTCTTCCTGTGAATGTGATAGGCGTTGTACCTATAATTTATTTTCCAAGAGTGTGGTATGCTTTAATTTACTAGTGAGGTAGGTTATTTGAAAACAGTATAAATAAATCGTTATTTTTGAATAAATTCTTGAAAAGTGAATAAAAAATTGGCATAGCTCTAGGCTGGATGGTCTCCTTTACAAATATTGATTGGCAAAATTTATATATATTTTTGGATCATCAGTCTTTTCCATATATGTTTGCACTTAGATTCTGGCAATGAACCGTGGAGAAAATTTGAAGATACTGACAGTCAAGATCAACATTTCTGATGGAGTAAAGAATGAATTCTGTAGGTGGTGTATCCAAAACAGGTCTGTTTGTAGATTTTTGTACGTTCTTTTTTTTCCCTTCAAGAATAACACACTGAGATCGCTGATGTCCTTTGTTAAGAAACAAAACAAAACAAAACAAAACAAAACAAAACAAAACAAAACAAAACAGCAAATGGCAGAACATGGTTTTGTCTATATTTTATTTACTACTCCAATTGAATAATTGGTAGTAATATTTAATTTGTAGTATAACATGCCACATTAGTATGGTATAGTGATATAATTTTCAGTGATGTTCTACAGGTTTCTCTTAGTATTGATTTTTTTAAAAAAATTTATTTATTTATTTATAAATATCCCTGATGGCTCCCTCGCCTGTCTGCTTATCATCTTTAGGAGGCACCGGGAACTGACCTAGGACCTCCTGTGTGGGAGGCGAGTGCCCAACTGCTTGAGCCACTTTCGCTCCCCAGTATTGATTTAATAATTCCTAGAGCTGAAATTCTTCTCTGGGAAATAATTACCTTCCCAAGGAATTTTTCTGTAAATACATTTGAATCACTGGAGATGCTTACTTGATAAGTGTTTTCTTCGTTTTTTCCCATCTTTGTCTCTATTTCTCCTTCCTCCCTCCCTCCCCCCCCCATTTATAGATACATTTTTTTTGGTGTATATATATATATATAATTTTTTATTTTTATTTTTTATTATTATTTTTTTTAAGGAGGTACCGGGGATTGAACCTAGGACTTCAAACATGGGAAGCAGGTACTCAACCACTGAGCTACATCTGCTTCCCAATGAGAGTTGGGTTTTTCGTTTGTTTTTAGGAGGTACTGGGGATCGAACCCAGGACCTCATACATGGGAAGCAGGTGTCAACCATTTGAGCTACATCCCCTCCCCCCCATATACTCTTCCATTCAAGTTCTGTGCTAGATGCTGGGGATCAACCTGTAAACCAGACAAAAATAACTTCTGTCCATGGTGACAATATAGCTTAATAAGGAAGATGTTGAACAAATAGTTAAAGCATGTTGAGATTTAAAAAGGAGAAGTGCAGTGTACTGTGAGAGTTTATAACTGGGGACCCCAACGTAGTCTGGGCAGGGAGTATATGTAGGTCAGAGATAGAAAGAGGGTGGAGGAAGTGACAAGAAATGAGAATTGAGATACAGACACAGAAAAGATAATATATAGATTTCTGGGCATTCTAAAGGTTTTGTTCTCTATCTTAAGGGTGATCAGAAACCAATAAAAGGTTTAAAGAGAAATAACATCATCACTCTACAATTTAAGAAGATCACTTGTTGCCATGGAGAGAGTTATGTGTGAGGAACCAAGGGTAGATGTTGGGGCAAGAGATAACGGTGGCTTGGTCTAGGGTGGTAACAACAGGAAACAAGTAGATAGATTTGAGCAATTGAATCTATAGGACAAGGTGTCTGATTTGATGGTGGGTGTATTGCTTAGGGAGAGGGGTGAAGTGAAGCATGACTCTTGAATGGCTTAAACAACAAGGTAGGTAGATGATAAAAGACTATCATGCTATAAATATATAAAGTACTAAATAATTGGGCAAAGAGTGATTTAAATGGAATGCCTGTTATCACTTAAGTTTAATAGAATAGCAGAGAATAATTTAATACTAACATGTTAGTATGAAAAATAATATCTAGAGCCAAATTCAGCAACTGAACAATTTATCTTTTGGAATTATGTATTGCTGGTACAAGAAGGTGGTAAGTATGAGAAAGATTTGGACTGTTGTCAGATACTGAAATAGTTATTGTATTTGTGAGAACCCTGATGATCCAAGGTTTTGTATGTGCTCTTTACATAAAAAACTTATGAAGGAAAGATCTCAACAGTTCGTTGTGCATGAATTAGATTATATAATGACCAGAACTTGTCCTTTTGAGCTTGTGGATTTTGTGTCTTTGACTTGCTGAAATAATTTCTAGTCTCAAATAGAGACTGAATCCATAGTTCTATCCCTGTCTTCCTGCATGTTTTCCATAATCATTAAATGATTCTGCTATAATCTTAATAGTTTTATAGGCACTGTTTATTAGCTAATTAATGACCATTCTCTAATTGCAGATAGACTTAAATTGAACAGAATCCTCTCACATAGTTGCATAAAAAGAATACATAGAACCAGAATAACAATGCTTAACTAATTAATCCAATCTTTGAATAGATTAAGTATTTGCATAGTACATGGGTCAAGGACAAATATGTATTTAGAGTAGAGACAATAGTCATTCAGTAGATTTTAATTAAATGTCTTAGGATATTTGTTCTATTCACTAGCCTTTACAGGCATATATTAAGGTCTCCTAATAATTTTTTTTTTTAATTACTGTGGTAACAGATACAACAAAAATTTACCATTTTAATCCTCTTTCATATGTAAAATTCAGTGACATTAATTGCATTCACAGTTTTGTGCTACCATTACCACCATGCATTACCAAAACTTTTTTTTATCACCCTAAACAGGAACTCTGTACACATTAAGGAATAAGTACCTATGCCCCTTTCCTCTCAGTCTCTGGTAATATCTACTTTCTGTCCCTATGAATTTGCTTCTCTGGATGTTTCATATAAGTGAAATCATACAATATTTGTCCTTTTGTGCCTGGCTTATTTCACTCAACATGATGTTTTCAAGATTCATCCATGTTGTAGCATGTATCAGAACTTCATTCCTTTTTATGGCTGAATAACATTATTCCATTGTATGGGTGTACCACATTATGGTTATCCATTCATCTGTTGATGGATACTTGAGTTACTTCCACCTTTTGGCTGTTTTGAATAATGCTGCCATGAATATTGGTATACAAATATCTGACTGAGTCTCTATTTTCAATTATTTTGGATATATAGCCATAGAAGTGGAATCTCTCTCTATATAAATACACACACACACACACACACATATTTTGACGTATCAGTGGCCAGTATTGAGCCTGGGACCTTGTATGTGGGAAGCTGGTGCTCAACCACTAACAACATCAGCCTCCCTGAGTTGGTTGTTGTTGTTGTTGTTGTTGTTTTTCTTAAGGAGGCACTGGGAACCAAACCCAGGAACTCCCATGTGGGAAGCAGGCGCCCAACCCTTGAGCCACATCCGCTTCCCTGGGTAATATATATTAAATTACAACATCTCAATGCAATAGATACTATTTTTTTCATCATTTTACAGATGAAGAAACAGTAACATAGGCATAGTAAGTAAATCCCTTAAGAAAGTGGTAGAGCAGATTTAGTAACCCTTGCATTCTGGCTCAGAATCTTGCCTTTAACTATTATGTTATAAGGTTATCACCTTTGCTTTTGATGTATCTCTCTGTATTTTGAATATATCTATTATTACATTTATCATGCTACATATTTGTTAAAATATGTGCCTCCCTGAAAGTAGAACCTCTGTGTCTAATTCATATCCTACGCCTCCATTCCCTTCATTACCTACAGCTAAAGGTGACAGTGGGGAATGGCAATGATTTGGCTGGAAGGAAGGCTGCATATCCTGACAAAACGCACTTTCATTCAAATTAAAAAGCAAACAAAACTATATGCTGCTCAAATAAAACCCTTTTTTGGAAGGAATTCAGTTACTTGCTATTCTCTAACTCTTGGTGTATCACATCATAAGTGCTTAAATGTTCACTGAAGTTGAGTTCGTATCCTATCCTGAGATGAATAAGGGAAATGAGAATGCCTCTAAGGTGTTAAGATTTATTAGAATCCCATTGCTTACTAATGGTTTCTCTTTAAGAGACATTGAAGGACAAGGACAGGGATTTGTAGATAGATGAAAACACAGAAGAGGTAGGGATGAATTTGTCCTTCTTGGCTTGTAGTTTTATCTTACAGTCTTTCTCCAGTGTCCACTAACAATTGGTCCTCTGACATTTATATTTTTCAGTATGTATATAGATCTAGAGCAGGACAGATTTGAGCAGTAGAGTAAGTTCTATTCCAGAATGGCGAGGAGCAAGGGTTAAAATGAGGTTTCTCATTTTCTTAGTCTACTTTAATCTTCAGGAAGAGATAAAGACATGGGAAAACAAGGACACAGTGCTGTAGTAACTATTTTTTTCCCACTTAACTTTTTATTTTGAAATACTTTCAAACTTATGACAGGTACAAAGATAATACAAACTCCATATAGAGAACCCCAACATAACTCTTTTAGTAACTTTTTGATGACTTTTGACACCTTAAGATTTTGGTCATTATAATATAATGATTTAGGGACTCTTTCCAGAAGAGGAAATTTTTTTCCTTCCTTAAAGTTTTATGTCTGATCATGGTTACCAGGTTTTTAAAAATAAAAATTCCAGATGTCATAGTAATAATTTCCAGACACCACAGCCTCTTTTCACAGATTATGTTACTTCAGCCTCAATAAAGATCCCTCCCACCTCTTCTATGTTCCATTTCCCCTCCTGTCTTCCAGAAGCCTTTCCATGGTCTTGTTATTGTTATATTGGTTTTAATATGGACTTTTCTTTTTTTTGCAGGTGGAGACCACGTAGCTTTGCAAGGCCAGAGTTAATGAAGATCTTATACAATTCACTGGATGATTCTTTTAAACGCCTTATTTATCCTCTTCTCTGTAGAGAGTTCAGGTATACATCTTGTCTTGTTTAATTTTGTGTAATGTTTATTATTATGTATGGTGGTGCTAGGCCCATGAAAGCATATGGTAAATATTTGTTGATTCATTAACTAATCCAAGGTACTAAGTCAGAATCACAGAGTCTTAAATTTAAGCCTGGACTTAATTCTGTAGATACATCATAAGCACACGTCACAAAACATAGCTCTTGATTAGAGATATACTTTACAAATCTTGATCATTTAATGTATATCCCTTCCAATTCTGTAAAACCAGTCTTGCAACTTTGACAACCAAGCCAAACAAATGGTTTCACTGATGAGGGTTTTTGCTTGGGAGAAATAAACTTAGAAGTTAATGGAGAAGTTAGTTGGAGTCAGTTTTTAAAGGTAAGAGTCAGTGAAGGACATGATGGATATTACTAAGAAGAAGAAGAACTCCTTTTTTTTTTTTAATTCTAAATGGGAGTTGTTTGGATGAATAATTGTCAGAATTGATGAGCAAATATTAGGAGATTTATTAAAGTGATCATCTAAATAGACTAGCAGAAGGAATAGTAGTAATAAAGATGAAAATCTGCAAAGAGGTAAGGTACATTGTTTTTAGGGGAGGGATGGGAAGAAAAGTAATGTTTGGAGGCAAACCCTCTTTCCCATTTCTCTCTAGCCTTTATCTTGGTAGTCAGTCTTTAGAAACCAGTCATTCCTCATATATTCTCTCCTATGTGCTATTGGTTTTCTTCATTCTCACTTTATTTATAGGTTTCGGCAAAGGTTACCTGGAACTGTTGATTTCTTCAACATCACTAGAATTTCTAGCATCCTTTACAATGATTGTCTTTTTTCTTTATCTTGTTGAAAAGAGATAATGTTGCTCATGTTGTATATAATGTCCAGTGGTGCTTTTTGACATTTTTGCATGCATTTGATTTGAGTAGCTTTACTATATGTCGAATAATTTGAGATTTGATGTAAGCAGTTTGGTGTGGAATTGTTTAATGTATAATCCTTTTCTGGCTTCCATTAGCAGTTGGAGAGCAAGAACACTTTCCTTTTCTTTTTGTAAAATGCCTGTAGTTCAAAAGATATATCTTATTTCAGGCTATAAGTTGGTTTGCAGACACTGTCTATAGAAATATTGATAGAAATACTTGTAATTACCTGAACAGCAGCTGAAAAGGGAAAACACTCAATAGATTATTTTTAAAGAATATTACTTTATTTCTCTAATTAAAAAGAAACTTGTCCTAATTGTAGAAAGCTTAGAAGAATCAGTAAAGCACAAAGGGGGGAAAAAAACACCTCATAATTTCACTACCTAGATGTAATCATTGTTAACCAGACTTTTCTTGATGCGTGTTTGTATGTGTGTCTGTTAAAAGAGATCATATAGAATATATTATTCTACACCCATTTTATTCTGTTGACTATATACTGTGCACATTTCCCCGTGTTATTAGATTTTTTTTTATATATTCTTGCAGTGTATTTGTTAAGAACTGACTGTGGAGCTAGATTACTTGGATGTAAATGCTGGGTCAGTCACTTGCTAGCTGTGTCATCAAAGGCCAATTAATTAATCTCTCTGTTCACATAATATCATTTATCCCATAAGGTTACTGGGGGCATTAACTATGTTAATTCATGTAAAACACTCAGTGCATAGCTAATAGTAAATGCTCAGTTAAATGTTAGCTATTAGTATTAGTTATTTTGCAACCTAAATTTTGATGATTGCCTAATATTTCATCATACAGATATATAATTTCCTTAAATCCCCTCTAGTTGGCCGTTGATATTGTTTTAAAGTTTTTGCTATTACAAGTATTGCTTTTGTGAACGTCTTGTTACATATATTGTCATGTATATCTCTGATTATTTCCTTATGATTAACTATAACTAGAATTTTTTGGTCAGTATAGTGTTAAGGCTTTTTTGATTTCTTAGAGAAGTTGAACTGATTTGTACTCCCTTCGTTTTTTCATCTGAGTGCCTGTTTTCTCTGCAGCAGTGGCTATTACCATTCTTTTGAGTATTTGGCAGTTTTTTTAGGCAAAAATGGGCCTAAGTTGAAGTTTTATTGATTGAAGAATATCCAAACAGTGTACCCTTTGTCTAGTCCATTCAGAGAAACATTGAACAGAGAAATGTGAACAATTTCTCAGCCAGAAGCAGTTTCTCCATTCATAACACCCACCCTACTATCATATGAGGGCCTTTTCTGACTTAGTTCTTACTGTACCTATGTGGCAGGTGAAGCATATTGTTAAAAACTTGTATCCTATCCTGTAATCATCTAGCCTTGCACCAAAAGGAGTCATTAATTAATTAATGTTTGCATGAAGGAGTGAAAAGTATCAGTCAAGATGCTTTGAGGTGAAAGCAGTAGAAAACCTATTGATTTAAACAATAAGGAAAATTATCACTATTTAAAATGAAGTACTTAGGAGTTAATCTAACAAAATTTGTCTAAGATCTATATGAGGAAAACTAAAACTATTGAAAGAAATCAAAGAAGATCTTAATAAATGGAGAGATGTTCCACGTTCATTGATAGGAAGACTCAATATTATTAAGACATCAGTTCTTCCCAGCTGGATCTGTAGATTGAACACAATACCAGTCAAAATTCTAGCAAGTAATATTGTGGATATTGACAAACCAATTCTAACGTTTATGTGGAAAGGCAAAAGACCTATAATAGTCAACACAGCACAATACTGAAGACCAAAGTTGGAGGACTAATATTACCTGACTTACTATAAAGGTTTTTTAAAATAATTAAGACAATGTGGTATTGGTGAAAGAATAGACAAATAGATCAGTGGAACAGAATAGAGAGCCCAGAAATAGATCCATATAAATACAGTCAACTGATCTTTGACAAAGGAGCAAAGAAAATTCAATGGAGAAAGAAAAGTCTTTTTAATGAATGGTGCTGGAACAATTGGACATCCACCTGCAAAAAAATGAATCTGTGCAATGACCTTGTGCATTTCACACAAATTAACTGAAAATGGTTCATAAACCTAAATGCAAAACACAAAACTAAAAAAAATTCTGGAAGATAACATAGTTTACTTTGGGTTTGGTGATGACATTTTTGGATATAATACCAAAAACAATCTTTTGAAAGAAAAAATTGATACTTTGGACTTATCCCATTCCGCGTGACATCCAAATCTTGTATACACACTGTCTCTCTATGTCTTTCACATACACACTTATTTATATGTAAGTTTTTCACATCAAGGAGAACAGATAAAGAAGGAAGGTAGATAAGACAAATTCATAAGGTTAGTCGCAAATTTGTGGTATCATAGATTCAATGTAATTTTTGTATATGATGTTTTTTATTTTATTTTCTAATAATAAATGCTCCTTTGGGTAATAACTGTGGATTATTCCCCAAATGAATTCTGCTCTTTTTCTAGAAAGAAAATTTGGGTGAAAGAAAAACTAAATAGATATTTAAAATGTAGCTGGTGATCCAAGATGATGCTAGAGTAGCTCAGTCAGGGCACAGCTCTCTTGCAAAATATGGGAGAAGGTAAAGAGGTTGCCCGAGGCTGCTGCTTTGGATACCTGCAGACCAGGAGAGTGCCACATGCACTGTCTGGGAGAGACTGGGGTTTGAGAGATGGATAAGCCTAAGGGAAGACTGAGTTGATACCCCAGTGGCTGGGAACACTGCCTATCCCCCAGCCCCAAGGCAAACAGTCTTAGTAAAATCTGTGGCTTAGTGACCAATGGAGAGGGGAAAGAACATATTCCTCCTTGGAAAGAGGTAGATGTGGCAGAGGGCTGACTGTGGTTTCTCTTTGGTGAATATAACTACCATAACTTGCTGGTTTAGAAGAGTTAGTGGAAATTGAAGGATTCATCTCTGTGAAAGGGTTTGCCGTGGAGGGTTGTCTGCTGACCAGCCAGGAAAGTGAAGGAAGACAGGCTTGTCTCTTCTGTTTCTTTCCCAGGCATAGTAGATCTGGTCAAGCCCCATTAGTGGCTTCTTTCCCCTGTTTTGACTACTTAAACAGGGCAGTCTTAAAGTTTTAGAAAAAAATCAAACTAAAAATCAAAGAAGAGCTGTGAAATAAAACCACAAGGCAAGAGGGAGATATTGATCCACAGAGCAAAATCACCAACATAATCAGATGCCTAGATATAAACAAAATATAACACCCATACGAAGAAACAGGAAGATGTGGCCCAGCCAAAGGAACAAACCAAGATCCAGATGAGACGCAGGACTTAAAACAACTAATCAATGATGTTCACACAAACCTCCTTAATCAGTTTAAGGAAATGAATGAAAATATGACTGAAGAGATAAGGATATTAATGACACTGTGTGAGCACAAAGAACAATTTGAAAGCCTGCAAAAAAAAAGTATCAGAGCTTATGGGCTTGAAATCCACAATAGATGAGGTTAAAAATACATTAGAGTCATAGATTGTATACTTTTCTCATTTTCTTTTTTCTTAATAAACTCTTTACTCCCTTGCCTTTAAAAAAAAAAAAACAAAACATTAGTGGCATATAACAGCAGATTTGAACGTTTGAAGAATGAATAAGTGAATTCGAAGACAGAACATTTGAACTTAAAAAGATAGAAGAACAGACAGAGAAAAGAATGTAAAAAATTGAACAGGGTCTTAAGGAATTGAATGACAACTTGAAATGCACAAACATATGCATTATGTCCCAGAAGAGGAAGGGCACAGAAAAGGGATAGTAAGAATACGTGAGGAAATACTGAATGAAAAATTTTCAACCCTTATGAAAGACATGAATATCAGTATTCAAGAAGGACAACGTACTTCAAACAGAATAAATTTGAATAGACTTCAAGAATGTCAAAGGCCAAAGGTGAAGAGAGGATTTTGAGAACAGCAAGAGAAAAGCAATGTATTACTTAGAAGGAAGTCTCAATAAGGCCAATCTCTTATCAAAAACCATGGAGGCAAGAAGGCAGTGTAAGATATATTTAAAGTACTGAAAGAGAAAAACTGCCAACCAAGAATTCTTTATTCGGCAAAACTGTCCTTCAGAAATGAAGGCAAATTTAAACTTTTTACAGACAAACAAAAACTGAGAGTATATTACCAAGAGACCGGATCTACAAGAGATATTAAAGGGTATGTTATAGCCTGATAGGAAAAGACAAGGGAGAGAGCCCTGGAGAAGAGTGCAGAAATAAAGAACATAAGTAAGAGAAACTGAAAGGGCTAAAAGACAGACAATGGGAATGAAATAGATGAAGTAAATAACACCTTTATACTAGTAACACTGAAAGTTAATGGATTGAACCCCCCCCCAATTAAAAGACATAGACTAATAAAATGGATTAAAAAAAAAAACCATGAACCATCTATTTGTTGTCTAGAAGAGACTCACTTTAGATTCACGGACACAATCAGGCTGAAAGTGAAAGGTTGGAAAACGATATTCCATGAAAATAGTAATCAAAAAAGAGCAGGAGTAGTGATACTAATATTGGATAAAATAGATTTTAAATGCAAAACTTATAAAAGATGAAGGTTAATATATATTAATAAAAGGGACAATTCACCAAGAAGAAATAACAATAATAAGTATTTATGCCCCTAATATAGATGCCCCCAAATACATGAGACACACACTGTGAAACTGAAGGGAGAAATAGACATCTCGACAATACTATAATATGATGAACGAAGTAGACCTAATGAACATTTATAGAGCATTGCATCCCAAAACAGCAGGATATACATTTTTCTTAAGTGCTCATGGGTCTTTCTCCAAGATGAATCATATACTGGGACATAAGTCAGATCTCAATAAATTTAAAAACATGGAAATTATACAAATCACTTTCTTTGATCATAATGGAATAAAGTTGAAAATTAATAACAGGCAGAAAAAGGGGAAATTCACAAATATATGGAGACTCAATAATCAGTGAGTCAAAGAAGAAATTGCAAAAGAGACCAGTAAATACCTCAATACAAATGAAAACAAGAATACAACATATCAAAACTTATGGGATACAGCAAATGCAGTACTGAGAAGGAACTTTATAGTCCTCAATGCTTATGTTAGAAAAGAAGAAAGCTAAAATCAAAGACCTAAGTGCAAACCTGGTGGGACTAGAAAAAGAACAGCAAGCCAATCCCACTGCAAGCAGAAGGAAAGAAATAGTAAAGATTACAGCAGAAATAAATGGAATGGATAATAAAAAAAAATAGATAAAACCACAGAACTAAAAGTTGGTTCTTGTAGAAGATTAAAAAAATTGATAAACCCTTAGCTAAGTTAACAATGAAAAAGAGAAGATGCAAATAAAATCAGAAATGAGAAGGGTGACATTACCACTGACCCAGCAGAAATAAAAGAGATCATAAGAGGGTACTATGAAGAGCTGTAAACTAACAAACTAGGCAATATTGATGAAATAGACAAATTTCTGGAAACACACGAACAAACCACACTGACCCTAGAAGAAATAGAAGATCTCCACAAACCAATCACAAATAAAGAAATTGAAACAGTCATAAAAAAACTCCCCAAAATGAAAAGTCCAGGACCAGATGGCTTCACAGGTGAATTCTACCAATTATTTAAAGAAGATCTAATACTAATCTTGCTCAATCTCTTAAAAAACTTGAACAGGAAGGAATGCTATAAAACTCTTTCTATGAAGCTAATATCACCTTAATACCAAAGCCAATAAAGATATTATGAAAAAAGAAAATTACAGAAGAATTTTGCAAAAAATCTTTAACAAAATACTTGCTAACCAAATTCAAAAACATTAAAAAAAAAAAGTATACTTCATGTCAAGTGGGCTTAAAACCAGGTATGCAGGGGGTGGTTCAACATAAGAAAATCTATCAGTGTAATACACCATGTTAACAAATTAAAGAAAAATCACATGATCATTTCAATAGATGCAGAGAAGGCATTTTACCAAATAAAACATCCTTTCTTGATAAAACACTCCTAAACATAGGAATAGAAGGAAATTTTCTCAGTATGATAAAGTGCATATATGAAAAACCCACAGCTAACATTGTCCTCAATGGTGAAAGACTGAAAGCTTTCCCACTTTGATCGGGAAGAAATCAAGGATGCCTACTCTCTCCAGTGTTATTCAAGGTGGTGCTAGAAGTTCTAGCTAGAGCAATTAGGCAAGAAAAAGAAATAAAAGGCACCCAAATAGAAAGGAAGAATTAAACTATTGCTATTCCCGGATGATATGATCCTATACTTAGAACATCCCCAAAAATCCACAACAAAACGATTAGAACTTATAGACAATTTCAGCAAAGTGATGGGATACAAAATTAATATGCAAAAATCAATCGCATTTCTATACACTACTAAAGAACAATCCGAGGAGGAAGTCAGAAAAAAGTTGATTTATAATAGTGACTAAAAGAATCAAATATTTAGAATAAACTTAACCAAGGACATAAGGGACCTGTATTCAGAAAACTATAAAACATTGCTAAAAGAAACCAGAGATAATCTGAATAAATGGAAGGATATTCTATGCTCATGACTTAGAAGACTAAATTTCATTAAGATGTCAATTCTATCCAAACTGATCTGTAGATTTAACACAATCCCAATAACTATTCCAATATCGTACTTTGTAGACCAATTATCAAACTTATCTGGAAGGTTAAAGGTGCCCAAATAGCCAAAAATATCTTTAAAAAGAACAGAATTGGAGGACTCTCATTTCCAGACTTTAAAACTTATTATTTAGCTACAGTGGTAAAAACAACATGGTACTAGCATAAAGATAGATTGACCAATAAAATTGAATTGAGAATTCTGAAATAGAATTCTCTTGACAACATCTATGGTCATGTGATTTTTAACAAGGCTGTCAAACCCACTCAGCTGGGCCATAACAGCCTTTTCAACAAATGGTGCTTGAAAACTAGATATCCATATCTAAAAGAAAGAAAGAAGACCCATATATCACACCTTTTATAAAATTATTTCAAAATGGATCAAGGACCTAAATATAAAAAACTAGAACCAGAAAACTAGAATAAAATGTAGGGAATCTTCAAGATCTAGTGGCTGGTGGTGGTTTCTTGGACCTTACATCCAAAGCATGAGCAACAACAACAACAACAAAAAATATATAAATGGAACTGCCTCAAAATTAAACACTTTTGTATTTAAAATGATTTTGTTAAGAAGACAAAAAGACAGACAACTCATTGGTAAAAAGTCATTGGAAACCACATATCTGGCAAGGTATTAATCTCCATGTTATATAAAGAGATCACACAACTTAATGGCAAAATGACAAGAAGCACAGTTTAAAAAATGGGCAAAAGAATTGAATAGACAGTTTACTGAGGTGGAAATACAAATGGCCAAAGGACATGTGAAAAGATGTTCAGCATCAGTAGCTATTAGGGAAATAAAACTGCAATCAGATATCACTTTATGCCATACAGAATGGCCATTATTTAAAAAACCCAGAAAGCTACAAGTATTGGAGAGAATGTGGAGAAAACACTCCTTCGCTGTTGGTGGGAGTGTGAAATGGTGCAGCCTCTGTGGAACACAAGTTTGGCTGTACCTCAGAAAACTATAGAACTGCCATATAATCCAGCATTTCTGCTCCTAGGAATATATTCAGAAGAACTGAAGGCAAGGATACGAACAGATATTTGCACACCAATGTTCATAGTGGCATTATTCACAATTGCTAAAAGTTGGAAATTGAGTGTCCGTCATCTGATGAATGGATAAACAAGATGTGGTATATTCCTATGATGGAATGCTATTCAACTTTAAGAAGAAATCATTTGGAGAAGCGCATGACAACATAGAAGAACCTTGAGGAGATTATGTTGAGTGAAGCAAGCCAGACACACAGGATACATATTGTATGGTTTCATTGATCTCAACTAAATACAATGACTAGACTTAAGGAGTTGGACTATGAAGTTGGTGGGAGACAGAATGTGGGTTGAGAAGGGGGAGATGATACCAGATGTATGTAGAATATTTAATAAGGTCAAATGGACTTGATGGTAACAAATTATAATGAGTGTAACAAACTGTGGATGTAGATGTGTTTGTAGCTGAAACTAGTAGTCTAGGGTGGTTAATGTTAGTTATCGGACAGCTGGAAGATAATGTAGAGAATGTATAAAAATGATTTTGGCGGTAGATGAGGATTTTGGCTAATAACATAAATACAGGAATGTTCTTCTACAAGGTGTTAATGTTTTGATACATGGGAAAACTATAATTAATGTAATTTCTAGACTATAGTTAACAACATTGTAATGTTTTTATAGCAAAAACCAAGAAGGTACAATATTAATTGTAAAGGTAAAAAAAAAAAGAATATGAGGTTTGGTTTTGTGAGATATGGCTATGATTAAGCATTTTTTTCTCTTCATTTTTTTCATTAATAAGGAAACCTTGACTATGCCATTTAACTAATCTGTGTTCATCTGTATATCTTACTAGAGGAACAATTGCGTTAGCTTTTGGAATTAGATGAGAGTAAAGTAACTGGACAGAACTTTTTGAGAATAATGCTTTCATAACTTGTTGAGCTGCCTTTTTCTGTTATTTTATTTTTTTAATTTGAAATAAAGTTTGGAAAAAAAGAAAAAGAATCTAAATATTTTTTTCTTCCTTCCTCCCTACCCCCACCCCCGTTTCTTTCCTTCTATTTTTTTGTATTTCCAAAGAGCCAAACTAACATCAGATGCAGAGAAGGAATCAGTTATGATGTTTGGACGGAACCTTCGTCAACTCCTTTTAACAAGCCCTGTTCCGGGGCGTACCTTGATGGGAGTGGATCCTGGTTACAAACATGGTTGCAAATTAGCTATAATTTCACCTACCAGTAAGCATATCCTTCAGCTTTTCATATAAAAATTGTTAGGTTGTTCATAAGTTTTAGTTTATGTCTTTCATGAGGATTTGGAAAGGATGTCAATTTTCAAGGCTAGAAAATGTTATCTCACACTCAGGGTTATAGGAACCAGAGAATCAAACTTCATATTTCTCTTATTTGTTGACTGACACCCTCATTTATGCTCTTATGTCACAATGGAGCTATTAACAATTAACTAGGCTCAGACTTTAGAGTACTTTAACTTTATTCCCCTATCAACTTCTGTTTATTATGATGCATTTATATATGATGCATTTAAATTCTGTACATATTTTAAATATCACAAGACATTTTATTGTTTCGTGCAGTCAATATTTTTTCCCCTATTTACCTGTATATTTACCCTTCCTCATATTCTTCATATCTGGGTTCTCATTTGAGATCATTTTCTTCTCAAGTTTTGAAGGGCATTTTTGCTGGGTATAGAATTCTAGATTGGCAGTTTATTTCAGCAGTTAAAAGATTTCATTCGTTTTTTTTTTCCCCCTGGCTAACATAGTTTCTGTTTAGAAGTAAGCTTTAAATATTATTATTTCTTTATAGGTAATATATATTTTTTCCTCTGGCTTCTGCCCAGATTTTCTCTTTGTAGTTTTCAAATGTTTTCTTATGATATACCTATCTACCTGTGTTATTTTATTTTATCTTATTTTTTACTTTATTTATTTATATATTTTTATTTTTATTTTTTTGCAAGCATCCTGCTTGGGGTTTGTAGAGATTCTCAAATCTTTCTGAAACTCCAGTTACACATATATCAAACTTATTAATTGACTCTTCTTTCTTCTATTTTCCATTCTGTTGCTTTATTTTCTATTGATCATCTTTAAGTTAACTAATCCTCTATTCTGCTTTATCTAATTTGCTATTAAATCCATCTTTTGGGTTTTTTATTTCAGTTATTAAGTTTTTCAGTTTCAGAACTGACATTTGGTACTTAAAAAATGTTCTGTGTTGAACGTCTCCACTTGTTTTAGTTTTTCTGGCCACTAATGCAAATATCACGAGACATGGATTGGCTTAAACAATGGGATTTTATTGACAATGGTTTTGAGGTTAGGAAAAGTCCAAGTCAAGGTGATGCTTTCTCCCAGAAGGCTGAACTTGTATGAAGAGGGCTGGGTCAGGAAAGGTTTTCTAGCTGTATATGTCTAGAACTTCCCCTTCTATCTTTCCAAATTAGTGAGAAAAAAATTCCTGTGTGGATAGGGAGATAGATACATCTGCTTCCTGAAATCTGCTTCTCTGTTGCTTTCCCTACTTTTATCAGAACTTTCATTTTCCTTTACACTTACTGCCCTTACTCTGCTCAGTTTGGATGTAATTCCAATAATTTCTTATCACTGTGGGGTTTTGTCTTGGAAAGGATCTTCTTGTTATTTTCAAGAGTTTGTAGGGCTTAGAGTTTTCCAGCCCCTTCAAAATTTACTGGGCAATCTTTGCACTAAAAATCTCTGCCAATTTTCCTTAGCCGCTGTTCTTAAACTGACCTGTTATGCTTTCTAGACAATTTTGGGAATTTTCCATTCTCATCAAATACTCCATTGCTGTTCTCTGCTTCTCTCTACTTCTGACCCCAGAAATGCTGATACCATGTAGTCTTGGGCAGTGTTCCTAGGTGCTCATTTTTTGGGTTTTGTGGGGGATACTTTGTTACCTTGGTTGTAGATGTAGTCATGTGTTTTTACTTTTGTTCTCCTAGTTGCTCTGTCTCTTTCTATGCTCCTCATTTTTATCATAAATTGGAACTATATTTTATCAAATGTTTTTTTTTCTCTTTTCTGAAAGTATACATAATATTACTATCATGTTTCTTGAGTGTTTTATACACGTTGTTTATAAAATATCTGGGGCTGGTATCTTCGAGAAGTTGATTTTTAAATAACTACTACAGTTATTATTTTGCTTATAGGATAGTTAAAATTTTTTTTTTCATATATATAATTATTTCAGTCTTTTGGTAAGTAATATTTTTTCAGAAATTTATCCATTTCATTGTTTAACCTAAATTGTAAAAATTTGCCATAAAGCTCTTTAAAATCTTTTTAATCTCTGCTGAATCTTGGTTATATCCCTATTATTATTATTATTATTATTATTATTATTATTATTATTATTATTTTTGTCTCATTCTTTTTTATTTTTAATGCCTAGAACAGAGTATAGTACTAAGTAATACTCAGTAAGTTCTTTTTGTTTTTTGTTTTTTTAAAGATACTTAGATTACATAAATGTTGCATAAAAATGTAGGGGATTCCCATACACCCCACTCCCTACCCCTCCCACACTTTTCCACATTAACAACATCCTTCATTAATGTACATTTGTTAGAGTTGATGAACACATATTGGAGCATTGCCACTAAGTATGGATTATAGTTTACATTATAGTTTAAGCTCTCTACTGCACAATTTTTAAGTTATGACAAGTAATATAATGGCCTGTATCTGTCATTGCAACATCATTCAGGACAATTCCAATGTTCCAAAAATGCCCCCATATTACACCTATTTTTCCCCTCTCCCTCCCCTCAGAACCTCTGGAGGCCACTGCCTCCACATCAATGATAAACGTTCTTCCATTGCTAGAATAACAATAAGTCTGTAGTAGAATAATAGTAAGTCTACTCTGGTCCATCATTCATTCCCCAATCCTGAGGATTCTGGGATAGTGTTGCCCACTCCTCCTCTAATTGAGAGGGGCCTTAGATTCCATGGGGCAGATGGGTGGGACTATCTTGCTTGCAGTTGCAGACTCTCTGTTCCTTGGGATGGTCATTGTCCATCATCATTTCCTTGTTAGTTGTCCTGGGTGAGTTGAATGAATTGGAGAGTAGGTGTTACAACTCTGTTGAGATTCAGGGCCTAGCTGGCACGTGGAAAGCTCAAAGATTTAAATCTCTTGGATATAAACCTATCAACTCTAGTACTAACTATAGGTTCAAATATAAGGGGCAGAAGAGCCATGTGTAGGGACCTATTATATTTCTAATGTTGTTTATTTCTGCCTTCTATTTTTCTTCATTGATGTTGCTTAAAGTATGTGGCTTTCCTATAAGTGTTTTCAACAATTATCTTTAAACTTTGTTGATCCTTTCTGTAATATTTTTTTCTATATCATTAAGTTCTTCTTTTAATTTTATTATTTGTTTCCTTCTACTTTCTTAGGATTATTTCATTGTTCTTTTCCTAACCTCCTAAGTTGGTCACCTAGCTCTTTCATTTTCTATTCTTTACATGTTTACCCTCAAATTTTAAAAAATATTTTTTAATTGGAAATATAATATAGAAAGTCTAGTAACAGTTTTTAAATATTCCATTGAAAGGATTAACACAAGGTGAACAAACCAAGAAATAGAGTAATATCACAGTAATGTCTAAAACCATAGTAAATCTCATTCAGTAAATGTAAGCTTTTATTATTATTAACTTAGGTGTTAAAAACCAATTCTCTTTTTGGTATCATGACAAATTGTTTAATTAATAATGATTTGTGCAACAAAATAGTCCTTGAAACTTTGGAAGTAAGAAAATTTAAGAATGGTTAGGGAGAATCTGATTTAGTGAATATGAATGATTCAAACTGCATTTATTTTTTGATACATATTTTATTTTTTTTTAAAAGATACTTAGATTACATAAATGTTACATAAAAAATAGAGGGGATTCCCATATGCCTTGCTCCCTACACCTCTCACGTTTTCCCATATTAACAACATCCTTCATTAGTGTGGCACATGCGTTACAATTGATGAACACATTTTGGACCATTGCCACAAAGCATGGATTATAGTTTACATTGTAGTTTGCACTCTGTTCCACACAACTTTGTAGATTATGGCAAGATATATAATGACCTGTATTTGTCATTGCAGTGTCATTCAGGACAATTCCCAAGTCCTGAAAATGCCTCCATATTACACTTGTTTTTCCCTCTCCTTGCCCTCAGAACCTCCAGTGGTCACTGCCTCCACATCATGATATACATTCTTACATTGCTGGAACCACAATAAGTCTATAGTAGAATACCAATAAGTCTACTTTAGTTCATAGTTCAGTCCCCAATCCTGAGGGTTCTGGGATGGTGATGCCCACGCCACCTCTAATTGAGAGGGGGCTTTGATTCCATAGGGCAGATGGATGGAACTCTCTTGCTTGCAGTTGTAGACTTTCTCGGTTCCTTGGGATGGCTGTTGTCCATCATCATCTTCTTGTTACTTGTCCTGGGTTCCAACTGCATTTAAAGAGGCGGACCAGTCCCATTTTCTTTTACAACTTGCTTAATGAAATTATTGGTGGGTTAGGTTTTGTAATTTCTTACAAAATTGTTTATTATTTTCATTTTTTTCTAAGGTCAGATACTTCACACTGATGTGGTCTACTTGCACTGTGGACAAGGCTTCCGAGAGGCAGAGAAAATAAAGAGGCTTTTGCTGAATTTCAAGTATGAAAATAAAGAACCTTTTGAGTACTTATATAGCTCAACCAATCAGAGATAACTTTGAAGCTCCTAATTTGAGGGGAGGGACTCTGGAAACTTCCTTGATGAGAGAGAAGGAAACATGTAAAACAATGCTGGTATAAATTGCTTGGGAACTCTAGGTTTGGAGACTCCAAAGAATTGCTGTTCCCTTCCTCTGCCACCTTCACTAAATATTGGTGGCGAAATGAGTGAATGTGAGCATTTGCTACTTCTATTTGGGCTTTTTTTTTTTTTTTTTTTCCCCATTAATCTGAGGACTGGATGTGGTAGTAGTTGTATCTTCAGAAATTATTTGACAGCTTGTCATGTAACCAATTATGTCTTTATTATGGCTTGGAATGCTCCAGAGTTTACTTATCCATGTATAATTTGTTTCCTTCTGAATGGGAACAAAGTTGACTGTTCTTGAGATTGTATGACAGTAAAATATTTCTCCACTGCCTCTTATACTAAATGCAGGGGTTTTACCTTGAGCAATGTCTTTTATTCTGTATAAATCTGGGTTTCCCTTGTTAAACAGTGGAGAGGTTGCTTGCACATATTAGAGAATAAGAACATCTTATAATAGTATTTATGCATTTTCTACATTTTCTCCTAGTTGATTTCAAAGCAGACCTGGAGCTTATCCTGTTTCATATTCTGTTTTTCCCTCAAAGCTGCAGCACAGTGGTGATTGGAAATGGAACTGCCTGTAGAGAAACAGAAGCTTACTTTGCTGACCTAATAATGAAAAATTACTTTGCACCACTGGATGTTGTTTACTGGTAAGGATGTTAGGAATGTCTCTTTTCTTGGTGAAGCAGAGGAACTTCTAAAGTTCATTCTGGGATGTATTATTCCTTCTTTTTTTAAGATATACATTTTGTTTGTCCCCCAAACCACTTCTTGTATGTAAGAGCTTTGTAGGATAATGTAAAATGTCTATGTTTTGGAGAAATTTGAGGTAGGAATATATAGCAGGACAGCATCCTGGAACCTCTCACAGAAGCAGCAAATCAGTGCTTACTTAGTTTCATGAGATTTTCCAGGCTGTACATTGTGTGAGGGCCCTAGCTAACTCTTGACTGTTTGGGAAGAAGGTGTACAAGGTTAGTAGCTATGGCTGGGTAACTATTCTGCAGTAGTTTTTCTTTTATTCAACATTGTTTCCCACATTCCTTTTGTCTGTCGAACTGCTGCAGAATATTAAGTCCTGAAGGATTTAATTATAGGAGAGCTTAGTTATAATGATGAATTTCCAGTGGAGAGCGCTCAAGAGTCATCTTCCACTGCTTGTTGAGAAATCTAATATCTAAGAATATCCAACTGATGAATGGGTGACTGACAGTAAAAACAAAACAAAAAGCAAAATCCAACACAGGAAGAAGAATTCTGCGATCTGTTTAGGTAGGCCCAAAGGGAGGGGCCAAGTATTTAGTGTTTTATTCCGTGTGCCAAGTTAATAATGAAGGTAAGTCAGGAAAACCATCCAAAAATTCAAATCCTAATTACCAAAGGAGGAAAAAAAACCTGGAATTTGCAGAACATAACTATGTTTAGGCTTATTAATCACACACTGTTTAAAGTTGGAAGTGTTTGTAAAAAGAATTCTACAACATTACATGGTGTCATTTGTTTAAAGTATGTACTAGAATGATTTGCTATTTTCAATCCTCTGGCTCATCGCAGGCACTCATTTTATGTTTTGAATGCCTGAATATTTGTTTCCCTTAATGTTAAATTGTCACATTATTTTCTTTTACTTTTTTCCTCTTATTTTTCTTTTCTAAATAAAGTCTTTTTATTACAGCAATTGTGAAAATTAATGAAATGTTGAAGTGGCTTAACTGCTTAAGAGACATTTATTTTTATATGCTATGTATCCAATTTCTCCTGTATTGGAACCATCTTAAACAAGGGGCCATGCCTTCTTTATATCTACTCTTTTCACATTAAGCACATTTCTTTACTAAAGCTATTTTAATATGTTTATTGGCCATTTGTGTTACTTTTTTTGGTGAGTGGCTTGTTTGTGCCCTTTGCTCATTTCTTCCCCTGTTGGGGGATTTCACCCCATTCATGATGACTTGAAAAAAATGTTTTTATATACTAATGACTGATCTTATATATTATAATATTTGCAAATTGTGCAAATAGTTTTCTCCATTTTATGTTTATAATTTATACTTTATTTGATAAAGAATTTAAAGTTTTTATTTTCTCAGAATTATCAGTTTTTTTCCTTATGGCTTTCAAGTTTTATGTTATGCTTGAGTTTAGAACATTAAAAAAAATTAGTTTTTTTTTTTTTTTTTTTTTTAATAGAAAATAATAAGCTTTTCATATGTCCAAACCTCTTTCAGGTTTTTATTTCTCTGACTTTCCTTGTGAAGCCATTATCCTCTCAGTTACTTTTATGGTTGCTTTGAAGCTTCATTGTCTAAGAAACCAAAAATTACCTGGAGAACCATAATCAGTTTAGAAAACATTATCAGAGTCTTGAAGGTTGTTAAATAACCTGGAAAAAAAAAAGAATGGATGCTGCTTTTCCCCCTCTTCTTTCTTAAGCCCTTTATTCATCCAAATATGGTGTTTTTTAAACAGCAGAGCCACTTAATTTCTTCCTTTCCTTCCCCTCCTTTCCCTTTTCCTTCCCTTTCTTTTTTCCTATTCTTTATTCCTTCCATCCTTTCCTCATTCACTCCTTTCTTTCTCTTCCTTAAATCTCTTGTTTGGTTGTGCTATAACTGAGTCATCTGTTGTTGTTTGAGAACTGGACGGTTTCCAGTCTTTGATATATCTTTATTTCTAGAACTAGTGGTCCAGAGTTATAGTCAATAATTTCAATATTTTTTGCAGGTTTATTTAATATTTTTGTAATGAGCTTAGGAGAGAGAGCATTTCTGTTTTTAAATTTATCATTGGCAATTTAATCTGAAGAGTACTGTTATGTTGATAAGAAAATTAAATATCAGACTCTTTATTATTCCTTTTGTCATGTAGCATTTTAAACTGCTTTAGTTTTCTGCTTGAGGTTTATTGGAATTCTTGCATCTGTAGGATGATGTCTTTTAGTTCTTCAATATCTCAGCCATTACTCTTCAAATATTATCTGTGTCTCATTTTCTCTTCTCCCTCTGAAAATCTAATTATGTATATTCTGCCTCCTCACTCTATCCTCCATGTCTTTTAGCCTTTCTCTTTTCATTTACCATCTCTTGTCTCGCCGGGCTGCTTTGTAGTTGATTTCTTCAAGACTTTTCTTCCCAGTTTACTAGATTTTCCTTGAGCTGTTAAGTTCATCCATTGAATTTTTTATTTTGGTTATTATATTTTTTCACTTCTAGACGTTCTTAAAGTCAACAGTTTCATGAAGTTTGACATGTATACTCCCATGAAACTTCAGCCATAATCAAGATAATTAATATATCCATTAGCCTCCAAAATTTGCTTGTGCTACTTTGTAATCCACCCTTCCCTCTCTGTCCCTTTCCTTCCCCAGGCAACCTCTGATCTACTCTCTGTCACTAAGAATTGTATTTAAATGGAATCATATGGGAAGCGGCTGAGGCTCAATCAGTAGGGCTCCCGTTTACCATATGGGAGGCCCCCGGTTCGGTTCCCGGGGCCTCCTGGTGAAGGCAAGCCCGCCCGCACGACGTGGTTGGCTGACCCAGTGAGCACAAGTAGCAAGGGGGGGATAAATGAATAAATAAATAAAATCTTTAAAAAAAAAAAATAAATGGAATCATATGGGATCTTTTTTTTTTTTTTTTTTTTTTTTGTGCCTAGTTTCTTTCATTCAGCATAGTTATTTTGAGATTCATTCATATTGTTGCATGTATCAGTAGTTTGTTCTTTTTATTTCTGAGTAGTATTTCATTATATGGATATATTTAGTTTAATAATTCATTTGTAGGATGGACATTCGTATTCTTTCTAGTGTTCAGCTATTACAATAAAGCTGCATGAAAATGGTTTTGTTATATGGTAGGTATGTGTTTTCTTTTTAAGAAACTGCCAAATTGTTTTCCAGTATAGTTGTTCTATTTACATTCCTATTGGCAGTGCATCAGGGTTTGTTTCTTATATTTTCATCAGTGCTTGGTATGGTCAGTCTTTACCCTATTACCACTGTATGTTGATTTCTGTAGCTTTATAATAAATCATGAAATTAGTGGTATAAGTCCTTGAATTTTGTTCTTTTTCAAATTTATTTAGATTGTTCTAGGTCCTTTGCATTTCTATATATAATCTACAAGTGGTCCTGCTGAGGGTTTTTATTGGTTTTGAGTTGAATCTACTAATCTGTGGTGACTTGAAATCCATTCTTCTTTTTTTTTTTCCTAAAATTTATTTTATTTATTTATTCCTTCACCCCACCCCACCCCGGTGTTTTGCGCTCGCTGTCTGCTCTCTGTGTCTGTACATTGTGTGCTTATCTTCTTTTAAGGAGGCACTGGGAACTGAACCCAGGATCTCCCACATGGCAGGCAAGCACCCAACTACATGAGTCACATCTGCTCCTACTGGCTGTGTTGTCTGCTGGCTGCGTTGTCTGCTAGTTGCCGCGTCTGCTTGTTTCGTTGCGGCACCTGCTTGTCGTCTTTAGGTGGTACCGGAAACTGAACCTGGGACCTCCCATGTGGGATGCGGGTACCCATCTGCTTAAGCCACATCTGCTCCCAGAAAATGATCATTTTTAATCTTCTCAATTTATACTTTTGACTTAATTTTCTTACACTAATTACCTCAGGGTGTGATGTTTATCAAAACAAAGGCTATGTTTTGTTCTTTGGCAATTTAACATTTTCTTTTTGGAGCATGCTCACAAGAAAGATTTTGAAAAATCCAGAAAAATACAAAGAGGAGAATAAGTATCATTTGTAATCAGCACTCAGGGAAGCATATTAATAATTTTAATGTATTTTCTTCTAGTTATTTTACTTATGCATTCTTTCATTCAGCAAGTATTTTATCCCATAAATGTTTAATTGAATGAGTTAGATTCAATAAGGCGCAAGAAGAAAGAACTTTTTATTTACTACCCCACTTCACATTCAACTCATGTTTCCATTAGATCTTTTCATCTCTTGCTGAACTCATGGTCAGGTCTCAGCTTTTTCAGTTCCTTTTAGTCATTAGAGCAATCTAATTTTAGCAATCCAAATATCTTCTCCAGTGCTATAATGAAAGATACAAACTTGATATAAGTTAAATTCCATGTCAACTCTGTTTCATTCTGGGGAACACTGCTTCACTAAAGGGGTTTGCAGGGTGCATGGTTAACTTCTCTCTTTCCCTCCTTGTTCTTTTTCTCCCCAACTCACTAGCTGAATTTTCTAATCCTTCCAAGTTTATTCCTAAGAGTTGAGTTGAGATTAGAAAGAAGGAGCATAGTTTCACGATGTGGAGATAGTTGCAATTTAGGGAGAGGGCCTTATGGATGGCCTAAATACAATTATTTGCTGACTCTGTTTCATGGGTGTTTTTGACAGTTTTTTGTTTTATGAGATTTCCCTCACTGGGAACCTTGAACTGCCATTCCTGTGATGGAGGATATGTCTTATCTGCTTGGCCAGTTATGATTGTCTTCCCCTCTGACCTGAGTTTCTATCCAGACCTGTAAGACAATCTCTTTAAAGCCTGCTGCACAATTTCTTCTCCAGGCCCATTTGGTTCGTACATTCTTGCCTGCCCTCAAAGGGGAATCTGAACTTATCTTCAGTAAAACTCTTTCTCCTTTTTAATTCTCTCTCTCTCTTTCTCCACCCCCCAGCTTATTTGCTTGTGCTTGCATTTATTTATTTTTTGATTTTATTGTTATAAACAAACAGTACCCCCCCCACCGTAATCTCTTAATCTATATTCTATCTCTGTGAATTTGCTATTTCTAGTCCTCTTCTAAGTGGTATCATATAATTTTTGTCCTGGATTTTGACGAATGCTTTATCTATTGAGATAATTATGTGTTTTATCCACCCCCCCCTACATTTTATTTATGTAGTATATTACGTTGGTTGCTTTTTGTATGTTGAACCATCCTTACATCCCTGGAATAAATTCTACTTGGTCAGTGTGTATAATCTTAAAAGGTATTAGATATGGTTTTCTTGTATTTTGTTAAGGATTTTTTGCATCTATATTTATAAGGGAAATTGGTCTGTAATTTTCTTGTGATGGTTTTATTAGGCTTTTGTATTAAAGTAATGCTGGCCTCATAGAATGAATTAGGAAGTATTCCCGCTTTTTTTTTTTTTTTTGAATTTTTTGGAAAAGTTTGAGAAGGTTGATATTAATTTAAAAAATTTTTTTAGCTTTTTGGCCGAGTTCAGTGGTGAAGCCATGTGTCCCTGGACATAACCTTGGTGGAAAGTTTTTGAGTATTGATTCAATCTCTGTAGTTGTTATAGGTTTGTTGATATTTTATGTTCTTTCTTCTTGAAGCAATTTGGGTGAGTTATGTATTTTTAGGAATTTTTGCATTTCTTCTCTAGTTTGTTGGCATATGATTGTTCATAATATTTTCATATAATCCTTTTGATTTCTGTAAGGTCAGGAGTGATATCACCATTTTCCTTTCTGATTTTAGTTATTTTCATATTTTCTCTTTTTTTGTCAGTCTAACTAAGAGTTTGTCAATTCTCTCAATTGTTTTTCTAGCATCTATCTCACTTATCTCCTCTCTAATCCTAATTATTTCTTTTCTTCTGCTACCTTTGGGTTTATTTTACTCTTTTTCTAGTTTATCAAGATATAAATTAGGTTGTTAATTTGAGCTCTTTCTTAATATAGACATTTGTAGCTATAAATTTCCCTCTGAGCATTGCCTTCCCTGTATCACATATATTTGGTATGTTATGTCTTTGTTTCCATTCTTTAAGTATTTTTCATTTCCCTTGAAATTTCTTCTCTAACCTGTTGGTTGTTTAAGAGTGTGCTGTTTAATTTCCTCTTATTTGTAAATTTTCCAGTTTTCCTTTTGTTAATGATTGCTAGCTTTATTCCATTTGTTCAGAGATGTTACTTTTTATGACTTTGAGATTTCTCTTGTGCCCTAACATGTGGTTTATCCTGGAGAATGATACACTTGAAAAGAATGTGTATTCTGCTGTTGTTGGGTGAAGTGTTGTTTATATCTCAGTTAGATGTAGTTGCTTTATTGTGTTGTTCAGGTCCTCTGTTTCCTTATTTATCTTCTGTTTAAATGTTCTATCCAGTATTGAATGGGGTGTATTAAAATCTCCAACTGTTGTAGAACTGTCTATTTCTCCCTTTAGTTCTGTCAGTATTTCATGTATTTTGATGTGCTGCTGTTAGGTGCATATATATTTATAATTGTTAAATCCTCTTGTTTATATGACCCTTGTATTGATATATAATGGCCTTCTTTGCCTCTTGTAATAGTTTTTGGCTTAAAATCTATTTTGTCTGATAGTAATACAGCTATCCCAGCTGTCTTTTGACTACAATTTGCATGAAATATTTTTTTCCATCCTTTCACTTTTAACCTATTTGTATCTATGGATCTAAGATAGGTCTCTTGTAAACAGCATATAGTTGGTCGTGTTTCTTTATTCATTCTGTCAACTCTTTTGATTAGAGAGTTCAGCCTATTTACATTTAAGAAAATTACTATCTTTTTTTTTATCTACCATCTCTCTCCTACTTATACTTTCTCTTCTGTGGCCTCAGAGATAGCTCTTACATTTCATTTTTCTAAGGTATGTTTTGTTCCCCATACTCCAGGGAGCATATGTCTTGCTCACATGTTGGTCCCAGTGAAGCCTCTTTCACTTGGAATAAGATGAGTGGGAAACACCTGTCCCTGTGAAATGTTGGGGCAGCAAGAGAAATGCCATAGCATTCCGAAAACCTTTCTTAAAAAATTTCTCTCTCAACTCTCTTAATTCCCCACTCTCTCTCTCCCAAACACACGTTCATTTTATAGAACCAAGGTTGGTGATTGTTTGTGTTGGCTAAACAGACCTCTGGGGTTTCAGCCAGAACAAGAACGTTATATTACATGTGCTTTTGTACAATCATAAAGTAATGTTCAGCCCCCAAACTATGTAGCAGACACAGTATTGTATGCTGGGAATAAGAGCAGTGAAGAAAACAAAATTCCTGCCCTCTTGAAGCTTTTATTCTGATGGGGGTAGTAGACAAAACAACAGTAGACAAAACTATGTGCCAGTTTATATATACTATGTCAATCAGTGGTAGATTCTATATAGAGAACTAATCTAGGGCAGAGTGTGTGATAAGTGCTATTTTTAGATAGATATAGGGATAAAAGATATTCTTATCTCTTAGCTATAGGATTTCTGTCATGTGGTATGGAATTTAAGGCATATTTTATCAAAGCTACCCAGGCTAAAGTGTGAATTGTGAAGAATCTATATCCTTACTCATACATATCATTCAGATTTATCTCCTCACTTATTCTTACTTTTCCATGTCATTTGATCTCTATAGAGACATGTTCAAATTGTAGGTTACAACCCATTGGTGGGAGGTGAACTCAATTTGCTGGGTCCCAACCAGCAATTTAAATCAATTAACTAGAGAAGAATAGAAAAGAGTATGCATCTCTCATATAGTAAGGCTTAGTCCTGTTTCATGAACAATTGTTTATTTTGGTTATATATATTGTGTACTGAGTTATAATATGAAGTGTATTTCTTACTGTTAGTCATGATCAGAAAAATTTGAGAAACAATGCTGTATATGAAATCCTATCTTTGAACCTTTTTTTTTTTTTTTTTTTTAATCTTTGAACCTTTAAAAAGGCAAAGTTGAAAGAAGATTGGCTAGCAGGAGTTTCTAATGAGGAGTTGGGAAGCTCTTAGAAGTACAGTTCAGAATATCATATATCATTGCAGAAGATCCTCTTAAGGAAATTAAATAGGGCAATAGACCTCAGAATATGTTGTGATGTGAGTTGTACTGATACGCTCTGCCAGTAAAATCACAAATCATGATCCTTTCCAAATTCTCTGAAAAAAGTTAAAATAATAGAACTTTCTCAGTTAACATTTCTCATATTAAAGAAAAACTTTCCAAATATTTTATGATTAAGAAATGCCAGAATTTTATTGCATGGGAAAAGACTCCTAGTAAGCCAATTCAGAGATGCAAAATTTTATAGCAAATGTAAGATAATTACATTAGGAAAACAAAAATTTTGGTAAAACATGACCGCTAACTTGATGGGTGGGTAATTTGTTTGCTAGAATTAGTCTTACACCCATGAAGGTATCAGAAAATTGTTTAAGCATTTCATCTGTAATGCTTATTTTTTTCAAGGAGAAGGTTGTAAATTACATTACTCAGGAAAGGTTCCTTGTTAAACTAGGTTTGGAACAAATTTTATTTTCGCCCATTATATTTTTCTTAGTTTTTAAAATTTCTACTTGTATCAAGTATCTGACTTGATCCTTGTATGTTTAATTATATTAAGTTTAATATGCAAATATTCCATCACATTCTGAAAAGAGCACAGTTACTTCCGGGAGCTTTGCTACTAGGAAAAAATGGGGAACCAAAAGTAAATCAACTTGTATGTACTGGGAACTTTCTGCCAAGTGTGGCTTTTACAAGGACATACTTAAATCAAGATGAAAAAAGCGTAAATAATCAAGGATTTAAAAGGAAAGTCACTGAAATGTCAAAAATATTACAGGAAGATTAAAGCTTAAGGCTTGAATCCCTCCATTACCTGCCCTCCTTCCCCGTGCTAAGTCTAGCATAAAGGGCTTTTTAATGATAATCTTAGGAAAAACAGGTAGAAAAGGGATCCCACTTGCGGATGTCATAATACTAATCAGTGGCTAAAGGAAGTGGATTTGCTTAATTCCTCTATTGATTTGTTTCAAAGAATGGTATTTGGGCTGAACATATAGAATGAGTATTGATAAAAGAAAACTGGAATGTAACTAAAATGAAGGCAGTAATAAGAGGACTGTATTTCTCTCATATTGTCTTCTGGTTCAAATGAAACATCTTCTGGGGAAGTCCTTTAGGTAGACTTGTGAATAAAATTTTGATGCTACTGTTGGAAATTGTTGAGTAATTGTGGGAAGAGGCACTAGAAGCTTGGAGTTGGGCAAATAAGGGGAAATAAAATGTTCCAAAGGGGAACTAATTTAGATTATACAAATGACTTGAGTGTAATCTTGATCAGACAATATTATTATTAAATTATAAAAGCACTCTGGAAGGGACAATAAAATGATAATAACTGGAAGTCAGTATGCATTTCCTAAAATTAAAACATGTTAGTCTTATATCATTTAATTTTTTGTTAGGTAAACTAAACTGATAGACATAGCTGGATCTCAGTAATGCATTTGATAGTCTCTTTTTTTCAAAGATTTATTTTATTTATTTATTTCTCCCCCACCCCCTCATTGTTTTGCACTCGCTGTCTGCTCTCTGTGTTCTTCTATGTCTGCTTGTCTTCTCTTTAGGTGGCACTGGGAACCAATCCTGGGGCCTTCCGGAGTAGGAGAGAGGCACTCAATCTCTTGTGCCACCTCAGCTCCCTTGTCTGCTGCGTCTCTTATTATCTTTCCTCAGTGTCTCTTTTTGTTCCATCATCTTGCTCTGCCAGTGCTCCTTGTGGGCCAGCTTACCTTTCACCAGGAGGTCCTGGGAATCAAACTCTGGACCTCCTATATGGTAGACAGGAGCCCAGTCACTTGAGCCACATCTGCTTCCCTTGATAGTCTCTTGATACCCTTCTGGACAAGCTAGAGGAATAGGGATTTGGTTAAGTGGCTCCCCAAAAGGTATCGATTAGCTAATGGATTGGTGTCTGGTGTGAGGTTTCTAGTGACATGCCACAGGGTATTAGTTAACATTTAAATCAATAAATTAGTTAAGGTTTGGAGGCATCCTTTTCAAATTTGTGGATGTTGAGGTGTATTAGAATCAGGATCAGAAAAGCTTTTGAAGATTGCATTGCTGGACCTAATCTAACTTAGATGAACTGTAATAGCAATAAATGACATGAAACTAGGAGGAATTTTCTGTAGCATTGTCAGTGGAATTATTTCTAAAGTTTCTTTGAACTCTGACCTGGGAAGATTATGTGCAGCAGCCCTCCTGGTACCTGAATCACCTGGACTTATTTCTTATGCCTTGATTTAAATAAATTTACTTCCCAACAAATCAAGAATCTAGGAATACAATGCATGATGTCTCTACCTGTATAGAGCTCATGATAGTATGAAGTTAATAATGTTTTATATGTAGGAGAGGTGGTTGTGGTTGCTTTTACTCTCAGTAGTGCAATAAATTTCCCTTTTTTACATGCCTAATTTGAAATCAGGTTCTTTGTGTTAAACACTTGCCTCATCCACCCTCAGTTTCTTAGTAGTGGTGATGACCGTGAACGAGTCTTTGAACTTGGGACAGCCTAAATTGTTTTCTGGATATTAGATTATTATACTTAATGGTGAGTTGAGGTGATAGAATATATTTAAATTTCTTCTTTCTATAATGATGACTTGAGAAGATGTCGATAGTCCAGAATTTTGTTGGTTTTCACCTGTTGAAATTCCTCTTTCCTTCATTTCTTTGACTATTATAAGCAATGCGACTCTTGTTTATAAGGCTTCCTTGCTGGGATGTTTTTGGCATTAAGTAAATTTAAAAATAAAATTGTTTTGCACCAATATATTTTTGTGTTTATTTTGATGGAATATCCAGAATGTTTTTTAAAAGATATATTTAAATAAACGATTTCAGTGGTGTATGTCAGGAAATGAGGCATAAGGAATGAATAAATGGTGTGTGTGTGTGTGTATGTATGGTTTTAAAATAGTGTTTGGACTCCATTCCATTTGACAGTTTTTGGTCAAAAATAAAATATTTTACCTGTTTTGTAACCCATGTGTTTTTTGTGTCCCTAAGTCCAATTTAAATATATGTAGGAGTTACCCCAACCCCCCTTAACTGTAGCGGTTCTTGAAGATCTTTGTTTATTGACTTTGATTAGAATTGGCCTAGAGCCCAGTGATGGTCATTTCTCATCTTGGTGTTTAGTTACAAATCTGCTCTTGTTGCCAGATCCAATAAAGATTCTTGATTATTTTTGTTAGTTTTGTTATAAGTTCTTGCCAAAGATACAATGTATTATAACCCAAACAGATGTTTGGTTTAGATAAGTGTATTTGCTTTAACAGAACCTAAAATGTAAATTAAAAAACAATATGTTCACCATTAACATAATAATTGATGAACTTTGCAATTTTATGAGTGTTTTTGATAACCTTATAAATGCAAGGAACAACATCTTACTCTGAGCGATTGATTGTTTTACATCTTTTTCTCCTTCCATCTCAACTTTGTTTATGTAGTCTTACACTCTGAGATCCTTTAGGCTATTTTACTGTGATCTTGAAAATAGATTGGGAGTTCACCAATTTCATATATACATAGTCCTGTTACTTATTAAAATACCTACATCAGATAAACAATATTTTCTGTCACAGCGACATCAATAGAGTAAGAAAAAAAAGATTCTAAGAGTCTAATGCTTATAAATAGATGAGCTATTTATAACAGGCTTTTCCTAAAATGGTGTACTTGGAGAAGTTATGAAATAGGGTTATAAAGTAAGTCTTTTGGGACTTTTAGTAATCATTGATGTGAAGAGTCCAGTGTATTCTTGATTTTGCAGAATTCTGTGTTGTAGTGAATTGTTATAGCAAGACAAATGTATTTATATTAAGTAATTTCAGCTCCTTTTCCATCGTAGTTCTTACAGTAAATGAAATGTGTAAGAGGTAAGACTGCATTACCAAGAAATTAAGCATTGAACTAGTTATATCTTGAGATTATTAATTCTTTGGCATATTCTCATTCATTTTTCCCTTCTTTGCTTTAACTTTAAACAGCTTGCTGTTTTCCCTCATCTTTGGCCAATATTTTCAAAAAATATGTATTCAACTGATTATTGGGGAACATCAAGTTTTTTTCTTATTGGAACTGTGTGGGTTGTGCAGAATCACCATGATTCTTTCATTTCAGTTACATTTGAAGAATTTAGAATTACTACAATCCTTTGTTGTTGAGATCCTTTTCATTTGGTTGTATGGGAGTTGGAGATTCATGGCCCAAAAATTGATATTAGAAAATAGTAGTTCTTGAATCTACCTTATTTGCGTTTTATATTAGTTTTAGGGGGGAAATACTTTTGATTCTAATGTACTTTATGTCACTAGATCTTTGTTATGCTCTTATAACTTATGGAAATACCACTTTTAAGTTCTCCACATCCGTACATTTCTAAGGTTACACCCAGCTTAATTTCCATTACGTTTCCACTTCATAGCACTTGCATTTTGAAGGGAACCTAACATTTGGGTTCACATTATGATAATTAGATTTCAGGGGCAGGGAGATTAAAGATGTCTCAGGTCTAGTTGCAGAATAAGGTTGAGAACCACTTGAAAAACTTGTCTGATTGGTGGGTAGAGGTGCTTTTAATTATTCACTACTCATGCAGCATTAATCCGTATTTCATCAGGTATCTTCATTGCTGTAATTCTAGATGTGACCTGGGGACTTGATTTACTTCAGCTCCGTTTTCTTTATTAATGTGCCATGAAAGAGGTACATGAAAGATAGCCAGCATCAAAGCACCTTTTAAAGTAAAATGGTCGATAGGAATTCCTTGGTATTTAACACTGTCAAGTGTTTCAGCTGGTTTGCATCCTTTTACAAGTAATTGCTTGTTGCAATCAAAGAAATTAAAGCAGTCTTTGGGGGATTGGGGTGGTTTATGGTGGTTAGTGGCGAAGGGGTGGCAATAGTTAGCCAGGGAAGAGAGTAAAGGAGAAGTTAAGAACATACTCTTTTTCAACTCTGTTCTTCCCTAGGTTGTTTATTTCTGTTTTTTTTTTTTGGGGGGGGGGGGGGGATGGAGGTAGATGTGGAGTCTTTAGTCCAATAGGGTGCTTATGTTTAGAGTGAGGAGATAACTCATCTTGGTTATCAGAAGTTGAAGAGGGCGGTCAAAGAAAATTCTTCACAGCTCTGTGAAAGAAAATAAAAGGTAACGTCAGTATTTTATTTAAAGATTGTTTAACCAGTTTACTTGCATAGCCTGTTTATTCTTTACTGAGCCATATGAGAAAAGGCTCTTAAATGGAGTAATGTGGTAAACTGAGTCTCAAGAAAAAAACAGAGGAAACAAGACTCAGAGAAGACTTGCCATATGTGCAATATAATATTTATATCCCTGTAAATATAGGCTCTCTATTGTCTCTGTTCTAGGCTGATATATGGGAGAAGAAACTAATTCCTTCTTTGTTTCATCTTTCATTCCTGCTTCCAACTTAAAAAAAACAAAACAAAACATTGCAAGCATTTTACTTTTGAGATAAGTACTAGGATTCTCTGTAAGTCTATTCCTATAATTTTTTATTTTTATTTTTCATGTTTTTATTTCTTTCCTATAATTTTTACTGTAGAGCTTTCTTAATCTGAATTAGTGAAAAATGGAAATTACGGAATGTTTAACAGAATGAAATTTGCTTGCTTTCAAATGTATACTTAATTTCAACTTTCTTACATAATCTTGACTTGTAGTCTTTTAAAATTTATTGTAATAAGCACATTTGTAATTAGTATTTATTAATATTTGTATGATAGTAAAATCCTTGAAAAATAGTATATTCTCGATATACTTTGTTTGTATTTACTTGCTTAACTTTTTGCTCATATTTAGCATAAATTTCAACCCAGACCTAATAACGATGTTGAATTTGGCAATCTTATTGAACCAAAGTTTTTGACCCCTAAAGTGTAAGAAACCAACGCTAAACTGACATAAAGAAATTTAATAATGGCCTTACCTTTTAAAGGGAAGTGCATATTTGAGAGACCTAGTATGAGCTATAGACACTCTTTTGGGGATTCTTTGAAGGGAGATGTGTGGGGATTAATGAGTGTACACAGTTTATATGGCATTTAAGTCTCTGATAAAGGAAGAAGGGTGTGGTGGGAATATATCTTGCCCATCTTTTGATATAGGAGATGCAGAACTTCTTGCTGCCATTGCCATGTACCACATATGGCTTACCACTGGCATTTGGAAGAGTGGCGTCTGGAGCTAAGAGAGATGGACATTATCAAATAGGCAATAGTTTGAAGACTGGAAGATGTATACATTTCCATTCATGCCACGTTTCCTTCATTCCCTGCCCCTCTCCCCCTTCTCAGTTAATATCATCTTTTGCATAAAAAATATGTTCCTTTAATAGTTAACTGATATAGCCCATCATAGTCATAGGGATGGGAGACAGTGAACATGATCCTGTGTAGAAAGTCATCGAGATTTTATTTTCCAACTGTTTTAGCTTTCCTAAGGCAAAGAGTTGGGGAGTCCTTTGGCTGACTTAGTGACTCATGCTTTTATGCTTGTTTTTATGTTCTGAAGTGTTGTGTAGTTAATGTAGGGCCAGCTTAGTTAAAGCACATGAATTATGCCTCGTATTGTATATTTCACCATTCAGTCATTTTAACTACAAAATAGTGAAAAGCTTGATGGGTGAAAGGTCAACATAGCCAAGGGTTGTAAGTGATATTTATTACTTAGTAATATGCAATTTGATTTTAACTTAGCAGGTGGTGGATATATTTTTGACTGATCCTTATTTTATTCAGGTACTCCATTTACCCAAAATTCCTCCTATTCTTCAGAGCAGTTTTATTTTTCCTTTCAACATAATGATTTTCATGAATCTAGGACTACCTGGGATCATAAGAAGTTTGATAGACAACTTTCCCACCTGCCAGCAGTTTTGATTTCTGATAATTCCAAGGTTTAAACCATGCTTCTGCTATCGTAGGCATGTTTAATTCCACTTGTTATTTTGATTTATACTCAGCAATGTGTTTGAGATGTTTCTGGTTCAGAATTGAGCTGTAGGCCTGGTCAAAATGCTGAAAATGTCAGGAGCGATGTAGATGCAAAAAAGCCTCCATAATGTCTTTGGTGAATAACAAATATTTTGAGGATGTTCATTTCTATCCAAACCATATGCACTGATTTCTAGGATTTAATGAATTCTTTGTCTTCCAGGTCCTAGGCTTATTTTGAAATAAAATTCACTTGTAACCCAAGAGGAACCCAGATAATTCTTTTCTTTTTTTTTTTAATTTTTTTTTAACCTCCTCTCCTTTTTGGGGGATTTCTGCCTTTTAAGCCCTCTGGGAGAGTCTATTTCTAGTTCTAAGTAGGATATGCTGCTTTTGGATGATTTAGATGTTGGTGGAAGAGTACTACTTAAAATTTCTACCAAGATATGTATTTTCTTATTTTAATTATTTTTTAACTTTTTATTTTGAAATAATTTCAAACTTATAGGACAGTTGCAGAAAATAATACAAACCACATACAGAGAATTCCAGCATATCCCCCTTCCCCACATACCCAAATCGATCAATTTTAACATTTTGCCACTTTTGCCTGCCTGTCCGTCATTCATTTCTCCCTCGGATCTACCTACCTACCTACCTACCTACCTTCCTACCTACCTGAATATTTAAGAGCAGTTGCACACATCATACTCCTTGAACACATAATACTTACACGTACATTTCCTAGGAACAAAGATTTTCATTTATGTAATCACCTTAAGTGCAGATATCATGTTCAAGAACTTTAATACTGATAGAGAGCTTACAGTCTATATTCTACTTTTTTTAGATATCAGAATAATGTCCTTTTGAGCCTTTTATCCTCCATTCTTAGATCTGATCCAATATCATGTATGGCAATTATTTGTCATTATCTCTTTAGTTTCTTTCTTTCTTTTTTTTTTTATTTTTTTATTTTGGAAACATATATACAGCATAAATCTTCCCAACCCTACCCTTCCCAAGCATACTATTCAGTGAGAATAATCACATTCACAATGTTGCAGTACCCTGTCCACCACCCATTATTAGAACTTTCCCTTATTCCCAAACACCCTACCCTCCTTTTTCATTAATTTACCATTGCCCCTACCCTCACCCCCCTGGTAACCTGTACTCTCTTTTCTCTATGAATTTGCTTATTTTCTGCTATTTTCTTTGTGGGTTACCATGGGGCTTAAATTTAACATGCTAAATCTATAACAATCTTGTTTGCTTTGATACTTTAACAACTTCAATAGCATGCATAAAATATATTTCAATACTCCTCTGCCTCCCCACCTTTGTGTAGTTTTTGTCACAAATTACCTATTTCTAAGACCATTGATTTATCACTACATTTTATGAATTTGCCTTTTAGATCCGATAGGAAGTAAAAAGTGGAGTTACAAATCAAACAATATAATCCTAGTATTTATATTTACTCTTGTTATTATCTTTACCAAAGATCTTTATTTCTTCCTGTGGCTTCAGTTAATTGCCAAGTGTTCTTTAATCCTGCAAAACTCCCTTTAGCATTTCTTCTAGGGCTGGTCTAGTGATGAAGCCCCTTAGCAGTTTTTGTTTATCTGAGAATATTTTAATTCCTCCCTCATTTCAACAATTCATTTCAAATTGTTGAAAGACAATTTTTCTGGATACAGAATTCTAGGTTGGCAATTTTTTGCTCGCAGCACTTTAAATATGCTTTCTTCCCATTGCCTTCTTGCCGCTATGGTTTTTGTTGAGAAATTGGCACTTAATCTTCTTGAGGATCCCTTAAATGTGACACATTGCTTTTCTCTTGTGCATTCAGAATTCTCTCTTTATCTTTGGCATCAATAGTTTGATTGTAACATGGTGCTGTGTGGGTCTATTTGTGATTGTCTTATCGAGTTTCTTGAATATCTTGGATGTGTACAATCATGTTTTTTGTTGTTAAATTTGAGAAGTTTTCGGTCAATATTTCTTTGAATATTCTCTCTGTCCTTTTCTTTCTTCTCTTTTTGGGACTCCCAAAATGCATATATTGGTATGCTTAATGGTGTCTGTGGTGGTTTTGAAGCTTGTGTACCCGAGAAAAACACTTTCTTAGACGTGGTCCATTCCTGTGGGTGTGAACACTTATAAATGAGACCTTTTGATGAGGTCACTTCAATTAAGATATGGCCCACCTGAGTGAGGATGGGTCTTAATCCTTTTGATTGAAGGCCTTATAGGGAAGGTCACAGAGAAAAAGAAGGCCAGAGTGAGCAGCCAGAAGCTGAAAGTCATTGAACCAGGAAGAGAAGGGAGAGGCCAGGAGAGGCTGCCATGTGCATTCCCATGTGACAGAGGAGCTGAGTACTGAGGATCACCAGCAGCCAACCCAGAATGCCAGTCTTAGGGAAGAAAGTATCTCCTTGATGGTGCCTTGATTTGGACTTCTAGCTTCAAAACTGAGCCAATGAATTCCCATTGTTTAAACCAACCCATTGCATGGAATTTGCTTTAGCAGCCAAGGAAACTAACATTGTCCCACAGGTTCCTCAGGCTCTGTTCACTTTTCTCATTCTTTCTTCTTTCTGCTCCTCAGAATGGATGATTTCAATTATTTATCACCAGGTTCACTGATTTCTTTCTTCTGCGAGCTCCAATCTGCCATTGAACCACTCTAGGGAAATTTTAATTTCTCTTTTCTGTGGTCTTCAGTTCTCTTTGGTTCCTTTTTATAATTTCTGTCTCTCTATTGATAGTCTCTGTGTTAATCTATTGTTTTCCTGATTTCCTTGAGTTCATTGTCCATATTTTCTTTCAGCTCTTTGAACATATTTAGGACCATGTTTTTAAGTCCTTGTTTGGAATGTGCCAGTTCTGATCCTCCTCACTGGTGGTTTCTAATGCTTTAATTTTCTCCTTTAACTGGGTCATCACTTCCTGTTTCTTTGTATGATTTGTAATCTTTTGTTAAAACTTAGGCATTTTGGTCTTTTAGTGTGTTATTGCTGGAATTTAGAGTCTGAGGCACCTGTTCTTTAAGCTTGTATCTAGCTAGAGTTATGATAGAGCTTTCCTTGAATGCCAGGAGTTAACAACAAGAATGAAAAATAGTAGTAGAAAAAAAGAAAACACCTTTCTCAACCTTTGCCGATTAACCTGTATAAGTGCTGTCCCTCAGAGCTTATCCATGCCATGAATTTGGAGAATATTTCCAGGCCAAAGCGTAGGGATCTCTGTGATCCTTTCTGTGCATGTATCTTGTTTTAGGTATGTACGTGTGGCCCTAGAAATTCTCCCACCTACACCAATACGAATGTCCCCTCTTCCCTAGGAAACGGTGTCCTCATGGTCCTAGGCATTGCACTGTATGTCCTATAATCAGTAACCTTTTGCACCAAGCAACGCTACTTGACTGCTATACCATGGTGTTCAATAGGAGAGTTCTCTGAGCTGCCTTCTATACAGAGGGCAAGTTTTGAGACTGAGTCTCTCAGGCCTCGATTAGACAGATTGGACCAGACATACATGCTTTGGGGTTACTCTGCTCCCTCTGGAACCGGAACCAGGAATCCACATTGGCAGTGGCTGGCTCTGTGCTGATCCTGTGGGAGTCAAAGAGAGGAGGGAGCAGCCAGCTAGGGCACCATGAGCTCCTACTGCTTTTTTTTTTTTAAAGATTTTATTTATTTATTCATTTATCTCCCCCTTGCTGCTTGTGCTCGCTGGGTCAGCTAACCACGCCGTGCGGGCGGGCTTGCCTTCACCAGGAGGCCCCGGGACCCGAACCCGGGGCCTCCCATATGGTAAACGGGAGCCCTACTGATTGAGCCACAGCCGCTTCCCCCTACTGCTTTTAAGTGACCTTTTTCTTGATTCAGCACTTACCCTGTTAACTGCAATCTTTTAACTGTTGTCTGGAGCTTTGAGAAAGATGTTTCTGCCAATTTTTGCTGATTGTTCAAAGTTTCTGTAGGTGAATGGATCCCTGTAGCATCTCACTCTGCAATCTTGAGCAGGGTGGGTGAATTTTTGTTATGTACAGAAATACTAGAGTGAGATTTGAGACTTGACTTTTTTCTCATTTGTGATTTTGGAACAGATTTTGGTTTGAGTAGTGAATAAAGGAAGCAGACCTGAGAATCCTTCAGGTGCAGGTTGGGCTTTTGGAGTACCTTAGATCTTTGAGGTTTGATTTGCTTCTATTCTTCTTCATCTGTTATTATTATTATTATTTTGGTCTTGCTTTTGGCTACTTTTCCTTAGTGAGAAGTGGCAGGTTTGTTCTAAGTGGAAAAATGGTAAAATATATGTATCTTGTTGAATTTAATATCTTGGGGGAAAAGCTTGTCTCTAAAATCATCCTTTTTGGACATTACAAAGAAGTTATTTATTTCATTTAAACTCCCTCTATTGTTAGAAGCCTGAGATTTTGCTGTAGTATTACAGTTATTATCATCCTTACTAAGATATTCAGGAATCTTCTGGTTATATTGGATAATTGTCTTCTCCTTTAACAATCAAAATTCATTTACTCATTCATTCAACAATATTTATTGAGTATGTTGGTTTGTGCTAGGCATTGTTGAGTCGAGATTTATAAAACTTCACTGCAGTGACTGTGTAATATTCAACCCAGCAGTCCTTTCTAAGCTCTAGCTTACTGGGCTCCTTTTCAGCATTAGATACTGATGTTTGTCCCACCTCTTTTTTTTTTTTTTTTCCTTCTTTTTTTTAGGAAGTACCGGGGTTTGAACCTGAGACCTCATACATGTGACGCGCATACTCAACCACTGAGCTTTATCCGCTCCACACTCTCCCACCTCTTTTGATAGTTTTACTTCTTCTATTAACCATTCTTTCTATGCATCCTTGAACCTCTTCCTTGCTCTTAAACTTAGGCAACTCTCCAAACTTTTTCCTTACCACCTTTGTCTTTTCTTCGGTCTCTTCTTTGGGGCTTCATCTTTTACATCTATATGGGTTCTAAATCCACATCTTTAGTTTCAAGTTCTCTCTGGAAATCTTGATTCAAATTTCATCGGCTTGCTGCCAATCTCTCAATGTCTCAGATTCAATCAAATCTAAATCCTTGCTTTGGCTCCCAAACCTTTTTTTCTCCATGTGTTTTTTTCTTCCTTTATACACCTCTCCTTTAGTGATAGACTCATTATTCACTTGGGCCAAAACTTTGTAATCTTTGATTTCTTATTCTGTCACATATCCCATTTAAATGTTAAGTCTTGTCTCTTCTACCTCTGGAATGTTTCTCCCATTTCATTCTTCCTTCAGTGTCTCCTGTTTGTCAGAATTCTTCTTTTGGGATTTTAAGTCTTTCTTGATCTGGCCTCAACTTACTTTTTCAATATGATGTCTTAAAAAAAAAAAAAAAAAGATCTCTTTATACACCCTGATCAACCTGAGACATGCTGTTCATTATTCAAGCATTCATTACCCAAGGCTCCATAATTATATTTATATAATGCAATTGATATCATTCATTAAGGAATCATAAAAATTTTAAATATATATATAATTAACATTGTGGGTTTTTTTTGGTTCATTCTAAGAATTAGCACAGAGTTATGATTACAGCCTATATTTTATTAGGAATAAGCCAAAATCTATTTTCAATGTTTTATTTCTCAAGGTATCCTCATATAAATTCTCCCCTGACCTGCTTCTGTTATTAACAATGAAATTTTGGTTCCTGTTTTCAGTTGGTTCAATTTAAGTGGTCTTGCCCCTCATAGTAATTATGCTCAGATACCAAGAACTTCCTATATACCACAATAAATTGGCATATTTATTCTTTGAACTTACTGTTTTTCCTACATCTTTTGTAGTTTAATAGCACAGGCTGTGGAGTCAGGCTCAAATTGCAGCTTCGCCCCCATACTATAACAGTGAGTGTTATCAAGTTACTTAACCTCTATATGCTGCTTCATTTCTAAAGTGGGGGTAATAAAAGTATAGGGTTTTGTGAGGATTAAATGAGGAAATGTATTTAAAAATACCTATAAACATGCTTGGCAAATGCTATTCAATCAATAAATGTTTGCTATTATTTTTATTTTAACTACTAAATCTATAATAATAATTATTTTTTTGCTCATACTGTTTTCTTTCCTTGGAATACTCTTTCCTCATCCTCTGCGTGTCAAAAATCTTACCCATCCTTTACTGCATGTCTCAGAAGCCACATCCTCCATGAAATTCTCTTAGTTGTCTCAGGATAGAATTAATCTTGCCCTCTGGGTTCCCTAAAACTTTCTGTGTACCTCTGCTATGACATTTAATACCTAGCCTTGCTTATACTGTAAAAATTTGTATAACTATTAAAATCTAAGTAACTCCCCCCTACCCCCAAGCCTACATATATCTGTGTGTGTATATGTGCATGTGTTTTGTTTTCAGTTTTGTTCATTTGTCATTGTTTTGGGGAATATAGTTCATTTTTAAAAGCTTTATTGAGATATAATCCACACATCATTCAGTTCAAAAAATGTGCAATAAAATAATATATTCCCAGATATGAGCAGCTATCACCACAGTCAATTTTTAAACATTTTCATCACCTCAAAGAAAAACCTTGTACCTTTTAGCTATCACTCCTTCTACCTTCCCCTCCAGCCCTCCCAGCCCTCAACAGCCATAAATCTACTTTCTGTTTCTATAGAATTGCCTATTCTGGACATTTCGTATAAATGGAATCAGACACTATGTGGTCTTCATGTCTGACTTCTTTCACATAGCTTAGTATTCTCCAGGTCCATCCATGATGTAGCATATATCAGCACTTTATTCCTTTTTTTTTTTTTTTTTTTTTAAGAAATCAATTTTATTGATACATATTAATAAAGCATAAATCCATCCAAAGTGTATAATCAATGGTATTTGGTGTAAATGTTGCAGCTGTCGCGATGGGAAACCCAAAAACGGCACTCGGAGGGAGCAGAGGAACCAGGCTTTATTACGCGCATGGACCCAGAGGAAAGTTTGGTTTTTATTGGGGTCTGCAGGCTCCCGTTCATTGGCTAGCGAGTTGGCGGGTGGAATTTTCCATTACCTTAGGCAACTAAGCAAGCATGGTTACAGAAGCAGAATTTGCAGGTTACGAAATCAAGCGGGCAGGGTTACAGAGCCAGAGGCGCAGGTTCCAGTTCTAAGGCGGAAGATTCTTCTCAGGAAAAAAGGGGAGGGGTAGGGCTGCAGTTGACTTTTCCTTATCATAATCACGTATTTGTGCATTCATCACTTCAGTCATTCTTAGAGCACTTTCATTATACCAATAATAATAATAATAAACAAAAACCAAACAAAACTCATCACCTCTCAATCTCTGCTTCCCCTGCCATACATAGCTGCTATTCTTTTTCCTTCTCTCTAGTATATTTGTATTTATATTTTGTAAAAACAGTCTTATATATGCAATATCACCCATATTCATGTTTTACATGAAGTTTCACTATTTTATACAGTCCCATGTTACAATTTTTAGCTTTCCTTCTAGAAATATGCATGACCTTAGACTTTCCCTTTCAACTACGGTCATACACATATAATAGCTCTATTAGTTACAAACACCATGATGTGCTTTCACCATTTCTATTCATTTCCAAAGATTTACAAACATCCTTTTTACCAGCTCTGCACAGAATAACCCTCAGCTTTCCGTGCTTTCTATTCTCTACCATCATTGTATTTTCTGGTGACCTATATTGTAATTATTAACTCCATGAGTTACATTATATATTTAGTTCATAATAGCATAATCATACAGTATTTGTCCTTTTGTGTCTGGCTTACTTCACTCAACATAATGTCCTCCAGGTTCATCCATGTTGTCATATGCTTCACCACTTCATTTCTTCTTACTGCTGCATAATACTCTATTGTGTGTATACACCACAATCTATCTATTCATCAGGTGAAGGACACCTGGGTTATTTTCAGTTTTTGGCTATCGTGAATAACACCACTATGAACATTGGTGTGCAGATGTCTGTTCATGTCACTGCTCTCAGTTCTTCTGGTTATATACCTGGTAGTGGTATTGCTGGGTCACATGGCAAGTCTATATTCAACTTCCTTAGGAACTGCCAAACAGTCCTCCACAATGGCGGTACCATTCTACATTCCTACCAGTAGTGAATAAGCGTTCTTATTTTTCCACATTCTCTCCAACATTTACAGTTTCTGACTTTTTAATATTGACCAGTCTAATAGGTGTGAAATGATATCTCATTGTAGTTTTGATTTGCGTTTCCCTAATTGCTAGTGATGTTGAACATTTTTTCATGTGTTTCTTAGCTATTTGTATTTCTTCTTTGGACAATTGTCTTTTCAAGTCTTTTACCCATTTTTTTAATTGGGTAGTTTGTCTTTTTATTGTTGAATTGTATCATCTCTATATATCATGGATATTAAACCCTTATCAGGTATGTGATTGCCAAATATTTTTTTCCCATTGAGAAGCTGCCTTTTCATCCTTTTGACAAAGTCTTTTGAGGTACAAAAGTGTTGAATTTTGAGGAAGTCCCATTTATCTATTTTCTTTTTTGTTGCTCGTGCTTTGGGTGTAAGGTTTAAGAAACTATTTCCTACCTACAAGATTTTGAAGATGTTTTCCTACATTTTCTTCTAGGAGTTTTATGGTTCTTGCTTTTCTATTTAGGTCCTTGATACATTTTGTGTTAATTTTGTATAAGGTGTGAGATAAGGGTCCTCTTTCCTTCTTTTGGATATGGATATCTAGTTCTCCCAGCACCATTTGATGAATAGACTGTTCTGGCTCAGTTGGGAGGGTTTGGCAGCCTTGTCAAAAATTGCTTAACTGTGGATATGAAGGTTTATTTCTGAGTTCTCGATATGGTTCCATTGGCCATTGTGTCTGTCTTTATGCCAGTACCATGCTGTTTTTACCACTGTAGCTAAGTAATTTAAAGTCAGGAAGTGAGAGTCCTCCAAATTCTTTTTAAAGACATTTTTGGCTATTCAGGGCCCCTTACCCATCCAAATCAATTTGATAATTGTTTTTTCTATTTCTGCAAAAAAAGGCTGTTGGGACTTTTATTGGGATTGCATTGAATCTGTAAATCAGTTTGGGTGAATTGTCATCTTAACAATATTTAGTCTTCCAATCAATGAACACCGAATGTCCTTCCATATATTTAAGTCTTCTTTGGTTTCTTTTAGCCATGTTTTATAGGTTTCTTAAAATAGGTCCGTTATGTCCTTGGTTAATTTTATTCCTAAATATTTGATTGTTTTAATTGCTATTATAAATGAAAGTTTTTTTCTGCTTTCCCCCTCAGATTGCACATCAGTAGTGTGTAGAAACACTATTGATTTTTGCATATTAATCTCATATCCTGCTACTTTGCTGAACTCGTTTATTAGTTCTAGTAGCTTTGTTGTGGATTTTTCAGGAGATTGTAGATATAGGATCATATCATCAGCAAATAGTGAAAGTTTTACTTCTTTCTTTCCTATTTGGGTGCCTTTTATTTCTTTATCTAGCCTAATTGCTCTAGCTAGAACCTCTAGCAAAATATTGAGTAACATTGGTGACAGTGTGCATCCTTGTCTTGTTCCTGATCTCAGTGTCAAGCTTTCAGTCTTTCACCATTGATACAATGCAAGCTGTAGGTTTTTCATATATGCACTTCACCATATTGAGAAATCTTTCTTCTATTCCTATATTTTGGAGTATTTTTTTTTTATCAAGAAAGTGTGCTGTATTTTGTCAAATGCCTTTTCTGCATCAATCGAGAGGATCATATGATTTTTCTTCTTCAGTTTATCAAAGTGGTTTATTACACTAATTGATTTTCTTGTGTTGAACCACCCTTGCACACCTGGGATAAAACCTACTCGATTGTGGTGTATAATTCTTTTAATGTGCTTTTGGATTTTGTTTGCAAGTATTTTGTTGAGAATTTTTGCATCTATATTCATTAGAGATATTGGTCTGTAATTTTCTTTTTTGTAGTATCTTTATTTGACTTTGGTATTAGGATAATATTGCCTTCATAGATTGAGTTTGGTTGCATTCTTTCCTGTTCAATTTTTTAGAAGAGCTTGAGCAAGATTGGTGTTAGGTCATCTTTGAATGATTGGTAGACTTCATCTGTGACACCATCTGAAGCCTTGGTTTTGCCAGTGTGTGCCTCATGTATCTTGGGGCGCTCAGGTTAGGTGCATAAACATTTAGTACAGTTTTTTCTTCTTGGTGAATTGCCCCTTTTATTAATATATAATGACCTTCTTCATCCCTTATATTAGTTTTGCATTTAAAATCTGATTTGTCTGATAATATTGCTACTCCAACACTTTTTTGGTTACTCTTTGCGTAGAATATCTTTTTCCAGTCTTTCACTTTTAACCTGGTTTTGTCCTTACGTCTGAGGCGGGTCTCTTGTAGACAACAGATAGATAGGTTATCTTTTTTAATCCATTCTATCAGTCTATGTCTTTTGATGGGGGGGGGTGTTCAAGTCATTCACATTCAGTGTTATTACTGTAAAGCAGGGGTTCTTAACCTTTTTTGTTCCACGGACCCCTTTGCCAGTTAGGTAAAATGAATACTACTGCAATTTATTTATTGCATTCATTTATAAGTGAAGGAAGTGCTAGATTTCAGTTGGAGGTCTGAGAAAATAAAATAATAAGATGATTATTTTTCAATTCAAGCTCATGGACCCCTGAAATCTTTCCATAGACCCCTTGGGGGTGCCATGGACCCCTCATTAAGAACCCCTGCTGTAAAGGCATTACTTATTTCATCTATTTTGTCCTTTGGCTTTCTTTTGTCATATCTTACTGTTTTCTGTCTTTTTACTCTTTAATTTACCCTTCGTAATAATCTTCATTTCTACACTCTTTTCCAAATCTCTCACCCTTGTTTTTTCTTTCAGGCTGCAGCACTCCCTTTAGTATCTCTTGTAATTCTGGTCTTTTGGTAGCCTATTTTATTAGTTTTTGTTTGTCTGTGAAGACTTTGAACTCATCCTCATTTTTCCTTTTTCAAAGATTGATTTGTTTCTCCTTTCCCCCTCATTGTTTGTACTTGCTATGGTCTGTTCATTGTGTGCTCGTCTTCCCCTCAGGAGGCACCAGGAACTGAACCTGGTACCTCCTATGTGGGAGGGAGATGCTTAAGTGTTTGAGCCACCTCTCTTCCCTGCTTCGTTTTGTTTCTCATTATGTTTTCCTCCTTGTGTCTCTTTTGCATCATCTTGTTGCGTCAGTTCACCGCACCAGTCCACCCTCTTGCTCATCTTCTTTAAGAGGCACCGGGAACTGAACCTGGGGCCTTCCATGTGGTAGGCAGGAGCTCAGTTGCTTGAGCCACATCTGCTTCCCTCACCTTCATTTTTGAAGGACAGTTTTGCCGAAGATAGAATTCTTGGCTGGCAGTTTTTCTCTTTCAGTACCTTAAATACATCAATACTTTCTTCTTGCCTCCATGGTTTCTGACGAGAGGTTGGCACTTAATCTTTTCGAGGTTCCCTTCTTTGTGATGCTTTGCTTTTCTCTTGTTGCTTTCAGAATCCTCTATCTCTGATATTTGTCATTCTGAATGGTAGGTGTCTTGGGGTAGGTCTGTTTGGATTTATTCTGTTTGGGGTGCATTGTCCTTGGATATTGATATTTATGTCTCAAATAAAGGTTGGGAAGTTTTCAGTTATTATTTCCTCAGATATTCTTTTTGTCCCTTTTCTATTCTCTTTTCCTTCTGGGATACCGATAATGTGAATGTTTGTGTGTTTCGCATTATCATTCATTTCCCTGAGACTCTGTTCCATTTTTTCCATTCTCTTCTCTTTCTGTTCTCCTGTCTTTTCCAGTTCAGATGTTCTGTCTTCAAAATCACTAATTCTGTCTTCGAGCAATTCAGATATGCTCTTATGTGCCTCTAATGTATTTTTAATCTCATGCATTGTGTCATTTATTCCCGTAAGGTCTGTTACTTTTCTTTGCAGGCTTTCAAATTGTTCTTTATGCTCACCCAGTGTCTTCTTAATATCCTTTATTTCTTTAGTCATATTTTCTTTAAATTCTTTGAAGTGATTTAGGAGAGTTGTGTGATTATCACTCATTAATTGTATTAAATCCTAAATCTCTTTAGGATATTTGGTTTGTTCTTTTGGTTAGGCCATCTCTTCCTGTTTCCTAGTATGTCTTGTAATTTTTTGCTGATGTCTAGGCATCTGAATATGTTGGTGAATTTACTCTGATGACTAATTTCTCATTCTTACCTCTTGTTTTTTTTTTTTTTTTTTTTTCTCACAGCCCTTCTTTCATATATGGTTCAGCTTATTCTCAGTCTTTGAAATTGCCCAGCTTATGTTTTCAAAAGTGAGCCAGAGACTCACTAGTGGGGCACAGATTTTCTTGCAGGGATTGTATACAGAGAATGTAGAGAACAGTTTTTCTCCATGCAAATTCCAGACTGGCCAGCAGACGGCTCTAGTCAGCACACCTTTCCACGGGGTTGTTTTAGTCTTTGCTTTCTTGTGTTCTTGTGTTGAATGTCCAGATTGGAGATTCAAAGCCAGCTCTGCTGGCCGAATTCACTGAAGAAAAGCACCCCTCCCTCCCCTCCCTTTTCCCTTGAGACAGCAGACAGGGAGGAAGACATCTGTTCCCCTCTCAGTTGGTTGCAGTGAGCCAGGGGTTTTACCCCAGCTTAATACTTTGAGCTGGGGGAGGGGAACCCTTCCCAGCCACCACCAGGCCTTGGTAGCTTACATTTGTCGTTTCAGCTTCGTATCTCTTTCCTTAACCTCTTAGGAGTTGTGTGGCACTTTGCTGGTTTGCTGACCCCCAAAGCAGGTCCCTTGGACAGCTTTTGGCTTTCTCTGTTGTTTTTGTGCGAGCATTCTGCTCTACCTGTCAGTCTATCACCATCTTCCCACAATCCTCTTCTTTGTAGTTTTGATTTGCATTTCTCTGATGAATAATTATGTTGAGTATCTTTTCATGTCTCACTGACTTTTTTAATATTTTATTTGGAGAAATGTTTATTCAGGTGCTTTGACCATTTTTAAATTGGTTTATTTGTCTTTTGATTAATGAGCTGTAAGAATTCTTTATATATTTTAGATGTAAGTCCCTTATTAGATATAATTTAGCAAAAAAATTTTCCCATTCTGTGGGTTATTTTTTCACCTTCTTGATTAGAGACCTTTGAAGCACAAATGTTCTCAATTTTGGTGAAAACCAATTTATCTATTTTTTGTTGTTTTTTTTCATTAATGCTTTTGCTGTCATATCGAAGATCTTTTGTGAAATCTGAGATCATAAAGATTTGCTCCTAAGATTTCTTCTGATAATATTATGGTTTTAGTTCTTTTTTTTTTTTTTTTTTTTTTTTTTACCGGGAGGTCCCGGGGAACGAACCTGGGTCCCTCCATATGGGAGACAGACGCCCAACCATTTGAGCCACATCCGTCCCCCATGGTTTTAGTTCTTGTATTTATGTTTTTGTTCCATTTTGAGTTAATTTCTATGTTGAATGAGCTAGAGGTCCAAATTCATTCTTTTGCATGCTGATATCCAGTTGTCCTAGCACCATTTGTTGAAAAGACTATTCTTTCTCCAGTTGAATTTTCTTGGCTTTCTTGTTGAAAATCAATGGACCATAAAGGTGAAAAGTTTATTTCTGGACTCTTAGTTCTACTCTATTGATTTATATGTCTTTCCTTATGCCAGTACCATACTGTCTCAATTACTGTAGCTTTGTGGTACATTGAGAAGTTTGAGTCCTCCTACTTTGTTATCTTTCAATGTTATTTTGGCAACTCTGAGTCCCTTGCAATTCCTTATGAATTTTAGAATTAGCTCATTAATTTCTACAATTAAACTAGCTGTCATTTAAATAGACATTATGCTAAATTTGTGGATTAATTTGGGTAGTATTGATATCTTAATATTAAGTCTTCTGATCCATGCATGTGGGATGTTTTCCATTAATTTAGATTTTCTTTATTATCTTTTAACAATGTTTTGTATTTTCAGTGTGTAATTTTTGCACTTCTTTATTACATTTGTTCCTAAGTATTTTATTACTGCTGGTGTTAAATGGAATTATTTTCTTAATTTCATTTTCAGATTGTTCATTGCATATGAATAGAAATATAATTCATTTTTGTGTATTGGTTTTATACCCTGCATCCTTTTGTGAAGTTGTTTATTAGTTATAATAGTTTTTTAGAGGATTCCTTAGGATTTATTTTCCATATACAAGATCATGTCATTTGCGAATAGAGAGCCAGATTCTAATCTGGATGCCTATATAAAATCTGTTTTTCACCTGATTGCCCTGGCTTAGAATCTCCAAGTACAATGTTGAATAGACTTGGTAAAAGTGAACTTTCTTGTCTTGTCCCTGGTCTTAGGGGGAAGGCTATCAGTCTTTCACCATTAAGTATGATGTTAGCTATGAAAATTTTGTGCATACCTTTTTTTTTGAGGTACCAGGGGCCACTGAGCCATATCAGTTCCCCTGTGTTGGTTTTTTTGTATGTTTGCTTGTTGTTTGTTTTTTGTTTTTAGGAGGCATTGGGAACCGAATCCAGGACCTCCCATGTGGGAAGCAGGTCCTCAACCACTGAAGCCACATCAGCAACCCTGTTCATGCCTTTTATCAGTTTGAGAAAAGTTCCCTTCTAGTCTTTGTTTGTTGAATGTTTTTATCATAAAACGGTGTTGAATTTTGCTATACATGTTTCTATGTCATGGTCATGTGGTTTTTGTTTTTATACTATTGACATGGTGTATTATATTAACTGATTTTCAGATGGTAGATCAGCCTTGCATTCTTGGGATATATCCCACTTGGTCATTGTGTATAATTGCTTTTATAGTTTGCTGGATTCAGTCTGCTGGTATTAAGGATTTTTGTGTCTATATTCATAAGGGATATTGTCTATAGTTTTCTTTTCTTGTGATGTCCTTGTCTGATAATTGTATAAGGATAACACTGTTCACATAGAATGAGTTGGTTAGTGTTCCTGCTATTTACTGGTTTTTGCAAAAGTTTATGAAGAATTGGTATTAATCCTTGTTGAAATGTTTGGTAGAATTCATGTGAGAAGCCATCTGGGTCGGGCTTTTCTTTGTGTGTAGTTTTATGATTACTAATTCAATCTTTTTATTTTGTCATAGGTCTATTCAGATTTCCTTTTTCTTGAGTCAGTTTTCATAGTTTGTGTCTTTTAAGGAATTTGTCCATTTCATATAAGTTATGTAATTTATTGGCATATAATAATTCATATTCCTTTATAATAATTTTTATTTCTGTAAGGTCAGTGGTAATATCCCTTCTTTTATTTCTTACTCTGGTAATTTGAGTCTTTTCTTATTTTTTCTTGGTCATTCTAGCTAAAAGGTTTTCAATTTTGTTGATCTTTTCAAAGAAACAACTTTTGGTTTCATTGATTTTTTTCCTATTGTTTTTCTATTCTTTACTTAATTTATTTAAACTCAAATCCTTATTATTTCTTCCTTCTGCTTGCGTGAGGTGTAGTTTGCTCTTCTTCTTCCAGTGTCTTAACGTGGAAGGTTAGGTTATTGATTTGAGGTCTTCTTTTTTTAGTAGTCGTTTACAACTATAGATTTCCCTACAAGCACTGTTTTAGCTGTATTTCATAAGTTTTGGTATGTTGTATCTTCGGTTTCATTCATCTCAAAATATTTTCTAATTTCCCTTGTGATTTCTTCTTTGACCCATTTGTTATTTAGGATTGTGTTGCTTAATTTCCACATATTGTGAATTTCCCAAATTACTTATTGTTAGTAAATTCTAATTTCATTCTATTGTGGTCATAAAAATAATTTGTATTATTTCTATACTTTAAAATTAATTGAGATTTATTTTATTGCCTAGCACATGGTCTGTCCTGGAGAATGTTCCGTATACTGTACACTTGAGAAGAATGTATATTCTCCTGTTGTTGGGTGAAGAATTCTATCGATGTCTGTCAAATCTGTTGGTTTATAGTGCTATTTGAGTCTTCTATTTCTTTGTTGATTTTCTGCCTAATTGTTCTATCCATTATTGAAAGTGGGTTATTGAAGTTTCCAACAGTTATTGTTGAATTGTCTATTTTACCCTTCATTTCTGTTAGTTTTTGCTTCATGTATTTTGGTGGTCTCTGGTTAGATTCATATATATTTATAATTGTATCTTTCTGATGGATTGACCCTTTTATCGTTATAAAGTATTACTCTTATTTTGTAGGAACATTTTTTGTTTTAAAGTCTATTTTGTCTAATATTTTTTTTACTCCAGCTTTCTTGTGGTTGCTCTTTGCATGATGTATCTTTTTACATCCTTTTACTTTCATTCTAATTGTACTTTGAATGCAAAGTGTGTCTCTTGGAGACAGCATTTAATTACATTCTGTTTTTTTAATCTGTATTGACAATCTCTGCCTTTTTATTAGATTATTTAATCCATTTATATTTAATGTTATTGTTGATACAGTTGTGTTTATTCCTACCATTTTACTTTTTGTTTTCTATGTTTCATGACTTTTTATTCCTCTGTTCTTCCTTTTCTGCCTTCTTTTGCATTTCATGAATATTGTTTACTCTGCATTTTAATTTCCAATTTGATTTTTTTGCTAAATATTTCCTTAGTGATTGCTCTAGGGCTTACCATATATATCTTAACTTATAAGAATCATCTTCAGATTTATACTAATTTGATTCCAGTGAAATAAGGAAATGTTATTTCTATATGCTTTAATTTTTTTCCTCCCTTTTGTTTTATTATTGCTAAACATGCTGTGTATGTTTCAAATCCAACAATATGTTTTATTTTGTTACTTTATATAGCTTTATATCTTTCAAAGAAATTGAAGGAAAGGTGACTAAATATATATTTATACTTTTGTTATAGTAACCTTATTTATCATTTCCAGTTCTCTTTATTTCTTCCTGTGGACTAACGTTATCATCTCAAGTCATATCCTTATCCCACTACAGCTTCACTCCCATTCATCCTCTTTGTGCTGTTATAGCCAAATATATAGCATGTTTATATACTATTGGTTTAACAATACATTATGCACATATTGATTTATACAATTGCTTTTTAATATCACTTAAAAGAAAAAAGGTGAAGAAATATGCATTTATATGGTCTGTTATAATTACATTAATAACTTTGCTTTTTGTCTGGGCTTGAATTAATGTCTGGGGTCACTTAATTTCATCTTGAACAACTACTTTGAATATTTCTTGCAAGGCAGATCTGGCAGCAAGAAATTCTTTCAATTTTTATTTAACTGAGAATATCTTTATTTCACTTTCATTTTTGAAAGATAGTTTGCTGAATATAGAATTATTGGTTGAAAATTTTTTCTTTGAGAAACTATGATTATGTTATCCCACTTCTTCCAGGCATCCTCCTTCTCAAGAGATTTACAAATTTCCCTTGTGATTTCTTCTTTGACCCATTAGTTGTTTAAGAATGTATTGTTTAATTTCCACATTTCCAGTTTTCCTTCTTTTATATTTCTGGCTTTATTCCATTGTGGTCTGAGATGAAACTTTGTATGATTTCATTATTTTAAACTTTATTAAGATTTGATTTGTGGCCTAACATTTGATCTATCCTGGAAAATGTTCCATGTGCACTTGATAAGAATATGAATTCTCCTCTTCTTGGGTGGAATGTTCTATATATCCATACTGTTCAATTGCATTGTTCAAGTCCTCTATTTCTTTATTGATCTTCTTTTTTGATGTTCTATCAAATATTGAAAGTGATGTATTGATGTCTCAAACTATTATTGTAGAACTCTCTGTTTCTCCCTTCAGTTCTATCAATTTTTGCTTCATAGATTTTGGGGCTCAATTGTGATTTGCATATATTTTTATAATTGCTGTATCTTCTTGCTGGATTGAATCTTTTATCAATATATAAATAATATCCTTGTTTTTCTTTTGTAATCTTTTTTGACTTAAATCCTGTTTATTCTCTTTTGCCTGGCAGTAATACAGCCACTCTGACTCTCTTTTAATTATTGTTTGCATAGAATATCTTTTTCCACCCTTTTACTTTCAACCTCTTTGTGTCTTTGTACCTAAAGTGAATTTCTTGTAGATAGCATATAGATGGATCAGGTTAGAGGGGTCAGGAAGGGCTTTATGAGATCGTACTAACTTGAAGTAGCCTTTTTCTTGAATTGGTGTTTGCCCCATTATTGAAATTGCTTGTTTCCTTGAGCTTTGAAAAAGATGTTTCTGCCAGTTCTTGCTGGTTCTTTTAAGATTCTGTAGTGGGATCAAGCCCTACCTCTCATTTCGCCATCTTGATCAGGGCGATATTCCATTTGTTAATATTGGAGTAGAAACATTTTGTTTCATTTTTCAATTCCTTCTTTGACTAGGATTTATCTAGTTATAAATTTTAGAGTTAAAGTTTTTTAGCTTACAGTGGTTCCTAGAATATTCTTTAATTTTTTTTAATAACCTTTTATCTTACCTATCAGTTTTCTGAGCTTTTTCATTTATACTTTTTTAGAAATTCTTCTAGATGTAAATGGTGAGATTCCTGTCCTCTGTATTTAGCTTTGTTCATTTTCAGGAAGTAACTCTGAGAAAGCCATAGAGAAAACCCAAATCTGGCATTTCTGAGCAAAATATGATTCAAATAATTTTTTTAGTTGTGCGGACTAAAAAACATAAAAGTGTTGGCAGTTTGTAAATTGTCAGCTCATTAATATAAACAAAATAAGTTAATTCAGATATATATATTTTAAATATTTAGTTTTAAAAATACAGCTATAGCCTTTTCATGGAAAAACTTCCGGTCATTTTTCTATGATCTTTCCTTTTCCTAACTTCATTATCTGTCCAAAACATAAAGAATTTCTTTCCTTGGGTGACTCTTAAGAAAGTCTCCAGGCATGTTGTAAAAATGTAAAGTGGAAGATTATTACTTACTCTTCTATCTTAGATGTGGTTTCCATACATGGTGCTGCAAATTAAGGTAATGAGAGGCATGACCAGGGGCTTTGAGGCCTCTGCCAGTCTCTCAGTTTTTCTTCTCTCTTTTACTTCACTCACAAATAACAGGATTGACAAGTGCTGCCAGCCTTGGGAATTATTGCATATTACTTTCATTGTTCATTCTGCTCATGTAGTGCTCAAGTAAGCTGGGTGTTGGTTTTGGTGGATAATTACTAAATATTCAGTAGATTCTTTGAAAAGTCAATATTGCATAGAGGGACCTGATTTCTGGATTCCAGATTAACATGAATATTTTGCTAGTTTTATGTCCTTGGGTTAGTTATTTAACCTTTGAATTTTCCCACAAGTAAAAATGATGATAATAATAGTACCTAACTCATAAGGTTAATGTGGCTGCTAAATAAATTACTGTACTTCAGTAAATCTAAGATGTTATCAGTTTTATGACACAACATTTTTTATATACCCTAAGAAAAATAAAACCTTGCCTATTAAATTATGGCACTCTGCTTTCTCATCATATAGAAGGAACTTTTAGAATTATCTTGACATAAATTTTTACCATATATTACTATTGTGCATTAATAAAAACTAAAATATAAACTCAATAAAATTGTTAAAGTTATTTCAAAAACTGAGTTGAAAGTTAAATGGCTTTCAAATTAATACTCAGTGCTTTATCTGAAGACCTGCTCCAACTTGTCACACTAGTCAGCCTCTCATTGTTCTGAAATTACTTTCATCTATTCCAAGAAGTTTAGCGGTTTCTCCTGCTTTTAGTTACCTTGCTGTTTCCTTCTTATAGTTTAGATTTGTTTGTTACTGCACCAGATCATGATGAATGCCCTAAAAATTTCGGTAGTATTTCATGCTGTTGAATGTGTGGTGAGATAGCTACCCTCACATACTGGGTATGATTCAGTGCATACCTTCTGGAGACCTATTTTTCTAAAAACTTTCAAGGACTAAAAAATACTTATAACATCAGATTTAGTATTCATGCTTCTTGTTGTTCATGTTACATACTCTGCTGCATGAGACTTCTCATTTAGGAACCCAGGTTATAAGACCAGCTTTCATATGGGACATGCCATTCTTACGAGAAAGGGAAAGCAAGAAATCTGGTGGAAACATGTAGTCTCTCTTCTGCTTGGGGATAGAATCACATCCACACATATAATCCTGGCTATATTAAGCCAGTGAGGGGAGATGAATGTTCCTTACATGGAGAGAAGCTGCAAGGCATATAGTGATGGGCAGGAGTATTTAATCTGCCTGCAAGAGGAGGGAATTGTGAATGACTATACAATCTATCATAACTTCCCAGAAACACTTGAGTGGAGGTCAAATCTTAAAAAAATCAACTTTATTGAGGTATAATTTGTAAAGTAAATGCACCTATTATACATTTACATTTCAATGAGTTTTGACAAAATTTATAATCATGTAACAACGGCTACTGTCATGATACAGAACATTTCATCTTCCCAAAAAGTTTTCTTGTGCTGCTGTCTAATCAACCCCTAACCACTTTCTAACCCTCAGGCCACCACTGATCAGCTTGCTCTTATTATAGATTAGTCTTTTTCTAGAGTTTCATATAATTGAAATCATGCAATTTGCATTTTTTTTTGTAGTGGCTTTTTATACTTTATGTGAAGGTTTTGAGATTCATCCGTGTTGTTGCTTTTTTTTTTTTTTTTTTTTAAGGAGGTACGGGGGATTGAACCCTGGACCTTGTACATGGGAAGCAGGCACTCAACCACTGAGCTATATCCGCTCCCCAATGAGAGTTGGATTTTTGTTTGTTTGCTTGTTTGTAGGAGGTACCAGGAATTGAACCCAGGACCTTGTACATGGGAAGCAGATGCTCAACCACTTGACCTATATCCACTCCTCTTTGTTGTTGCTTTTATCAGTAGTTCATTTTTAAAAAATTGCTCAGTAACCTTCTAGTGTATGGATAGATCACATTTTGTTTACCCATTCACCATTTGATAGACATTTAAGTCTATCAATTCCTGGCTATTATGTTGTAAGGTAAGAACAGTGGTTCTTTTCTTTTTTTCTCTTCCTTTTCTTCCCTTTCCCTTCTTCTCAAGCTTCCTCTTCCCCTTCCCTTTTCTCTCTCCCTTTCCCTTCCTCATCTAGTTATTTCAGCACCATTTTTTGAAAACACTATCCTTTCCACTATTGAATTAATTTGGCCCATTTGTCAAAAAGTAAATGACCACTTATGTGTTTTGGTCTGTTTCTGGACTGTCCATTATGTTCCATTGATCTATGTATCTGTTCTTATGCCAATACCATATTGTGTTGAACATAGCTTTATAGTAAGTTTTGAAATCAGGTAGTGTCCTACTTTGTTGTTCTTTTTAAAAAATTGTCTTGGCTGGTCCAGGACCTTTGACTTTCCATATAAATTTAGAACCTGTTTGTCAATTTCTACAAAAAAGCCTGCTAAAATATTCATAAGGGTAGTGTTAAATTTATAGATGAATTTGGGGAGAATTGACATCTTAATAAACTGAGTTTTCCATTCTGTGACTATAATATATCTGTCTATTCATTTAAATCTTCTTTAATTTTTCTCAGCAATTTTTAAAAAATAATAAACTTTGTTTTTAGAGGAGTTTTAGGTTTACAGACAAATTCAGCAGAAAGTACAGAGTCTCAATAATGTTTTGAGGTTTTCATTGTACAGCTCTTGTACATATATTGCTAAATTTACTTCTGAGTATTTTGTGTTTTTTGGTACTATTGTAAATGATACTACTTTTTAAATTTGAACTTCCAATTGTTCATTACAAGTATATAGAAATACACTTAGCATTTTGTATATTGATCTTTATCCTGTGACCTTTCCATGTTCAGTAATTCTAATTGTGTTTTTTTGGTAGCTTCGCTGGGATTTTCTAGATGTTCATCTTGTCTACTAATAAAGGTGCTTTTATTTCTTCCTTTCTAATCTGTATGTATTTATTTTTTCTTTATCAGACTGGCTAAGACCTCTAGTACAATGTGGAATAGAAATAGTGAGAGTGGACACCCTTGCCTTATTTCTGATTGTAGGAGAAAACATTCTGTCTTTTGCCTTTAAGTATAATGGTAGATGTAGGTTTTTTATAAATGCCTTTTTTTTTTTTTTAGGATTTATTTATTTACTTTATCCATTTTTAAACCCCCCCCTTCCCCATTTGCTGTTTTTTGTGTCCATTTGCTGGGCAATTCTCTGTCTGTTTCCTGCCATCTCTTCTCATCCTTCTCCTCCAGTCTTCACCAGGATTCGATCCTGGAGACCTCCGATGTAGGAGAGAGGTGTTTTGCCACCTGCGCCACCTCGGTTCCTGGTTTTCAGAGCTTTCGGAGCATCTCATCTTGTCTCTCCCCTGTTATGTCATCATCTTGCTGCATGGCTCCCGGGGCCTGGCGGCTTACCCGGCACACAGAGCCTGGCAGCCCATGCGCCTTCTATATATATATATATATATTTTAATTTTACCAGGAGGTCCTGGGGATCGAACCCAGGTCTCTCCATATGGCAGACGGACGCCCAACCATTTGAGCCACATCTGCCCCCCTATAAATGCCTTTTATCAGATTTAAGAAGTTCTTTTCTTTTCCAAGTTTGCTGAGAATTTTTGTCATAAATGGGTGTTCAATTTTTTTTGCAGGCTTTTTCTAAATCTCTTGATGATTATACGTATTATCTTTTCATATATTGCTGGCTTTCATTAGCCAATATGTGCTCTAGGAATTTTTGTCCTATGTCCATGTGTATTAGTTTCTTTAATCTTCACAACAACCGTCTTATTATCCCATCTAACATTTGAGGAAACTGAGGTATAGAGAGGTTAGGTAATTTGCTGAAGGTTATACAACTAATAAGTGGCAGAGTTGGGATCGGAACATGCAGTCTAACTCAAGAGCCCATATTGTTAATCACTGTTTTGAGCTATGTGCTCTACTGAGCATAATATAGATACTTCATTTAATCCTTATATTACTAAGAGGTAGGTATTATTATTCTTGTTTTACTAATTAGAAAGCTGAAGCTTGGAGAGATTAAGAAACTTGCCCCAAATCAGGCACCTAGTAAGGAGCAGAACTGAGGTTCAAATGCCAAACTATATGCCTCCAAAATCTGTGTTCTTAGACTTGACAGTGTGCTACCTGCTCAGGAGGCAGTGACTCTACTGTCACCATCACAACCCCTCACCAGTCACTGTGATTCTCTTTCTCCTCTATCTTACCCAGTAACCATCATAAAGGGGTAGGCATTTTAACCAAAATAAATTATGTGAAGAAGGAAAATCAGCAGCCAAGAAAGACTTTAAGTATTGTGCTGTTTCTAGGCCATCTCTATACAGAAAAACCATTGTGAACAATTTTTAAAAAAATGTTTCATCAGACGATGGCCCATAAAATCACCTTTTCATAATCACTGTGCATTTTGGCTTGCTCACGAAGAAATACTGTAAAGGGAATCCATGGGTACAATTGTGATGTTCTTCAGTATCCCCTGCCTTGTACATTCCAGAAGCCCTTGATATTCTGCCTTGAATTTAAACACAGGTGAAAGAAAAGGGATAGATCAATAACCTTATTTCAAAGTTTTGGGGACTTAGTCTATTCAATTCAAAAAAAGATTTGAGATAACCTACTATATATATACTGGTAGTACTAAGAGTTAAAGTGAGAATCTTTCATTCTTAAGGATGGGACAAAAAGAGACTTTCCAAATATATAAACAAAAATACCAGACAATACACTATTCTATTTTAAAACTAAATATTAAGGATATTTGTGTAGGATAACTAGCAGAATTTTTTGAGACGCGATATCAATGTGTTTATTTGGGTAATGCTGGCAATCATAGAATGGCATGGAAAGTGTTCTCTGAACTGTTTTCAGTTTGAATAGAAATTAGTTTTATTTCTTCCTTAAATGCTTGATAAAATTCACCCATGAAGGCATATGGACCTGGAATTTTCTTTGTAAGAAGGTTTTGTACTTCAATTATTATTTGTTTTAAATCAGAAAAAACAACAACTACAGACAATAACAGTCATATATAGTGAATAACACTATACGTGCTGACACGCCATAGCTAATAATAAAAAGACTCCTTTAATTTGAGGTGGTTTCATACTCTATATATGGTAGAATATATATATATATTCTAGATGAAATATATTTCATCTACCCTTGTAGGTGTACTGAATTTGCTGTTCTTGAACTTGAAGTGCAATTAGTTTGCTAGAGTTTTAGTCATATTGCTCGGTATGTTTTCCCATGAAATACACAAATTCCTTTTAAAATTAAAGAGTGATATCCAGTGATTAAAAGACTGAATAGAGATATTTGATAAAGAACATGACCTGTTTTAGCTGTTCGTAATCTATGACAGACTTGAGTTTATGGTTGAAAATACTTTGAAAATTGTTAGTGCTATAAAAACTGTAAGGTATACAGAAGTTGTTAATAATTTTTAAAGTGGTTTAAATGAGAACTGGAACATTTATAAAAGCATTTATTCCAGAGGGACTGTGATGGAAATAGATATTTCCTCTGGAAACCCTGACTCAGACTATTAATTGATTTCCATAATAGTGGAGCCAGAAGGTCTCAGACAGTCTCCTCCTCCCTCCCCGCCCCATTCCATTTTATTCTGGCTAAGAAGTGCTCCAGAAATGTATGTGTATTATTTTCATTCTAGTTATGGAATTAAGTAGGCATGTAAGAACATTATTTTTCTGCTCATTTTTAGTTTGAAAGTTAGCTAAACTAAGCCCCAGCTAAATTATCTGTGTTGGGATATGTTTTTGAATGGTGTTTTTAGTATTTTGTTTTGTTTTATTACCTTAGTGGAGAATGTAAGGTAGTAATCTTTTTTTTGTTGCATAAGTGAGTTTTCTGATAAATTTCATTATTCTTATTTATTTTTATTGAGATTCGTACCTAATTGCTTGTGAAGTTATATTTGGGTTATGCCAACAAATTATCCCTGCGTGTTTGCTTTGACACTAGGTCACCACTTCATAGAATGTGATTTTTTATTTTTTTTTTATTTTTAGTATGGGTAAAAATAAAAATTCTCACAATACATACAAACATTTGCAAAATGATATATAAATATATATGCATATATGTGTATTTGCTTACAAAAATGTTATTTATATATATATATATATATATACACATATATTTCAAGAGGTGCTTAGATTACCCAAAATATTACACAGAACCCATATATTTCAAGAGGTGCTTAGATTACCCAAAATATTACACGGAACCCACTGGGATTCCCATGTTGCCCACCTCCCACACCTCCCACCACATCCCACACAAACATCTCCCACAGTGTGGCCCACCACCCTCAATGAACTTACACATCCTGGAACCTTGCCACCAACCATAGACCACAATTCACACTGTAGACCACACTCTCTCCCACTCAGTTCTGAGTGGTGTGTGCTGATTTAAAATGGCCTACATCCGTTGCCACAACAGTACTCAGGACATCCTCCAACTCCCAAAGAAGCCCCTGTATTTCAACTGCTCATCCCCTCCCTACCCCAAAAGTGTCAAGTGGCCACTGGCTCCACCTCATTGTTATAATTTCTTGCATTGCTAGAATCACCATATGTGAACAAGAGAATACCATCAAGTCCACTCTAGTCCATAGTTCTTCCCCCAATCCTGAGGGGACTGGGATGGTGATGTCCACTCCAACTCCAAGTGAGAGAGGGCTTATATCCCATGTATATGGTGGGTGGGATGATCCTGCCTGCAGATGCAGGCCCTCTCCATTCCCTGGGATGGCCATTGCCCATCGTT